>CM069134.1:68241874-69441874 GCA_035221665.1 Okamejei kenojei | reverse complement strand
ATAATACTAAAATTACAAATTTCTTAGACAATTGTAATCTTCCAAAACTAAATATGGTGGAACAAGAGGAATTAGGAGCTCAGATTACTTCAGGAAATAGAAGAAACAATAAATTCGTTGAAGAATGGTAAAATGCCAGGACCAGATGGCTTTAGTAATGAATTCTATAAAAGATTCTACGAGATAATTTCTCCATGCTTACAAGATTTATATCTACATGCTTTTAAAGAAAATATACTACCAGAAACACTAACCAAGTCAACTATTACACGTATACCTAAAAAGGATAAAGATCTAGAAGACCCAGGCTCATATAGAGCCATAGCACTCCTAAATACAGATCAAAAAATATTAGCAAAGACCCTAGCGAGAAGATTGAGTAAATATGTTAACAAACTAATAAACCCGGATCAAACAGGGTTTGTACCAAAGAGATATTCATTTAACAATTTGAGACGGCTGTTTAATATAATGTATTCACATAAAACTGAAGAAGAAGACCTAGTAATTATTTCATTGAATGCAGAGAAAGCTTTTGATCAAGTACAATGGCAATATTTATTCAAAGTATTTCAAAAATCTAATATGGGAGATTATTTTATCTCATGGGTAAAATTACTATACGACGGCTAGAATACTGACTAATAATATGTTATCCCCGAAATTCCAATTATCAAGGGGAAATAGACAGGGGTGCGCATTATCGCCCCTGCTAGTTGCACTAGTGATAGAGCCTTTAGCAGAAAGTATAAGAAGTCATTCGAATATTCATGGATATAATACAAACAGTCAAATAATAAAATTTCATTATATGCAGACGACATATTATTATATATTACAAATTCGCAAATATACTAAATTTAAAAGAGGAATTTGGTTACTTTTCAGGATATAGAAAAAACTGGAACAAAAGCAAAATTATGACGATAGAACCTCAAGAGCCGACACATCTGTTGCAATTCCCTTTTAGAATTGCAACAGAAAAATTCAAGTATTTGGGTATCCAAATTACTAGGAAATATAAATCATTACTCAATGCAAACTATATGCCTTTATTAACTAAATTAAATGGGTTGATTACATTTTGGAAAACACTGCCAATGTCCTTATAGGCAGAATAAATGCTATAAAAATTATCTTTTTACCACAAATATTGTACCTATTTCAATCAATACCAATATACTTACCAAAAAGAATCTTTAAAAAACTAGATTCTGATATTACAAACTTCATATGGGACTATAAATCACACAGAATTCAAAGAAAACATGTGTAAAGCTAAAGAATCAGGGGGACCTACACCCCCTAACTTATTGTATTACTATTGGGCAGTGAATATTAAAAATATAATCTATTTGTTGGACAGTTCTGCCCAACAGGTATATTGGATAAAAATGGAGAAAGAGGATTGTTCCCCTTACAATATAGGAGCGATCCTTCTTTCCCCGATGAAACTGAACAATATAATATATAAGAAGAATCCAATTATTCACAGTATAATACGAATTTGGAAACAAATAAAATTCACAATAAAACCAAGAAATTTATCGCTTCTTTCTCCAATAGCTAACAATCCCTCATTCAAACCATCTATTATTGATAAAACGTTTATCCATTGGGAAAGAATAGGAATTAAAATCATGGGAGATATGTATGAAATGGGAAAACTTTTATCACAACTAAAATATAATTTGAAACATAATCAATATTTAAATATCTTCAAATTCAAGATTATTTGAAAAAACATATACAAGGATATCAAACTCTAACCCCAGATTTATTAGAGGAACGAATGAATAGAAAGGCAGAATCAAGCAAATTAATATCATATTTATATAATATAATTCTAAATGTAGAAACACCAATGAAAGAGGCAATTAGAAGGGACTGGGAACAAGAGTTATTGATAAAAATTCCGAATGACAGATGGGAAAAAAATCTATTATATGTACATAAATGTTCGATTAATGTAAGGCATAACCTAATTCAATTTAAAATTTTACATAGATTATATTACTCGAAAACTAGACTGAATAAAATATTTCCAAATGTTTCCCCCATTTGTGATAAATGTCTAACTCAAAATGCCACTATAGCACATTCCTTTGTCTCTTGTACAAAACTGCATAAATTTTGGAACAAAATTTTTGGAACTTTTACAAAACTATTTGACACAAAATTGAACCCCAATACAGAACTGATTATCTTTGGATCAATGGAAGAGGGAAGTAAATTAACTACATTCCAAGAAGCTCTTCTTAATTACGGTTTAATAACAGCAAAAATACTTATACTCAAATTCTGTAAAAATGCAACCAACGTTCAAAATCTGGATTTCAAATATGTCGGAAATGCTACATCTTGAAGAAATGAGATTCCTCCTACTAGGCAAAGTAGACCAATTCTTAAAGACTTGGTCTCCTTTTATCAACTTTTTACAAGCATATGGTGCAACATAACACAACCTTAGAAATTAAATGGTTCAGAACTGGGTGACGGATGGGCAAAAATACGAAATAGGTATATCGCTCCTAATTTCTCTTCTCTCTACTTTCTCTTTTTCTCTCAATCTTTTTAGCTTTTCATCTCTGCTCTTTATTTCTTTCGCTATACTCGCTTATCTATCTATTTCGACACTCTTTATTTCTTTTTTCTTTCACTGTTCTTTTATTATTAAATTAAAAATACGAAGTTGTACAAGAAGGGTAATGTGTATGTATGTATTAGGTACTCGAGTACCACACTACTGTACTTACTTCTAACAAAAAATTAAAAAATTAAATTAAATTAAAAAATAAAATATTCTTCCTTATTTCAAGCAAATTTTCCACCATTCATCATCAAATTAAATGCTCTTATTCAATTCTGGAAAACACTTCCGATTTTCTTCATAGGTAGAGTAAATGCCATAAAGATGATTTTCCTTCCACAAATCCTGTACTTATTTCAATCAATGACGATTTTTCGCCCTAAAAACTTTTTTTTTAAACTCAACTCTGCGATGACAAACTTTATTTGGGACTACAAAACTCACAGAATTCACAAACGGCATTTATGCAAACCTAAGGAAATTGACGAACTGGCTTTCCCTAATTTTCTTCTCTGTTACTGGGCAAATAATATTAAAATTTTAATTTATTGGATGGACGACTCATGCCAACAAGTAAACTGGTTAAAAATGGAGAGGGAAGATTGTTTGCCTTTCAATATAGGCGCAATTCTTCTATCTCCAATTAATCTGAAGAAATCAATCTATGAGATAAATCCGATAATCCAAAGCACCTGACGAATCACTCTCCTCTTACCAATAAACCATCGTTTAAACCATCTACCTTAGACAAGGCGTTTGTACAATGGGAAAGCTTAGGAATTAAAATGCTGGGAGACAATGAGATGGGGACTCTCCTCTCGTTTCAAGAATTACAGTAGAAATATCATTTGAAAGGTAGTCAATACTTCAGATATCTTCAAATACGAGACTATGTGAAAATACACACCCAAGATTGTCACTTTATGAGTCCAGATATACTAGATGAATGCATGAATAGAAAGTCGGATTCAAATAAGTTAAAATCGTACCTCTATGATACACTTTTAAATTTACGTATCCCACCATCGGAAATAGTTAGGCGAGTTTGGGAAGACGAATTGGGTTTAACAATTTCAAAGGATAGTTGGGAGGAAAGCCTCCTATATATACATTTTACTTCGGAGTCACGTGAGTGACTTCGTGAAGATCCCGCCAGCACGCATGCACGACATATCGTCGCCCGCATTTGCAGTCGACAGCTGTAGGGGGAGTGCGCTTCCCCAACGGCACCTTCAAAAGAGGCTTCAAGGTAAGTTTTAACCAATCTTGAGCTGGTTGTCCCTGTGAGAAAATTATTACTTACAGGTACAATGGAGTAGAAGAAAGGAAAGGCGAAAGCCTCCAAGGGCCACGGGACTTCGGAGGGAAGTCAGCGGCCGTTATCCTCGGAACTGCCTGCAACATCGGCAGCACCCGCTTCGCGGGCGGGGAAAAAGTTGCGGAAGTTGGGGAGCCCTGTGTAGTTGACATGGCCCGACTCTCCACCACAGCAGGGTAAGGAGCTGCATGTTGGTCGGTGCACCGCGCAGGAGCAGGGTAGTGTAGACCCTGACTCCCTGCCGCTATCGCCCAAACAACTAAGGGCTAGTGGCAAACAGGTGCGTGATATTGTGCCACGGACAGCGGCATGTTCTGTTTCCCCTACGCTACAGGTCTCCAGAGGGCGGACTGGGGGAAAGCCGCATCCAGGTCGAGCCCCGCTGCAACGGCCGGCATCGACATGCCACCGGAGAAGTCTGCCAGATCGCGGACCGGTGATGGACCTGCTGGGAAGTCAGGGAGCCCCGCTGGAGCGGGAGGTACCGGCTCAACACCGGGACAGGCTGCCAGAATGCAGGCCAGTGGCAGTGTATTTCGGTCGTGTGGCCCCGCTGAGGCGGCAGGCAGCGACCATGCACCGTCTCAGACCCATATAACTGGGTCTGGCGGTAAGTCCGCAAGGATGTCGGGGAGCCCCGCTGCGGCGGCTGGCACCGACTCGTCTACACTACTGTCATACCAGACAGGCGGACCGCTACAGTCCGGAAGACGGCAGACTAACGGCATGTCCGCGCAGGAGTCGTGTAGCCCGCAGGAGCGGCAGGCAGCGACTACTTGCCAACGTACCCTCAACATGGTCCATTGGCAGAAGCCTCAGTCGTTCTGAAGAACCTGGGGAAGTCAGCTTGCCATCCGCAGATAGCGGCGGCGGTCGCATGGCCCGGATGGAGCAAATGATCGAAAAGCTGCTCGAGCGGGACCTGGAACATCTAGAACGGGGTCCCTATAATCTAGGAGCCATACTGTGGGTCCACTGAGTATTTCTCCCTCATCTGCTGGCAGCGGCAGGAGTCAGTGGTTAGCTGACTTTGAAGAGGGGTTGGCACAGGAACCAGCAGAACCAGAAATTCCGAAAGAAGAGCTACTGGAGGTAGTGTCCAAATTTGCCAAGCCAGGACATTCAGGGAAACTGCTACAAGCCAAACTCGCAGCAAGCATAAATTACCTCACAACCCACCAGCTGCAAGAACAGGTGTTGACGGAGGCCATGGAAAAATACAAAGACCCAGGTAATTGTGTATCACTGAATGTCCCAACAGTCAACACGCTCATCTGGGGGAACATTAGTCCTGGAATCAGGGCCCAGGAGCTGAAAATTCTGAAGATCCTCAAGCTGTTGACATCAGGCATTACAGCATTTGCCAGAACCCTGGGACAGATATGACAGAGGGGCAACAAGATGCTCTGGCTCTATTGTGTAATGCACAATATGAGATAACTGTTTCAGAAAAAGCTCCATCCGGCCCACACTTAACCCTAAATTTGCAGGACTGTGCAAAGCCTCTGCTACACCACCGCCAAGACATCTGTTCGGGGAGGACCTGCCTAAACAGGTCAAAGAATTGGATGAGGAGGCCAAAGCAGTTGGATTAATGAAACCTCCGTCATCAGCCAAGCCACAAGCATATCGGAGGCACCATCCATACGCAAATACCAGGCCTCGGGACAACCCGACAGGGCACCAAGAGCATATCCACTGACCATACCCTATCAGTAGAAGCCTTTTTTAGGGCAGGGCAGGGCCAGCAGAGGCCAGCATGGAAGATGTGCCAACCCCCCACCCCAGCAACACAACGTCCACCAAAAGCCCAGAACATCAAGCCTCGCCGGTAACCATGGAGGTAAGGGGGTCTGGTTCTCTTGAGAGTGCTGCATGCATAACCTCACAAGTAGGAGGAAGATTGCATGCATTCTGGGATGCATGGGATGCTGTAACTTCGGATGTCTTTATTTTACAAATTATTCAGGGTTATGAGATTGAATTCATGAATGGGCATCTTCCCCCGACTCAACATGTACCTGACCGGAAATCTGCACTCTCTCAAAAAGAGAAAGAGAAAGGAGAAAGTGGAGAAAACTCTTGAACTAGCTGAACTAGCAGTAACAGCTACCAAAACATTATTGGAGAAACTAGGGTTTGTTATCCATCCAGACAAATCTAAGTTCAACCCATCTGTGGTTATGGACTATCTGGGATTCACTATTAACACCAATCATATGATTGTCACTATCGCAGTCAGCAAAGCAATAGATATAATAGAGACATGTAACAGCCTTGCTTGCACCAGGGTGCCAACTATCAGACACGCTGCTAAGGTAATTGGAAAACTTGTAGCTGCATTTCCAGCTGCGCAATTTGGGCCATTACATTATCAAAACTTGCAAAGAGCAAAAATCTCAGCATTAAAAGCCAATGCTGGACATTTTGACAGACCTATGCAGCTGCCAATCAAGGCAAAAATTGAGCTACAATGGTGGGTAAGCAATATTAGTGATTGTTTTAATCATTATATCCAACCCATCAGTCTTGTTACAAACCGACGCAAGCTCCCAAGGCTGGGGAGCTACCGACACCACTTCCAGTTGTGGTGGCAGATGGGATTTGCATGAATCTACCCTTCTTCAGTCACAAGGTATAAACTATTTGGAAATGCTGGGAGCATTTCACGGGCTGGGGGCTTACTGCACGAATTTACACCATATGCATATCTGTCTTCAAATAGATAATACCACTGTGGTGGCATATTTAAACCATATGGGTGGTATCAAGTCAATATCTTGTGATGAATTGGCAAATACAATTTGGCTCTGGTGTATTGAAATAAATATTTGGATATCAGCTACTTACCTTCCGGGTAAGCTCAATACAGTGATCGAGTGGATGTTGAACCCCCAAATATTTGCTAAAATTATAGCTAAATTTGGAACACCAGATATCGACCTTTTTGCGTCCAGATTGAACCATCAGATACCAACATGTGTATCTTGGGAACCAGATCCTGGGGCAGTAGCAATGGATGCATTCTCGCTCCATTTGGGGAAATGGTTTTTCTAAGCATTTCCCCCTTTCTGCCTCATCAGTCGGGTATTACAGAAAATTCAACTGGATTCCGCAACAGGCATTCTGATAATACCTGACTGGCCTACACAACCATGGTACCCGGTGGTCCTCAATATGTTGAAAGACCCATGGACACTAATCACCAAAAGCCTAAATTTGGTCACCAATCCCATCACTGGGGAGTGTCATCCGTGCCATGGTCATCTGAACCTGTTGGCTTGCAGGTTCTGAAGAGGCCACTGCTGGAGTTCGGACTCTCATCCAGGACCATGGACATCATATCGGCGTCGTGCAGAGAATCCACTAGGAAGCAGTACCTAACCCACATCACTCCTTCGCTCCTTAGATGCTGCTGCACCCGCTGAGTTTCTCCAGCCTTTTGTGTACCCTCAAGAAATGGAAAGCCTAGTGCAGTCGGACGAAGACAACCTACGACTCTGCCATGATCCCTAACGTATTGGAATTCCTCACGGGCCTTAATTTTGATGAGGGACGCAGCTAGAGTGCCATAAATAGTGCCAGGAGTGCATTATCGTCCTACCTCAAGATAGGAGTGGGATCGGACCAGCTGGTGTCAAAATATATGAGGGGTATTTTCAATACTAACCCTCCTCGACCCAGATACAACATTACATGGGATGTAGGGGTGGTGTTGACCCTGCTCAGGAGCTGGTCGCCCATGATGGGGTTACCGCTGGACAGACTCACCTACAAAGTGGTGATGTTGATGGCACTGACCACTGCACAATGGGTCCTGACTTTGCAGAAACTGAGATTGGGCAGTATGGTCTCGATCCCTGTGAAAATAACCTTCTTTATAGAGGAGTTGCTTAAGCAGCACAGACCGGGATCCACAGGGCTGCAACTGGAATTCCGAGCATACCACGCTGATGCTACACTCTGCATAGCCACCCATCTACGGTACTATATCAAAGTCACACGCAACATCAGGAAGATGGAGCAGGGACTGTTCATCAGCCACAAGGACCCACATCACCGGGTGACGGTGCAAACAATCTCCAGGTGGCTCAGGGTGGTGTAGGGTGCAGCAGGTATTGATACTAATGTTTTAAAATCTCATTCTACCAGGGCTGCATCCACATCAGTGGCGAGGACTATGGAGGTTCCCATGGATCATGTCCTTGCTGGGCTAATGAGACAACCTTTCAACAGTTCTATAACAAGCCGGTGGCCGCGCACTCAACGTTTGCGGAATCAGTATTAAGTACTGTTCCATAAAACGTTTATCCCCGAGTTGGGGGTTTATTGTTTGTATTTAATAAATACTTTATTATTTTTCAGCTTGTTCAAGTTTGAAATGCATTAACATACTTCCTCCATCAGTAAGTGCGGCAGTGTGAGAGCATGGACTCACGTGACTCTGAAGTAAAATAGTAAGATTAAACGAGAACTTACCAGTTTGAAGTTTGATCCTTATTTTATGAAGAGTTACGATGAGGGATTTTGTGCCCTCCGCTCCCAACCCTCTATCATAAGGTCAACTGGTATATTAGTGTCTCTTAATCTTACTATCTTCAGTCATTGTTGTTATCCGTGATTCCACACCGCTGCTTTGAACAATGTTGTGCATGCGTGCTGGCGGGGTCTTCACGAAATCCCTCATCGTAACTCCTCATAAAATAAGGATCAAACTTCAAACTGGTAAGTTCTCGTTTAATCTTACTATTACTGTTCTCTTAATGTTAGGCACTCGCCAATACAATTCAAAATACTGCATAGACTTTATTATTCAAAGTCTAAATTGAATAAGATCTTCCCAAATGTCTCTCCTATTTGTGATAAATGCCTCCTCCAAGAAGCAACCATAACCCATTCCTTTGCTTCCTGTACAAAATTACAAAACTTCTGGAGAGGAATTTTTGATATCTTTTCCAAAAGACTTAAAATAAAATTGGATCCCGACATAAAAGTGATCACATTAGTTATGTCAGATGCCTGTTCTGAGCTAACATTATTTCAAAGACGTTTTCTTAATTATGGCCTGATAACAGCGAAAAAACTAATACTTACATTTTGGAAACAGCCAACAGTGAAGGGCAAGGTATATCTCCACCTTTCTTTTCTTTTTGTTCTTATTTTTATATCTTTCGGCCACAATACTTTGGTAGTTTAGGGGTCTTTCCTTTATTCTTTTTCGATCTATCTTTTCACTTTTCACTTTTTCCCTTTTGTTGTTCTCTTTTACTTTTCTTTTTTTCATTTTCAGGTTATAAGGTTAAAAATGAAGCTGTACAATTATTGTACAATTTTAGATGCTGAATGTTTTATCTTTGTACAATTGCTTCTAATAAAAAATAAAAATAAATAAAAAAATTAAAAGCTTTATTCTGATCTGTGAAATATCACAAAAGTTACAAATGGTCTATTATTTGCTGGGATGGCGACGCCCTCTTCTGGCACCCGCTGTCAATCACCGGCTGCGAGAATAAAGCTGAAGGAGCAGAGTGTGCAGGGTGCGGGCTGCTGTGTTTGCAGGCGGGGGCTGCTGTGTTCGCGGGCGGGGGCCGCATATTTGCGAGCGGGGGCTGCATGTTCGTGGGCGACGGCGTCGACCACCACTATGAGCAGGGAAAAAGCAATCCCTCTCGCCCCCTACAACCCCTCTCTCCCCTATACCCCCCTCTCCCCTACACCCCCCTCTCCCCTACAAACCCAACTCCCCTACAACCCCCCTCTCCCCTACAACCCCCCTATCCATTACAATCCCCCCTCTCCCCTGCACCCCCCTCCCCCCCTTCACCACCCCCATGCCCAACACCCCCCCCTCACACACACACACCCCCTCCCCCACACCCCCACCTCTCACTCCCGCACCCTGCCCCTCTCCCCCACACCCTGCCTCCTCTCCCCCACACCCCCCTCCTCTCCCCCACATACCCCCTCTCCCCCACACCCCCTTCTCCCCATACCCCCTTCTCCCCCACACCCCTTTCTCCCCCACACCCCCTCTCTCCCCCACCCCATCCTCCCCCAGCATCCCCACCCCCCCCCCCCCCCACACACCTCTCCCCGACATCTTCCATGTTTCAAATATTGACATCGCTGTCATCGGCAGTCCTGAAAAGGATGCAAGCTTCCGGCGACAATCAGTGGGAGCCATCACTTGTTGCAATAGATGATGGTTTGTTGCAGAATTAGCTCAGGATACTTCCAGTTTCCAGCCCCGTGACGTGGACGCTTCTGCTATGGGGCCAACAGATACATAAAACTAAGTGTCAATAACACATCATCTGCTCTCTTCAGAGATGAAGACAAGGCTGCCAGATCAAAACATGTACCCAAAGAGTAGTGCAATTTTTCAATTCCATCTTTCTTTGGGACCCCCCTGGGGTAAAGAATCATTTCCCAACAACTAACCTGCTTCTGCTTTAACTAATTGGATATTAGTTAACTAGTTCTCTAGTCAGTACAATCCCTTTATGAATGTTAATCAAAGCAATCCTAAAGTACCACAGGTCAAAAGATTAGATACTCTTATATAAAAAAGATCAAAAATTGCTGGAGTGACTTAGTGGCTCATGCAGAATCCCTCAAGAACTTGGATGTTTTAGGTCAGGACTCTTCTTCGGAATAAATGCAAGTCAGTTCGAAGCAGGATCCTGATCCGAAATGTCATAACTGCAAAACTGCAAAACAAGGGAGAGGCAAATCAGCAGCAACCTGCCAGTTATCATGGAAAACTACTTGAGAATGTGAAAATGTGAACTCAGAAATTATTGACCACAGCCTTAGTAGTATAATGGTTCTGCTAATGACTAAAAACATGGAGCCCAACACCTAAGGAATTTATACTAGTTAATTAAATATATCTGAGTTTTAAAAAGAAAGATCAGCAGGAAGTAACAATATTTCTACAATAGCCATTCAAGGGGAGAAGTCTGTCATCCATACCCAGTCCGGGAGTTACAGATCATTCCAGTGCCTCAGCAATGCCATGGACACCAACTCTACCATTGCAGACCAACTTAATTGTACCTGGATCTATAGGTATAAGAATGCTCTAATGTAACATATCATCACATTCATCATATTTCACCATAAACCCCAACTTTGTTTTTTGTTACAATAGTGTGAAACAAGTATAAACAAAATAGCAAATCTATGTTTGCAGTGAATGTTGTTCAGTTGACTTCCTTCAAGTAAATATTGAACCTGTATTTGAAGGGTGGAAATTACTTGTTCAATCGGAATCCTATACCTACAAAGTATCTAAAGAGAATAGAGAAAATAATGATTGAGTAGGAGGGTGACTGAGGTACAGATGATTAAATTTGCCATTTAATTTACTACAGTTTCTACTTCTTAAGTTTTCATCTGAGATAGAGTGTTCTTCCAGAAAGGTTTTGATCATCCATAAGAGGCAGGCAGGAACTTGCCTGACTTGATTCTCTGTTTTGTCTGACTTTTAAAAATTCTTTACGCCTCTCACAGGAGATTATATGATTATATGACCAGAGCAAAGTATATCAATTGTTATTCACAAGATAAAACATTTTCCAAGACTGGATGAACTCTTTCCATTATTATTCTTATATTTCTAGTCAGCTGAACAGGCTGACTAGAAATATAAGAATAACTGTGGTTCTAGTCTAATCTCAGCCATATGTATTCATCATTCATTAATTCCTTTAACCTACTTTCACCCACTTACAAGTGAAAGAGGTGTCTGCAGAAGGGTTCTGACCCAAATCATCACTCAGCCTTTCTCACCAGAGACGCTGCCTGACCCACTGTGTTACTCCAGCACTTTATGTTGATCAACAAGTGGAAGATCCTGATAATAATTTACATAAGGGCCCGGTTGCGTTTCTAGTCTACCCCTTGAATTGCAGTTTATTTGTTACCCCTCCAGTTCCATAGAGAAAGAATTGGATGCAAGGGAACTCAGAGAAGTTGATAGTTATGTCTCGAAGAAAGTCCACATTACAGAAGAGGAGGTGCTAGGTGTCAAGATGCATAAGAGTGGTTACATCCTAAGGACATGAGCAAATGTATCCTCGGACAATGTGGGAAGCTAAGGAAGAAATTGCAGATCCCATACAGAGATATTTGTATGATCGATAGCTATGTGCAAGTTGCCAGGAGACTGGAGCATTGCTAATGTTATAACTATATTTAAGAAAGGCTGCAAGGAAAAGCCTGGATACCATAGACTCGTGAGCCTAACATCAGCGGTGGATGAATTGTTGGAGAGGAGAGGTAGGAACTACATCTTTGGACAAGCAAAGTCTGATTAGGGATAGCCACAAATTTGTCTCAAAAATTTGATTGTGATTTTTGAAGAGGTGATGAAGAAGATTAGCAATAGTGAAGCAGTAAGCATTGTCTGCGTGGACTTTAGCATGACCTTTGACAAGGTAGCGCATCATAGGCTGGTCTGGAAAGTTAGATTCCATGGAATCCAGAGTAAGCTAACCAACTGGATACAAAATTGACTTGAAGAAAGCAGATAGAGGGTGGTGATAGAGGGCTGTTCTCTTTCAGACTGGAGACCTGTAACAATTGGTGTGCTGTAGTACTGGGTCCGCAGTTGTTTATTATTTACATTAATGATTTGCTTGTAATTGTAGATGGCATGGTTCATATGTTTGCTGATGACACTAAAATTGAAAGTATTGTGGAAAGTGAAGAAGGTTGTCTAAGATTACAATGGGATCTTATTCAAATGGCCAAGGAATGGCAGATGAATAGCTAATTGTTGGTGGTCAAGATCACTCCTAAGAAGGGTTCTTCCACTTCAGAAGAACACGTAGCCTTCATCTTAATATTTATTAGTGTGATGAAAGGTTCCGACCCAAAATGTTACCTATCGATGTTCTCCCTGTATGCTGCCTGACCTGCTGAGTTCTGTGTCTTTTCTTGGTAAACCAACATCTGTAGTTCCGTATTACATCTTAATCTTTTAACTGGTATCTTCAGCCCCACGTATGTCACTCATGGTAGTAAAGTTGATGTCAGAACAAAGGGAACCCTTGCCTTCCCCGGGCACTTTCCCTTGCAACCGCAAGAAATGCTACACTTGTCCCTTCACCTCCCCCCTCCACTCCTTTCAGGGACCCAAGCAGTCCTTCCAGGTCCAACAGAGGTTCACCTGCACCTCCTCCAACCTCATCTACTGCATCCGCTGCTCCAGATGCCAGATGATCTATATCGGTGAGACCAAGCGGAGGCTTGGCGATCGTTTCGCCGAACACCTCCGCTCGGTCCGCATTAACCAACCCGACCTCCCGGTGGCTCAGCACTTCAACTCCCCCTCCCATTCCGTATCCGACCTCTCGGTCCTGGGCCTCCTCCATGGCCAGAGTGAGCAACACCGCAAGTTGGAGGAAACAGCACCTCGTATTCCGCTTGGTGAGACTGCATCCTTTGGACTTGAACATTGAATTTTCTCAATTCTGTTAACCCTTGCTGTCTCCTCCCCTTCCCACCTCTCCCTCAGCCCTCGGGCCCTGGCATTCCCTCTATCTCTATCTCCCTCCCCCACCCTAGTCGCACCAGCTTCTCATTTTCACACCACAAACAGCTTACAATGGCTTGTTCCCTTTATCATCGATACTTTTTTGCATATCTTTCATTCATTGTTCTTTATCTCTCCACATCACCGTCTATATCTCTCGTTTCCCTGATCCCTGACCAGTCTGAAGAAGGGTCTCGACCCGAAACGTCGCCTATCTCCTTCGCTCCTTAGATGCTGCTGCACCCGCTGAGTTTCTCCAGCCTTTTGTGTACCCTTGCTACATCAGGCAGCTGATGTAAAAGTCGAGAGTCAAGAGTGTTTAATTGTCATATGTGCCAAACAATGCATCCCTTATGTAATAAGAAGGAACTGCAAATGCTGATTTATACCAAAAATAGGCACAAAGTGTTGAGTAACTTAGCAGGTCAGGCAGCTTCTCTGAAGAAATTAGATACATGACGTTTCAGGTTGGGATCCTTCTTCAGACTGAAGGAAGTGGGTGTTGAGGGAAGAAAGACCTGGATGTGAAAAAAGACTCGTACAAATGGATGACCTCAGGCAGGGTGGTTCCCTGATAAGCCAATTGTTGGTTAGGGAAGGTGATATCAAGAGGGATTCATTGTTCCAAACTGTGGAAATGATGGGTGGATGAAGGGAGTAAATGGGGGAGGGAGCGGAGGGTAGTGTGATAGAAATTACTTAAAGTTTCAGAATTCAATGTTCATACCACTGGGCTATAAGATACCCAAGCAATACCATTATGCTCATGGTTTTCATTCTGTAATATCTTCAGTTTGCAAATGCAGAAGGTAGGCAATTTTAGATCGTTTTTCTGGTGTAGAAATTCTTCTAGTTTATGCTATTTTTATTTGCATAATTTCCAAGGAATAGCATAAACTATACAAATTATTACAGAACTGTGAATTCTAACTGCATCCAGATCAATTGCTTTCTGCAACCTTTTGTGCTAAATAAATGACTAGAAACATAGAAAAATAGGTGCAGGAGTAAGCCATTCGGCCCTTCGAGCCAGCACTGCCATTCAATATGATAATGGCTGATCATCCAAAATCAGTACCCTGTTCCTGCTTTTTTCCCCTATCCCTTGATTTCTTTAGCCCTGAACTAAATCAAACTCTTTCTTGAGAGATATATTCTGGAGAGCAATACTTTCCTCACAACATTGTTATTCAAATATTTTTGAGTGGAACATAACAAGTAGGGAGGCTATTTGGGTGGAACTGAGAAGTGGGAATGGTGTAGCAACACTTTTAGGGGTGTACTATAGACCGCCAAATGGGGAGCGAGAATTGGAAGAGCAAATATGTAAGGAGATAGCAGATATTAGTAGTAAGCACAAGGTAGTGATTGTGGGAGATTTCAATTTCCCAAAAATAGACTGGGAAACACATTCTGTAAATGGGCTGGATGGTTTGGAGTTTGTAAAATGTGTGCAGGATAGTTTTTTGCAGCAGTACATAGAGGTACCGACCAGAGAAGGGGCAGTGCTGGACCTCCTGTTAGGAAATGAGGCAGGACAGGTGACGGAGGTATGCGTTGGTGAGCACTTCGGGACCAGTGATCACAATACCATTAGCTTCAATATAATTATGGAGCGAGTCAGAACAGGACCTAGAGTGGAGATTTTTGATTGGAGAAAGGCTAACTTTGAGGGAATGCGTGAGGATTTTAAAGGAGTGAATTGGGACACTTTGTTTCATGGGAAAGGATGTAGAAGAGAAATGGAGGACATTTAAAGGGGAAATTGTAAAGAGTACAGAATCTTTATGTCCCTGTTAGGTTGAAAGGAAATAGTAAAAATTGGAAAGAGCCATGGTTTTCAAGGGAAATTAGACACTTGTTTTTTTCGAAAAAAGAGAGATATCTACAATAATTATAGGCATGGAGTAAATGAGGTGCTAGAGGAGTATAAAGAATGTAAAAAGAATCTTAAGAAAGAAATTAGGAAGGCTAAAAGAAGATATGAGGTTGCTTTGGCAAGAAAGGTGAAAGTAAATCCAAAGGGTTTCTACAGCTATATTAATAGCAAAAGGATAACGAGGGATAAAATTGGACCATTAGAGAACCAGAATGGACAGCTATCTGCAGAGCCAAAAGAGATGGGGGAGATATTGAACAATTTCTTTTCTTCGGTATTCACCAAGGAGAAGGATATTGAACTCTGTGAGGTAAGGGAAAAAAGTAGAGTAGCTATGGAAACTATGAGATTCAAAGAGGAGGAAGTACTGACACTTTTGAAAAATATAAAGGTGGATAAGTCGCCAGGTCCTGACAGGATATTCCCTAGGACATTGAGGGAAGTTAGTGTAGAAATAGCAGGAGCTATGACAGAAATATTTCAAATGTCATTAGAAACGGGAATAGTGCCGGAGGATTGGCGTACTGCGCATGTTGTTCCATTGTTTAAAAAGGGTTCAAAGAATAAACCTAGCAATTATAGACCTATTAGTTTGACGTCAGTGGTGGGCAAATTAATGGAAAGGATACTTAGAGATAATATATATAAGCATCTGGATAAACAGGGTCTGATCAGGAACAGTCAACATGGATTTGTGCCTGGAAGGTCATGTTTGACAAACCTTGAATTTTTTGAAGCGGTAACTAGGGAAATTGATGAGGGTAAAGCAGTGGATGTTGTCTATATGGATTTCAGTAAGGCCTTTGACAAGGTTCCCCATGGAAGGTTGGTTCAGAAGGTTCAATCTTTGGGTGTTAATGGCGGAGTAGCAAGATGGATTCAACAGTGGCTGAATGGGAGATGTCAGAGAGTAATGGTGGATGGCTGTTTGTCAGGTTGGAAGCCGGTGACCAGTGGGGTGCCTCAGGGATCTGTGTTGGGTCCACTGTAGTTTGTCATGTACATCAATGATCTGGATGATGGGGTGGAAAATTGGATAAGTAAGTATGCAGATGATACTAAGATAGGTGGTATTGTGGATAATGAAGTAGATTCTCAAAGTCTACAGAGAGATTTGGGCCATTTGGAAAAGTGGGCTGAAAGATGGCAGATGGTGTTTTAATGCTGATAAGTGTGAAGTGCTACATCTTGGCAGGACAAATCAAAATAGGACGTACATGGTAAATGGTAGGGAATTGAGGAATGCTGTGGAACAGAGGGATCTAGGAATAACTGTGCATAGTTCCCTGAAGGTGGAATCGCATGTAGATAGGGTGGTAAAGAAAGCCTTTGGTGTGCTGGCCTTTATAAATCAGAGCATTGAATATAGGAGTAGGGAAGTAATGTTAAAATTGTACAAGGCATTGGTAAGACCAATTCTGGAGTATGGTGTACAATTTTGGTCGCCTAGTTATAGGAAGGATGTCAACAAAATAGAGAGAGTACAGAGGAGATTTACTAGAATGTTGCCAGAGTTCCAGCAACTATGTTACAGAGAAAGGTTGAACAAGTTAGGTCTTTATTCTTTGGAGCGCAGAAGGTTAAGGGGTGACTTGATTGAGGTCTTTAAAATGATGAAAGGGATAGACAGAGTTGACGTGGATAAGCTTTTCCCATTGAGGGTAGGGAAGATTCAAACAAGAGGGCATGACATGAGAATTAAGGGACAGAAGTTTAGGGGTAACGTGAGGGGGAACTTCTTTACTCAGAGGGTGGTGGCTGTGTGGAATGAGCTTCCAGCAGAGGTGGTGGAGGCAGGATCGATTTTAACATTTAAGAGTAAAGTGGATAGGTATCAGAGCTACCAAGGAAAGGTATTCTGTGAAGTTGAGGAGTAAGTTCTCAGTTAATGACTCTTCAGTGTGGAAGAGCCTTGGGGAAAACAAATGGTCGGCACGGACTGGAAGGGCCGAGAGGGCCTGTCTCCGTGCTGTAATTGTTATATGTTTATATGGTTATAAGTACATCAAAAAGCATGACAAAATTTCTGTCCCAAGTTTACAGTCATTGAGTCCAGCCAAAAGGGACATTCTAAGAATTAGAATTTTATATGCAGAATTTTTCAGTGGTTCAATGGTGTCTTATTACCACATGTACCTAGGTACATTGAAATTGTACCTTTGCATACAATTCAGTAAATCCTATTATACATAAGCACAATCCATCTTAGTATAGGAGTGTAAAACTGGTAAATTACAGTGCGGCTGTACACAAGAATTGCCATGTTTCTAACACTACTTTGTATTCTTCAAGTTTCAAAATTCTGAATTGAATACATTTTATTCGCAAAGAATGTATACATACCAGGAATTTGCCTTGGTGCTTTGCTCACAAGTAACAACACGATATACAGCAGACAATTAAAAATAAAACATTATAATTTAAACATGTGAAGAATGAAATAAAATACCAGAGCTAAAGGAGGCTACAGACTTGGCTGTTGAGTGGAGCTATTGCTTGTGGAAAAAAAGCTGTTTTATGTCTGGCTGTGGTGGCTTTGACAGTCCGTGGCCACCTTTCAGAGGGAATTGCTTCAAAGAGTTTGTGGCCAGGGTGAAAGGGATCAAAGATGATCTTACCCGCTCGCTTCCTGGCCCTTGCAGTGTACAGTTCGTTGATGGGGGGAAGACTGCAGCCAACAACCTTCTCGGCTGATTGACCGATTCGCTGCAGCCTCCGGATGTCATGCTTGGTGGCTGAGCCAAACCAGACCATGACGGAGAAGGTGAGGACAGGCTCTATGATGGCAGTATAAAACTGGATCATCATTGCCTGTCGCACATTGTGATTCCTCAACCTCTGTTGGGCCTTTTTTACTATGTAGTCAATGGTGGTCTCCCATTTAAGATCCCTGGAGATGATGGTTCCAAGGAAAAGCCCTGTCCCATGGTAAGAGTTCATTCCAAGAGCTCTCCCGAGTTTGCCCTGATTCAAACTCGGAGATTTACGGTAATGGTCACTCGTCAGTACTCGGGGCTCTCGTGGACATTTTTCAATGTTGAAAAATCTTCAAGAGTCTTCCCGTGCTTACCTGCTATTAGCGAGTCTTCCCGAATACCTGCCGTTAGCGTTACAAGCCGCTAAGAGACGTCCCCAAGCTCTGACGTACCCGCTACGTTCATTCTCCGTGCTTACCACGAATTTGATTTTTTTTAAACTCGGGAGAGCTCTTGGAATGATATTGTACTGTGGGACAGGGCTTGAACTTAAATGACTCCACAGATGTGACTGTGGTGTTGGTGAAGGTGAGTGGGAGGAAGGGAGAGGGAGCTCTCCTAAAGTCTGCAATCAATTCCACCGTCTTAAGAGCATTAAGCTCCAGGTTGTTGTGATGGCACCAAGACACCAGCTGTGTCGCTTCCTGTCTGTAGGTAGATTCCTCCCCATCCTGGATCAGTCCAATGAGGGTTGTGTTGTTCGCAAACTTGAGAAGCTTGATAGAGGAGTCCATGGAGGTGCAGTCGTTGGTTTAGAGAGAGTAATGGAGAGGGGAGAATACGCAGCCTTGCGGTGCTCCGATGCTGAGGATCAGCAGATCTGAAATGTGCCTTCCCAACCTCACATACTGCTTCCTGTCTGTCAGGAAGATGGTGGTCCCCTGACAGAGGGGTTCAGTCACAGTCAACTGGGAGAGTTTGGAGTGTAGTGGCTCTGCACAATGGTGTTGAATGCAGAGCTAAAATCCACAAACAAAATCCTGGCAAAGTGTAGAGAAGGTACACAGACACCTTAAGGTCTTCACTACTTTATTAATCATACATCATATAGCTCTAGCTGTACGTGGTCTGTCATGATCACCAGAGAGAGAGCTAGGGGCGTGTGGGTTACAATTATACTAACTGGTGGGGGGGTGGTTAGCATGGACATCGTCACTATCAATTAAAGGTGTATACACATATCATCTACATCCTTCCTCTAGCAAAACAAACAGTGAGTGACAGGGCGACCATGTCTCATGCACTAGGGTAAATGCAAACAGTAAAGTACGGGAATACAGAATCACACATAATCGCCGTAACGGACCGGCGGCCTGACCAGGCGACCAGACCGGGGCCGCACCTCGCCATCACCTCCTTCCCCGACGGGAACAAGCGGGGACGATGCCGGGGCATGGTGGGGGCTACGGACAGGAGAACCCCTGGGTGACGAAGGCATCGGGGGGACGGGACGGCGAAGAGAAGGGCGAGGAAGCCGAAGGATGCCAGGACCTCGGATTGGTGAGCTTCCACAGCGATGTTCACCTGGTAGAGGCACCCCTGAATCTGCTGGCCGAATTCCCAGACCGGTTTGACTCGAAGCTGGGGAAGTTGCCCTGCAGCTACAAGATTGCCCTCAATCCCGACATCACGCCGGTCATCCGTCCCCCGCACCGTGTGTCCTTCGCCATGAGGGGCAAGGTCGAGTCTGTTCTTCGCGAGATGGTGGCCACGGGCATCCTGAAGCCAGTAACGGCCTCCATCCGGTGGGTTTCTACTATGGTTGTCGCTGCGAAGAAAGACAAGAGCGAACTACGGATCTGCATCAACCCTAAGGACTTGAACTTGGCCATCAGGTGCCCGCACTATCCCATGCGGACGGTGGAGGATGTTGCTGCACAGGTCGGCCCTGCCACTGTGTTCTCGGTTCTTGATGCCAAGAGTTTGTTCTGGCAGATAACTCTAGACGAGCGATCCTCGCACCTGACGACCTTCAGCATGCCCTTCGGCAGGTATCGCTTCCTCCGCATGCCGTTTGGGATCAACTCTGCCAGCGAGGTGTTCCAAAGGACCATGGAACAACTGTTTGCTGGACTTCCGTGTGCCATCATTGTCGACGACATCCTGGTTTATGGGAAGAAAGTCGCTGAGCACGACCACCACCTTCGCCAGGTGCTGCAGCGGGCCTGGGACGTCAACCTGAAGCTCAACTCGAAGAAGTGCCGATTACGGGTCCCTGAGGTCACCTACGTGGGGCATGTCTTCACTGCATCAGGGCTGAAGCCCGACCCACAGAAGACGGCCGCAATATCCGAGATGCCTGCACCTGCGGACGTGCCTGGCCTACAGCGCTTCTTGGGCATGGTCAACTACCTGGGAAAGTTGATCCCCAACCTGAATGAACTGAGTGCCCCTCTGCGGGATCTGGTGAAAAAGGACACTGCCTGGGCCTGATTCCCGCAACACCAGAAAGCATTTGACACCCTCAAATCTAAGCTGATCAGCATGCCAACGCTGAAGTACTTTGACCTCCAGCGCCCCATTGTTCTCACATGTGATGCATCTAAGTTTGGCCTCAGGGCCGCCTGTCTGCAGATCCATGACGGGGTGCAACTGCCTGTGTCCTATGCATCCCGCACAATGACGACCGCTGAACAACACTATGCCCAGATTGAAAAGGAGCTGCTGGCTGTTGTCTTTGCCTGCTCCAAATTCAAGGACTATATCCTGGGCAACTGCTTCACTGTCGAGATGGACCACCAGCCTCTGGTCACCATCCTCAACAAGCCGATAGAAACAGCCTCGCTCCGCAGCAACAGCGGCAGCCGTTCCTGCAGCAGCCAGCTGCTAACCTGCCCTGGTCTGCGCTAGCAACCGACATCTTCGAGTGGCACGGAAAGCACTTCCTGGTGCTTGTCGACTCTTACTCCAGCAGGTTTGAAGTTGACCAGCTCCACTCCCGCTCTTCCTCCGCGGTCATCGAGAAGTTGTGCCGCCACTTTGCCACCTTCGGGTCCCCGGCCAGCCTGCAGTCGGACAACGGCAGCCAGTTCACCAGTGCCGAGTTCCGCGCTTTTGCTGAACGATGGAACTTTCGTCATTACACCAGCAGCCCGGAATACCCGCAGAGCAACGGACTGGCCGAGCGCGCGGTCCGCAGTGCTAAAGGATTGTTGGAACGTTGCCGCCTATCCCACTTCTGACACCATGTAGAGAAGGTACACAGACACCTTAAGGTCTTCACTACTTTATTAATCATACATCATATAGCCCTAGCTGTACGTGGTTTGTCACGATCACCAGAGAGAGAGCTAGGGGCGTGTGGGTTACAATTATGCTAACTGGTGGGGGGGTGGTTAGCATGGACATCGTCACTATCAATTAAAGGTGTATACACATATCATCTACACAAAGGTCCCCTGGCGGTCTAGATGCTTGTGGATGAAGTGCATGCCTAGGATGACCACTAGGTCTTCGACTGATCTATTGGCCCGGTATGCAAAATGCAGGGAGTTCAGCAAGGGTTTTGTGATATTTTTCGGGTGGGCCAGCACAAATCTTTCAAGGGTCTAATGATTACAGAGGTCAGTGCGCCAGGCCTGTTGTCATTAAGACCTGTAATCCTTGGCTTTTTAGGTACGGGAACAATAGTGGAGACTTTGAAGCAGGCAGGGACAGTACAGTTTGCAGGCACCAATTGAAAATGTCCGTGTAGACTGGTGCCAGTTTTTCGGCACAGAGCTTGAGGGTAGAGGGGGTAACATTGTCCGGTCATAGAGATTTCGGCTTTTCTCTCTCCTGAATAGCTTTTGAACCTCCTCAATTGTTATTGTTAGTGATGGAGAAGTGGTCAGACTGATGTTGGGCAGTAAGGAGGGGGTAGGTAAATCCAAGTGGTGGCGCCATCGAGTGTGGCAGCCTCGCCTGGTGCTGTTCATCCCTTCATTCTTTTTTTTAGTCTGTCAATAAGTTTTGTATTGGAGGACTTTTAGTCTTTTTATGTGGGTGAAGGGGGGGGGGGGGGGGGGGGGGGGGGGGGAAGGGTTTTCCACAGTCTCTATCTGGTCAAGGATGCATCTTTCCTCTGAGCCGCATCTTTGTCCCCTCCTCGCGGCCTACCATCTGGATTGGCGTGGCCTTTCCTGCCGGAGACCAGCCAGAGCTTCGGCTTCAGCAGTGGCGCAGCACTGAAGTACCATCGCGGAGCGGGCAATGTCATACCAAGGATTGCCCTGTTGGAAGCTACGGAGTGCTGCAACTGCTGACATGAACACCATGGAGCTGTGGTCTGCGTCGCTAACTTTTTACATCGCGGAGCCTGAGATCTCTCGCCGAGGTCGCCAGTGTTGGAGCTCCTTCCAGCTCGGTCTGTGGACTTCGGGAGCCACGGTCACCGGTAGGAAGCGGCCGATTCGGAATTCCAACCCGCTGAGAGTTTTCTTCCGACGCAAGAGTTCCATCATCTGGCGAGAGGGCCTGAAACATCGGGCCGTTGCGGCGACTGCAGAGGCCTCAATAGACCCTGACCACGGGTGAACAAGTGGAAGAGGACTGAACTTTGTTGCCTTCCCTCGCAGTGAGAAACATTGATTCCATTGATGTTTTTATGTTTAATGTTAAATTCCATAGTGTTGAATTTATCTTATTTGTGTGCTGCATGGTAACTCAAATTTCACTGCACCAATTAGCGTATGTGGCAATAAATGTCCTTTGTCGTTTGTCCTTTGTCCTTTTGGTAGTGGACAAGGGCCCAGTCTTTGCAGACTGGAGTCAGGCTGTAAGTAGGTGTGAAGTGGTGATTGGGGAGGAATGGGTGGGTGGGGGAGGGAGGGATGGGTACCGGACTTATGTTTCTGTCTATAGAACCTGCAGTAGAACTCACTCAGGTCGTTGGTCAGCTGACGATTGTCCAAGGAACTGGGGTTTTTTTCCTCTTGTTGCTGGTGATTTCTTGCAAGCTCTTCCACACTGAAGAGTCATTAACTGAGAACTTACTCCTCAACTTCGCAGAATACCTTTCCTTGGTAGCTCTGAATCCGCTTCTCAGCTTGTACTTGGCCTGCCTGTAGAGATCTGCATTCTCGCCTCATCTTTAGACTGGCAGAGCTGTCTGAGTTCTGCTGTAAACCAAGGCTTGTCATTGTTGAACCTGATCCGGGTCCTAGTGGGAATGCAACTGTCCTCACAAAAGCTGACATATGGTGTCACAGTATATAAACACTGTGCATAAACAATATATGTTCATCAAGGCTTGTAGTTGCTTCCCTGAACACATTCCAATCCGTGGTTTAGGTTTTCAATGCCCTCGCTTGTCCACTATTTCATAGTTCTGACCACAGGCTTAGCAAATTTTAGTTTCTGCCTGTAGGTCAGAATAAGGTGAATTAAACAATGATCAGAGAGTCCCAGAGCCACAAGGGGAACCGAGCTTAAAAATATAGAGACTTATCTCGGCCTTAAAGGTCCATTGTCCTGGCGGCAGTATTGGGTCGGAGTTGCAGGGATCGGCCTGGCCTGCGATGATGCTGAATTACTGTGACCTCATGGGATTCCTCTGGTTGCTCCAATTTCTTCACATATCCCAAAGATGTGTGAGTTTGTAGGTTAATTGGCTGCTGTAAATTGCCTCTACTGTGTAGGGAGTGGACGCAAAAATAGGATAATACAGGGCTAGTGTGGTCAGTGTTGACTCGGTGGGCTGAAGGGCCTATTTCCAGACTATCTTTAAACAAAAAGGACATCTTGCCAGTCATATTTCTATCATTTATATTCCTGATTGAGTCTGAATATAAAATAATGCACAGCTGACTTTCATTCTAATTTACAAACACTATATTGATAACATACTTGAGGTCCAGGTGATTTTCCTGCAAACAGAAAGTCTCTAAAACTACCATTGCTTACTTAATATTAAAAGCCATGAAAATGTGGGTGGTACAGTAGTGCTGCTGGTGGAGCTGCTGCCTCAGAGCCCAAGAGTACTGGTTTAGATTTTGACATCAGGTGGTGCCTGTGTTGAGTTTGTACGTTCTCCCTATGACCCATGAGTTTCCTCCGGATGCTCCGAGTTCGTCCCATAGACCTGCGACGTGGTAGGTTTATTGGCTTTTGTAAAATGCCCCTAGTGTGTAAGGAGTGGATGCGAAAATGGGATAACATTGAACTAGTCTAAAGATGTTTTCCCATGTTAAAAAAAAACCTGATGTGCTCTATGTCGGACTAATGAAGGTAACTAATGAAGGTACCCGCCAGCCTTACTGTGACACAAGTATCCATGACCCAGCTTTTAACATAAGTAGCCTTCATTCTTACAGCCTTCGTTCTTACTGTGACATTGGTACCATCACCTTGTGGTAATATAGTTAGCCATCACCCCTGCTGTTGCAGAGGTATCCATTGCCCGTGTGGCAACATAAGTACCTATCACCCTTGCTATGACATAGGCACCCATCTACCCAGCTAAATTAAGGTACCCTTTACCATTGCTGTAGTCATCATCACCAAGATAGATCTCCATTTTGCTATCTACAAACGTCCGCATGGAATGGAAGATGGTAAATATTTTAATGACTTACTGATCGCATTTGATTTGCTGCTCAGTTCCCTACAGTTTTCCATCTCAAATAACTTATGCTTGTCACCTCACACCTCCACTGCAATGCATTGTATACTGTGCCATTTGTCATAGGTCTTATATAAAATTGTGATGGGATGGGTGACTTTTTCCCTTTGCAGCAATCTATCACGGGAAGGATAGAGCTCCATCTGTGTCTAATCTCTCCTCGCAGACAATTTCTTGACAGGGTTTGTTCTCTGTGACACTCACTGATTAATGGGAACACAGGCCGATGTCATACAGGGTGTCAATAATCTTAGCCGCTCAGTCCGGATGCTGCAATGCGTTGCTCAGACCGATCACCATACAATTATCCTGTCAGGATCACCTCCTGGATCAGATGAATTATTTTTGAAGATGAAAATTCAATGTATGACAGATTCACATATGAATGCGGCAATCCAACAAATTAAAAATAGGAATCATTTATGCAAATCGTAGACCTAAGCCTATCATAGTATAAAATTAGACGCCTCAAGCTTTTTAAGGCGCCTCAAGCTAAAATGTTTCAGAAGGTTGAATATAGTTAATAAAAACTAATTTCAGATATTTTGTATTTAGATTAGAAACCCTGCACAGCAAGAGGAAACATACACTTTGCAGTGTCTGCTTCAACATTTGGATCAGATGTATTTTTGTCAGGTTAGTTTCAGAAGAACATTAAAAAGTATTCTTTTGGTTTTCAACCAGGCCAAATTTAGACATGTTACCATTGCATCACCTGAGATTAGCCATTTGTGGGTCATGGCAGCAGGTAGCTGAGGGCTCCAACTGACTGCCTGCTCCTCTTTCAGGCACATGTCAATGCCCAGGTGTCCTTGGGGAATACCTCATGGCGCCCACGGGCACCTTGACTGATTTCTGGGTCTACTGGGCACTGCAGGGAACTGAGCACTTCTTAGTGAAAGTAATGACATTTTAGTTTCATCCTTATACGTATTTTCTATATTTTAGATTGACGTCTCCTGAGAACAGTGTTTTACTTCGGAGTCACGTGAGTGACTATGTGAAGAAGACCCGCCAGGCGCCTGCGCGTCATTACGTCTGATGCATGGCGCACTGACAGGCTGGAGAGCGCAGCTCCACCAGCGGTAAGTAACAAACCGGCAAGTAAGTGATTTTAACAACTTTCTGCGGGTACTTAAACTCCGTAAGCCTGGTTCAGGAGCCAGCGGGAGTACTCTCAAAACGGAAAGAGTTGCGAAAAAGAATACTGCCTTTCGCAGTAAGATACTTACTCACGGGACCGCGGTTAGTGCATGTAGGTCGGGTAGGGAATTACTGGCTGCGGTAACACCGGTTCCGAGGACGCCGACTGCAGAGCCGCCGGTAGCCACTCGCCACTCCAGTAGGGAGGAAAGCAAAACGGAAGTCAGTCAGGCCCATTTATTCAGATGAGTCTGACCAAGAAGACTCCCCTCCTTCCAACAAGAAGGTCTGGGGACGTCTCGATAAAATGGAGCAGATGATACAAAAAATGATGAACCATGAAGTGTTCCAGTCGGGGTCGCATACGGGGTCGGATAATGAAGTAGATTTTCAAAGTCTACAGAGAGATGTGGGCCATTTGGAAAAGTGGGCTGAAAGATGGCAGATGGAGTTTAATGCTGATAAGTGTGAAGTGCTACATCTTGGCAGGACAAATCAAAATAGGACGTACATGGTAAATGGTAGGGAATTGAGGAATGCTGTGGAACAGAGGGATCTAGGAATAACTGTGCATAGTTCCCTGAGGGTGGAATCGCATGTAGATAGGGTGGTAAAGAAAGCCTTTGGTGTGCTGGCCTTTATAAATCAGAGCATTGAATATAGGAGTAGGGAAGTAATGTTAAAATTGTACAAGGCATTGGTAAGACCTATTCTGGAGTATGGTGTACAATTTTGGTCGCCTAGTTATAGGAAGGATGTCAACAAAATAGAGAGAGTACAGAGGAGATTTACTAGAATGTTGCCAGGGTTCCAGCAACTATGTTACAGAGAAAGGTTGAACAAGTTAGGTCTTTATTCTTTGGAGCGCAGAAGGTTAAGGGGGGACTTGATTGAGGTCTTTAAAATGATGAAAGGGATAGACAGAGTTGACGTGGATACGTTTTTTCCCATTGAGGGTAGGGAAGATTCAAACAAGAGGGCATGACATGAGAATTAAGGGACAGAGGTTTCGGGGTAAGGTGAGGGGGAACTTCTTTACTCAGAGGGTGGTGGCTGTGTGGAATGAGCTTCCAGCAGAAGTGGTGGAGGCAGGATCGATTTTAACATTTAAGAGTAAAGTGGATAGGTATATGGACATGAAGGGAATGGAGGGGTATGGTCTGAGTGCAGGTAGATGGGACTAGGGGAAAACAAATGGTCGGCACGGACTGGAAGGGCCGAGAGGGCCTGTCTCCGTGCTGTAATTGTTATATGGTTATATGTTATATGGTTAATATGCACATTGATTTTTGTTGTGTAAACTAACTTCTAGAAATGAAATAAAATAAGGTGATATACAAGCTTATTTTCAAATGTGTTTGTTTGGTCTGGACAAATCAGTGACTTGGTATTTTCTTAAAATCTTAAATTCAAATAACCTCTTAATAATGCCCCAACACACAAAAGATCCAGCCTAATTTTTACTATCGCTACAAAGGCCTCAAATGAGCAGTGACACACAATGGTGGTTAAATAATCAAGGGGCATGACCAAATTGTCCTTGGTGGGGCCAGCTTTAATACAATGTTTAGAAAATCAGCATCAAAATGAATGCTCTGTTGTGCTGACCACATCATTCTTTTTGCGATAATTTTAGTAATGTTAAAATGATTTTAAGAAGTTAAGGGGCTGTCCCACTTGGGCGAACTAATTAGCGAGTTTAGAAGTGTTTAGGAGAGTTTGAAAAAATGTCATGTTGAAGACCTCCTTCGACTATGCAGAAGACCTCCTTCGACTATGTTCAAGACTAGCTTTGGCTAGCTACGACTAACTTTGGGAACATTGAACAACGAATAGGGAGAGTGAAGACAACCTCCTTCGATCTCCTTCGACCTCCCTTCGTCTATGATGAAGACTATCAATGACTACCTTCCACTAACTTTGACTACCTTCGACTACCCTCAATTACCTATGACTAACATGCTGACCTACTACGACCTATTATGACTAAACCTATGAGTAAAAAAATTACAGATTTTTTCCATGGCGACCTTTTTTTACTCGCGGGCATTTTTCAACATGTTGAAAAATAAGCCGCGACCTAACTGAGGCCTTGAGTACACGGGGAATACTCTTGGGCAAGAAGGAGAGTTACAAAGACCTCCTATGACCTTGTGTCGACCATGCTGCAAGTATGAGTCGAGAGCAAACTCGCCAGAACTCGCGGATTAGGTCGCCCAAGTGGGACAGCCTCTTTAAAATGAAACAAAAAACAACCATCACCTTACTGCATTACTGCAATTACTGCATAAGGTGAGGTTTTAAGTCACTCCTAAAGAATGATGTTTTTCATTGTTGCAAGGATACGATGCAACTGAGGATAATTCAAAGGCTTTCATGTCCGGTTGTTTAATTCTCTTTAACCTCCCTGAATTCTGAATTATACACTACCAGGACAAATATTGTTATCACCTTACATGTTTTCTTTGTGCTACACAGTGGATAAATTGAGACAATTAAAAACTTCAAGGATAAAATTCTCCTTTATTTTTCGTGGTTATATCACCATGGTCTAGGTGGATGGCTCAAAAATGATCAGGGATCTTTAAACATCAAATAGAAATTGTTGGACGATGACATCGAAGGCCTGGATTGCCTCAGTACAGAGGGGGAACAAGTAGGGGAAAATGACAAAGACTTTAAGACTTTTGCCTTCCACCACAGTGAGGAGGTGCTTGGTGAACTCACTGCGGTGGATGTTAAATTATGTGTTATTGTGTGTTTTGTTTTAATTTATTACATGTTATGACTGCAAGGTAACAAATTTCGTTCAGACCGAAAGGTCTGAATGACAATAAAGGAATCTGAATCTGAATCTGAAATGAAAATGCCGAACAGCAGATTGGGTGGCAATGTTAATATTGGCCAAAATAGGGCTATTATAAAATGGAGGATCTTTGCATTTGCAAGGCCTGCTTGGTCTTTTTCTGTGGAAAGCTGCAAGCCGGTGCCAGAAAGTCTAGGTATGGTGAGGTCCAGATGTCCTCCCCATTGTTAAAATGTATGAGGACTCGGCAGAAAAGCTCAGCGGTTTTGCAGATGCATAATCAGGATTGGCCAGTTGCAAAGGGATTGTAAATACTGTTAATAACGTTGCAAGGTGTTTGTGCTGCTGTTTGATGATTGGCTGAAGTGTGAAGCCTTGTTTGAATTCTTTATAGTACCTGGGAAAATGTTGCATTACTTGGTCAACTGACTTCCTTCCAGAAGCTTCTTTAGAAATATTGCAATGGGGTACTTTGTAATTGGGTTGGGGAACAGTCAATTACTGCATAAGGTGATCGATATGTGTAATTGGCTTGTAGGGGTTGCCACCCTCATGTAATTCTGCCACACAGGGTCCGATGACCTATAAAAAGTGATCCCCACTAGGATCATTGTTGATTTTCTGGAGGGGCGCTTGGGACTTCTTAACCTTTTGGAGGTATCTGCTTGCACGAGGCTGAAGGGCTTGGACAAGCAGAGACAAGGATCGAACCCACGGTGGTTAGGTATTGTATAGGGAGTTTGTTATTGTTTCAAAAAATAAATTTTAGTGGTCCGGTGCTTGATTCAATGTTTTACTAAGGGGGGATAGCTCTAGGAGCATAATTACAGCATCTGTGAAGATGAGAAATAAAATGAACAATTCAGATCAATGTCCTTTTATCAGAACTTAAACAATGATCTGTTCCTCCGTCTTTTATGTCTGAACTTCAATGCTTTCTTCTAGACCTTTGCTTAAAGATACAGTGCGGAAACAAGCCCTTCGGCATGCCGAGTCCATGCCAACCAACAATCACCCCATACACTAACACAATCCTACACACTAGGGACAATATACAATTTTTACTGATGCCAATCAACCTTCAATCGGAGCACCCAGAGAAAACCCAAGCAGTCACAGGGAGAACATACAAACTATGTGCAGACAGCAACCGTAGTCAGGATCAAACCGGATCTCTGGCACTGTAAGGCAGCAACTCTACCGCTACACCACTGTGCTGCCATTACAGTGTCCTATCTTTTTGCTAAAGTATATTCCCAGAGCCACATCCCTCTCCTTTACAAATGTTTGTGATTCTGGCTTCTACCATTTGGATTTCAACTTAGGATTCATCCATGATCAGAAATGTTTAGTGTGTCCCTTATGTCTTCTCTCACCACATCCTAAGACCTATGATCAATGCCATGCACTAATTCACTCGTATCATGACTTCAATGTGATTTATTCCTGCAAGCCAATGACAAATGTTTTGCTGGCTGCCTCAAAAAGGCTGCGGAATGGGAGGGGGAGTTAAAGTGCTGAGCCACCGGGAGGTTGGGTTGGGTAATGTGGACCAAGCGGAGGTGTTCGGCGAAACGATCGCCAAGCCTCCGCATGGTCTCACCGATATAGATCATCTGGCATCTGGAGCAGCGGATGCAGTAGATGAGGTTGGAGGAGGTTCCCTTCCCTCCCGCTCTACCCCTTCCCCGGGCACTTTCCCTTGCAACCGCAAGAAATGCTACACTTGTCCCTTCACCTCCCCCCTCCACTCCTTTCAGGGACCCAAGCAGTCCTTCCAGGTCCGCAGAGGTTCACCTGCACCTCCTCCAACCTCATCTACTGCATCCGCTGCTCCAGATGCCAGATGATCTATATCGGTGAGACCAAGCGGAGGGTTGCCGATCGTTTCGCCGAACACCTCCGCTCGGTCCGCATTAACCAACCCGACCTCCCGGTGGCTCAGCACTTCAACTCCCCCTCCCATTCCGTATCCGACCTCTCGGTCCTGGGCCTCCTCCACGGCCAGAGTGAGCAACACCTCAAGTTGGAGGAACAGCACCTCATATTCGCTTGGGGAACCTGCATCCTTTGGGCTTGAACATTGAATTTTCTCAATTCTGTTAACCCTTGCTGTCTCCTCCCCTTCCCACCTCTCCCTCAGCCCTCGGGCCCTGGCATTCCCTCTCTCTCTATCTCCCTCCCCCACCCTAGTCGCACCAGCTTCTCATTTTCACACCACAAACAGCTTACAATGGCTTGTTCCCTTTATCATCGATACTTTTTTGCATATCTTTCATTCATTGTTCTTTATCTCTCCACATCACCGTCTATATCTCTCGTTTCCCTGATCCCTGACCAGTCTGAAGAAGGGTCTCGACCCGAAACGTCGCCTATCTCCTTCGCTCCTTAGATGCTGCTGCACCCACTGAGTTTCTCCAGCCTTTTGTGTACCGCCGAAGTAACATAGTAAGGCTCGTAGACGACTAGAACTACCAGATGATCTCTTAGATTATGAGGGTGGGAGCGGAGGGTACGTAATCCCTCAACGTCACACCTCATAAAATAAGGATCAAACTTCAAACTGGTAAGTTCTCATTTAATCTTACTATTTTACTTCGGAGTCACGTGAGTGACTACATGAAGATTTCAAAGCTCTGTGTTTGCATGCCGCAGATGCACTCGATACGACAAGCTGCTTCGGTTGACACAGTAGTAAAATAAAGAAGATATTGAACATTGCATGAATAATTCAATAACGATTTTAATAATAACAGAGTAATGACCCCTCTGTCCCAGGGGGAAATTACAAACAATAATTGATATAAACAAAGCAATAAAATTAAATGGAACCCAAAACAGTAGGCCCAAACCGTGGCACTGCCTGAACAGGTTTATCATAAAAATGAGAAAAAGTTGATTCTCTAGACCACCCTGCGGCCGCGAGGATTTGATCTATAGAGGCGCGTCCTGAACCTTCGCCACGGATGTAGACGCCACCCTGGTGGAGTGAGATTTAAACACATCAGTGTCGATTCCCGCAGAACTGAGAACCTGTTCCAACCATCTAGAAATAGTTTGTACTGACACTTGCTTATATGGCTTTTTGTGACTAATGAGCAGTCCTGTCTCAGAACCTCTCAGACTCCTTGTTAACGCAATATATTGGGTTAAATGTTTAACTACGCATAACAGTTGGTCAACAGGATATGCTTTAAACATCAACTTGATTCCTGACCTTCCTGGTCTACTTTGTTTGATTAAATCACAGACATAAAATGTAATATCATCTGGAGAGAAATGCATATAATCTATTCTTAACAAGTGCAATGTTTGTACACGTTGTGCTGAAACCAACGGCATTAACATAACCACTTTAAGAGTCAATTTTTGCAAAGATAATGACGCAATTGAAGCCCATTGCCGAAGCAGTGTGAGAACTATACTGATATCCCAGATTGCTGTGTATCTGGGTTGAGGAGGGTTTTTGTTGAAAATTCCTCTCATAAACCTGGATACCAATGGATGAGACCCAATAGGTTGTCGTGCTGAAGACTGCCCTAAATAAGAGGACAAAGCACTGCAAGCAGTGTTAATAGCACTATAACTAAGGTGCTCATCAAAATGTAAAGTAGTAAGGAACTCCAACACATCACGTATACTAGCAGTATCATACGATATATTAGATTGTACACAGAACAGTTCCCATTTCTTAATATGCACGAGGTATTGTTTTTTAGCGCTAGTTCTCCAGCCTGCAGTCATAACCTCCATGGTCCTGTTCGATAATCCAAGCCCTTGGAATGGTCTGGTCAGAACCTGCAGACCAACAAATTGATATGGTCATGTACTTTCTCCTTTCTAATCAGATGCACCAACAAATGACTGCCGCTGGGAATCCTCATAAATAAACTCATCAATTCTCAGTACCAATGGGAACCATGATTGTGTTGGCCAATCTAGGACCACCAAAACACCTGTGGCGGAGTCACGCTCTATTTTGGTGAGACATTTCGCAATCAGGCAGAATGGAGGAAACACATAAAAGAATGAGTCCCCAGTGTAACAAGTACGCATCCACAGCTACTGCACCTGGATCTGGCTCCCATGAGACATATTTAGGCAACTGGTGATTCAGTCTGGATGCAAAGAGATCAATATCTGGCAATCTAAATCGAGTAACAATGGTTTGAAATATGCTGACATTCAACATCCATTCTATATTGTCATTAAACTTTCTCGACTTAAGGTCTGCTACCACATTATCTATACCTGGTAGATAGATGGCCGAAACCCAGATGTTCCGTGAAATACGCCAATTCAAATAGTATTAGCCACGTTATGACATAACACAGATCTAGCTCCTCCCATATGATTAATATATGCCACAGCTGTGGTGTTATCAATCTGAACGTGGAAATAAGACCAGAGAATTAATACCGTGTGTGAAGAAGCAAGTCCTCTTGCTCAGTCCATCTACCCCCACAGCTAGACTCTGTGTCTGTAGCCCCCCCATCCGAGAGCGCTAACATCAGTCTGTAAAATCACTGAAGGTTCGTCCACCAAAATGTGATCGGTGGCTTGGCTAACATGAACAATCCACCACTGCAATTCTGCCAGAGCCGTGGTGGGTAACTGCATAAGCCGATCAAAATGGCCTGCATTGTGTTTCAATGCTTGTTCTCTTGCTCTTTGCAAATGTTGATAATGCAAAGGCCTGAACTGTACTGCAGGAAAGGCTGCTACCAATTTCCCAATGACCTTTGCAACGTCTCGGATGGAAGGATAAAGGTTTTGTGTAATACCAATAGAGACATTAACAATATCTACTACCTTGGCTGCTGGTAATGTAACTGTCATATGAACTGAATCAAGAAGAAACCCCAAATACTCAATCTGTTGGGTTGGCTGTAACTTGGACTTAAGTGGATGGACCAAAAATCCCAATGATTCAAAGAGATTCTTGGTTGCTGTAACAGAGTCTTCAGCTGACTCTTTAGTGTTGCCAACAATTAAGATATCATCTAAATAGGCCATAACAATGTGATTGTGGGCCCTCAATTGCCCCAGCAGAGGTTTCACCAATTTAGTAAATAACCTAGGTGCAGAACTTAATCCATTAGGCAATGCTCTATATTGCTACAGCTGTCCCATCCAATTAAATTTCAAGTACCTGTGATAATCAACATGAATTGGCACCGAATACCAAGCATCTTGTAAATCAATGGTGGCCATATAACAACCCTGGGATATCAGCTGCTTTGCAGTAATGAATATGCCCATTTTAAAATGCCTATAGAGAACTGAAGTATTCAATTGAGTGAGATCCAGAATTACTCTACAACCACCATCTTTTTTGGGTCTGGGAAAAATATTAGACACAAATTGTTGAGGATGGTGAACTGCTTTTTCAATCACACCTTTACGGGACAAATTCTGAATCTCCACATTGACTTGCTCAGTCTCATGAACAGAAAACACCAACACTTTACAAGGCTTATGCTGGCGAGGTGGATCTATCCCTGAGATAAACTCAATGGTGGACCCCGACACAGTATTTAGAATAAACATATCAGACGTTATACAGCACCATTCCTTATAAAACAATTGTAATCGACCTCCAATAGGAGAGTGCACACCAGAATTTGTAGCCTGAACACAAAGTCCCGGTACCTCTGCCGGTGGTTTGGAAAACTGTTGTCTGGCCATGTTGGGGTTATAGGCAACGTGACGTGGTGCATACCCTCTTTGCCACCCTGGCCTCCCTCTGCTGGGCCCAGCACCCGGATCGGACCTCCGGTAAACGACCCCCGGATTCCGAATAAACAGGCGAGCTGTGGCCGGCTTCATTAGCCCCATGGTTTTCGCCTCCTCGTCAATATCCTGAATTTGTTTTACGAGATCGGAACCAAAGAGGAGTTCAGGCGATTGGACGTTGGTCGCCTTACAGAGCGCAGCAAATTTTTGGTTCAGGGTCGGCCTGATGGCAATTTTCCGAATGCAGTTGATCTCGAAAAAGACGTTACAGATCATACCCAACATATCTTTATGTAACTGAGTTAACACGGTCCCTCGGACCATGGTACCAAATGCAGTGATCGTAGCCGCCACCAATTTGAGGACGTGCTGATAATGAACCTCCTGCCCCCTCATGGAAGGACTCATGGGTGCCCATATAGCTGGGTTCACCATTGGCACTTTTAACGATGCACAATTTACAGGTGTTTTATATTTATTACTTGTCTCTTGCATGACCGATTGTTGTAGCTGGTGAGAAACTAAGTAATTGATATTAGTTGCTAGGTAGTCCTCCATCGCCTCACCAGTTCCCTTCGGAATAGCAGAAGTCATTGCTATGTCTGGTACACCCGGAGCAAGGCTCTTGTGCTCTGGTGTTTGCACATAAGCAGGGACACCAGACATAGGGTCAGCTGCATCCTGCCCCGCATCTCCCATTTGATAATCAAGGGAGGCATCCCCCAGTCCTATAATAGACGCTGGAAGGAATTCCCCACGGCGGTATTCAAGGTAATCCTCTTCATAAGGTTCCTGCTGCTCAACTGTCTGAGGAATCACTGTGGCCTTAGCCCCTTGCTGTATTAGAACCTGGAGCATATTTTCCATTTGTTGCATTCTGTCCCACACCTTTTTATTAACTGGGGGAGAATCACCACCGTCATCAGAGTCATCAGACAATACTGGCCTGTTGGTTTTCCTTTTGGCCTTCCTGTGGCTCTCAGCAGCCTCAGCCTGTTAAGTTTCATGCACTGTCCTGGAATCCACTTTCAACAGGTTCCACCGGTGAAACAGCACCCGGTATCGGAACCGGAGGTCCCGTTATTATCTCCCGACCCGATCGAGAATGCGACTCTTCGCAAGACACACACTTAGAACGCACCCTCCGTCCGGACCGATCCATCTCCAACTCCAACTGACTTCGCAAGCCAACTTTACGGAGCTAAATACCCTGCAGGAAAAGTTGTTTAACACTTACCTGCAAAGTTTCTATTTACCCGCTGGTGGAGCTGTGCCCTCCAGCCCGTTCAAAGCGACATGCGCGGACGTAATGACGCGCATTCGCCTGGCGGGGCTTCTTCACGTAGTCACTCACGTGACTCCGAAGTAAAATTACATGTTCAAGAACTCTTAGAATAGTGCTCAAGGTCCTTAGTAAATTACCAACACGGCAGAGACTCCCAAAGCTGCTTTGCCATCAATCCTTCTGTTTGAGAGACAGGACACAGCCACTGAGGGACGCCAACATTGGGATTCCTAAGATTCAGTGTAACTATCAAATGCTCCATTATCAAGTACATTGCAGTCAGGGAAAGCAGCTTACAAAATGATTCTACATGGGGTGACAGTTTTAACAAAGTCACCCATTGTAAGCTACTGTCAACTGCTCTCGGGATAAGAGTGGATTGGAGCAACCAGAACAGTGAGGAATATAAACAAATTATGTTATATGATTTCCAAGAAAATTAGTGAAGACAAACATTGTATGCTTAGTCAATTGATTCAAATAATTGCATTTTTTCCCTGTTTAAGTTAAAATGCCTTATTTTTGCTCACCAAGCTTCCTACAGACTTTTAATCATGGCGTTGAAATGCTGATTGATAGGGAAAATGATTAAGGGTGAATGTCAATATCACCAGTAAGTAGAGATTGACTCAACCTTGGCCCCTAAGGGCCTGTCCCACTTGCCGTCATTTGCGCGCCATTTATGCGACCTTGTCGTCGTGTTGAGAAGCACGGGTAACGTGTGGGCGGCGTGGGATGGTCGCATGGAGAAGCGCAGAGGGGTATGGAGTTGCACGCGGTATCGCGCAGCGCTCCAGGGTTTTGTAGTGCACAAAATCTTTGCCCGCCTCTGGCGTGACCTATCGCTTACGCACGTGAACATATTACGGACGCACGCAGACATCCTGACCTTTTACGTGTAGTGCGTGGTGACGCATGATTATGTCACCATGCATAATCAAGCACCGCCATGCGCCCCCCATATACGAAGTCGGCCTGCCTTTTATGCATCATGGATATAAGCGTGCGCGATTTAAAATGTTGCACAGTTTCGTAGAGAAAACTATGCGGTGAACATCAAAATATACTAAGCCGAAAAGTGCAAAAGTGCAAAAATTGATGCTTCACTTGTAATGACTGCTTGGGTCCCTGGATTGTGGGTAAGGAAGAGGTTAAAAAGACAAATGTTGTATCTCCTACAGCTGGATAAACGAATGACATGAGAAGGGGTGCAGTTGGTAGAAATGGAAGAGAAAACCAGATAAGTGATAAAAAATGCTGGAGTAACTCAGCGGGACCGGCAACATCTCTGGAGAGAAGCAATGGGTGACATTTCACAAAACATCATCATCCAGAGGTGCTGCCGGTCCCGCCGCGTTACTCCAGCATTTTGTGTCTATCTTCAATTTAAACCAGCATCTGCAGTTCCTTCCTACAGATTAATTTGGTTTGCAGCTTGCTACTTTTCATTCACCTCTTTTTTTGAATATGGGCATTACATCTGCAGTTTTCCAATTGCTAGCACAACTTAAGAAACTGGAACATTTTAGAAAATCACCATAAATATCATAAACTGGGTAAATATCATAAACTGGGTATTCAATGACGTCACGCGCTCCAGACGGCTGTGCTGACGGATGAAGACGCATGATGACGCGCGCAACTGTCACTATCGGCCTCTCCCATAAATGACGGCTAAGTGGAACAGGCCCTTTATCGTTTGTGTTCACATTGACTTAATGATCAATTAGTTGCTTTCCTGTATTTTCTCCATGTGTTGCTTGAAGAAGATGGTTTTGTGTCCATGTAAATTTAACAAGAAATAAAAATAATACTTTTGTAATTGTCTATGGGCAGCTGAGTGAATATATTTAAACTACACTGAATATCAAACACACGGACAGACACAGAGATGTACATGTTGGTCATCGTTTGAATTCTCTGATAGATTTTTAAAAATGATATTTTTAAATATATATATTCATTCACAGAATCTGGATGGCACAGATAAAGCCGTAATCTTTATCTGTTGTTCTGACCAGGCGCCTTCTCCTGCTCCCAAGTCACTGATATAAACAATTTTTGTAATTTGTTATTTTTTAAATGTTGATAAAAATGGCAGATTTTCCTCCTTTGAAGTGAACGATGGATTTTTATAACAATCACAGATTTTGTAGTTACATTACCAAGACTAGATATTTTAATGAAAAATTGTGGATTTATTTATTTTGTATTTAAATGTCTGAGCTTCTGATGCCTCGGAATGAATGATTTAGAATCAACATTATGATCTACTATTTTAGCCACTATATTATTATATATTATTATCTCTTTTTGTTGGCTAGCATATAGATTTATTTATCCAGTGAGCTTTGCTAAAATGTTTGTATCCAGGTTTCATTATCTAATTTGGAGATACACAAAATGGCAAGTGCTGACATTTGGTACAGAAAACAAACTAGAGGAACAATCTAAAATCTAATGCCATGAATATTGAATTTTCCAATTTCAGATAAGTATCTCCACTTCTTTCCAATCCAGCCCTCAATCACCAGTTTCTTTCCCCTCCCCACCTACTTACCTGCCAATCACTAGTGGGAGAGCTCCACCAGTGGGAGAGTCAACGACTAGTGCTCATGGCCTCAGAACCTCTGCCTCACTGAAAAGATTGTCGGGGTCCTTGGATGAAGTCGAGGGGGGAGGTAAAGGAACAGGTGTTGCATCCCCTGCGGTTGCAAGGGAATGTACCTGGGGAGAGGGTGGTTTAGGTGGGAAGGGATAAGTTGAGGTGGGAACAGTCTCTGCGGAAAGCAGAAAGGGGTGAAGATGGGAAGATGTGGCCCGTAGTGGGATCCCGTTGGAGGTGGCAAAAATGTTGGAGGATTATTTGCTGTATGTGACAACGGATGAGGTGGAAGGTGAGGCCAAGGGGGACTTTGTCCTTGGTACGAATGGGGGGAGGTGAAGCAAGAGCGGAGCTGCGGGATATCGAGGAGAGCCTCATCTATAATGGAAGAAGGGAACCCCTGTTCTCTAAAGAACGAGGACATCTCCGATGACCTGGTATGGAAAACCTCATCCTGGGTGCAGATGCGGCATAGACAGAGGAATTGGGAGTAGGGGATAGAGTCTTTACAGGAAGCAGGGTGGAAAGAAGTGTCGTCTAGATAGATCAGCCATGATTGAATGGCGGAGCAGGCTTGATGGGCCAAATGGCCTAATTCTGCTCCTTTCCCTTTTGACCTTGATCGCACACATACTCCTCCCACTGTGTCTCCAAACCTATCCCGCTACTGTTCACTTTGGCCCATCAACCATCCCTTATTCTGTTCCTTTCTTCCTTTCTGATCAGATTCCTTGATATCATATCACCTCCTGGCCTCTATCTCCACTTTTCATACCCCATCTGACTACATCACCATCAATGCCTTTTCATCTGGATCCACCTATCACTTGCCACCTCTTGCCCCACCCCCAGCTCTCCATATCTTTATCGTGGTTATTGTCGCTCTATTATTTCAGTCTAAATGAAGCATTTGGATCCAAAACATGGACTGGATATTTTCCTCCATGGATGTTGCTTGGCCTGCAAAGTTTTTCCGGTTATTTGCTTTTTGCTTCTCTTGTTTGCTAGTATTTCCTTCAAAAGAGTGCAACAAATTGGTCGACACAAAATGCTGCAGTAACACAGTGGGACAGGCAGCATCTCTCGGAAGAAGGAACGGGTGATGTTTTGAGTCGAGACCCTTCTTCAGACTGAGGTTTTTTAGTTAGATTGGTTATTTGCTGTGGCGTGCAGTTTGAACAGATTGCGAAAATAGATCCCTGCTCACTGGTGTTCAGAAAAATGGGAGGTGGTAGCATTAAGATGTATGTGATTAGTTTAGTTTAGAGATACAGCGCTGAAACTGGCCCTTCAGCCCACTGGGTCCACGCTGACCAGCGATCCCCGCACATTGACACTATCCTACGCCCACTAAGGACAATGTTTTTTACATATACCAAGCCAATTAGCCAACAAACCTGTACTTCTTTGGAGTATTGAGAGGAAACCAAAGATCTTGGAGAAAACCCATGCAGGTCACGGGAGAACCTACAAACTCCGTACAAATAGCACCCATAGACAGGATCGAACCCGGGTCTCCAGCGCTGCATCTGCTGTAAGGTAACAACTATACTTATTCTAAGAATAATACCGCCCATATTCTGAGAAGGATTCCTAGCGCAGATGTCCAAAGGCGTCTTCTACTTTCGTGTGGCATGCACAGCCTAAGGTTGTTGGACAACTTGTTCTATTTGATCTTCCATTTGTGCACATGGAGTTGATTGTATTAGTCGAAACAGGGCGGACCACGTGAAGGTTGCAATCTTCCACCCCGTCCAAAGGCTGTACTCTCTAGTAAAAAAGGTGAAGAACAAATTTCAGGATTGTCGGCCAGCCATTTAGGACTGTGAGGAAGAGAAATGTCTTTCTCTTTGCCCTACGAAGACCACATTGACCATCGATCAGCCATTCACAATAGTTCTATGTTATCCCAGTTTCTCACTCCCTACGCACGAGAGGCAATTTGCAGAGGCCAATTGACCTACAAACCCTCAAGTGTTTGGGAGGAAACCAGAGCACCTGGAGGAAACCCACACATCACAGAGAAAACGTGCAAACTCTGCAAAGACAACTCCTGATGTCATGATCAAATCTAGTTTTCTGACACTGGCGCAAGCAGATATATCACCTCATTCCTTAACTTCATATGCTATTATATTCCTGGTATAGTATATAGAACAGTACAGGACAGGAATAGGCCCTTCAGCCCATAATATTTGTGCCGTACATGATGCCTGAAGGGCCTGTCCCTCTTAGGCAACTTTTTAGGTGAGTGCAGGAGACTCTGCACTTGCCAAATGATCACCACATGGTCACCACATGTTCGCTGGTGGTCTCTGGTGAGTCTTCTCCATGGTCGCGAGGACTTCCCGCATTCTGGGAACTAGTTGCTGCCTCAGTATGGTTGTCGCAAATTTTTCAAAATGTTGAAACATTTTCTGCGATGAAAATTTGGTCGCCATGGAGAAAATCAAAATTCCTGTAGTCATAGTGCAGTTGTAGAGGGGTCGCCATGTAGTTACAGGTAGTCGAGATAGTTTTAGTTAATCACCTTTGCTGATCGGTCATTTTCATTGGGTAAGAAAACGAGTTTTCAGAGCAAAGGATAACCAACCGGTAATGTTAAATGCTCACCAAACTTCATAGCTGTCTATCTCTGGCTAATTATAAGTTGTCTGGCTTTTTAAAAGTGTCTCTCCCCCATTCCCCCCCATTCCCCCCCCCCCCCCATTCCCCCCCCCCCCCATTCCCTCCCCATTCCCCTCCCTTCCCCCCATCTCCCCCTTTCCCCCCGTTTCCCCCCTCCCATCCCTAATGTGTAGGATAGAACTAGTGTACTAGGGTGATTGCTAGTCAACGTGGGCTCAATGGGCTGAAGGGCTTGTTTCCACGCTGTATCTCTGAAACAAATTGGTAGCCATGTGGGACAAGATGACAGGTTCAATCATTCAATAGTTAAATGGTTCTTTATTGTCACATATGCACAGCACAGTGAAATTCCTTTGTACAAACCACAAATGCACAGTCACCGTATTTTGGCACTGCTTACAAGGAAAATGTCCAAAGTTCAGTCCTAGTCCAGTCCTCATGATGGAAATACTGGAGCACCCCGGATCCAGGTAATCCCAGGTAAGCCCGAGGCTGCTGAAGGTCCCCGATCCGTCTCCTCACCCAACTGGGGCACCTCCTGCAGCAGACCTTGAAGGCACTGGAGGCAATACCCTGGGCCAACTCCAGCCTGACACAGTCAGCACAACCAAGACAAGTGGTGATACACACGTGGATGTGAGCCTGGATTAGAACATGTTCAAAGAGCAGATGGAAACACGGAGACAGGGCTGTGAGAGAAGATCTCACAGAACTCTCTTTGGAAACAAGAAGAGAACTTCAGCAAAGTAGTCATACTGATTATGTGGTGGAACCATGCAGATGTTGTAATCTTGAACACAAAGTACAGGAGGAACTAAATGGGTCAGTCAGGATCCGTAGAGGGAATGGACAGACAACATTTCACTTCAAGACCCTTCTTCAGATCCTTCTTCACTCTGTTTTATATATCTTCAATTATCAGTAGAACATTTGTGGGGGGGTTTTCATATGCACTCTAAAATATGCGATATTGAGGGGAAATGAAATAATGTTAGAACAATCTCATTATCATGGTTGTTTCAGTAAGATATTTTTATGGAGAATTTCACAGAAGTAAATTATCAAAGTCACTGAGCAGTGAAATTATGAACATCCTCTGCGAAGGAAAGTTAGTATATATTAACAAGTAAAAGGATTCTTTTGTTATTCTGATAAATTAAGATTGAAAATAAAATGATGTAGTTGCTGAAGTTTTAATTGCATGATAGTGAATGCTAAATGTGTCAAGGGTTTGTGAAGCTAAATGGTGAAACAAGGAACTGCAGATGCTGGAATCTTACGAGAAACATAACATGCTGGAGGAAATCAAAAACCTAAAGGTCAGGTTAACATCTGCAGAAGGCATAGATAGAGTGGATTTTGAAAGGATTTTTCCACTGGTGGGAGAGTCTAGAACCAGAGGTCATAGCCTCAGAATTAAAGGGCACCCTTTTAGAAAGGAGGTGAGGAGGAACTTCTTTAGTCAGAGGGTAGTTAATCTGTGGTACTCATTGCCACAGAGGGCTGTGGAGGCCAAGTCAGTGGATATTTTTAAGGCAGAGATAGACAAATTCTTGATTAGAATGGGTGTGAAGGGTTATGGGGAGAAGGCAGGGTAATTGGGATTAGGAGGCAGACATCAGCCATGATTGAATGGCGGAGTGGACTTGATCTGCTGAATGGCCTAATTCTGCTCCTATAACTTGTGAATTTGTGAACTTGTGAACTTGTCAAGCAACATCCGTGGAAAGAGAAACAGCTACTGTTTCAGGTCAAAAATCGCTTATCACAACTGGGAAAGCAGGATAGCACATTCATGGTCAACGGGAGTTTTCAATTTCCTCCAGTAGTGAGGACAAGAATAAGCACTGTAAATGTGCACTCTGCCCAAAATGGATGCATGTTTTTAAATTAATAAGATTATTCAGACTAAGATTTATGTTAATTGGTTGAAAGATAGTGAGAATAAAAAAAGATAATTTATTTGGTGTGAGTCTGAAAGTCATAGCCAGAGGCAGAAGCCCTCAGCAAAGTTAAGCAGAATGTGAATGAACACTTGCCGAGCTATATTGTAAGGATATTAATCAGAAACTGGGAAATGGGAACAATCTAAAGACCATTTATGGCTGCCATGGATAAAATGACCAAAGTGCCTTGTGTTCTGTGAATCTTTGATTGTTCCTGGGATTTCAATATATTCCTCAAATTACACACTGAAGTAGAGTGGAGAGAATGAAAAATGGACATACAGGCAAAAGCAAACAGACTAGTGATTGAAGTGTTAAAGAAGGAACTGCAGATGATGGAGAATTGAGGGTTACATCCTCCCTTTCCCAACCCTTCCCCCTCCCCCTCTCCTCCCCTTCCCACCTCTCCCTCAGCCCTCGGGCCCTGGCAGTCCCTCTATCTCTATCTCCCTCCAACACCCTAGTCGCACTAGCTTCTCATTTTCACTCCACAAACAGCTTACAATGGCTTGTTCCCTTTATCATCGATACTTTTTTGCATATCTTTCATTCATTGTTCTTTATCTCTCCACATCACCGTCTATATCTTTCATTTCCCTAATCCCAGTCTGAAGAAGGGTCTCGACCCGAAACGTCGCCTATCTCCTTCGCTCCTTAGATGCTGCTGCACCCGCTGAGTTTCTCCAGCTTTTTGTGTAACCCTAGTGGTTGAAGTGTTGGTTTAGGTATCAGAGAAGGTGGGAGTGGGCAATTGATGGAACAAAGGGAATGTCTGTAAAAGGGTGGGGCATTATTGAACCTTTAAAGATTGTATGAGAAGTTGAAATGTTTATTTGAAAGAGATCTCAGGTTTAATCTAGATCTAGAACACAAATATAAGAAAGCTAGGCTCTGACTAATCTCCTTCTGTAATGTTACTCCCGGTTCTAGTGATGCACCTTCACATAGAATGACAATGTAGCTAATGAAACCGAATTTCTGAATCAGAAGATGCAACTATGTTAGTGCTTACTGTCAAGGATCAAGTTCTATCCATTCATCTTTAATCATAAAATAATATTTTGCTGGCAACATTAAAATTGGAAGAAGTGCAAATGAAAGTTCCATGAATAAAGTTTCAAGAGTTAGGCAGTAGATTAAATAGTTTGATATTAAACGGATGGAGAGAAGACATAATTGCTTGCAGTACCATGAAAAATATGTGTAGGAATAGTAAGAAAAGGATTTGGTTTGTTCATCGCTGAGAATGGTTGCTTTACCTGGAGTTGGCTTCACCAGATTGTTCTTAAGTGAGAAATTAGTATTTTGGAAGGTAGTTTAAATAAAGTTTAAATAAAGTTTAAAACAAGCTGAGGTAGCAGAAAGGAAAGCAAAAGATACAGAAGGTGTGGGAAAATTTTAGGCAAAGGTAAATGGGAAAATGATTACATATTGAGATGAGATCAAAGACTAAAATGGCCTGACAGAGGAATATTTAGCTTGTTTGTATGAAATATTATGACAGAAATTGGTTAGCTCAAGGCACACACTTGATATGATATAATCGCATTAATGGGCATACTTAGACCAGATATGGTTACTGTATGAGCTAAAATTGCTTGTGACAACAGGTTCAGAATTATCTAAATAAGAAAGCAAAGATTTAAGACTTTTCAATGTGAATGAGATTTTATTACACCATCTGAATGTAGTGTTGATGTATGGGATAATAAGATGGCCTGAATATGTCTGAATCAAGAAATTACTGATGAAGAATTATATGAAAAAGTAGAGATATATTTTTTTTTAAAATGAAAAAATATGCAGAAATGAAAGACGGATAAAAGGTGTTCCATTCATTTTGTGATGTGATAGCAGACGTTACTGTACAAGCAGCCCAAATCTGAACAACTGAATCAGAGACGTACATTTGCAACCCACCATGGTAGTGAGAGACAATATGCTGGAGTAACTCAGCGGGTCAGGCAGCATCTCTGGAGAGAAGGAATGGGTGACCCGCTGGGTCACACCAGCATTTTGTGTTACCTTCGATTTAAAGCAGCATCTGCAGTTCTTTCCTGTACATGGTAGTGAGAGAACTTGCTTTCATATAAGTAATGAAATAAAACTAGAATTTAATTAAAGAAAAAACTGTCACCATCAAGGTTAATCATGAAACTATTAAATTGTCACGAGGTCATTAGGTTCATTGAAGTACTTGAGCGATGGAAATTTTTGATACTTACACAATCTGGCCTCTGTCTAATTTTGGGCCCACTTACATAAATGGTTCTTAAAACTGCCTCCTTGGTTCCAGAGCAGATATTAACGAAGCACTGCATTGCCAATAGGGATATTAAATAATTTCTAGTGTGGTTTAGGTTATTGTCATGTGCATCGAGGTACAGTGAAAAACTTTTATTGCATGCAAACCAGCCAGCAGAAAGATAACCAAGCCATCCACAGTGTATGAATAGATGACGAGGGAATTATGTTTAGTGCCAGATAACGACCAGTAAAATGCGCTTAAAGATAGTCTGAGGGTCCCCGGTGAGGTAGATAATAGCTCAGGACCGCTGTCTAGTTTTAAAGTGTTACAAAGTGGAAACAGGCTCTTTGGACCAACAGCCCACACGTCCAAGCCAACATGTCCCATCTACACTAGTCCTATGTACCTGCATTTGGCTCATATCCCTCTAAACTTGTCCTATCCATGTACATGTCAAAATGTTTCTTAAATGTTGTGATAGTACCTGCCTCAACTAGCTCCTCTGGCATCTCGTTCCATGCACCTACCAACCTTTGCGTTAAAAAGTTACCCCTCAGACTCTTAATAAATTTTCCTCCCCTCAACTTAAACCGATGTCCTCTGTTGATAGATAGGGAGGGGGTGGGGGAGGCGAATGGGGGGAGAGGGGGGGAGAGAGGGGGATAGAGGGGGGAGGGGGAGGAGGGGGGGACAGAGGGGGGGAGGGTGGGAGAGAGAGAGTTGGAGACAGGGGGGGGGGGAGGGGGTGAGAGATGGGGGGGAGAAAGGACCAGGGGAGTGGGAGAGAGACCCAAGGCACAGAGAGATGATGCGTGGCATCACAGGGCAGGGCTGGTTCCCAAACGCAATAGTCCCTCACCAGCTCCAGGAGCTGCTGCATCCCAGGTTCAATCAGCATCAGCAACCTCCCCACTATGCACTGGCCCGAGAAGCCCCGAGCGTGGGGAGCGCGGCCGCTGTGAGGGGAGCACGGCCGTCGCTAGCGGGCGGCTGAGCGACGTCACTCGCAGCGAGTGAGCACAGCGTGCGGCCATTGTGACGTCACGTCATCAGCCAAAACCGCTCAGTTTTATTTTCTATGTTCTTTCTGGTTTTTGAACATTTTGATTAATAACTCGAGAAATAATGCATACAATTTACAGATAAGGCGATTTTGGACACCAGGGGGTAAATCTCTACCCGAATATGTAAAAATGTTACCGTTAGCATGCTGTTTTTTCGAGAAGATGTGACAACACACAAACAATTCTATACGACCATCATAGAGTCTGTCCTCACCTTCTCGATCATGGTCTGGTTTGACTCAATCATCAAGCACGACACCCAGAGGCTGCAGCGATTCGTCCGATCAGCTGAGAAGGTTATTGGCTGCAGCCTTCCCTCCATTGACGAACTGTACACTGCAAGGGCCAGGAAGCAAGCTCTCTGATCGCTCTCACCCTGGCCACAACCTCTTTGAAACACTTCTCTCTGAAAGGCAAATGTCAAAGCTGCCACTGCCAGACATAAAAACAGCTTTATTCCATGAGTAGTAGCTCTACTCAATAACCAAAAATCTGTAGCATCCTTTTGCTCTGGTATTTTATATAATTCATGTTTAATCAATAATGTTTTATTATTAATGTTTTATGTATAATTCTTAACTGTCACTGTATGTCATCATGTTGTCACTTGTGGGCAGAGTCCCAAGGCAAATTCTTTGTATGTGAATACATGGCCAATAAACGTATTCATTCAAATAAACACACACACACACACACATAAAAGATCAGAGTTTTATAGTTGTAAGGATACTATGCTCAGAAGAAATAAGTTTACAGGATATGTTAAAATGTCATAGAGTCATAGACCTAAACAGCATATAAACAGGCCCTTTGGTCCACCTCTTCCATGCTGACCAATTTGCTTAACAAAGCTAGTCCCACTTACCTGCGACTGCCCATATGCTTCCAAACCTTTCCTATCCGTGTGTCCGTCTATGTGTCTTCTGAATGTCGGAATTTTACCCTACCATTTCTGGCAGCTTGTTCCATGTATGAAAATATTACCCATCAGGTCCCTTTTTAATCTTTCATCTCTCATCTTAAACTTTAACCTTTTAATGTTTTACTCTCCTACACTTAGGAAAAGATTGTAGTTATTCACCTTTTCTATGCTCCTCATGAAGTAAAACATATTTTTATGATCACCCCTCAGCTTACTACGCAGTGGGGAAAAAAGATCCTGCCTACCTCCCTCTCTTTATAATTCAAACATTCCAGACTTCAGAACACCCTCGTAAATCTTTTTTCTGAACCCTTTCCAGTTTAATGACATTTTCACTAAAGCAGGCCGATCAGAACTATACATAGTATTCCAAAAGTGGCCTTGCCAATGTCCTCATAGCGCCAGGGACCTGGTTTGACCCTTGTCCTCTATAAATTGCCCTAACTGTGTAAAGAGCTGATGAGAAAGTGGGATAACATAGAACTCGTGTGGATGGGTGATCAATGGACAGATGGATTAATTAGGCTGAATGGCCCGTTTCCATACCGTATCTGTAAAATAAACTAAAGTAAATCTGGGTCTCTGCTCCACCTCCTTAGCCATGTATTCATGTGCCCTATTGCCCAATTGCTACTCGCAACAACATGTGGCACAGGAAGTTATGTCAGAATTTCACAAATGGCCTTCTTCTGGTCACAACATTGTTCCATTTTGTAAATTGGCTCCTTAAATATCTCAAAACTATTGAGCCAACCAAACATAGGAATTGGTAAGTCACTCGGCCTCCTAAGTTTGCTTGACACCTATACTTTTGACCAACACACTTCAGAAATACTTACCTGGCCATTATTCCTTCATTCATCTTATATTTTCAAGTACTGTGGTATCCTAATATCCAGGTCTTCCATTTTACCTGCATGATAAAATTAAGATCAAACAAGAGAGGCATCGATAACCTCATTGGAGCAAAAAACAAATGGCTCAATGCAGGATGTAATTATTGGGTTTGCCACAAGAGGCAATGAAAAGAGAAGATAAAAGCTATGCCAGCGTTTCTCAACCTTTTTACCCTTGCGGAATCCTTGAAATAATTTTCATGTCTCAGGGAACCCCTGAGTTGGGGGTTGCCAGGCCCTCCGCCATTTTGAGATCGCCCTTTTGACTTGCATCACGTTGTGTATAGGTGATTGCTACTGGGGAATATTGCGTTGGGGGAGGGAGACCCAATGGCTCCACGCTTGGTCTAGTTCAGGGGTGTCAAATTTATTGTAGGTCATGGGCCGGATTAGGCAAAATCCTTCTTCATGTTGTGCACATGCGAACGCACATTCCCACAGCTTTCGTTGCCTTCTTTTTTTCAACCTGCTCTCATGTGTCTCAGAATCTGCTAAAACTACAAAGTGTTTCACTTTACGAATTTTGTTTTTTATGAAGAAGATTGCCTAGCAAGCATTACTTTTATGATTGGTATTAACATTGTCATAGGCTACAAGAAAGTTGTGCTGACAGAGAGAATATACAATGCTATTTTGACTAAGATTGTTTTGGGAGCCACACCCTTTCCATTAATAAACCATTTGAAATTGAAAATTAGCAGACACAAATGTAGACCAAATTAAACAAATTGTTGTTTCGATAGGTCTACTTCTCCTCCTACACCGCTGGCATCCAAGAGAGAATCCGAGCTGTGGCCTCTCCCGGTCAGTGCGGGCGTCTGGGACGATCGGAGGACTGGGTAGGGCCTAGAACAGAGACGCTTTGTGGTCGGCTGAGCTCTCTCCTCCACCATGCTGCTCTACACAGCGTAAAGAGTAAAGTATCCACCGCTACAATGTTGTTTTTGTTTCCTCACAGCATTCAAACCCAGCACCCAACCGACCCGCACTGCACAACCTAACCGCACTGCACAACCTAACCGCGCCCCCTCCTTCCTCATTGGCCAGAGCTGACTGCCCAGAGGGCGGTCCCTTCTATTGGGCCAGCCTGGTGTCAACCACATGGGATGATGGCCAGCCCGTGTGTCTGGCTCTCGCCACGTTCAGACCCTCCCCCCCACCCACGAGCAGCATCTGCGGTTCGATTGATCGGGTCGGGTGTCCATAGTCAAGGAGTCGTCACAATGCTGGCAGCATGCACCCGCGGCCTCTCACTCCATATAAGGAGCACACGGCTGACTAGGGAGGCGGTCACACGCACGAGCAGTGGCTCAAGGGGGGCCCGGATGCCCTGGCACCGGGGACTTCTGCAGCCTGATCTGGCACCGGGGACACATGCCGGTAGTTTGACACCTCTTGGCTAGCTTATCACTTTTTCTCGCGGAACCACGAGTGACCTCTTGTGGAGCCCTAGCGTTCCAGGGAACCCTGGTTGAGAAACGTTGAGCTGGACTAACAAGCATTGGGAAGTCATGGCAGCACTGTGTAAAACAAAGTGAGACTACAAATGGGATTCTGTTTACAATTCTGGTCACCACACCATAGGAAGGATGAGATTTATAACAATGTTGCAAGAGTGAGAGTGTTCTATGTGGGAGCAATTAGGAAGGCGGTGCATTTTCAAAGACTGTGATGGATAAAGTTATGTGAGGATTAGCCATGGTGAACAAGAGTACTCAATTTCCCTTAGTAATGAGGACAAGACTAAGCACTGTAAATGTACACACTGCCCAAAATGGAAGCATGTTTTGAAATAAATAAGATTATTAAGACTAAGATTTATGTTAATTGGTAGAAAGATAGTGAGAATAAAAATAGTGATTATTTATTTGGTGTGAGTCTGAAAGTCATAGCCAGAGGGAGAAGCCCTCAGCAAAGTTAAGCAGAATTTGAATGGACACTTGCCAAGCTATAATCTAAGGATATGATTCAAAACTGGGAAATAGGAACTATCAAAAGTCAATTTGTGGCTAGCGTGGATTGAATTGCCAAAATGGCGAGTGTTCTGTGAGTCTTTGATAATCCCTGGGATTGCAATGTAGTTCCTCAAATTACACACTGGTCCCACCAGAGTTTAGGGAATGAAGAATGTACATGCATGCTTTACTGTGGTTTGCAAAATCAAAAGCCAACAGAGTAATGACTGAAGTGTTTACATTCACCTATCACTAACATTTAAATTCAGGCTTGTCAGATGAAACCATACGAAAATGGACTGAAGAGAGGTTTCAATCCGAAACATCGCCTATCAATGTCCTCCAGAGTTTCTCTAGAACTTTGTATTCTACACAAGGTTCCAGTATCAATAGTTCCTTGTGTCTATAACAAAATGGCAGCAGGAGTAGGCTACCTGACAGCTCAAGTCTACCCCCAACATACAGTATATAATGATCATGACTGATTTACCCACGACTCAATTCATCCTCTATGGCAATTCCCTGTATCATCCCTGTAAATGATCTCCAAGGGATATTCTGGCATTTCCAAGATACAGTGCATAGTATTCTCATAATAAAACATTCTGAAAGGATGATTTTTTTTCAATGATTGCTGACTGAGGCTGGATGTAAATATACAACTGAACAAAACTTCACATTGCAGAATAGCTCTGAGTATATTGTTTCCATAGTTCTCAAAAGTTTCGGTGGTCCTTCATGGAACAGAAGGCGATCCAGCAACAAGGATTTAGGTGACATTGGTTCCCACCAGAACCGGTGCTTGTGTATACTATTTTTTCATCCATAAAAAAAATGTAAAATTGTCCCTAGTGTGTGTCGGATAGTCCTCATGTACAGGGATTGCAGGTTGGCATGGACTCAGTGGGCCAAAGGGCCTATTTCCGCACTGCATCTCTAAACTAAACTAAAATAGACCACTCTTTGCCCAGATAGCTGTGGAAATTGTATCTCTATTTGCCGAGACACATGTGGACATTATATTATTTGAGAGATCACTGTGACAGTTAAGTGGATGGTAATGCAGATTGTGAAAAAGGTTGTCAAAAATTGCAGAAGGATCTTGATCAGTTGGGCAGGTGGGCTTAGGAATAGTTGATGTAAATTAATACAGAGAAATGTGAGGTGTTGCATTTTGGGAATTCTAACATGGGCAGGACCAACGCAGAGAATGGTGGGGCACTGAAAGAGGTCTACAAAATCATGAGAGAAATAGATCGAGTCTTTTGCCCAGAGGAGGAGAATCAAGAATCAGCGCACAAACGTTTAAGGTGAGGGGGGAAAGATTTAAGAGAAATTTGAATGGTACCTTTTTTACACAAAAGTTGGTAGGTGAACTGGAATAAGCTGCCTGAGGAGTTAGTTAAGGCAGGTACTATCACAATGTTTAAGAAACATTTAGACAGGTATATGGATGGGAGAGGTGTAGGGGGATATGCGCCGGACGCAGGCAGGTAGGACTAGTATAGAAACATAGAAAATAGGTGCAAGAGTAGGCCATTCGGCCCTTCGAGCTTGCACCGCCATTCAATATGATCATGGCTGATCATCCAACTCAGTATCCCGTACCTGCCTTCTCTCCATACCCCCTGATCCCCTTAGCCACAAGGGCCACATCTAACTCCCTCTTAAATATAGCCAATGAACTGGCCTCAACTACCTTCTGTGGCAGAGAATTCCAGAGATTCACCACTCTCTGTGTGAAAAATGTTTTTCTCATCTCGGCCCTAAAAGATTTCCCCTATAGATGGGGCATGTTGGTTGGCGTGGGCACGTTGGGCTGAGGGGCTTATTTCCACACGATAACTATATGACTATGACTTGCAACATTCATGATTGTATCATAAGTACTATTCATTGTTAGCTATTTGTCTCGACAATAGAGTGGTTAAGAAGATGGAGAGTGCCTGAAGATATACGATTTAATATAAAATATGTACAAAGGAACTAATAACCTTTCTTGCCCCCCTATAGTGTTTGGAATTTCACGCTATTGGACCTTGCTAACAATTCAATATATGTAATGCAATCGGCTTTAGTGTGGTAAGTTACCCAGAATCTCATTTAGGCATAGTACGTACTTGTAGCTGTGACAGTCTCTAGGCAACACTAGTTACCCCCTCGATATCAAAAACATCATTTGCTCAGCTCAAGTTACATTTTTGTTCCAGTTGAAGTGAAGGTTGTGGGCAAACGGCCCATTATAGGATTTTAATTGGCCATCAATGTGCAATTTGTCAATCTCACAGCCTGCAGCTTTGGCTACCCAAAACTAACTGTAATTATTAAGAGTGCAGAAATTCCTGGAAGATTGACCTCGTGCTCATATTAGAAGTTTAATCCTGGGAGATATATTCCAATTGATGTCACCTTCATTCAATCTGGGGCTCTGAAGAATGAGCAAAGAAAACTAAGACTCTCTTGGGAATGCTTTCTCTTGTTATGTACAAAAATCCTGATATATGACTTCCACAAGCTCTTCCTGTTATTACGAAAGATGGAAAAAATAATTAGATGTATGTCAGAAGCTAGCATGTCTAATTTAGAGACTGTCATTGCTTTATTACACTGTCACCTTGAGACACACCTTTTATTAAATGTTGCTGAGTGGGGGAATTTGCACTGGAATGTGACAGCCAATTCTATTACATTGCACTGATATTTAGAATACAACTTCAGAGCTTCCTGAATGCATTACAGACTAAATACTCCAGCAAATCTGGTACTAAACTACAAAGACCATAATGTATGTGGTTTGATCCACGCTCTGTCCTGTGCTACTTGATTTCATTTGAGTCATTAGCATGAACACCACAATTGGCCTCAGCATCCAGCAAAGGTTAGGAGACAACTGAATATGGTTGCATAAATCATGGTTGGAAGGGTCCCGACCCAAAACATCATCTGATCATGTTATCCGGAGATGCTGCCTGACCTATTGAGTTACTCGAGCACTTTCTGTCTTTTTTTTAATCTTAATATGACTTCCACTCTAGATTTTTATTCAGTGGCCTTTAGGAAAGTGTCCATATGAGGGCATGGACAAGACTGGAATTGACTGTCATGCCCACCATTGCTCAGATAGTCTGTTCATAGAGGTTCAATCATTTTATTATTAATGTTTAATATTTTATGTCTAAACTTCTTAACTGTCACTTGTGGGCGGATAACAGAGGCAAATTCCTTCTATGTGAATACTTGGCCAATAAACTTATTCATTCATTCATTCATTCATTCATTCATTCATTCATTCTATCAGCCCATGTGCAAAAATGAAGTTCACTAAAATGGAGACACAAGAAAATCAACTTAATTCAGAGATTTGAAGAGGAGCGGCAGCTTTCAGCAGCGAGTGTGTGGATTGGCTGTGAGGATCATCCACGAACAATTCATCCACTTTCCCGAAACTAGATGAAGTGTTGCCTCTCCAGTGTAGGGCCGTCAACATATTGCCAGCGGAAATTTTCCTGAACGCATTTGACAAATATCACCCCGTCTAAACCTTTCCCATTATAACATTCCCAGTCAACTTTAGAAAGATTTACAGATGAGACAAAAATGGAAGGTACTGTAGATAGTGAAGATTGTTGTCAAACATTGCAGCAGGATCCTGATCAGTTAGGCAGGTGGGCTGCTGATTGATTGATGGAATTTAATACAGAGAAATGTGAGATATTGTATTTTGGGAGCACTAACATGGGCAGAACATACACAGTAAACAGTAGGACTCTGGGTAGTGTTGTGGAGCAGAGGGATCTAGGAGTACAGACATGTAGTTCATTGAAAGTGGCATCACAAGTAGATAGGGTGGTCAAAAGGCTTTAGGTACATTGTTCTTATTCAGACAGAGCATTGAGTTGAGAGGATAGGAGTTCATGTTGCAGTTGGTGATGCTGCATTTAGAGTATTGTGTCAAGTATTGGGCACCATGTTATAGGTAAGATGTATTCAAGCTAGAAAGGGTGCAGAGAAGATTTACGAGGATTTTGGTAGGACTTGAAGGCCTGAGCTACATGAGGAGGTTGAGCAGGCTGGATCTCTATTCCTTGGAGCACAGGAAGATGAGGGGTAATCTTTTAGAGGTGCATAAAATCATGAGAGGAATAGATTGGGTAGACACACAGAGATTCTTGTCCAGAGTAGGGGAATTAAGAACCAGAGGACATGGGTTGAATGTGAGGAGGTAAAGATTTAATAGAAACCTGAGTGATCATTTTTTCACACAAAAGATGGTAGGTGTATGGAACGAGCTGCCAAAGGTAGTTGAGGTAGTTACTATTGCAACAGTTAAGAAACATTTAGACAGATGCATGGATAGGACAGGTTTAGAGGGATATGGGCCAAATGCAGGCAGGTGGGAATAGTGCAGATGGCACAAATTGCTGGAGTAACTCAGTGGGTCAGGCAGCATCACTGGAGAACTTGTATCGGTGACGTTTAGGGTCAGGACCATTCTCCTAAAATTAATCAATAATTCCTTTGTGGGTGAACTCCATATCTGCCATATGCCTCCCACAATCTGTACCTTGACAATGTTGGCAGAATCTGTTGCTGTCCTGTTATCCAATCTTACCTATCCATCAAAATAGACAGCCGGTACAAAACCTCAAAGTTGGTTGTTATTGTTTAGCAAATCATCAGCATCCCATTTACAAAGTTTTATCATTACCTATAGCATAAGAAATATAATTTATAGTTCTCATACAGATAAAAATCCCAAATTCTTTGGTAAAATCTACAAGGAGCCATAAATAAAATCTGTAGGGTATTATCATTAATAAGAATTGTCTAAAGCGAGCATGTTTTCAAAAAGTAAAAACACAAGAATGCATTAATGAAGATAAGATTTCATTTTAATTAAAACATCAGCACCTCTACAAAGTATTAAATCAACCTATTTTCTGTGAAATGACCTCAGCCAGCTGTGTGATTCATGTTTCAACTGACACACACAGGGGCCTGTTGATGGATGGATCCAAATAGCAGGCTAATATTAAAAAAGGGTGCAATACAATTAGAGCATCTAGGTCATCGACAGTCATGTCTGGAATTTATGATTTGTGGGGTAAAGGCTAGCGAACATCTCGAGTTGCGCTGTGAAAGTTGGATTCAACACACCTCTATTAATTTAATTTTGCAATTCTCTTTTTAAAGTGTAATAAATAGTGAGCCTTTGAAAGATCCATCCAGTGACTAGAATCCATGTTACCTTGCTCTTTTACTTTTGCAAACTCCCTGTTGCAAAGTAATTTCTTCTGCCACAATTTTAGGCAGTGAATTCCAGACTGTAAAACTATTAAATTAGAAAATAAAATCTTCTTGTATGCTTTTAGAGCATGGAACAGTGCAAGATAGGAAGTTTGTTGATAGCTGGTTTGACAGAATACTGGTACAGGCCCTTCGGCTCACAATGTTATGTTGGTGTGACCTATCCTTGCCAGCAATTTCACCACGGTCAGATAACGCCACCAGTTTAGTCTCTTCAGTATATTTGGCAGCTATTTGCAGAGCCACAAATATTTTGCTTTCCATCTTCTTTCTCTATCTTCCTCATACTGCATGTTTTTCATTTTTATCTATTCCTATATTTAGTTATTTCTCTTTCTTGTGGAATAGCATTTGTTGGCACTGAGTTTAGAAGGGTGAGGAGTGACCTCATTGAGACTTATATATTGGTGAAAGGCCTGGATAGAGTGAATGTGGAAAAGATTCCCCTAGTAGGAGAGTTCAGAAGCCATAGCTTCAGAATAAAAGGAGGGGTGGAAGATTGCAACCTTTACGTGGTCCGTCCTGTTTCGACTATTGCAATCAACTCGATGTGCACAAACGGAAGATCAAATAGAGCAAGTTGTCCAACAACTTTAGGCTGTGCACGCCACACGAAAGAAGAAGAAGAATAAAAGGACATATCTTTAGAAAAGAGATGAGGAGGAATTTCTTTAATCAGAGGATGGTGAATCTGTGGAATTCATTGCAGACAGCTGTGAAGGCCAAGTCAATTGATATTTTTAAGGTGGAGATTGACAAATTCGTTATAAGGGTGTCAGGGGTTCACATGGGGAGAAAGCAGGGCAATGGGGTTGAGAGGGATAGATAGATCAGACGTGATTGACTGGTGGAGTAGACTTGATGGGCCGAATGGCTTTATTCTGCTCCTAGAAGTTATGAACATATGGACAAGAAGTCTTATTATTGCTGCATATAAGTTGTAGACTTGTGTAGAATATGTTGAGAATTTGATGCACACAACAGTAACAATTGGAACTAACTTGAACATATTAGAACTTAGAACTGCACAGGAACATGTCCAATGGCCCAAAATGTCCTCGTCAAACATGTCAGGTTAATCTAATCTACTTTGTACACATGATCCATATTATTTGTCACTTTGTTGTAAGATAAATTTTGAGGCAAAATTGAAACATGACCTTGTGGTAAATTACAAGGTAAAGGAAAACAACAGAAATATTTGAGGATCTCACCCTAATCGTTTCACTTGAATTTCCTTGAATGGTGAACGCCACTGTGCCTGCAAAATCTTTAATCCTTCCACATCACATCTCTTGGTGAGTATTTAATGAAACCATTCGACTCGCCTGCATACCTATACAATATACCTTGATGAAACAGTCTAACACATCAATATCCTGGCTATTGGTGTGATTATTGCACTATTATCGTTTGTTTGTTTTTTATGTGTAAGCATAGAAACATACAAAATAGGTGCAATAGGCCATTTGGCCTTTCGAGCCTGCCCATCATTCACTTTGATCATGGCTGATCATCCAAAATCAGTATCCAGTTCCTACTTTTTCCACATATCCTCTGATTCCATTAGCCTTAGGAGCTAAATCTAACTCTCTCTTGAATACGTATTTATGTCTGTGCGTGCGTGTGTGTGTATGTATATATATATGTGATCTGTATATATATGCGTATGTGTATATGTACACACACTGAACTTTTATTTCTGGTTTATTATATTGTTTACAGTGTACTATGTTTAGATACTCTGTTGTACTGCTGCAAGTAAGAATTTCATTGTTCTATCTGGGACATATGGCAATAAAGCGCTCTTGACTCTTGATGTCGTTTTGTAACTCGTGCAGAGATTTCATGTACATTTAGCTTTGTGATTAATGTAAGAAAAATAAAACACAACTATTCATTAGTTGTTGGGAACCTCAAGGCCAATAGCCAAAAGCAACAGCTCTAAAGCTCATAAAGACAAATCTGGAAGCAATTGCTCAAAGAAAATTAAGGACATAATAGTCTTCTGATTTTTTTAATGGTAAGATTTCTTCTTCAATTTCCATCCTTCTCTGCTGCCCATGTGATTGATATTAATTTGCTCCAATCCGTGACTGCAATTACTTCTTCCAATTATGATGTTGAGTGAAGATTTTAAGTACAGCTGCTGAGATTGAAAAAACAAAATCACACATGGCAGCACTGGCAACAAATGTCATCATAGATAAAATCTGATCAAGATGTTCTATAGTCAATTTGCTTTCATCTTTCATTATACCACCCCTGCGATCTTCCTATTATGCCATCCAGTTGTTTATAAAACAAAGTGTCCTGCTTGAAATGCTCCCTTTTGCAACCTACTATCGATCATCCACTTGTAGAGAAATACTTTCTGATCTCTGACCTCGACCTCCTGAACCTCTACCTTTCTATTTCGGAAACTTGCCAGAAAACAAACTATTTCTGTCTTACTTCTTTTTGTCTCTCTCTGCAAGATTTCTTCTGGGGATATTCCATTCTGTGGCTGATGGACCCTTTATTATTACATCGTTCCCCATAGTTTTTCATTATGTCTGTAAAAGTATCTCCCAATGAAATCCTAGCTAGTGCTTTACACCGAGCAAACATCAGATTTCCAAGATAGACACAAAATGCTGGAGTAACTCAACAGGACAGGCAGCATTTCTGGAGAGAAGGAAAGGGTGACATTTTGGGTCGAGACCCTTCTTCAGACTCCTTCCTTCTCTCCAGAGATGCCCAAGTTATTTCTGGCATCCAATAACTACAGTCCGTGCAACTTCAGATGATTGATGTATCTGAGGACATTTATTGATGGTACTGCCCTCCAATCTTTTATTGTGCATGAAGGTGAGCAGGCAGCTTCAGACTGTTAAAGAGAGATATGAAGGTTGTATGTTAAGATTCTGCTCACAGACTTTATTTCAGCAGGGAAAAGAGAGGTTTCCTTGTTGGAAAGGCAGAACACGAAATAGAAAAACAAGCAAAATAGTTATTTTGTCCATAAAATAAATCTACTTAATATTTAAGTTGCAGTAAAAATGGAGGAACCTCAATATCCTTTTGAGAGCCTTCACAAACAAATGTCTGGCTCCTACCTTGTTGTGTGTCTCCGCAAGCCTCTGTATCTCCCTATCAGAGGACCTCTACTGATGTTGAAACTTAAAGCAGCTGGTTTAAACAGGTGAACTGGAAAATTGATTAAAGTAATGTACAGGGGTTGAGTTTTGGGTCAGCTTCGTGTCTCTCAGCTGGGAATCAAACATTTTGCACGCTGTTAGTTCTGGAGAACCAGTTATCCTGGAGTCAAAATAGACACCTACAACCAATTCTAATTAATCTTGTAAATTCTTCCTGCAATGGTTACATAATGATGGAAGCAAGCCAAAGTAAATGTTATTACATTCATCAAAGCCGTGGTTAATCAACATTTTTCTAGTAAGTGTTTTTAAGAATGCTAAAATGACTGAAGTTTCCTTTACGACAGAAAGGGTGGTTAGATAGGAACAAGGGATGAGGATGAAAGAGATCCTACAAGATGAAAATGATCCTGATAAGAACACATATATGGTGAGTTGAACAAAACTATCAAAAGGACATAAGTAGACTTGAAAATAATCTATGAAGCCCCTCAAGCATGTTTCAACATACATTAAGATCATGGATGATCTTATATTGCCACTCCATTCCTATTCAATCTTCATATCTTCCTAGTGGAAACATAGAATTGCAGATGCTGGTTTATACCACTGAAGTAACTCATCAGGCTTTTGGAGAAAAGGATAGGTGACATTTTAGGTCTGGACCCAACTTTAAACTTAGAGTGATACAGTGTGGAAACAGGCCCTACAGTCCAATTTGCCCACACCGGCCAACATGTACCCAGCTACCTCCTCGCATTTGGTCCATATCCCTCCAAACCTGTCCTATCCATGTACCAGTCTAAGTGTTTCTTAAATGTCAGGATAGTCCCTGCCTCAACTACCTCCTCTGGCAGCTTGTTCCATACATCCACCACCCTTTGTGTGAAAGTGTTACCTCTCAGATTCCTATTAAATCTTTCCCCTTCACCTTCAACCTATGTCCTCTGGTCCTAGATTCCCCTACTCTGGGTAGGAGACTCTATGCATCTACCCTATCTGTTCCTCTCATGATCATATACACCTCTATAAGATCACCATTCATCCTTCTGCTCTCCATGAAATAGAATCCCAGCCTACTGTACTTTTATAGCTCACATCCTCTTGTCTTGGAACATTCTCATAAATCTTCTCTGTACGTTTTCCAGCTTGACAATATCTTTCCTATAACTCACAATATTTCTTCATATTTTCATAATTTGTTTTAGGACCCAAAAATCTATAAGTCTCAGCCTCAAATATATTCAACATCTGAGTATTCGAGAAAGAGAATTGCAAAAATTTGTAATCACTGCATAAATCAACCTCTCTTATTTCAAGTTCTGAATGGCTGACCCACTAAACTGTTCTGTGCCTATGGCTCTTGAAATGTGGAAAGTAAACAGCAGCTCCACCAAGCAATAAAAAAGGTAAATTCTTCCCTGACCTTCATGCCAGGAGGTTGAAATGCAAAGGGAGTGTTGCTGAAATTTTACCGAGCTTTGGTGAGGCCATACCTCAAGACCTTGAATGGATTCAAAGTTAAATTATGAATAAGATAAAGGGACAATGTAGACCAGGGGTTTTCAACCTTTTTCGTCCCGTTTACCCCTGGCAACTTTAATAGCACATAATAGTAAGAGTAAATGAGAACTTACCAGTTTGAAGTTTGATCTTTATTTTATGAGAAGTTACGATGAAGGATTACGTGAAGAAGCCCGTCAGCCCGCATGCGCACCAATCTTCAAAGCAGCGGTATGAAATCACAGATAACAGTAGTTGAAGTGACATAGTAAGATTTGAGGATACTAGAACTTCCAGATAACCTTTATGATACAAGGGTTGGGAGTGGAGGGCACGTAATCCCTCATTGTAACTCCTCATAAAATAAAGATCAAACTTCAAACTGGTAAGTTCTCATTTAATTTTACTAGGGTACACAAAAGGCTGGAGAAACTCAGCGGGTGCAGCAGCATCTAAGGAGCGAAGGAGATAGGCGACGTTTTGGGTCGAGACCCTTCTTCAGACTGGTCAGGGATCAGGGAAACGAGAGATATAGACGGTGATGTGGAGAGATAAAGAACAATGAATGAAAGATATGCAAAAAAGTATCGATGATAAAGGGAACAAGCCATTGTAAGCTGTTTGTAGTGTGAAAATGAGAAGCTAGTGCGACTAGGGTGGGGGAGTTTGATAGAGATAGAGGGAATGCCAGGGCCCAAGGGCTGAGGGAGAGGTGGGAAGGGGAGGAGACAGCAAGGGTTAACAAAATTGAGAAAATTCAATGTTCAAACATTGAACCCAGGCTGAATCAGCAAAGTTTTATGTTTAGAAACCCCCATATAAGGTTCTATTATTATTCCCAACATTTGCGGGAAACCATGGCTGCATAGGCCAGTCAGACAGAAGAGGGATCTTGCTGAATTTATTGCAAGACCCGACTGATGAGGCAAAATGGAGAAACCACATAAAGACATTCCTCCCCATGTAGCGAGAATGTATCTCTCGCCATTGTGATGGCACATGTTTTGACAACTGGTGAATGAGCCTGGATGCAAACATATCGATATTGGGTGTGCCATCGAGCCATAATATAATAAAATACTTTGTGATCCAACATCCATTCTATGTTGTCATTGATTTTACGTGATGATACACCAGCGCCAAATGAGATTGGGTAAAATATGACAGGATACTTTGACTTGATCGCACCCTTGTGACTAACATATGCCACCACCACAGTGCATCAAATGGAACTGAGCATGCAGCTTAAGCATATTCGTACAATAACGCTTTACCCATAGTATGCACCTAGTGCCTATAGGTAGTTGATACCAATAACTGAAGAATTGGTGATTCATGCAAATCCCATCCGCCTCCGTTACTAGAGATGGCATTCGTAATTTTCCATCTATGAGCACTAGCATCTGTTCATAATATAACTGAAGATTTATTTACCAAAACTACTGGAGCAATGCTGAATATAGTTCGTCCACCATTGTGACTTTGGTAGCTTCAGCTGGTAATAGCATAGGTCTGTTAACAATATGGCACTTGAGAGGTACTACTTTGCACGTTGTAAGTTCTGATAATGCAAAGGCCCAATTGCACAGCTGAAACACAGCTGCTATATTACCAATTACACTTGATGAATAGAAGACTGCCTGATAACAAGGTTGTTACAGGCTTCTATTGATTCCAATCTGTTGCCCCAGGGCGGAGTCACAGATAAATTAAGTTAAAGGTAAATCCGAATAATCAATAACTCTAGTTGGTATCAACTTAAATTTGACTGGATGGCTGAGGAACCTCAATGCTCAAATATGGTTGCAGCTCAAACAGTTGATTTTAGCAAACACAGCGCTAGGAATATTATCCAGATCAATTTCAAATGTCTCCGGTGATCCCTGTGAATGGGACCTGAATAGTATGCATCTTTAAGATCGACGCATGCCGTAAAGACCCTAAGGAAATCAATAGTTAGACAGTAACAAAGTTCCATATACTGAAAAGTCTATGTTGCACATGGGAGTTAAATCAATTATGAACCGACATCCTCCATCTTTCACAATGAACAGGCCACGCCTGCCATAATTCCGTGCCTGCCTTGAACGACAACTCTGGCCAGATTCCCGAGCCTGTCTCGAAAGGTAACCCTGGCCATAATACTGAGCCTGCCTCGAAAAACAACTCTGGCCATAATATCTGGCCTGCCTTGAAAGACTACTCCGGCCATGATTCTGAGCCTGCCTCGAAAGACAACTCTGGCCATATTACCGAGCTTGTCTCGGAAAGCAATCCTGGCCATAATACTGAGCCTGCCTCCAAAGACAACTCTGACCCTAATTCCATGCTTGGTACCCTTGTATACTGTGCAATAATAACCCATCACATGTTATCATTTTAGTATATATAACTGATCTGAATTTCATGTTATCATTGTCATTTGTACAAAACAAGTGTAAATATTATCAATTTGTAAATGGTCCACTTACCCCATGTTTCGGAAGAACCAGACCCACCTGGTTACCGGTGGTCTTATGGTTTTCTGCCTAAGGCTGGAACCAATTCTTCCGGCAGTAACCCCTTCGCTTGTGAGCATTTCCTCGCACTCCCCTCCACAGAGAGGGAGATTCGTAGACAGCCCTGAAAACAGGTGCTGCCGCATGCCCCTGAGGATACCTGCGCTGACATGGCCCCTCCTTCGGACCTATATCAGGATTTTTGCTCTGGGTCAGACTGAAACTGTCCCTGAATGCTCCCCTCCTCAGAGAGGGAGACATTGTGCAGGCCTGAGACAGGTGCCGCTGCCGCGGGTTCTCCATAATGCCCGGGCTCAGATTGCTCCCATCTTTGGAGCATATTTCTTTGGAGCAACCTCTCCATCAGATGCTCCATGTGGGGTTTAGATGTCTGCAGATGCTATCCATTGAGGGAGGGAACCCTCCTGGCCTGACTCACCTGAGTCCCAAGGCCTGACCGGCTTCCTCGTGGTTTGACCCCTTTTCTGGGGGAACCATAGCGGTCTGGGAGCTGCTGACCCCATTGTCAGCGACTGGGGTAACGAGACCGGCTTACTGCCAGTTTTACCCCTTTTCTGGGGGGACCATAGTGGTCTGGGAGCTGCTGACCCCATTGTCAGCGACTGGGGTAGCAAGACAAACTTTCACTTGGTCTACCCCCTTTCTTGGGGAACTCCCACTCGCACTCCCCTCCTGGGTGTCGCTCACCTCCTTGTCAGCGACTTGGGAAGCGAACCCAACAGCCGCTGGCGACCTGCACTTACGCGGTCCGGACCAGGATCTCCCCACGGTCCCTAACCGGTTTCCCCGCGGCCCGTCCGACTTCGCCCCAAATCCAGCAGGCAAACTCTATAAGGAGCTTCCTGCAACACAAAAACAAACCTAGAAATAAGTTTTAAAACTTACCTTGCAGGTTTAAACTTACCTCTGGCAGGAGCAGCCGCCTGCCAGTCAGTCGTTGCGCAATGCGTCAGCGTAATGACGTGCATGCGGGCTGACGGGCTTCTTCATGGAATCACTCACGTGACTCCGAAGTAAAACAATGTTATTTCACTTATTTATGAATGACTAATGATGAACAGATATTGGTATACCAGAACCAAACAGTCAGTCAATGAGAAAAATTATGTACAAATCCAGAGTCAACAAATTTCCCCCCTGGTAGGTGAAATTTACCCCCTGGAGGTAAATTTACCTCAGGTTGGGAACCCTTGATTTAGACAAAGAGACAATTTGGACAATCATGAACCAGCGGGCATAGGTTTAAGGTGAGGGGGGAAAGATTTAATAGGAACCTGAAGGGTAACTTCTTTTGCACAAAGGTTTGTGGATGTATGGGATGAACTGCTGTAGGAGGTAGTTAAGGCAGGTGCTATTGCAGTGTGGGTAAATTGGGCCAAAGGGCTTGCTTCCACGCTATATGCCTCTATGACTGTGACTGTAACTTGCCAGGATTATTTGGGAGAGGGTCGTTGCAGGTAAAGGGACATGGCGGGGGGGATTTTCAAAGGAATTTTTGATAGTGCATTATCAAAAATGTATCATACGTTCTATTATTTTTACAAATCCTGACAAATCATTACAAATCCTGCTGGACAAAAATATACAGAGAACTATAACATTAGCTGAAACACCTTACAAAGGTGATCAGAAAGACAAAGAGAGATATATAAAAAAATAACTGCAGAGGCATTTACAAAATCATGGGACGAATAGATTATGTAGAAGTACAGAGTCTCTTGCCCAGAGTCGGGGAATCGAGAACCAGAGGACATAGGTTTAAGGTGAAGGGGAAAAGATTTAATAGGAATCCGAGGGGTAACTTTTTCACATAGAGAGTGGTGGATGTATGGAACAAGCTGCCAGAAGAGGTAGTTGAGGCTGGGACTATGCCATCATTTAAGAAGCAGTTAAACAGGTCTATGGATAGGACAGGTTTGGAGGAATATGGAACGAGCGCAGGAAAGTGGGACTAGTGTAGCTGGGACATTGTTGGCCGGCGTGGGCAAGTTGGGCCGAAGTGCTTGTTTCCACACTGTATCATTCTATGACTATGGCTCTATGAGGCAAAGTGTAAATGCCAGAAAAATTAGAAAGGTCACAGAAATGAACTCTCAATGTTAAGCAATGAATTGATGAGGAAAAAATAATGAACAATTTGTGATGATTCTCTCAAAACGCTCATCTTATTCCATTGGGAAAATAAACCTTTATGAGTTGAAGATACAGAACCTAGGTAAGCTAAAAGTTCTTCAAAAGAAACACCTCCAAGCCCAACAATGTGCTGACCGGAAGTTTGGAAGTTTTCAGCAGTCATAATGAGAGAGTTGCTGGTATTAGGCCTGTAACAAGTGAAATAAATCCTTATTCACAGCTGATGGCCAAACCATCCACGGCATCTGTAGTTTTAATAATGAAATTGATTTCTGAGTGTAAACTAGAGGGATATCTGTGAAACAACCTAATAAACAATAGTCGGTATGATTTCAGCTGAGGAAGCTCCAACGTCCTTAATTTCCCTGAGGAAGTGACAAACAGAATCATTTGTAATAGACACAATGATGTTTTGTTAGATTCCTAACACGCGTTTTATAAGGTTCCACATGAGTGGTCCCTATTGTAACGCAGAGCTCCAAGGATTCAAAGATAAATTCAGCTATAGATCAGAAAATGGCAAAAAAGGATGAAAAGGATCGGAGGTCGGAGGTAATGTCATGTTGTGCATTGTGGAGAAAAGTACAAAATGAGCAACCCAAAAGCTCATTACTTGCAGCCATACAGTCCTTTAACTTGCAGCAGGGATTTAGATTTTAAAACATAAAAAAAATTAGTTCAATTCACTGATGATTATGAAGGAACAGTGGAATGGAGGGTGGCAGCTGAAAGTAAAGGACATGGGACATCAGAACAATTACAGAAGATGTCAGAAGTCTTGATGAAGATCGTACATAAAGTAAGGATATATTTAAGGCTGAGATAGATAGATTCTTGTGTAAAAAAGAACTGCAGATGCTGGATAAAAGTGAAGGTAGACACAAAATGCTGGAGTAACTCAACAGGATGAAGCAGCATCTGTTGAGAGAAGGAATGGGTGATGTTTCGGGTCGAGACCCTTCTTCAGACTGATGTCAGGGGAGGGGGTGAGACAAATAATAGAAAGTAGGCGGAGACAGTAGGACGAGTAGGGGAACTAGGAACAGGGAGGGGAGGGAGAGAGAAAGCAAGGGCTATAGAGAATTAGAGAAGTCAGCGTTCAGACCGCTGGGGTGTAAACTACCCAAGCAAAATATGAGGTGCTGTGCCTCCAATTTTTGCTGGGCCTCTGACAATGGTGGAGGTCCAGGACAGAAAGGTCAGATTGAGAATGGGAGGGGAAGTTAAAGTGCTGAGCAACTGGGAGATGAGATAGGTTACGATGGACTGAGTGGAGGTGTTCAGCGAAATGATCGCCGAGCCTGCACTTGGTCTCGCCGATGTAAAGAAGTTGACACCTGGAACAGCAGATACAGTAGATAAGGTGCAGGTGAACCTCTGTCTCACTTAGAAAGACTGATGAGATGGAGTTGAGGGGGCAGGTAAATGTACAGGTTGCATTTCCTGCGGTTGCAGGGGAAGGTACCAGGGGAGAGGGTGGTTTGGGTGGGAAGGGATGAATTGACCAGGGAGTTATGGAGGAAACGGTCTCTGCCGAAAGCTGAAAGGGGTGGAGATGGGAAGATGTGGCCAGTAGTAACCTGCCAGATCTCCCGGTTGCTCAGCACTTCAACTCCCCCTCCAATTCCCAATCTGACCTTTCTGTCCTGGGCATCCTCCATTGTCAGAGTAAGGCTCAGTGCAAATTTGAGGAACAGCACCTCATATTTTGCTTGGATAGTTTACACCCCAGTGGTATGAACGTTGACTTCTCTCTTTTCAAATAGCCCTTGCTTTCTTTCCATAGATTTTTGATTAGTACAGGTTTCAGAGGTTATGGGGAAAAGGCAGGAGAATGGTGTTTGGAGGGAGAGATAGATCCGCCATGATTGAATGATGGAGTAAACAATGGGCTGAATGGCCTAATTCTGCTCCTATCACTTATGTTTACCTATTCTTTCTTTACAGAGATGTTGCCTGCCCCGCTGAATTACTCCAGCATTTTGTGTCTATCTTTCGTTTAAAATAGCATCTGTAATTCCTTCTGACATATCTCATTATCATATGATCTTGATGAAATGTAATTAACTGATAGGTTTGCTCTGATTTCCCTCTGGTTTATTATTGTCACATGTACACAGGAGTTACAGCGAAAACTTTGTTCAGCATATTCTGGTTGTATTTTAAATATGCAAGAGAGGGGGAAGAGGAGTGGGAGACAATGCATGGCTAGGATACACACAAACAAAAACCGTGACGAGAGAGACCTATGTTTTTTCCTGATATATCAAATGGCATAGGTTTAACAGGACTGAGAAAGCAGCCTAACACCTCTTGCCATAATATATATATATATATTTATTTATTTTTTATTTATTTTTTATTTATTTTTTTATTTATTTTTCCCTTTTTGTTAAATATTTTTATTAGACGTAAGTACATATTAAAATAATATACTTGTCACATACATTCTTAATATTATTAATATTAACAGCTATGCCTTATTTGTATTTCTATACATTTTTTTTTGTTTTTATTGCAGATAGGAACAAATAGAGAAAAATAAAGTAAAAATAGAAAATCAAAAAATAAATGAGTGGAGTGTTACAACAGGTTATCCATCATTGGAGATATATCCATGATTTGTTATGTATGATTCTTCATCCATTCCTTTATTCAGGCTTCAGTCAGGCTCTCGCACCGAGCCATTTTGACCCTTTAAATATTCAATAAATGGAGACCATATCCCTCAGAAAAGATCCAACTTGTCCAGTAGGACAAGCCTTAATCTTTCCAGATGAAGTGTCTCCGACATTCCTGCAATCCACATTTTGGTTGTGGGGGATGTAGGACCTTTCCAGAATTTCAATATTAATTTTTTCCCAATTATTGAACTATAATCAATAAAAATTCTTTAATTCATTGTTATTAATTGATCTGTTTCTAATAGTCCCAATATTATTAATTTTGAGTCAGGGATCAGATTCATATTAACAACATTCGAAATTATCTTAAATATTTCTGTCCAAAATTTAGTAATTTTTATACAATTTGTAAATGAGTGCATTAAGTTAGCTTCTAAGTGCTGACATTTATCACATATGGCAGATACGTTTGAAAAAACACTATGTAATTTGGATTTGGAAAAATGTAATCTATGTAATATTTTAAATTGTATAAGAGAGTGTCTAGCATTTAATGAACAATGGTGTATATGTTGTAAACTTTCATCCCATACTTCTAGTCTGATTAATTGACCTAATTCGTTTTCCTATGATTGCCCATATATTTCTGACATTGGGACATCGTTTTCCAATAAAATGTTATAAATATATGATATCAATTTTTCTAATTTCGGGTGTTTATTTAGACATTCATCTAAAATTTCTGTCTTCCTACTTCTGATTTCTTGTGTGTTTGCTTTTACTAGTCTCTAATATCGTAAATATTTAAAGTAATCTTTTGAATGTAATCCATAAATTTGTTGTAATTCTTGAAATGACATGAAGGAGTTTTCCCTATAGAGATCGCCCATCTTATTAATTCCATAGTTTTTCCATTGTAAAAAACCTTTGTCCATCATTGAAGGTTTAAATGTAACGTCATTTACAATGGTAAGGGCTAGTGGCATACATTTCAATTTTAATGTTTTCTTTATTTGTTTCCAGATACGTATCCCACTTTCTATTATAGGATTTTCACTATAGATTTTCTTACCTAGTTTAATATTAGTGAATAAAATCGAGCTAATTTCAAAAGGCGAACAATCTTTTTCCGTTTTTAACCAGATTGGTTGTATATCTGTCTCTACTAACCAAAAATTAATATATTTAATGTTAACTGCCCAGTAGTAAAACATAAAGTTTGGCAGTGCTAAACCTCCATTTATTTTTGATTTACATAAATGTTTTTTATTTATTCTATGGCTCTTATAATCCCAGATAAAGTTGGTGACTATAGAATCAACCTTCTTAAAGACATTTTTAGGAAGTTATATCGGAATCAATTGGAAGAGATATAGTAATTGTGGGAGAAAAATCATTTTTATTGCATTAATTCTACCTAGCATTGAAATAGGTAATGTTTTCCAATATAAAATATTCTTATTTAATTTATTCAATAAAAGTGGAAAATTGGATTTAAATAAAGAATCGAATCTTTTTGTTACATAAATTCCAAGATATTTGATTTTTTTCGTTTGCTATCTTAAAAGAAAATTGTTGTAATATATGTAAGTTATTTACCATTATTGACATAAGCACTTTTATTCCAATTAATACTATATCCTGAAAATAATCCAAATTGAGTTACTAATTTTAGTAAATTTGGAATACTAATTTCCGGCTTTGTAATATAAAGTAATACATCATCCGCATATAAGGAGATTTTATTTTCAGGTGTCATTATCTCTGGTGTCATACCCATATATTTCAGGATGTAATCTCACACGTTGAGCTAATGATTCTATTGCAAGTCCAAACAATAGCGGGGATAAAGGACAACCTTGTCTGCAGCCTCGGAATAAATTAAATTTAGTTGATAGCATTTGATTTGTTAGTATTCTGGCTGTTGGATTAGTGTATAATAATTTAACCCAAGTAATAAACTTCTCTCCCAACTTAAAAGTTTCCATAACTGAAAAAAGTAAGACCATTCCACCTGGTCAAAGGCTTTCTCCGCATCAAACGATATAATTACTAGGTCTTTATTAATACCTCTTTTCGAATATATAATATTGAATAATCATCTCAGGTTATAAGAGGAATATCGTTTTGGTATAAATCCTGTTTGATCCGGGTGAATTAATTTATTAATAACTGTGCTTAGTCTTTGTGCTAATATTTTGGTTAGTATCTTTTGATCAGTATTTAAAAGAGCTATAGCTCTATATGATCCTGGGTCATCCAGATCTTTGTCTATTTTAGGTCTTAGTGTTATAATAGATTCATTTAACATTTCTGGTAGTTTCTGGTGGTTTCTTATAGATGTATTCATAGAGTATCTTCAAACGTGGTGCAATCAGATCATAAAATGTTTTATAAAATTCCGAATCAATACCATCTGGTCCCAGTGTTTTATCACTTTTTGAATGATCTGATAGATTTTTTCGATTTCTTTTACTGATATTTCAGCATTTAGTGATTCTCTATTTTGTGAATCCAACCCATTTTGATTACATTTTTTAAAAAATGCTTCTATTCCTATCCTGTTTTCTTTCGTTTTAGCTGAATACAAATTTTTTATAATATGGCAAAAATCTCTCATTAATATCTTTGGGTTGTACTAATGGTTCGCCATTGTATGATTTAATCCCATGGATTATTTTTTCTCCCTCCATTTTCCATAATTGACGAGCAAATATTTTTTGAGGTTTATCTCCAAATTCAAATTGTAATTGTTTAGTGTATTGATAGAGTTTTACAACTTGATCTGAGTATATTTTATTTAATTTATATTTCAGTGTAGCGATTTTGTTATGTTTTGCTATGGATGGATTAGCAGCATTCTCTGTGTCTAATTGTTTAATCTCCTTTTCTAATTCCTGTTGTTCCCTCCGATTCTCTTTATTATAAAATGCTTGAGAAGAAATCATAATTATATGGGCATATGCTTTAAAAGTTTCCCATAATAGGGAAGAAGATATTTCTGGTTTATCATTTATTTCAAAGAAAATCTTGATCTGTTCTATAATATATTCCTGAGTTACTTTGTCTTTTAAAATTTGTGGGTTAAATCTCCATTGTCCCTGTTTTTCCGTTTTACCATTTATTTTAATCATAAATGTTAAAGGTGTGTGATCTGAGATTGTAATATCATGGTATTTTGAATTGTAAGTAAGTGATATGAGTTTAGAGTCAACTAAAAAATAATCTATTCTTGAATAAGTTTTATGTACAGGTGATTAAAATGAATATTCTCGTCCAGTGGATTTTCTACTCTCCAAACATCTTTAATATTACTAATATCCATGTATGCATTTAATAACTCACTGGAATGGGATTTGGTTTTCCTTTGTCTTGTGGATCTATCTAAATAAGAGTCTAGTGTACAATTTAAATCTCCTCCAATTATTAAGTTATGTTGTGCTATTTCCGGGATATTATTAAATATTTTCTTAAAGAACAGTGGACTATCAAAGTTTGGTCCATAAACATTGACAAAAATCATTTTTTGTGCATTTAATTCTCCTATTACAATAATGTATCTACCATCACTGTCAGTTATAGTTGATGTATGTTTAAATAAAGTGCCTTTACGAAATAATATTGCTACGCCTCTGGATTTGTGTGTAAAAGAAGAATGAAACGTTTTATCTATCCATTTAGCTTTCAGCCTATGCTCGGCATCTTTTTTTAAGTGTGTTTCTTGAATAAAAATTACATCAGCTTTAATTACTTTTAAATGTGCTGGTACTTTACCTCTCTTAATAGGTTCATTAATACCTTTAACATTCCAGCTACAAAACGTTATTCCTTCATTCCCCGTATTCATTTTTAAATCTTGCATCTTTTGTTTATGGAGGAAAATAATAGAGCCAATGGTCCAGTTCGACAGACCCGACCTTACACCTGAACTCCGAATAGACAAATTTTAAGACCCTTGAATGTCTCTCATGTGTATATCTCATTTGATTCAATTTGTAACTCCATTCAAACTGAAAATAACAACGATAGATTATAATAGAAGAAAAAAGAGGATAGATTAAGAGATTAATAATGTGCACAAAGAAGGAAAAAACTACATCTAGTATTAGTGTAGTTAGTGCTAGCCATACTAGCATGGCTAACCATCTACCGACTTCCGTAGTTGATGTTACCAACTTCCGTGGTTGATGTTACCAACTTAACCAGCTCCCTGGTTTCTTGAAATTTTTATTCCATAGCAATATTTTACCGGGGATATTGGATTTTAAAATATTCGGGTTCCAATAATCAGGAATGTGAGGATACATATATTTAAAACTTATTTAAGAATATAATAAGAAAACGAAAAAAAAGGAAGAAAGAAAATAAAAATAAAAATTAATAAAAAAGTAAAAAAGGGTTTCCAAGGAGGGCAAATGAAATCAAACTCTATATTTGACTCTAAACATTAAATTACAGGTAAATATTAGTCATTAGTGACAATTATTAGCTCTGATTAGTAAAAATACCACGCTATAGTTTTAGTATTTATTAGTTTATTTGTATTAGTAGTGCAGTTATACTAATTATTAGTATCCATGGGAGAGTTTCTGATCCACATCTTTCTCCAGCTTCCTTAGACACAACTTTAGTTGCATCCAGTCCTGCAAAGTCAGTTTATTCAATGATGAAGTTCAGTTTTAAAAGTATTATTCAAGCTTCCTCTCGAGCCTTAATCTTCTGGGCAAGTCCAGTGCCTCCACAGGGTTGGTAAAAAAAGTGTTCATTCTGATTGTAGGTGACTCTTAGGGTAGCTGGATACCTCAGACCATATTTCAAGTTCTTCACTTCCCTCAAGATTCTTTTGGTCTCATTAAATGCTTTTCGTTTCCTGGAGACCTCTGCTGGGTAGTCACGATAGATACTGATCCAGTATCCTTCAAATGTAAGATTTCTGTTTCTTGTAATTTTTTGCATTATCTCCTCTAGGACATAGTCGTACTGAACTTTTATTATCATTTGTCTTGGGGGAGCACCTTGTCTTGTCTGGCGTCTCATCACTCTGTGTCCTCGAACAAGTAAAGGCTTTTGATCCAGAGATAAAACTTTTTGCAGTAAATTTGCAGTAAATTCTCGGGGATCTTGATCCGCCTCTTTCCCTTCTGGAATACCCGCAATTCTTAGGTTCTGTCTTCTCTGGCGACCTTCCAATTCAGTACATTTCTCAGTTATTTTGCCCAGTAGTTCAGTTAGACGTTGGTTTTCTCTGATAAGTTTTGCCGTAGTCTGAGCACTTGTTTCGGCTAGTTCTTCAAGGTCCTTTATGGCTGACGTCTGTTGATTCAGTGCTTCCTCCACAGGATTCAGCCTTTCTTCAAGATCAGTTGTCACTTTTCTGATTTTAACATTTGTCTCGTTTGTCATACTTGCAACTTGTTCAGTCAGTATTTCTGCAATTTCTTTCTTCAGTTTATCCGATGTATTCATAGCCGTGATATTAATTTCAAGCATTAATTTCAAGTCCATCATTTCCTCCTTGATTTTTTTTATTTATTCCCCAAAATTCATCTTCTTCAATTCTTCATTTGTTTTTGCAAGTTCACTCTTTAGTTCCTCCTTTAAGCCAACAATTTCACTTGCAATAAAAGTTTTAAGATCTTCACCTTCCGATTTTTTCATCGTTTTTTTCGACACATCTTCTTGGGATAGTGTCCTACCTGAGCCTGAGCCTTCAATCGGGGCTTTTTCTTGTTCCACCGGTTTCTGCCTAGTAACACGGGTCGAGACCCTTCTTCAGACTGAGAGTTATGGGAAAGGGAGATGAGAGTTATGAAGAGTAACTAGTTGGTGTTGAGTGAAGGATGAGAGTCTGTTCCCAATTTTCATTACACTGCCATCAGTGACAATTCTCTCTCCTACCACAACTAAGTTGATTCAGTAACTACAACGGCAACTACCATGTTACATAAGAATGAGTAAAATAACACGCCTACATTTGCATAGCATTTTTAACAGAATAATAAAATGAAACAGGCACTCTAGAACAGCATTATCAGTTGTAGTTTAACAGGGTAGCACAGTAGCAGTGGAGTAGCAGTAGAGCTGCTGCCTCCCATCGCCAGAGACCGGGGTTCAATCCTGACCTCGGGTGTTGTCTGTACAGAGTTTGCACGTTCTCCCCATGACGGCTTGGGTTTCTTCCAGGTGCTCCAGTTTCTTACCACATCCCAAAGACATGTGGGTTTGTAGGTTTAATGGCCTCTGTAGAATTGCCTGTGACCTGTAGGGAGTGGATCAGAAAGTGGAATGACATAAAACTAGTGTCAAGAGACAAGTCAAGTCAAGAGAGTTTATTGTCATGTGTCCCAGATAGGAAAATGAAAGTTTTGCTTTGCTTCAGCACAACAGTATATAGTAGGCATGAATACAGAACATATCAGTGAGTCCATATACCATGATATAAATAAACACACATCAATAAATAAGAAGATAGTGCAAATAAACAGATAATGGTCTATTAATGTTCAGAGATTTGTTTCAGTTGAGTTTAATAGCCTGATGGCTGTGGGGAAGTGGCCATTTCTGAACCTGGATGTTGCAATCTTCAGGTTCCTGTACCTTCTACCTGTAGATAGCGGGGAGATGAGTGTGTGGCCAGGATAGTGTGGGTCCTTGATGCTGCTGCCAGCCTTTTTGAGGCAGCGACAATGATAGATCCCCTCGATGGTAGGGAGGTCTGAGCCGATGATGGACTGGGCAGTGTTTACAACTTTTTGTAGTCTTTTCCGCTCCCGGGTGCACTAGTTGCTGAACCAAGCCACGATGCAACCGGTCAGCATGTGCAGGGCCGGATTTAAGTATCAGCTAGACAAGCTTAAGCTTAGGGCCTCGGAATCTAGGGGGGCCTACTCACCTCGCTGCCTCACCGGACCCGTCGAACCTCGCCACCCCACCAATCATCTGCCCACCGGGACCTCCTACTCTTTGCCCACTGACCCTGGCCACTCCACCGCCCTCCAGCAGCCCACAGCCATTGCCTTACCTGCAGCCTGGACTCAGCACTGGGCCTGAAGCTTTCACGCTGCATACTCCAACTCCCCTGAGATTGATTGTGCTGGGTCCTAGTACTAGTCCCCTAACCATGGTAACCTCAGCGGCTGTTCCACTGGGTCTTCCCCATTCCCCTCAAACTGTGTGGCCCCAGCTCTTCCCCACCCACACTACAGTCCTCATACCCCCCTACCCCCTAACCACCCACCACCCCTCCACCAGACATCGCCTCGGCCTCAGTCCATACACCTACCTTCCTCCGGCCCCAACCCCCATCCCTGCTGCGTGTTCACCATCCCCCCTGACCTCCCCCTCTCAGATACCGAACAGTTCATCCTCAGCAGAGGCCTCACCCAGGGCCGGCCTTAGGAGGTGTGGGGCCCAATTGGGAACAATTTTGGTGAGCCCCAGGTTCCCAGCCAAGGTCTGTAGATTCATAGAAATATAATTAAAGTCTATTATAGACTTTATATCTCTATGGTAGACTGGAAAGTAATTAAAATATGCGCTTAAAAAGTGCATGCGACTTAATGGACCAAACAGATCTAAGCTACATTTTAATATAAAATTTCATACATGTAAGCCGACAAGTAACAAACAAAATGTGTAGATCACCTCTGAAAAGTACATAGTTACAATATCACTTGTTTTAGTGACTGTGCAATGAAAACAAAATGTAATTTAATTAAATAGATCCTGGAAAACCAATAACCATTGTTGAAAATCCAGTCCAGGCATTAAATTTTGGGCTTCAGGCCGATCCTACCCTTTGGGCTTCTACCCTATCCTGACTGTGTGTTAGTTGTCTGTGCGTGATGTGTGTGTGGGAGGGAGGGAGAGAAGGGAGGAAGGATAGAAGGGAGGGAGGGAGGGAAGTAGAGAAAGGAGGGAGCGAAGGTAAAAAGGGAAGGAAAGAAGGGAGGGAGAGGGCCGGCGACAGAAGCAGATGCCGGGGTCCGGGCGGACGGGTGTGAGCTGAGGCCAAGGTTTGTAAATGTTGCTCCAACCCCCGCCCGGCCCTCCGTGTATTGTTCACCGCGTCTCCTCGGGGAGAGAGAGGGGTGGAGCCGGGGCTGTGTGCTTGAAGCACAGCGACTGGAGGGGCGGGAGCGCTGCCTTGGGACCGTGAGGGAACGACCCACCTTCCCCTCTCCCCTTCTCCATTCCCCCTCACACACTCCCCTCCCCGTCTACACCTTTCTTCCTCCTCCACCCGTCTACTCTCTCTCCGCCCCTCTCTCCCCCCTCCACCCGGGGTACATCTACCCGAGCCAAGAGTAGATTACTCTTGCGCAGGGCCCCCTTACTCGCGGGGCCCAATTGGGAGCAATTGGTCCAATCGGCTTAAGGCCGGCCCTGGCCTCACCTTAGTCCCCCTCCATCCCCACCTCAATGAGTCTGCGCCGCCACAATTTGGAGCTCTTCTTCCGTCACTTCCGCCTCACACCATTCTTCCATGGGCAGGAGTCCTCGCCCCCATTGATGATCCCTTTTCCCGTCTCCAACGGACCCCCTCCTCTTGGACCCCCCCTCATGGCCATTGGTACAATGAAATTTGGGGGTCACCATCTGACGTCGGAACGGGAGAACATTCTCAGCGGCTTGGACTTCCGAATCAGCCACTTCCTACCAGAGACCGTGGCTCCCGAAGTCCACAGGCTGAGCTGGGCGGAGATTCACGCTGGCGGCACTCGGCAAAGGGATCCCAGGGCTCCGCAATGTTGAAATCACACAGCCCGAGGCTGGGAGCGCCGCAAACCGCAGCTCCATGATGTTGAAGCAGCAGGCCCAACACTCCAGAGCTTCAAACGGCAATCCAGGTAAAGCATCGCCTGCTCCGCGATGAATCCAATATGTATTTTAAAACTGTTTAATGACAACATACAGTAGGATCTAAAAGTGTCACACTGTCACTGTCGGGTAGTCATGGTCCTCTAGTTGTGGGGGTAGGGGATTGGGGGGGGGGGGGGGGGGCTCACAAGTGAAGTAGCTTAGGGCCTCTCTTCATATAATCCGGCCCTGAGCATGTAAATGTGTGATCGATGGTCGGCATGGACTCGTTGGGCCGAAGGGCCAGTTTACACATTTTATCTCTAAACTAAACTAAACCAAACAATCCTTAAAAAGAGATAACAGGTCAGCTTTATTCAGGGTTGTAATGGAGAGCAAAGTAACGTTACAGAGTGAATTTCAAATCTTACGACCTAAGTAAGTCAATGTGAGGTGTGGTAGGGATTGAAACTAAAAGCTTTCAATATAGCATCGCACAGGCCAGTGAATTTGCCATTGGTATGTTGCAGGGGATAACAGAGATATTTGCACAAACTAATGGCAGGCAGTGGAACATTACAGAGCATGGTAAACAGACAATTTGTTTCTCAAACATAGTTTGCATGAAGACAATGCCCTTCAGGACCCCATTAGAGCTAGCATGCTAATCTTTTGTGACTAATAGCTGTGACCTATTTGCTTGAGTGAAAGCCAGTAAATACAGTTATGCATAAATTCAGCTGAAACACTTTCTGCTGAACAGTGAGCAATCGTTTTGAGACTGATAAGTGCATGCAAATAACAGCACTATTGTGTGCCATACATGGTGAAGTTAGCTGCTGCTGTTTGCTCTCGGCCCTGTCATAATCCATAAATGTCAGTGCAAGAGTCTGTAATTTGATCAAATTAGACAGGCTCAGATTCTCTAAATAAGATTAGTTGCAACAGTGTTAACAGCCCTGCTTCAAAAGAAGCCTGATGGAATTGGTGTTTGTTCTTCGTGCGATAAGATAATGGGCAGTTTTTAGTAACTAATTCCATTATGTGACTGTAAATCTGGAAAGGATGGAATGCTGTATTGATTGCACTCGCGGGGTGTACATGTGTCACAGACTTTGACAAAATGGAAACAAAATTTAGTGCAGTCATTTTGGTTTTACAGTGGTAACTCTGCCTATCGCTACCTTGCAGAACAGACTTGTGACAGCGTTCTTGATCCTCTAGTCCAAACCCTCACCCTCATGTTCTTCATGTACTTCAAAAAAGACACAAGGAACTGCAGATGCTAGTTTACAAAAATGGACACAAAATGCTGGACTAACTCAACGAGTGAGGCAGCATCTCTGGAGAACATGGATAGACAACGTTTCAGGTCGGGATCCTTTACCAGACTGATTGCAGTAGGGGGGAGAAAGCTGGAAGAGAGGTGGGGTAAGGAGAAAGGACAAAACCTGGCAAGTGATAGCTGGAAAAGCAGGAGAACACCAGGAATCACAGAGGGGGAGCAGTGAGAGAGGGTCTCACAAAATTCCTGTCAGAGAGAGGAGGAGAATTTCCTCAAGTTAGGTTTACCTTAATGACGTTTTACAGTGGAGGAGTAAAATGTGGGCACAAGGAACTAGTTTACTAAATATGACACAAAATGCACCTACCACCATTTGCTGCCTTATGGGCCTGTCCCACTTAGCCGACTTTTTTGGCGACTGCCAGAGACTATGCAGTCACCACATGGTCGCCACGTGTTTACGGGTGATTGCCGGGTCACCTTCATGGTTGTGAGGTGTTCCCGCATTCTGGAAACAAGTTGCAACCTCATTACGGTTGCCGCAATTTTTTTAACATGTTGACAAATTAGCGGCAACCAGAATGACGCCGCCATGGAGAGTAGTGAGAATTCTGGTGCAGTGGTAGTGGGTTGCGAGGAGGTCGAAGGTTATGGTAGGTTCTGGTAGGTTGTAGCCAGTGCTGACCGGTGAATTTCATTGGCTCTTTGGGAAAAAAAACGTAAGCAGTTGTTTTCAGAACCAAAGATAACCGACCGGTAATGTTAATGCCCACTGAGCTTCACATTGCATAGTGGCCCCGTGTATCTCTGGCTTCTTAAAAGTTGTCTCCACTCTTTCTCACCCCTTCTCCCACTTCTTCCCCCCCCCTTCTCCACCCCCCCTTCTCCCCCCCCCCCCCCTTCTCCCCCCCCCCCCCGTCCTTCCCCTTTTTTAAAGGACTTTTAAAGGACAGCGCCAACCTTCCTGTTCATCACAGTGTGTGCCTGCATCACATTGGCTTTGCACCGTGTAAATTTCACTCAGACAGCGCTCCCCCCGCTTGCTCTGTCCTCCGCCTGCATAACGGGCTGGTGAAGGAAGCAATGTGTGTGACTCTGACACTCGCAGTTCCAGTCGCCAGTTTTTTAGGCGACTGCCAGCGACTTGACAATCGGCCGAAAAATCGCCTAACTGGGACACGCTCATTACAGTCCTAAAGAACCGGGTTCAATCATGACTATGGGTACTGTCTGTATGGATACTGTCTGTATGTTCTTCCTGTGACTGCGTGGGTCCTCCCACATTCCAAAGATTTGGGGGTTTGTAGGTTAATAGGCTTTGTAGTAGTCTGTGGTATACAACTAGTGCATGGGTGCTCATTGGTTGGTGCAGACTCGGCGGGCAGAAGGGCCTATTTCTGTGCTATTTTTCTAAGCTACACAAAGCTAAACTTCCCGGGCTTTGTTCCACACCCACCTCTCTTCCAGCTTTTTCCACCAAGTACAATCAGTCTGAAGAAGGGTCTCAACTTGAAATCTCACCTATCCATGTTCTCCAGAGAGGCTGTCAGACCCACTAAGTTACTCCAGCACTTGTGTATTTTTTTACTTTAAAAGGGCCTGCCTGTTCCGGCAGTGAGCAGCTGTGTCTGGATCCTGGCATGTACGCCTGCCCTCCACCGGAGCTCTGTCAGCAATGAATCTCCCCACAGCTCAGAGTGGAGAGAACTCCTGTGATGACTGTTGTAGATTTGATGCAGCCATTCAGAGTTGAGATATGGTGCTCTGAGGTGTGAGCTGGTGCACACAGTGTGGTTTGCCAACTTTGGCTCCATGTAGCCAGACCACCCGGACCATATGGTCTCCCACATCACCCCCTTGGATGTGATGAAAGCTGCCTCCTTCCTATCTCTTTGTTTGACTGCACAACACTTCATCGGTCTAGAGATTTCTCCTTGGCTCCTGGTATGGCAACACATTGCAGCAAGGAGAGCAGGGATTCACGCTAGGTTCCTGGAGTAGTAGCAACATCAGTAATACATTTTGTTCTTTACATTGCATAGTGGCCCCTTTAGTGCTGTAACCATTAGCACTGTGAAGTATTCAGTGCGTTAAAAAAACACTGAAGAGATCACTATTCAGAAGTTATGTTTCTGACTCTTTGCTCTCACGGCCTTAAGCAAATTAAGGTGTATGGTTTTACACGGGATATTGTACATAGAACATGGAACAAAGAACAATACAACACAGAAACAGGCCCTTTGGCCCGCAATGTCTATGCTGAATATGATTTCCAATTACACTAATCTCCTTTGCCTGCACATGATCCATATCCCTCCATTCACTACATATCCACGTGCCTATCTAAAAACCTCTGAAATCCCGCTATCATATTTGCCTCCATGCTGGCAGCATGTTCCAGGCAACCACCACTCTCTGTGCTAAAAAGTTTTTTCCCCGTACATTTCCTTTAAACTTTGCCTTGCATTGTGAGAACAACTAAAATATATACTAACCCAGGATTTGAGGAATTGGACCGAGTGCACTTGATCTGTCAAAATGTCTTCCTTACTCTTAAACTAAAAGGAAGTTGGAATTATATGTGTGTGTGTGTGTGTGTGTATTTGTGCATATGTGAAGGCTTTTTGAGTATATGCAAATTTGTGTTTGTCAGTCTGTTTGTGTGTGTTGGGGTGGTCAATATTTAAGGGAATTGTTATCTGTGAAGGTGGAATAAGCTGTGTGTAACATTTTATGGTTTGGGTTAATAACCACACACAAGCTGTGTGTGGTTATTAATCCAGGTAAGGTTAAAGGCATATTTAAGATCTTAGTGTCTGAAGTCTGAAGAAGGGTCTCAACCCGAAACGTTGCCTATTTCCTTCGCTCCATAGATGCTGCCTCAACCGCTGAGTTTCTCCAGCATTTGTGTCTACCTTTAAGATCTTAATGATTGTTTGATCAAAAGTATTATTTTCCAGTCAGAGGAATATCAGAAAGGAAATGATGAGTGAGCATTACGTTAGATTCAAAACGAGAAATAAAGACATGCAGATGGATTGGATTAAGTAAGAGAGTAGAAAGAAAGGAGAAGCAATGTTTTAAAGTATTTTTAAACATCCTGGAAAAGAGCAGAATACATAAGAATAGAACTCAAAGTAACACAAAATAAAATAATTCAACTGTGAACATCACAGGAAGGAGGATGGAAGCAGATAATATGGTGATATCATCAACACACTTAACCTGCAGAATTTCTCCTGCCTTTTCCTTGTTCCTTCCCTTTGATTATTTGGCCAGGTAGTTGTCTAAACAACATTGGAGTTCACCATTATCCTCAAAACCTCTACATCAATGTATGTATTGAGAAGTCCACATCCTGTTTTGCGAGGATTGCACTTCATCTCAAACTTGAGTCAATTGACCTCAGTGTCTCTGGAGACCAGGAGCACCTATATACTACTAAACGTTTTGTCATAGAATCATAGAATCATAGAAAATACGTGCAGGAGTAGGCCATTTGGCCCTTCGAGCCTGCACCGCCATTCAATATGATCATGGCTGATCATCCAACTCAGTATCCTGTACCTGCCTTCTCTCCATACCCCCTGATCCATTTAGCCACAAGGGCCACATCTAACTCCATCTTAAATAGAGCCAATGAACTGGCCTCAACTACCTTCTGTGGCAGAGAATTCCACAGACTCACCACTCTCTGTGTGAAAAAATGATCTTCTCATCTCGGTCCTAAAAGACTTCCTCCTTATCCTTAAACTATTCTTAATCCTTAAACTATCCTTAAATTATCCTTAAACCGTCATCTATCTATCTATCTATCTATCTATCTATCTATCTATCTATCTATCTATCTATCTATCTATCTATCTATCTATCTATCTATCTATCTATCTATCTATCTATCTATCTGTCTGTCTGTCTGTCTGTCTGTCTGTCTGTCTGTCTGTCTGTCTGTCTGTCTGTCTGTCTGTCTGTCTATCCCTATGCCAAAACGATACATAGTAGTGCTAAAGTATTTGCACCACCTTACTCACCGTTGTCCCGTTTGCATTCCTATAATGTTTCCTTCAGATTTGACGTAATATTTCACAAGTTATTGATATTTGAACATTTTAAACAGCCCACTTTGTGAAGAATAACTATGACAATGGGATCTTATTTACATACGCTGCTGTGAACATTCCGCCACCCGACAATGACATCACAATGGGATCTCGGCTGCCACCCGACAGTGATTGAGGGTAGGGAAAAGGAGATGGAGGGAAAGGTGACAGAGAGGCAAATATAGAGATAGAGAGAGACAGATATGGAGTTAATGTGTCGGGGGTAGTGTGGAGGTGGGTTAGTGTTTGTGGGGGGGGGTTAGTGTATTTGTGGAGGAGTTAGTGTGTGTGGGGGGGGTTAGTGTGTGGAGGGGGGTTACTGTGTGGGGGGGAGGTTTGTGTGTGTGGGGGGGGGTTAATATGTGGGGGCGGATTAGTGTGTGTGGGGGGGCTTATGTCACAATGGAACCCGCCAGCCATGCCTATGCAATTGGGGGCGTGGTGGAATATTGCTTTCGGGGACCAGCACTCCCGTGTGATGCCACCCCCCCCCCCCCCCCCCCCCCCCCCCCCCCCCCCCACATTGGGGGACGGGGCCCAACAGGTCCCACTTGGTCTAGTAAACATTAAACATCTTATTGCTGCATGTGTAGCCAGGATCACTGCAGCCGTTGGAGCCGTGACTTCAATCAACTGCAGGGACTTTCAGTTCCAGTTGACTGACTGATCTGAAGAAGGGTCTCGACCCGAAAAGTCACCCATTCCTTCGCTCCATAGATGCTGCCTCACATGCTGAGTTTCTCCAGCATCTGGCCAACTTTCAAGTTCCCAGAAATACTGCGGCCCTCCCTGGCCCAGATATCAGATTGCCTAGACATTCAAAGAAGTTTTGTTTTCCAATTATCTGCATAAATATGGAGCCAACTTCTCATCAGTAGAAGATGGTAAGCAGTAGCTATTGAGAGACACAGGAGACATTGAAGAAGTAAGGGCAGCACGGTGTTGCAGTTAGTAGAGCAGCTGCCTCACAGCATCAGAGACCTGGGTTCAATCCTGACCTTGGGTGTTGTCTGTGTGCAGGTCATATGTTCTTCCTGTGACCACAAGCGTTTCCATCAGGTTTCCAGTTTCCTCCCAAAGACGTGTTGATTTGCAGGGTTGATCAGCCTCTGGAAATTGGTCCTAGTGTACGGCAGCGAATACGAAAGTGAGATAACATAGAACTAGTCTGAATGGGTGATTGATGGTCAGCATGGACTCGATAGGCCGAAGTGCCTGTTTCCATGCTTTATCTCTTAACTTAACTAAACTAACGGACAACCCTGAATTCACCCTGGCACAGCCCCAAATAAGGCATTCCTTAAATAGATACAAAATGCTGGAGTAACTCAGTGGGACAGGCAGCATCTCTGAAGGGGAGGAATGGGAAACATCACCCATTCTCTCCAGAGATGCTGCTTGTCCTGCTTAGTTACTCCAGCATTTTGTATTTATCTTCAGTGTAAACTAGCATCTGCAGTTCCTTCCTACACATTTTGTCAGCACTTATCGGCATTGTGATCAGTTATAGGAGCTAATGATTAACCCACTGTAATCATGTCAAGTTAAATAGAGGAATCTGGATCTATTTAGTTAGCCTCAAATTAGCTACTGTTTGAAATCATCAACATGCAATGTGAAGCTGAACTTGAAGACATCTGAATGTCACATTGTGGAGCCCGAGTGTATGGTCAATATCCTAAACTGTACTTAGTGAGAAATAAAAGACTAGAGTGGTGAAATGCAGCCCGCACTTCCAAGCTTGGTGAAGGAAATTAGATCCTGATGTAAATCTAGAAACTACACAGTGCTAGACAATAACACCTGTACACCGTGTGTGTGTGTGCCTGTATGTATGTAACCATTTGCATGCATGGTTGCATCCATTTATGGGCTACACAGTGGTGCAGCTGGTAGAACTGCTGCCTCACAGCACTAGAGACCTGGGTTCGATCATGATCTCAGGTGATGTCTGTGTGGAGTTTGTGCATTCTCCCTGTGACCACGTGGGCTTCTTCCGGGCACTCCGGTTTCTTCCCGCATTTCAAGTTCATGTGGGTTTGTGGGCTAATTGGCCTCTGTAAATAGCCCCTCATGTGTAGGGTGTGGATGAGAAAGAGGGATAACATAGAACTAATGAGACCAGGTGATTGATGGCCGGCGTGGCCTCAGTGGGCCAAAGAGCCTGTTTCCATGCTGTATCTCTAAACTAAACTAAATCCTGCACAGCCAGGGTCTGGTTCAGCAGGAATGAAGATCCTAACCTTGGGTAGTCTGCTGACATTCAATATTAAAGCTTGTACAGTAGAAATTGTAACCTGGTTACAATCCTTGAGATCAATCAACACCAATGGTTTTGGGTTGAAAGATAAGTGTGTGCACACCCAAATCTACATTTCCCCAGCTACATCTCCCAGCTTCTCTCTAGCTTCACAATTCACAATGCTGCAATCCTGTCTCACACATTCTGCTTTTATCTCTAGCCTTTGTTCCAACCATCTGCCCATCAGAACCCACCTTGCCTGCATCCACCTCTCCACCTGCTACACTTTGTCCTGGCCCTCCTCTCTTCCAGCATTCTTCTCCCCACCCCACCCTACAATCAGCCTGGAGCAGGGCCTCGACCAGAAATGCCAGCTATCCATGTTCTCCAGAGATGCTGCCTGGCCTGCTCAGTTACTCAAGCATTTTGTGTCTTTCCATGTGTAAATTTTTTTTTAAATTTAAAAATAATCACTTTTCGTAGATGGAATACTGCAGCTCACCAGATCTCGCAGATTTAAATACGGTAAACAATTACATTATGTATAGAATTGATACATTTTAATTATCCAACACCACTTTGGAGTGGACCAAAGGAAACTAAATTGGTCTGGTAACTAATTTACAATGGTTGAAGACAAATTAAAAAAATGCTATTTAAAAAGTCCATCAAAATACATTTAAAATGACTACCGTAATCAAAACAGATATAGTTAATGGATGTATTTACATTAATTAGCAAACAGCTTTGCTGGAGTTTGCATTGCCACACAATAATGTATACATTCATTTCCAAAATACACATTTAAAAATACAAATGACAAATGACCCTGCTGGCTCGAAGGGCCAAATGGCCTACTCTTGCACCTATTGCCTATTAACATATCACTCTGCAAAACGCTATTGTGAAATAATCTATTAAATTTGCTTTTCACAATTACAATATGAAAGACTGCATGTGCATTCTGTTCATACCTTGAGAGTTTGCCTGATGTTAACTGAAGTACTCCATTTGAAAGAACGTGTTTGGTCCCTTGCCAAACAGCATGGCTCGCAGACCAATTCTAACCACAGCTACTCTTCAAATTCTTCAATCGTTCTGTGTTCTACAAAAGCCCCACAAAGGCTCCCCTTTCCAATGGGTTGAGAAGAAAATGGTCTGATGTTTGTGGCTTTAATTTCTTTCTTATGCTTTAGAGTGATAGAGGGGTTATACATCATGAGGTAGAAACGCACATGGAAGCTCTGGCTTTGTTCTCTTGTTTTTTGTTTTTTAAAGCAGTAGATTCAATTCTACTTCAGAAACTGAGCACAAAAATCAAGTCTGAGAGAGGTTTACACAAGCAGCTGAAACATCTATTGAATGCGACTTTGCATAGAACTTGGAGCAGTACACCATATGTGCAGGCCCTTCATCCCAAATTGTCTGTGCTGAACATCACGCCAAGATTACTATTCCCATCTGCCTGCACATGATCCATAGAGTCATAGTCATACAGTATGGAAACAGGCCCTTAGGACTAACTTGCCCATGCTGTCAAATATACCTCATCTGCACTCATCCCACCTGCCTGCATTTTACCCATATTTCTCTTACCCTATCGCATCCATGTACCTATCCAAATGTTCTTTAAATGGAATGATAGTACCTTCCCCAACTACCTCCTCTGGTAGCTCGTTGATATACCTACCACCCTTTGTGTAAAGAGGTTTGCCCTCAGGTTCCTATTAAATCTTACCTCCCGCACCTTAACCCTATGCCGTCTGGTTCTTGATCCACATCCCCCTATTCCTTGAAAAGCCACATCTATATACTATTACCAAAACATAGAAACATAGAAACATAGAAATTAGGTGCAGGAGTAGGCCATTCAGCCCTTCGAGCCTGCACCGCCATTCAATATGATCATGGCTGATCATCCAACTCAGTATCCCGTACCTGCCTTCTCTCCATACCCCCTGATCCCCTTAGCCACAAGGGCCACATCCAACTCACTCTTAAATATAGCCAATGAACTGGCCTCAACTACCCTCTGTGGCAGAGAGTTCCAGAGACTCACCACTCTCTGTGTGAAGAAAGTCTTTCTCATCTCGGTCTTAAAGGATTTCCCCCTTATCCTTAAGCTGTAAAACTCTCATCTTGTCTGTGTTGTAATTAAATATGCCCAAAACCGATCCCCGATTTTTCGCCACATTACCCACCATTCTCCACTGCTGCAAGTCAAATAAGTTTTGTTCTGATCGGTGAAATAAAAAGCTGAAGGGGCACAGTGTGTTGAGCAGAATGTGCAGAGTGTGCAGCCCGTGGGGAGCACGCAGCCTGCGGACTGTTTCTGCGGCGATCAGCACAACGAGCCGGAAGCTACTGTGTTGAACCGGAAGCCTCTAAATGAAGCCAGAGTGGGACCGGAATCTGCTGAGTGAGGCTGAAAGCAGAAAGTGCGGGGTGAGCACATTGTGAGCTGTGTCTGCTGCAACCACCCCATCTCCCCACTTAATAAAAGAGTTATTAGTGTTTACAAATTGTTGAGATTCTCTCTACTGAAGGCCATGCCCCTTCCAGAGGGACTATAAAACCCGGAAGTGTGGAGGTGCTTCAGTTCTCTGCAAGATGAGGGAGCGAGAGGTCGCAATTCTGAGTCTGAGCTGTGAATAACATTGAACACATGTCTACTAAATTGTGAGTGGTTTTACTGACCTGTCAGTGCCCTTAATGTGGTTTGAAAATGTAGTTTAAAAATGCAAAAGTGTGTTTTGGTTTGAAGGTGCTCAAGCTGTGTTGCCTTTGCTTTTGAAAGTGCTAAAGCAAGCTGTGTTGCCTTTGGTTTTAAAAGTGCTAAAGCAAGCTGTGTTGCCTTTGGTTTTGAAAGTGCTAAAGCAAGCTGTGTTGCCTTTGGTTATGAAAATGCTAAAGCCAGCTGCCTTGCCTTTGGTTTTGAAAGTGCTAAAGCAAGTTGCCTTGCCTTTGGTTTTGAAAGTGCCACAGCAAGCTGCCTTGCCTTTGGTTTTGAAAGTGCTAAAGCAAGCTGCGTTGTCTTTGGTTTTGAAAGTGCTAAAGCATGCTGCGTTGCCTTTGGTTTTGAAAATGCTAAAGCAAGCTGCCTTGCCTTTTGTTTTGAAAGTGCTAAAGCAAGCTGCCTTGCCTTTGGTTTTGAAAGTGCTAAAGCGAGCTGCCTTGCCTTTTGTTTTGAATGTGCTAAAGCAAGCTGTCTTCCCTTGGTTAGGAAAGTGCAAAAGCGAGCTGCCTTGCCTTTAGCTTTGGAAGTTCTAAGGCGAGCTGGCTTGCCTAATTAGAGCTGCCTTGCCTAATTAGAACTGTCTTGCCTAATTAGAGTTGCCTTACCTTCTATATAATTAAAAGTCTAATCTTGACCACTTCCTGTTGCGCTTTATAATGATTTCAGAACAAACGCTACCCCGTATGGCGGTGATTTTTGCCCATCTTACTCAGAGTCTCCCTCCGCTTATCAGGTGCCGAGGATTTTTCCCATCGATTAAAAATAAAAGAGTTATTAGTGTTAAAAAATGTTGAGATTCTCTCTCTTGTCAATTACGCCATGAAGGCCATGCCCCTTCTGGTGGGAGGGGGGAAGGGACTATAAAACCCAGAAGTGTGGGCGTGGCTCAGTCTCTGCAAGATGGGGGAGGGAGAGGTCACGACTCGCTGGGGGACCTGAAAGATCTACACTCCTGTTTCAGAGACAGCAGGGAAGATCTCCTGGGTCAACAAAAGCCAATATATATATCTCAGCCTCCAACATTATTCCGGAGATAAATCTGAACTAAAATAAAACAACCCGGAAATAACACCACAAGAAACTGTGCATGTGTAGGACAATTGGCCCCTAAAAACTGCCAAATCTTTTAATAAGCTGCTGCCTGATCCAATCTTGTCCTCAACACAACTTTCCTGTTCCATCCCGTAACCCCTACACTCCATTATGGTTCAAGTGTATGATGATCATTGCCTTAAATAGATTTAATTAATCCATCTCTGCACCTCTCTTGTTAAAGAATTCCAAAATGCACAATCCTCTGAGAAAATATATTTTTCATCTCCCATTTCAAATGGCAATTTTACTTCGGAGTCACGTGAGTGATTCCGTGAAGAACCCCATTCAGGCCACATGCGCATCAGCACGTCAACCGCACTGGCGCAAGCACCAGACTGGCAGGGCAGCGCTCCTGCCAGCAGTAAGTTAAACCTAGAAGGTAAGTTCGTTTTTACTTAGCAGGGGTTTTTTCAGCTAGGAGCCTCTCTTCACAGAGGTTTTCCTGCCAGTTTCACAGCCCGACGAGTGTACCGGTTATGGACTGAGGGGAAACCCAGTCCGACCGCGGAAGCGGAGAACCTGCAAAAAGTTCGGGTTGCGAGATAAGGAGCCGCTAACAAGGCAGTCAGCGGCTCCCAGCCCGTGGGGATGCCATGGAACGGCAAGGAAATAACGACAGAGTCACTGACAGTGCGGTCAGCGGCTCACAGACGTCGGTCCCCAGGCAAGGAATAAAATTGGTGAGAAAGGACTCATTCAGCCCTATTTGGACTCGGGTGAGTCGGGTTACAAGGGTTTTTCTCTTAATAATAAAGTTTAATGTATGTTATAGTGTTTTTCTTAAAGTTAAAACCTAAAGGCAAAGTTAAAATCATAAAAAGTTATTGTCATATGTCTCTGACAATGAAATCCTTGTTGTTTAGCACATGTTGCTGTGAAGGGTTAAAAATTGTTTTAACCCTTCACAAGTAAAGCTGTACACAAAAATTTTGATTTAGTTAGCCTACACAGTAATAGCGCGGGCCAGCAGCACCTGGGATACGGCCGCTTCATTTGTAATAGTGCGGGCCTAGGGGACAGGCCATGCCAGCAGCGCCTGACAGGGCTGCTTCATGTATGAAAGTGCCGGCCTACGGGAGAGCCGAGCCAGCAGCACCTGGTACAGGGCTGTTTCATGTCAAAAAGCGCCGGCCTCTACGAGAGGCGGCGCCAGCAACGCCTGGGACAGGGTTGCTTAAGTTCAGACATAAGTCTGCTATGCCCACGGAGTCGGGAGATGATTCTCCACCAGGGCTGGATAGCAAGGCCCACGGAGTCAGGGGATGATTCCTCACCGGGGCTGGATAGTGCGTTTGAACGACTATCCCAAATGCAGCAACAGTTGCATACAGTGCTACAGCAGGGCACACGCCAACAGGAGGAGTGTCAGCGCCACCCTGAACAAAAAGGTGCCAGCAGTATCTAGTAGAGAACTGTTTGATAATACCTTCATAGATGAGGATTAGTTCTGACACTGACTCTGATGATAGGTTGAGACAGAAGTTCCACCTCTGCAGGCCACACCAGCAGCTCTAGTTGACAGAGCTGCTACAGGTCTCCCTCTTGGAGGCAGAGACCAAGACGGGTCAGTATCCTGCTGACACTGAGTCTCAGGGTATGGCCGTGGGGCATACCCCAAGGGATGAAGGGCATGTGTCAGAGGTACCTTTTTTCCTGACAACAAAGTTGCCATCCCAGCAGAATATTCTATTCGGGTATAGGTCCAATGGGTTCTTATCAGTATAGGTAACCTGCAGCCTGCAGCAGCACCTGTTTAGGGCTGCTTACGAATCGCCCTCTCTGAGGAGGTAAAAGGTCAAGATATAACTGACTCCAGGCTCTAAAGAAGTCAATAGAACATACTGAAGCACATATGTGCCGGCAGTGAACAGCGCCAACAGGGGGATGTGTGGACCAGCCGCCGAATCTGTTATTCAGGTAGGCCTATTCAACAGGGGAAGAAAACCTGGCAGACGAATCAATTAAGGCCAACGGCGGGCAAAGGTCATCTTTTCAGAATGCACCCCAGGCGCTCATCGGCAGTAGGCGGTTCACTGGAGTTGGGGGCAGCATGATAGCTCAGAAATTCCATGCACCTTAGCAACCCTACTCAACAAAATGGGTCAAGCGCTTCCAAAACATGGGTAAGTGCACCGTTTACAAGTTGTAATATTTACATTTGTTTGTACAACACACAAATGATAAAAAACATCTGGTTGAGGCACAGTAGTAGCATTCCAAGCAGATTTGGAGTACGGTCAGGGTTTTTTTTTTAAAGTTAAGGTTCGGAAATCGGGCCAAAGTTCTCAGGCAAACCACCCATGGAATAAGGCAGGAGTGGCATGTTATTATGAAAAATGGAGAATGTCGGGCATATGAACTTCCGAATATGAAAACGGGAACTACTCTGTCGGGTTCAACCCAGATATCAACCCGGTTGTTAAAAAGATCTTGACACAAGTTCTCTCACTACAAGATTAGGCAGTTGGTTATGGAAAATGTGTGAACATTACTTCACCAAGGGGTTCCAGCTACATCCTTAGTCATGACACTAATATAAGCACAACGATGGCAAACATTGCAATCGCTGTGGCTAGATAGGATGGAATTGGCTGCATTTTACATTCTGATCTACACAAGCAGAGCAGACCAGGGGTGGCATGATTTAAGATCATTTTTCGGATACCCCACCGTCTCAAGTCTATGTTATGTAGGCCACCAGAATCCTAAGAAGTGTGGAATCAGCATTGTCTATTAATCAACAAACAACTACACAAAGGAACGTCGGTTCAGACTATTTCAAGGTGGCTGCAGCAGGTTCTGGGTTATGGAATCACTCACGTGACTCCGAAGTAAAATAGTAAGATTAAACGAGAACTTACCAGTTTGAAGTTTGATCTTGATTTTATGAGGAGTTACGTTGGTGATTACGTGCCCGCCACGCCCAACCCTCTCTCATAAAGATCATCTGGTAGTTCTCGTGGCACGCATCTTACTATGTCACTTCGGTGGTTGTTATTTGTGATTTCATACCACTGCTTTGAAGATTGACGCGCATGCGGTCTGGACGGGGTTCTTCACGTAATCACCAACGTAACTCCTCATAAAATCAAGATCAAACTTCAAACTGGTAAATTCTCATTTAATCTTACTATTTTGTTGGCTAAGGTCTAGAAAGGGAAGAATGTGGTAATAAATCTTTTCTGTTTTTGCACCATATCACTGTGAAGCAGCTCACCATTATTTGCATTACAGAGCTATAAATAGGTGCAAACAATATGATCTAAAAAACAATACAAGGATTGACAAGAGACAATGCATCCATGTTTTAGGCAGCACAATCGTGCAATTAGTAGAGACGGTGCCGGAAGCTCCACAAGGCATGATTAGCAAGGTTACAGATGACGCTAAAATAGGTGGTGTCGTAAACGGTGAAGATGGTTATCAAGAATTAAAATGATCAGCAGGGCATGTGAGCAGAGGAATGGCAAATAAGTATGAAATGTTCAGATAAGTATGAAATGTCTCATTTTGGGAAGTCAAACCAGGGCAGGATCATCACAGTGAACAATAGAGCCCCTGGAAGTGTTTTGGAGCAGAGGGATCTTGGAGTACAATTACATAATTCCCTGAAAGTGGCATTGCAGGTAGATAGTGTGGTGAAGAAGGTTTTAGATATGAAGGAAATCAAGGGATGTGAGGTTTGTATAGGACAATGAAATCAAGGTAAAAGATCAGCCATAGTTTATTGACGGTAATGACCAATTCTGGCTGTTTTCCTTCGTTTTTACTCCTGCATTTACAGTATCTCTTTTGCCATGCATTTATCCTGCATTTATCTCCTTTGTTATGTTCTAATGTTGATGCCTGCACCCGTTTACTTGACGTGAGGGAGCCTTTCACATTCTTGCAGCATGTTCTTTTGCCCTGAGTGGAAAAAAAAAGTCACCATAAGGACATTTAAAAAAACTAATATTAAATCATACATAATTAAAATGTATACTCCAGTGAATTACAGCAACTGTTCTGCTACAAATGTCTGGCATTTCATGCTGAACAGACTTATACCTTGAATGTTATTAATTAGCAGAAGAATCTTCCAGCCCAGCAAATTAATTTTTAAGAGAACAGTTGGATTTAGTTACAAGAGCAGGGAAGTCTTCCCAAGGCTTTGTCACTGCAGGACATGGAATTCAGAACCCTGGGAAGGAGGTACCTGCCTCAACTACCTTCTCTGGAAGCTCGTTCATTCGGCTTTGCCTTGTCTTGCATAACATTGTTTTTTTTTAAATTAATTACATTTTTTAAATGTGTTTATTATATTGAGTACTGTGGTTACAAACTTGTTGTGCTGATGTAAGTAAGAATTTCACTGCTCCGTCTCAGTACAATGGAAAATTAAACACTCTTGACACTTCTAACAAATATTCTTCATCTTCTGAATGAAAACGTTGCCCCTCAGGCACTTTCAGGAGACACTTTTTATTCCCTTCAACTTTGAATTTTTTTTTCCAACAATAAACTTTATTCAGTATAAAAAATATATACAAAACAAGTGGCGCAGCGATAGAGTTGCTGCCTTACAGCGGCAGAAACCTGTGTTTGATCATGATTATGGGTGCATGTCCTTACAGAGGTTGTACATTCTCCCCGTGACCCATGTGGTTTTTCTCCGGGTGCTGCGGTTTCCTCCCACATTCCAAAGACGTACAGGTTTGTAGGTTAATTGGCTTGGTATAATTGTAATTTCTCCCCAGTGAGGTTATCCACTTTGGTGGCAAGAGCAGGAAGGCAGATTATTATCTGAATGGTGTCAAGTTAGGAAAAGGGGAAGTACAAAGAGATTTGGGTGTCCTTGCACATCTGTCACTGAAAGTAAGCATGCAACTATTGTAGGCAGTGATGAAAGCTAATGGCATGTTGGCCTTCATAACAAGAGGAGTTGAGTATAGGAGTAAAGAGGTCCTTCTGCAGTTGTATAGGGCCCTGGTGAAGCCACTTCTGGTCTCCAAATTTGAGGAAGGATATTCTTGTTATTGAGGGAGTGCAGCGTAGGTTCACAAGGTTAATTCCTGGGATGGCGGGACTGTCATATGTTGAAATAATGAAGCGACTGGGCTTGTATACACTGGAATTTAGAAGGATGAGAGGGGATCTTATTGAAACATATAAGATTATTAAGGGATTGGACATACTAGAGGCAGGAAACATGTTCCCTATGTCCAGATTTAGGGGCCACAGTTTAAGAATAAGGGGTAGGCTATTTAGAACGGAGATGAGGAAAAACACCCTGGAATTATACCCCTTCTTTGAGGGGCATAGCCACCAGCCCCTCCCCCCTGATATGCAGCAGTGGACAAATCCTAGACAGACACAAAATGTTGGAGTAACTTAGTGGGTCAGGCAGCATCTCTGGAGAAAAGGAATAGGTGACGTTTCGAGTGAAGTGCTCCATCCTGAAATGTCAACTGTTCTTTTCTTCAGAGATGCTGCCTGATCTGCTGAGTTACTCCAGCACTGTGTCTATTTTTGGTATAAGCCAGCCTCTGCAGCCCCTTCCTGCATGGAGGATTCTAGTGTGTGCTCCTCCCCCACAGAGCCTTGGTGTTGGCTGCATCAAGCTTTAGTGCATCTCTCAGCACATATTCCTGCAGTCTGGAGGGTAATTCCTAACTGAAACACAAATTCCCCCCGCCCCCTGCCAATCCAGTGAAAGAAGCCTTTACTCCTTCCTTCCAAACCTTTATGATATCCATGGCAACGTGATTACAGCCAAAACAAAATGGCTAGCTTCTCAGCAAACTGTTTCACTTCTATGCCATCCCAGGCTCGCATTTGGTCACAGTAACGGTCTCCCTGTCTTCTCATGTGCACTGTTCTGTATGCACAGACTACACTATCTCATTACCATTTCCACCCCAGGTGATTGCTTTATTCGCTGAACAAAGTAGAAAAAATTTCAGACCATTGCTTCCACTCAGCATTACTCCAGACAGGTAAACTATCAAATTAAGCAAACAAAGATACGTTTGTTGAGTTCCTGCATGCAATAAGGGACTGTGTGAGAAGAATGGAAACTATTACAAAATGTTTTATTCAGGTTGGTACTGTGGCACAGCTGGTAGAACTGCTGCTTCACAGAGTCTATATCCAGGTTCAATCCTGACATTCTCGCTGCGACTGCGTGGGTTTCCCACATCTCAAAGTTGTGCAGGCTTGTAGGTTGATTGGCCTCTGTAAATTGCCACCAGCATTTAGGGAGTGTATGAGAAAGCGGGATAACATAGAAAGAGTGGGATAACATAGTGTGAAAGGGTGATCGATATTTGGCGTGGACACGGTGGGCCAAAGCGTGTTTCATGTTTCCTATATTTCAAAACAGAATTAAATGGAATAGATAGGGTGAGTGGACAGAGTCATTTCCCCAGAGTAGTGGAATCAACAACCAGTACCAGTTTTATGGTGAGAGGGACAAGAATTGGAATCTGAATAGCAGCTTTTTCACGTAGACGATGGTAGTAATTTGGAACAAGCTGCTCGAGGAGGTAGTTGATGCAGGTACAATAAAAGCATTTAAAAGATGCTTAGACTGTTGCATGGATAAGAAAGATTTAGAGAAATACTAAATTAAGTGGGACCTGTTGGGTCCCATGTTCACACAGGAGGGTTGGTCCCCCAACGCAATATTCCACCTCCCCACCAATTCCAATATTGGTGGTCTGTGGGGACCAACCCTTCAATTCAGTTCAAGCAGCACAGTTTGTGGACCAACCCTTCATTTCAATTCAAGCAACACAGTTTGCGGACCAACCCTTCAATTCAGTTCAAGCAGCACAGTTTGCGGACAAAACCTTCAATTCAGGTCAAGCAGCACAATTTGCGGACTAACCCTTCAATTCAGTTCAAGCAGCACAGTTTGCGAACCAACCCTTCAATTCAGTTTTAGCAGCACAGTTTGCAGACTCACAGTTCAATTCACTCACAGCGTAGACTCACAGTTCTGGACTCAACTCTCACTCATGGTTTTCCGGGGTGACTGACTCAAGTCCGGCCTCCGGGGCTTTATTCCCCTGCCCCCCCCCCCCCCGGAAGGGGCATTACCTTCATCATGGTGACTGGCAGGCGAGAAGACTAATCTGCTGATTTTTTAAACATTCCTAACTTTTTTATTATTTCCCCGATTGGAAAAAACCTTGGGGCGATTGGTGGAGAGGAGGACAGTGAGTAAGATGGCGAAAAAATCATAGCGATATAGGGTAGCGTATTTCAAAAAAATTATTTACATGTAGACAAGAAGAGGTCAAGTTGAGACTTTTAGTAATAGTATAGATTACACAAGGAAATGGGACAAGCTTATATGGGACATCTTGGTCAGCATGGACAGGTTGGGCCTGTTTCCCTGCCGTATGACTCTATAACAGGATGTCATTAGTCAGGAAGCCATGATGTAATGTTATAGGACTTTGGTTAGGCCGCATTTGTAGTATTGCATGCAGTCCTGGCCGCCCCATTGCAGGAAGGATGTGGAGGCTGTGGAATGGATGCTGAGTCGGTTTTCCAGAATGATGCCTGGATTAAGGGGTATCAGCTTCAGGGAGATGTTGGATAGATTTGGACTGTTTTCTTTGAAATGACAGAATTTGGGTGGAGAACAGTTTGAAATATAAAATTATGAGAACCATAAAGAGTGGACAGTCCGACCCTTTTCCCATGATGGAAAAATCAAATACTAGAGGCTACAGCTTTAAGATTAGAGGAGCAAAGTTTAACGGAGAAGTGCTGGGCAGATTTTTACACAGAGAGTGATGGGTGCCTGGAACATTCAGCCAGGGTGGTGGTTGAAGCAGTTATGATGGTAGCATTTAAGAAAATTTTGGATAGGCATATAGATATGCAAGGAATGGAGGAATAAGGATTATGTGCAGGCAGATAAGAATTGGTCTTGATATCACCTTCGGCATAGACATTGTGGCCCAAAGAATTTTTTTTTTGCTGTTCTAAGTTTTATTTTCCATGACTCTACGACTAAACTAGCAAACTAAATATCACATCAGCTGCTATGATACACTGTAGAGCACCTGTTTGCATTAAGAGAGTGAGTGAGAAGAGTAGAAAATATTACAAAATAAGTTCTTAGCATTAGTACAACTTCCTTTCAACTTCCTTTTTGACCTGTCAGAGATATTTAGTGCTTGGAGCTGCATTGATTTGTGTGCTATTATTACACCTGAGATCATAATTGTATCTGTCCTATTTAAAGAATGAAGGAAGCAGTTCATCACAAGACGTTATACAGAAAAAGATTGAATTAATTTGCTTACCAAACCACTGTAATCGTATGCGTTTCTGCAAAGGACAACCTCTTCCCTGTTCCACTCTGCAGGCTCCTCAGAAGCAACGCTCAAACCTCTTTCAGAGAACAAAACCAAACCTACACAAAGTAATTAAGAAATGCCATAATCATTTTTACAACCCATTTTGTTATCTGCCACAATGTTCTTTCCAGAAAGTGTGTAAAATCCAAATTAAAACAAAATTTGCTCTACTTCGAAAGCTTTGTGGCTTATTTGTTCAGCCGAGCAACCAGTACAATGCTGAGATTTAGCTAATGCTGCCCCCAAAAGAGCAAAGTGTGAAACTACAGTTAATCTTCACTCATATTTACTCTCAGGAAAATACACAAAAGTGCCTGAGTAACTTAGTGGGTCAGGCAGCAATCTAGAGAGATACAAAATGCTGGAGTAACTCAGCAGGTCAGGCAGCAACCCTGGAGAACATGGATAGGCAATGTTCCAGGTCTGGACCCTTCCTCAGACTGATTGCAGGGTTGGGAGGAAAGAAAGCTAGAAGAGTGGAGGGGCAGGACAAAGCCTGGCAGGTCATAGGTTAACAGCATCGAGGGGAATGGGGGATAAATAGCAGATGGGTGGACAACGACCAGAGATGAACACACACAAGGTATGAGGCAAAAGGATTAGAGTTGCATATTGTGTGAAGATTATTGAAAAGCTGAACATTATTTAGGAATGGAGGTGGCGAGGGAGGGGAGGGACGAGATAGATGCAAGGTCTGGAGAGCATGGATAAGTGATGTTTCGATGTCAGGAACCTTCTTCAGACTTTCTATTCTCAGGAATTAGGAAGTACTGGGAATGTTCCTGTAAAAAAAAATCAGCTGGGACTTCTAATAAAGGAGAGGAAAAAGTGTTAATTTGTTCTTGCAGAGCTGCAGCAATAGTATTTAAAAATATTTGAAATGAAGATAAGCAATCTTCTTTTACACAAATAATTAAAATGCACGCTATTAAAATACAGTAAGATTGTCTCGTAGAATTATGATCATGTCTGTTGAAGAGTTTATACGTTGATAAGAGAAGTAAAGCCCCAGTGCCTGCCTAGTGTTGCACTGTAAGAAATAGGCTAAAGGTGATGATAATGTTATAGCTTTCCATCCTATCTCTTTATCAGAATACTGTATGTATGTTATGTTATGTTATATGTTATGTATATGTGTATGTGTGTATATGTGTATATGTATGTATATATATATATATATATGTACATGTATATGTATGTATGTGTGTATGTATTTTTGTATATATATATATGTATATATATAATTTTCATTTTATTTATTCATTTTCATCTTTTCTTTTCTTCTCTTTTTTTTTAATCGTTCGAAATAAAGATAAAGATATATCTCGGCATGCACTGTGAATTATTGCTATCTTACCTTGGGTAAGAAAAATAGAATTAAATCACGGAATTGTTAAAGCTCCAATGAAGCACAAGGGAAAGATGGTCCGACTAATCTCATCAGATGTGTTATCACAAGCTCCACTGCCACATCATTGCAAGTGTAGGCTGAATGACAATTGCAGAAGTTATGCAAATCATTTTCCTCTAATAGACTCACCAGTTATGAACACTGAATTACTTCCAACGGATTTTCTTCCCTCACTTGCATTGTAAACTCTGGGGTTCCCCAGGGATCCATTCAAGCTTGCTTTCTATTTTTCCTTTAGTTTAGTTTCATTTATTGTCACATGCACCAAGTACAGCGAGATGCTTTTTTGTTGCGTGCTATCCAGTCAGTAAAGAGGCTAGACATGATTACAATCAAGCCATCCAAAGATACAGGGTAAAGCGGAAAACGCTTCATACAAGGTAAAGTGCGATTAAAGATAGTCCAAGGTGTCTCCAATGAGGTAAATGGTAGTTCAGGACCGCTAACTAGTTGGTGTAGAGTGGTTTAATACAATACAAAACAATATCGTTTATTGCCTTATAACAGTTGGGAAGAAACTGTCGCTGAATTTTCACACTTCTGTACCTATTGCCTGCTGGGAGAGGGGAGAAAAGGAAGTGTTTGGTGTAAGACTTACCCTTGATTATGCTGGTGGCCTTCCTGAGGCAGCATGGTGTAGATGTAGTCAATGGAAGGGAAGCTGCTTCTTCTCAGCATAATTATTCAGAAGTGTAATGTGACTTTTCACATATGAAGACATCCACCCCTACCTCACATTACCTTTCTCCATTCTTCCACTGACACAACACTGTCAGCAGACAGTATGAAACATCCAATTGTTCTCACTAAATATGGGAATGCTACAGAGAGAAACAATGAGGTACAACAAGGAAACAGGCTCTTCCACCACATCAACCATCAACCACACATTCACATTAGTCCTACATTAACCCCAAATTTAGAATTCTCCCAACATCCTCATCCACTAGCCCCTTGATTCTCCCATCCACTGGGGGTGACATACAGTTGCCAATGAAACCTGCGGTACCTGGAGGAAATCCATGTGGTCACAGGGAGAATGGGAAAACACCAAACAGACGGTGCTCAAGGTGAAGATTGACTCGGAGTCTCTAGAGCTGTGAGGCAATGGTTCTAGTAGCAACAATGTAGTGCTGTCCAAATACATTGTCTCTGGTCTCTGCTACAAACTTCATTCACCAGATGTTGCCTAGACTTCAGGGCTTGAGCTATAGGGCGAGCTTGGGCAGGTTAGGACAAGAAGGCACAAGAGGACAAGGGATAGTGATCTTTTGCACTATGATGAACACATTTTCTAACTGCATTTTTGCACTTCTGTCTTGATTTTGCAGTCTTATTCTTTTACTATCTTATATAATTTAATTATAGTTTATGTTCTGTGAATTGTCTGAGTCTTTGTGTCTGCAATGCTGCTGCATGCAAGATTTTAATTGCACCAGTACCTCACTGTACGTGTGAGTGTGGCAATGAAGTTGACTTGACGTGACTTGATTTGAACCTATTAAGGATATGTGAATGCATGGATTTATGGAGATTGAAAATTGACAGTTAATCAAGTCTTGTCCCTGTAACTATCTCATTCATTCTAGTTATGGTGGAAGGGCAATGGAAATAGATATGAGTCATGAACACCAGCAGAGAGTGTCAGAGGATCTGTTTCAGATATCTTTGACTATTAACTCATGCGTTGGTTTGCTCATATTGAATTGGCTCCCCTTGGATTTTTGTCAGTACCTGTTATAGAGCCTACAGCTTGGAAACAGGCCCTTCAGCCCAACTTGCCCTTGCCACCAAATGCCCTAGCTACAATAATCCTGTGTTTGGGCCATATTCTTCAAAACCTTTTCTATCCATGTATCTGTCCTTTTACATGTTGTTATAGTACCAACCTCAATTACCTCCTCTGGCAGCTTGTTCTATATATCCACACCCTCTGTAAAAAAGTTGCCCCTCAGATTCCTGTCATTTTTTTCCTCTTTCACGTTATACTTATGTCCTCTGGTTCTTGATTCCCATACTCTGGGTTAAATTGTTGTCATTCATTACTATGGGGGATGTAGTGCAAGGCTTTCTTAGGGTGAATGTGTACACGGATAATATCCTGGTTATGGGAACCTCAAAGATGAATATCTGCACGATCTCACACAAGTGTTGAGCAGACAGGAAAAGGCAATTTAAGGAGATGTACGTGTATTTTACTGATGAACGAGGCATGGTATTTGAAACTTCATGTAGGCATTAAAAGACCCACAATCGATGTCAGAAACCATTACTGATACTACTGCCCCAGCTAATGTAACTGAGCTGAAAGCACATTTTGGATCATTCTACTGTAATAAATACTTGCTTAGTTTACCAACATCCTTAGCCCCATTGCATCAATTCCAGTGGAAAGATGGGAAGTGAGGATGGGGCAAAGTACAAGAAAAGGCTTTTGTGCATTCCAAACAATTGCTGCTGTCTGCTGATGTGTTAGTTCACCAATCACCAGACGGAGAGTTAAACTTATCTTATGATGCATTGCTGCAGTGTTATCCTATCAATGGAAGTTTCTGAGAAGCTGATGTTTATGCCCAGATCACTATTAGAAAGAGAGGAAAAAACACTATCAGCTGGATCAAGAAGGTTAGGTTAGCCAAAATGTTAGGTTTCTTAAATACACCACCATTTACACAGATCACAAACTGAAGATAGAGATGCAGATGCAGATTTAACTGAAGATAGACGCAAAAAGCTGGAGTAGCTCAGCGGGTCAGGAAGCATCTCTGGAGAAAAGGACTAGGTAATGTTTTAGGCTGAGACCCTTCCTGATGGAATAAAGAGCCAAATGCCAATGATGGATGATCTGGACACTTTGTGACTACTGAGCAAATCAGATAAAGGTTATCAAGAGGTCCTGCACTTCCCAAAGCAGAGTTCATGTTCTCCAGCAGAGAGGGATCTCCATCATGTTTTTTGTTCATTTAACATGAGGCGTATTTAAAGAGTCACAGTCATAGAGCTGTCCAGCATGGAAACAGGCCCTTCAACCTATCTTGTTCATGGCTGGCCAAGTTGGCATTTTGCGCTAGTCCCATTTGTCTGCCTCCCTCTAAACCCTACCTATCCAGATAAATGTTCAACTGTATGTTAAAAGTCGTTGTTGGATCCATTTCTATCGTTTCCTCTGGCAGCTTATTACATTTGTATTGGCATTGGTTTATCATTGTCACAAATACCACGGTACCGTGCAAACCAATCAAATCATATAATACATGTATTTTGCAACCAAGTCAATCAAGAGTACAATCAAGTCAATCACTAGTGCAACGGGTAGTTTCGTTTATTTTATTTTTAGTTTAGAGATACAGCGTGGAAACAGGCCCTTTGGCCCACCGAGTCCGTGCCAACCAGTGATCCCCACACATTAACACTATCCCACACACTAGGGATAATTTTACATTTATACCAAGCCAATTAACTTGCATCCTTTGGATTATTGGAGGAAACTGGAGACCCGGAGAAAATCTATGCATGTCACTGGGAGAATGTACAAATTCCATACAGACAGCATCCGCAGTCAAGATCGAAACCAGTCTCTGGTGCTGTATGGCTGCAACTCTACTGCTATGCCATCGTGCCGTCCATAGTGCATAGTGCACAGAGACAAATAACCACAGTGCAGAATCTAGTGCTACAGCATTAGTTACAGATAAAGTTACAGTTGCAGATAAAATATAGTGCAAGGGCCTAAAGAGTTAGGCTATATTTAAGAGTGAGTTGGATGTGGCCCTTGTGGCTAAGGGGATCAGAGGGTATGGAGAGAAGGCAGGTACGGGATACTGAGTTGAATGATCAGCCATGATCATATTGAATGGCGGTGCAGGCTCGAAGGGCTGAATGGCCTACTCCTGCACCTAATTTCTATGTTTCTATAGTGCAAGGGCCCAATGAGGTAGGCTGGGAGATTGGACAACACTCATAGCTGGGAAGTCCATTCAGTGGTCTGATAACAGTGGGGAAGAAGTTACTTCTGAATCTGGTGGTGCATACTTTCAAGCTTTTGTATCTCCTGCCTGGTAAAAATAGTGGGACCGGTTGGGTCCTAGTCTCACGGGAGGTCTTGTCCCCCAATGCAACCCATTCCCCAAAGCAATATTCCACCACTCACCCGTTCCACAAACACAACCTTTTCCCCCAACGCAATATTCCACCACTCACCTATGGGTGGACGGGAGGAGTGAGCTCAGAGATAAGACGGGGAAGAACCATGGGATGGTCTGGGCTGGATCTCTGACTTTGGGCTGGTCTGGGTTTCCTGGGTCATGGGTCTTGGGCTGGGCTGGGCAGGGTCCCCGATACAATACAATACAATACAATACAATACAAATTTATTTTCATTTGAACCTCAAAAGAAGGTCAAACGAAATTTGGTTTCTGCAGTCATACAACAAGAAAAGAACCAAGACACACAAACAACACAATTTACACAAACAGCCATCACAGTGAATCTCCTTCTCTCTGTGATGGATGTTCGCAAAGTCTTGTCTCTCCCCTGTGTTGCATTCTCCTCCCGATGTTAAAGCCCTCGGCAGACGATGGCAAGTCCTGCGGGTGTTAAGGCCGTGCTGGACGATGTAAGGCCCCGCTCCGGATCTTAATGTTGGAGCCCGCGGCGGGCGATGGCAAGTCCCATGGCTGTTAAAGCCGGGCTGCTTGGGACTGGGCTGCTTCTGGTCCCTCCGAAAATTATGTCCGGTTGCAAACCTCTGCCAGCCATCCTCAGCTCCAGTAAAGACGCGATGGCGCAGGAAGGGGCGGACCGTCCTGGGGAGTGACAGGGGAAGAGACTAATCCATGCGGCGCTGACTGGCAGGAGAAGTGATCGATCTGCGCACACGCGGTTTTTAAGATTTTTAAACCTTGCTAACCTTTATGACATTCAACAGATCAGAACAAAACCTAGTGGACTCACAGCACAGGAGAACGGTGAGTGAACTGGCAAAAAAACTGTAGCGCTATCGCAAACCGTTTTTGCGTAAATAGAAAGACCGCGCAACCGGAAGATAACAAGATCAGGGATAGATAGATAGATAGATAGATAGATAGATAGATAGATAGATAGATAGATAGATAGATAGATAGATAGATAGATAGATAGATAGATAGATAGATAGATAGATAGATAGATAGATAGATAGATAGATTGCGGTGCTCCTCTAAGTCAGCAAGAGTCGTGGTGCTTTTGGGGGCCTATCTTCATTCACTGTTGCGATCTTCAAGATGATTTTGGTTGAATGGCTGTGTTTGTAGACATGTGAACCTAGCAAGTCGAAGAAACAAAATAATCATCTCAAAGGTCAAATCTAAGTCTCCAGCTGTTTTGCACATTAAAATATATAAATAAGTTCCTACGTGGTTTATTGCCAAAGCTTGTAAACCTGCAAACGTGCATCCATGAAGTACCTTGGGACATATTCCTATCCCTAATGTGCTTTAACAGCACATTATAGTTGCTGCACAAAATAAATCTTCTATTATTGTTGAATTAGCTGGTGCAATATTCTTTCCTGTGGAAACATTTGCCACTTATCCTAAAGAGAACACGGTTCGCTGAGATCTGGAAAATAAAGGAAGATCCACAATTGATTAAACTCTGTCAATCCATCATGTCTTTTGTCAGAACCAAATATCTTCTTTTTTATATCATTACTCTGCTTCAGGAATTAATTCAATCCCATTGAATGTTTAACAAAGCTGTCTGTTCATGAGTGGGTGAATCTAACTGAGTTACCTCACACGCTGCATATAGCTTGCACATTTTCTATTTCATAATTCTTCCATGACCACTTCCACCCTTCCACCTTCCATCTTCCAAGCAAATGAAAAATGTTATCCTTTATTATCATTCTGTCAAAATTAAAGCCATTTGAAGGACGTACAAATTGTGATCATTGTTAGTCACCTTGTTTGATGAGAAACAAGGGATAAAAGGGCACGTGCAGACCTGCAGAGGTTAAAATTAGGGCAGATGTCTGGAAGTGGTGCCTTTCAAATAGGGCTTTCAACAACTCCTACAAATTGGCAAGATGGATGGTTTAAACTCGATAATCAAACTTTTTAAGAGAATAGTGGTGCTCTAAAAGGATTGCACTGCTATTTATAATCCTGAAAGAAGTGTTCCTTCTTTATCCCTTGTCCTTGCAAAATAAGTGATTCATATAATATTGGGCATGTACTTTGTTAAGGATTAAATCTAACTGTGCTCAGGCTGTACATTGCATCAATACCTAAGTAAGAATATCCCAAAGATACCCTGCTATTTGCTAACTAATTAGTGGATGCACAAAAGGACACAGAGTGCTGGAGTAATTCAGCAGGTCAGGCAACATCTCTGGAGAACATTGATAGGTGACATTTCGGATCAAGACCATCTCCAGTCTGAAGAAGGATCTCAATCCGAAACATCACCTATCCATGTTCTCCAGCGAAGTTGCCTGACTTGCTGAGATACTCCAGCACTTTGAGTCTTTTTGTGAATTAACCAGCATCTACATTCTAATTAGTGGATGCAATGTTATAGTTTGCCTTTATTATCCTAAAGCTATTACAAGGTTTTTAACAAACTGAAAGTCACTGAAAGAAATATTCGTTTGCACAAAGCACCTATGTTTTCCAATCTAATTTACTGGCTATCATCCAATATCTTAGAAGAAGGCACTGAGAAAGCCCTACTTTGAAAACCTTCTGCAATTCTGTGCTTAACACAACAGGCCAGACTGCAGTGGATGCAACTGACTCCTTGAACTCATCCACTATCCACCTGCACTAACTTGTATTGGATACGAAGCTGCAAGCTATTCCTCCCTAATCAATGGCTTTCCTGCAAAACAGAGCAGTGCAGATGCACGACTGGGCCTCAGTAAGTGAAGCCTGAGTTCCTGTCCCCAGAAGGTCTGATGAATGTTTGATAAGCACATTCCTTTGAAAAGTTCCCTACTTTATAGATGTCTCTTTACCTACAAAGAGCCTCTCCCAGTCAATCTTGCCAAGTTACCGTCATAGAATCATAGAGTCATACAGAATAGAAGCAGGGCCTCGGTGGAAAATTAAGTTCCGTTTGCCTAAGCACAATGTGCCAATTGCAACAAACCTCCACTCCCTCCCCCACCTCCAACTTATCATTTGTTTATCGTTGTGCTCTTTTTCTTTCTGTTCTGCATCTTCTGATCTTTTCACTCAATCAACAGGAAACCTGAATAATGAATTGCTTCTTCAGCGTTTGACTGTTTAACAAAGCATTTAATTAATGCTGATGAAAGCCAGTCTGGAAACCCGGATTAAACCGTATGTGGTAATTGCTTTTTTTTCTCTTTAATAAGCTAAAAAGCAAATTTGTAATTTTTCAAATGTTTGCAGCTTAGTTGCGGAGATTACAGTTTACATATAAAGTCAAAGCCTGTTCATATCACAAAGTAATAGCTTGACCGAATAGAGTGTTTACCTCTGATATAAGTATACATTAAACAAGCTGTATCAAGATTCTGTTGGTTCACTTGGAATTAAAGCCATGGCCAAGGCTTTTGATCTTTGAATATTCATAAAGCTTTTACATTTTACAGATAACATTAATGTTTCCATTAAATTGAAAATATATATATTCAGAAGTGTGCAGTCGAGGGTATGGAGCCATAGAGCATGGAAACAGGCCCTCTGGCCAACTTGCCCACACTGACCAACATGTGTCAAGGGTTATGGGGAGAAGGCAGGAAAATGGGATTAGGAGGCAGAGATCAACCATGAATGAATGGCAGAGTGGGCCAATTGGCCTAATTCTACTACTACAACTTGTGAACGTGAACTTGTGTCCATTTACACTAGTCCCACGCCTTCATTTGGCCCTTATCCCTCTTAACCTGTCCTATCCATGTACCTGTCTAACTGTTTCTTAAATATTAAAAGTCATACAATCATAGAGTCATACAAATAGAAGCGGGCCCTTCATCTCAAACAGCCCACGCCAACCAAGATGCCCCAACTACACTAGTCCCACCTGTTTACATTTGCCCCACATTCCTTTAAATTATTTTGATCGAGTACCTAACCAAATGTCTTTCAAATGTTGTTATAAGTTCCAGTCTAATGCCATCAAAATTTGCCATCAACTTAGGACTTTAACTTCTGGGCGAGTCCTATCTGTTCCCAGACAATTTAAAAACTAATAGGTTATGACCACTGATCCTAAAGTACTGTACCACTGACACTTCAGTCACTTGCCTGCCCCATTTCCAGATTGGAGGTCAGATGTGCTCCCTTTCGAGTAGCACTATTACATATTGATTGAGAAAACTTTCCTGGATACATCTAACAAATTCTGCCCCATACAAGTCCTCAGCAGTAAGGCAGTTCCAGTCAATATGAGATAAATTAAAATGAATTGGCAGCACGGTGGATAGCGGTAGAGTTGCTGCCTTACAGTGCCAGAGACCCAGATTCGATCTTGACTCATGGTGCTCTCTGCACAAAGTTAGTATGTTGACCACACAGGTTTTCACCGGGTTCTCCAGTTTCCTCGCATATCCCTGAGATGCACAGGTTTGTGGGTTAATTAGCTTCTGTAAACTGTCGCTAGTGTGTAGGATAGTATTAGTGTACAGGCGATCGCTGGTCTGCACAGGCTTAGTGGACCGAATGGCCTGTTTCCACACTGTATCTCTAAACAGAACTAAACTAAACCAAGCTAAATATAAATAAGTACGCACCTGCACTTAATGTTTTCCTCAGGGTTCGCAATCCCATTCATACAGCTGATGTAAAGCAGAGGGGTTTGATTTGAGGTGCATTTGGCCTCTCCATTGGGTGCATCTTTGCCACATTGCTACCCTTGGGGGTGAGTGTGTGACAGATGCATCAGCCACTGACTTCCAGTTTGCGTGTGACTCATGCATTTCAATATGCAGTGGAGGAAGACAGAGATGAGTTGAATGCCCAGCAGCAGATATCCAGCAGTTTCTCAAGGAAACGGAGTAAAGTATTTCTGGCTCATTTCTCTAATTAATCTCTCGTTTCCTCAGGCTTAAATTCAATGGATCTAGCAAGCTCTTCTAATATTATGTTAATCCTTTTGATTCCTCCTAAACATCACTGCAAAACTTTGGCCAGATTTAAAGACTGGAATAATTTGCTCTTCCTCATTCCAACAATAGCAAGTTTTACTTTGTTTGAAATCAGGCAAACTGAATTAAAAAGTGGCTTCACAACAGAAAATGCCGCAGCAGGTCTGGCAGCATCTGTGAAGAGAGAAACAGAGGTAATGTTTCAAGTTGCTCGCACTTCATCAGAAGGAAGATAGGATACTGTTCCTCATACTTAGGAATGGAATGGAATACTTTATTGTCACACGTGACAAGGCACAATGAAATTCTTTGCTTGGATACCCAAGGTATGTAAATTATTGCCACATAAACGGTGCTGACATAGTTAACGGCACTGACAAAGTACACCTGCTGGCTCCTCCTTTGTTGTCCTCCCCCTCCCCTTCGCTTACGGCGGTCCCTCCCACGCCGGGTCCTCCATTGTTCTTCCCCCCTCCCCACCCCCACTTAGATTTGGCTTCATAGAAATATTGTGATGGAGTGGAAGTGGGATGGAAAATATATGTGACAGCCAATGAAACAGTCAGAGTGGCAACAAATTATATTTTTAGTATTGTTTTCTCCTATTCAGGTACAAGAAACAAGAGTTACAGAGCTCCACCTGGTAAGTCTCATCATCTATCAGAACGGATCCCAGTGGGAAACACAGCATCCAACATACTGCTGAAAGCCAGACTGTTCCATTTATCATGCATTGAAGATGTGAGGAAAAGCACTGAATCAATCAAGAACATTGAGCATGCTGACCTCCAAAGGCACATTTCGCGATAAATATTTTCTCCCCTCATCTCCACAAGTGCTTGTTGATTTCAGCGACACATATTGTTAAATTAAGATGGGGAGTACAGGTTAAGTATTCACTTTGTTCTGGATAATTCCTGCAGTAGTTGGTTTATTAGCCCTATTATCAAAAATGGGAATAATGAGTGCAATGATTCATTGTAGGAATTGTAATTTAATGAACTAATTTACCTACTATCTAAGATCCAGGTTGTGAAAGCAGCAGTAAAATTCAGAATCACTATAGAATATTAATGATCTTTCAATCTATTTTCGGTTGGTCTTTTGTGGCCAGCCAATAGGGGAGAGAAATAAAACGAATTGCTCATTATTTAGCCAATAGAACATAGAACATCGAACAGTACAGCACGACAACGGGTTCTTCAGCCCACAATGTCATGCTGACCAAGATACAAAATTAAACTAACCGCATCTGCCTACATGTGATCCACATCCTTTCACTCCTGCATGTTCAAATGCTTGTTAAATGCCTCATAAATGTTACTATTGCAAGTGTTTCCACTATCTCACTGGCAGCTACCCTACACCTCTCATAACTTTATAAGCTTCAATCAGGTTTCCCCTCTGCCTCTAACTCTCCTGAGAAAACAATCCAAATTTGTCTAACCTCTCCTTATAGCTAACATCTTCTAATCCAGGCATCATCCCAGTGTACTTCTTTTGCACCCTCTCAAAAGCCTCCACATCTTTCCAGTAAAGCTGTGATCGGAATGTAACACAATACTCTATTATGCAACAGCATCACAAGCATAGACAGAAGCGCACAAAACAAATTATAATAAATGAGCATAAAATTTCTAAAAGACAGAAGGCTGTGCAAAGAACAAGACAGATTGCAAAAAGATCATTAGGAAGAAAAACTAGGCAAATCAAGTGGTGGACCGTCATACTCCTTTGTCGAGGTAGGATTCGGGTTGTGCAGCTTGGTCAACCACCTGATAGTTACATCGATACATAGATACATAGACAATAGGTGCAGGAGTAGTCCATTCGTCCCTTCAAGCCAGCACTGCCATTCAATGTGATCATGGCTGATCATCCACAATCGGTACCCCGTTCCTGCCTTCTCCCCATACCCCTTGATTCCGCTAGCCCTTAAAGCTCTATTTAATGGGCCTGTCCCACTTTGGCGATTTTTTGGGCGACTACAGGCGACTGCCGCAAATTTTTCAACATGTTGAACATTTTTCAGTGACAGTGGCGACGATTTTTGCTGTCATAGGTTTTCGCCATGTGTCATATGTAAATTCCATTACAACTAGTCCCTGGTAGTCACCTAAAGATGCACCTAAGTGGGACAGGCCCATAACTCTCTTTTGAATGCATCCAGTGAATCGGCATCCATTGTCTTCTGAGGCAGACAATTCCACAAATTCATGTGTAGGAACGTAGCTATTCCTGAACCTTGAAGTGGTTCTTACCTTAGGTCATAGATGTTTCAGTTTGGAAGATGCTGCTGTCACAATTATGTGTGTCGTGATAAAAGAAAAACTGTACACGGTTATGGCTCCAACAGAGTAAATATGTCTTGTGCACACTCTATGCAGAGCTTATGTTGACAATACAGTATATATCAGAATGTGATCAGTATGCTTACTATAAAATGGACAGGTTTTTCTCTTTATTTTTCCTCCTCAATTATACAATTCCCCATTGATACAATAGATATATTTGGTTGCAGGCTGGAAATGTTCTCCAGACATCTGATGGACCCTGGAAAAATGCAGGTGAGATCAAAAATGGACCTTGGAAATATGCAGGTGAGATCAAAGTGAGATATACTGTGTTGTGAACCCTCTGCTTGATCCACAATCTGCTCTCACTATTTCTCTCAGACAAATCGATAATGGGTATAGTACAGTAATTATGTTATTAGACCAGTAATCCAAATACCCCTTCTAATAAACTGTAGATCTAATTTAAATCGCACCCTGGCAATAATTTAAATTAAATTAATCAAATCTGCAATTGTTTTTTTAATTTATTATGGTAACAGTAGCCATGGGATGGCACAGTGATGCAGCTGTTAGAGCCACTTCCTCAAAGCGTCAGAGACACGGGGTTCAATCTTCACCTCGGGTGCTACCTGAGGTGAACTTGTACTTTCTCCCGATGACCACGTGGGTTTTCTCCCATGTCCCAAAGACGAACTGGTTAATTGGCCTCTGTAAAATTGCCGCTAGTGTGTAGGGAGTGGATTCTACATTGAAATAACATAGAACGAGTGTGAACGGGTGAATGATGGTCAGCATGGATTTGGTGGGTCGAAAGGGCCTGTTTTCATGCTGTGTCACTAAACTAAACTGAACAAAAAAAAATCACCAGATTGCCATAACATCATGCCTCACTCACAAACATCCTTGAGGAAATGATCCATGACTGATCTGGTCCATGTGTGACTCTGGAACATCAGAAATGACTTAACTCTTAACTGCCTTCTAAAATGGCTATGTCGCAGTTTTAGGACAATGTAGGATCCATAAATTCTGGACGTAACAAGGACATTAGATCCTGTCAGTAAATAGAAGTATGTAATAAATATAGAAGTATATAAAAAGGCATAGAGAGGGTAGACAATCAGAACCTTTTTCCAAAGATGGAAATGTCAAATACTTGAGGATATAGTTTCATGATTAGAGAGACAAAGTTTAAAGGAGATGTGCAGGGCAAGTTTTTTTGCACAGCTTGGTGAGTGCCTTGACTGCACTGCTGGTGTAGGCAGATACAATAGTGATATTTAAGAGGCTGTTATGAACATGAATATGCGGGGAATATAAGAATATGGATCATGTGCCGGCAGAGGAGATTAGTTTAACTTGGCATCACATTCGGCACAGACATTGTGAGCTGAAGGGCCGATTCCTGGGCTATGTTCTCAATAAGAAAATGTGCTGTGGCAATTGGCCTTCAAGGCGTGATTATTCGAAAAAGAGCTCAGCTGAATAAATGGTTCTCAAGGAGTGCACAGCCATGCAGCTTAATGAACTATTTGTCAGCACTTCCAGGAATATAATGAGTAAGCAACTGGAACAGGGTTGTTCCACTTGATGGGCATTAGCCTGAGTCACAGTATCTCCATTTACTAATGGTCAGCATTTTGATCAATGTTCTATAACTTTACTCTTTATGCTATCATTTACAGTCAATGGTTAAACAGAAAATGTAACCTGTGGTGTTTGTATCAACAGCATGTAATGAATAGCATAATGAGTAAATGACAGTAACTCAAATGTCAGAAAATATGTTTTTCAAATGCAATGAAAGAGTCGGACTAGGGAGCAATCTATGACATAGCCCAGTAAAATTTCCCTGATAAGTTATAAATTCTTCATTCCAAACCATCAGGATTTGTTTGGATTGAGCTTGTTCAGAAATAAATAGTTGTTGAGCCAAAGGTAATGAAAACGATTGAGTGCTTCAGAAATAATTGCAGATACAGAGAATTAAGATTTTAACTGTAATTTCAGTGATTCAACTGTAATTCAGTAATTCAAAAGTAATTTCAACTGCAGAAATCATCATTTGCCTCTGAAAAGGTATTGTGTTGTTCAGTTGATGGCTCAAACGTTTAGTAAATACAACTTGCACTTATATAGCATGCTTAATGTAGTAAAATAAAACACAAAGTGCTGGAGTTACTCAACTTGTCGAGCAGCATCTGTGAAGGGAATGAATAGACAATGCTTCAGATCTGTACTCTTTCAACACCAGCACTTTTCAATCACTCATCATTTAAAAAGAACCTGCACCTTTCTGTTTTTCTACACAAGTATACAATCTCACTGACTTTGACAATTCAACCTAATTTCAACCTCATTTACCACATTATATTCTTTCCGCCATTGCTTGTTATTGCATCACGTAACCTGCCTATGTACCTCTGAAACTACTTTGGATCCTCCTCACAATCCACTGGAGGACAGGCAGAGATCAAGGGTGAAGTTTACTTCTGTAATTGTGTAAACTGTTTTCTGCATTGCAGTTATTGCAACTGTCAGGTTGAAAGTGCATTTGGGGTACAACATCACACAGAGCATGGTACAGTCATATAAGAGGATAACATGAATGACCTTGACATCAATTTAGTTTAGTTTAGTTTAGTTTAGGTTAATTTAGTTTAGTTTAGTTTAAAGATACAGCATGGAAACAGGCCCTTTGGTACACCTAGTCCGTGCCGACCAACAATCACCCATACACTAGATCTACACTACATGCTAGAGACAATTTATAGAAACCAATTAACCTACAAACTTGCATGTCTTTGGGATGTGGAACAAAATCAGAGAAACCAGAGAAAACCCAAGTGGTCACAGGGAGAATATGCAAACATTGTTCTGACAGCACCCATTGTTAGGATTGGAACCGGGTCTCTGGTGCTGTGAGGCAGCAACTCTACCACTGTGCTACTGTGCCGTCCTTTATGCCGCCCCAATATAATTCCAATGCGGTCTTAAAGGCAGAGTCCTAGGCATCCTAGGAAGGTTCTAAAACTGGAATGGCATGTATTTGTTATATTTTCAGAGTGTAGAAGCTCACATGGATACTCTCAAACTATCAAAAAAAGGTCAAAGATGAACAAAGCTTTGGTTGGACCGTATATCCCTACAGTATCCAAAGCATGACTTCCATCTTGGGACATCCCAAAGGCAAGATGATTCTGAAGCTACTGAGGAGGGGGTGGTGAAAAGGAATGAATTGTAGGTTGGGGATTAGCATCAATATTTAACAGTATGAAATAGATTTTTTTTTAAATTAGTGCATTTAGTTTTACTATTTCCACGCAATTGTCTTTTATTTTCCCAATAATAGTAAACACATGTTGAAGGTGTCTCTACAGGACATTCTTTTTACCCCTTTAGTAACTAACAATTATCTTTAAATCAAATGAAGGACACAAAGTGCTGGAGTAAGTCAGTGGGTCAGGCAGCATCTACCGATAAAAGGAATAGGTGATGTTTTGAGTCAGAAACTTTTCTTCATACTGGGCTTCCTCAGGCTCAATGAAGTGAGTGCATTTCCAGGCCCTCTCCAATGCAAAATGTAAACTGAGATTCCAGTTTATCAATGGAGGAAACACTGGGATGTGTAAGAATTCAATGGGGATTTATGTGTTAAAATCAGACTTTATCTCCACCTTCTCCTGGAAGCTGTGATACGACCAAAAAAAAGAACACACAGCCTTTTGTGCTTTGACCAAAGCAGATTAGTTGTTCAATCATTTCAATGTTTGTTGTTGGGATTTTCCAGCGGGGGCGAAAGAACAGCTACCTCAAAAGCCCTTGTAGCAGGCATTAGTATATTGTGTGTGAAGAGCTTGGGGAGTTTCTGAGAGGCGTGATAAGGTAATGCCGAAACACAAGTCTTTCAATTTTGCTTCCTGACATGGTTCCAGCTCAATGCTTACAGCCCACTCATAATGCAAAAGCAGCCCGCTCCCTGTAAGTACATTGCATGATGCATTTTGCTGCAAATCCAATCCATCAGGGCCTACTGATCCCTGTGTCCAAATTAATTTATTAAAAAGTTGCACATGAAGCAACTAAATAATCCTCGGTGGAAAATTAATTTCCGTTTGCCTGAGCACAAAGTCCCAATTGCAACAAACCTCCACTCCCTCCCCCACCTCCAACTCATCATTTGTTTATCGTTGTGCTCTTTTTCTTTCTGTTCTTCTTCTGATCTTTTCACTCAATCATTGGGAAACCTGAATAATGAATTGCTTCTTCAGCGTTTGACGGTTTTATAAAGCGTTTAATTAGCACTGATGAAAGCCAGTCTGGAAACCCGGATTAAACCGTATGTGGTAATTGCTTTTTTTTTTCTGTTTAATAAGCTAAAAAGCAAATTTGTCATTTTTCACATTTTTGCAGCTTAGTTGGAGAGATTGCAACTTAGATATAAAGTCTAAGCTTGTACATATCACAAAGTAAAAGCTTGACTGAATAGAGTGTTTATCTCTGATAGCAGTTTTCATTAAACAAGCTGTATCATGATTCTGTTGGTTCACTAGGAATTAAAGACATGGCCAAGGCTTTGGATCTTTGAATATTCATAAAGCTTTTAAATTTTAGAGATAAAATTAATGTTTCCATTAAATAAAAAACAAAAATATTCAGAAGTATGCAGTTGCTGTGTATGGCCATAGAGCATGGAAACAAGCCCTCTGGCGCCAACTTGTCCCATACTGGCCAAGGGTTATGGGGAGAAGGCAGGAAATGGGATAAGGAGGAAGAAATCAGCCATGATTGAATGGCGGAGAGGGCCCAATTGGCCTAATTCTACTCCTACAACTTGTGAACGTGTCCATCTACACTAATCCCACCTGCCTGCATTTGGCCCTTATCCCTCTTAACCTGTCCTATCCATGTACCTGTCTAACTGTTTCTTAAACGTTCCAATAGTCTCTGCCTCAATTACCTCTTCTGGCTGCACATTCCATACACCCAACACCCTTTGTTTGAACCAATTACCCCTCAGATTCCTATTTCCCCACCTCACCTTAAACCTCATCATCGGCGGTCACTCGAAACGAGTATGACAGTCCTCTCCATAGGGTCGTCTACCTGTGGGTCTGCAGATGTCTGTAGAGGCCGATCCGCAATCCATACACCTTGGTGCAACGTGGACAGTGGAGACTAGCAGGGGTTGGTAGTCGTTGACCCCCCTTCTCTCTCTCTCTCCTTATGGTGCTGTCGCTTTGTCCCTGCGGCATGGCGTAGTTCCCTCTCGTTCTCGATTCCCCTTCTCTGGGCAAGAGGCTCTGTGTGTCTACCCGATCTGTTCCTCTCATGGTTCTAAAAATGCTTTTGTATCTAAAAATAAAAGCTGAAAATGGTGCAACTGCTTGCCAGGACAGCACTGATGAAGGGTGAAATAGTTAATGTATCGTAAATTTCCGTTACCAGGACTCTGAGCTATAGGAAGAGATTGGGCAATTAGGACTTTATTTCTTGAAGCACAGGAGGCTAAGGGGTGATCCTATAGAGGTGTATAAAACCTTGAGGGGAATGGATATGGTAAATGCACAATATTTTATCAAGGGTAGAGGAATAAAGAGCCAGATGACATATTGTAGGTTTAAGGTGGGAGCAGAAAGATTTCAAAGGAACCTGATGGGCAATATATTCACTCATGCTATATGGAATGAGCAGCCAGAGGAGGAAGTTGAGGCAGGTACTATAAAGGCATTTAAAATACATTTGGACAGATACATGGATACAAGGTTGAGAGAGATACAGTATGGGCCAAACACAGGCATGTGGGACCGGCTTATATGGATACGAAGGAACTGCAGATGCTGGTTTAAACCGATGATAGACACAAAATGCTGGAGTAACTCCGCGGGACAGGCAGCATCTTTGGAGAGAAGGAATGGGTGATGTTTCAGGTTCAGATTTCTTCAGATTTATATGGGATCTTGGCTGGCATGGATAAATTGGGCTGAGGGGGAAGTGTCTGTGCTGTTTGGCTCTAAGATTCAATAACTATGATTTTACTTCGGAGTCGCGTGAGTGATTCCGCGAAGAAGCCCCGCCAGAGCGCCTGCGCGTCATTATGTCAGATGCATTTGGCGCACCGACAGGCTGGAGAGCGCAGCTCCACCAGCGGTAAGTAAAACACCTGCAGGTAAGTGTTTTAAACGTTCTGAGGTTTACTAGATCCCATAAGGCTGGTTACAGGAGCCAGCAGGGACATGTCCAAAGGGAAAAAATATATAACAGAGAAAATAAGGCGAGTGCCTCGCCTATAGAGTAAAACATACCCGTGGGGCTGCGGTCAGCGGGTGTACGCCGGCTTTGAGACGCCGACTTCAGAGCCGCCGGCAGTTCAGCCAATGCCAGCAACTCGGGTGCTTCAGAGCACTGTGGCCACTCCCGTCAGGAGGCAGGCCTAGAGTAAATTGTCCAGGCCTGTCAACTCTGATGAGTGAGGCCAGAAAGATTTTCCCCCTTCCAAAAATAAAGGTTGGGGACGTTTGGACAACGTGGAACACCTCATAGATAAAATGATCAACCAGGAGGTGTTCCAGCCGGGGTTTTATACCCCAGGGTCCCCAGCAGCTTTTAGTAGCAACCTCTAGCAGAGGTCCATATAGCAAATGAGCTGTACACGTATGAAGGATAATATGCCTACGAGTCTGCATGGGGATCCATAACAGCAGCAACTTTTTAAGGGTTGCATGATACCTTCTGTGAGCATGAGCCGGGAGAGCCAGGGCAGTATGAATCTGACCCTGAAGTTTGGTGTCACTGTTTTTGTGCATACACCAAAGCACATGAGCTATGCTCCAGGTGTGCCGGATGTGGCCAGCAAATTTGCCATACCGGCGGGAGCTGGTGAAGTCATGGATGACAATCTGGCCAGCAATTTAATGATATGGCCTCTCTCCAGATCCAGGACTCCATAATGGAGGAAACTTCGCAAGAGATATCAGACACTTGTTAACTGTGCATCACTCTAAAGGGGCGCATGAGTTGAGGCTGCAGAAAGTCCTAAAAACTGGTTGGAGCTGGAATAATACCATTTGGGCAAATGGTACAAGGATACACAATCGCAAATTTGCAGATGACAAAAAAGCTGAGTGGCAGTGTGAACTGAGGGGGATGCTATGAGGATGCAGGGTGCATTGGACAGGTTGGGTGAGTGGGCAGAGTTAGGAAAAGGGGAAGTACAACGAGATCTGGTTCAGTCACTGAAAGTAAGCATACAGGTACACCAGGCACTGAAGAAAGCTAATTACATGTTAGCCTTCATAACAAGAGGAGTTGAGTAAAGGAACAAAGAGGTCCTTCTGCAGTTGTACAGGGCCCTGGTGAGACCAGACCAGGGGTATTGTGTGCAGTTTTGGTCTCCAAATTTGAGGGAGGACATTCTCTGCTTAGATAGAGCTCTTAAAGATAGATAATAGACAATAGACAATAAATGCAGTAGGCCATTCGGTCCTTTGAGCCAGCACCGCTATTCACTGTGATCATGGCTGATCATTCACAATCAGTACCCCGTTCCTGCCTTCTCACCATATCCCCTGAGTCTGCTATCTTTAAGAACTCTATCTAACTCTCTCTTGAAAGCATCCAGAGAATTGGCCTCCACTGCCTTCAGAGGCAGAGAATTCCACAGTCAAGGGATATGGGGAGAAGGCAGGAACGGGGTACTGATTGTGGATGATCAGCCATGATCACAGTGAGTGGCGGTACTGGCTCGAAGGGCCGAAGGCTCGAAGAGGCTACTCCTGCACCTATTGTCTATTGTCTATTGCCTATTGTCTAATCCTGGGAGATTACATTGGATAGGCCTATCTGACCATTTATTCCAATTTAGCCAATTCATTAGCTCATAGAATGGAAATATAAGAACTTTTCTCACTTCCGGATGTTTATTTAGTTCAATTTATTAGAATTCTACAGAACAGAGCAAGTAGTTTGTTCATAGAAACTTACAAAATTCTTAAGGGGTTGGACAGGCTAGATGCAGGAAGATTGTTCCCGATGTTGGGGAAGTCCAGGACAAGGGGTCACAGCTTAAGGATAAAGGGGAAATCCTTTAAGACCGAGATGAGAAAGACTTTTTTCACACAGAGAGTGGTGAGTCTCTGGAACTCTCTGCCACAGAGGGTAGTTGAGTCCCTCATTGGCTATATTTAAGAGGGAGTTAGATGTGGCCCTTGTGGCTAAGGGTATCAGGGGGTATGGAGAGAAGGCAGGTACGGGATACTGAGTTGGATGATCAGCCATGATCATATTGAATGGCGGTGCAGGCTCGAAGGGCCGAATGGCCTACTCCTGCATCTAATTTCTATGTTTCTATGTTTCTATATGGACCCTGCTGTGTAATGCCCATTTTGAAAATTAATTATTCACGAAATAGCCATCAAGCCTACGCTCAATCCATGGTTCACAGCCTTGCGCAAATCCTCTAATATCCAGGAAAAGACCTGGACGATGAGGCAAAAACAATCGGCCTCATCAAAACATCCTGAGACCAGTATGCCACCTCAAAAACCATACCCTTTCAGAATGGGAAGGGGTAATCGAACTAGAGATGATGGTGCAGGTCAAGGACTAAGCCAGGCGACCCCAGCTACACGTATCGCTTTTCGGGGTTTTGGCTAAGATCAAATGTGGCATCTGTTCCTATCAGTTTAATATTTGATACGTCCCTTACCTAGGGACCAAAATATTGCCACACTCTAATACACACCCCAAACAGGGCCAGGAGACCGAGGAATCCAGCAACCATGGATGTACAAGTACTGGACTAGTCCAGGATATATCCTCTAGGGGTCAGTCACTGGTCAGGGGTAGGTTGCAATTGTTCTATGATACATGGTGCTGCATAACATCAGATCTATTCATACTGGACTGTATCCGGGGGTCTTGAATGGGGTTTATCTCGGAAGTGCATCCACCCGTACAAAATACACCTAGTCGGGTAATGAGTTTTAATTCCAGAAACTCTACAGGTGAATGATGAAATTGGAATATTATTTCAAAAAAGGGGTAATGGAAAGGACGGCATATCAGCCTCAACAATTTGTGTCCAATATTCCGCGGGCAAAAGAACGATGGTGGGTGTCGAGTCATTCTGGACCTAACCAGACTTAACTGTTAGGTCCAGTATAAACATTTTTAAAATGGAAACTTTCAGTACTGCTAAGCAACTGGTATCAAAAGGGTGTTATATGGCAACCACAGATCTGAAAGGTGCATATTATTCAGTACCAATACCGTAGATACTTGAAATTTAGTTGGATGAGACAGCTGTGACAATTTAAAGTTTTTCCCAATGGGTTAACCTTAGCTCTAGGTTATTTACAAAATTGTTGAAACCAGTATCAGGGTTACTCCGCGCTCAGAATCGCATTTTAATGGCATACTTGGATGATGTTTCTGATCATAGGTAAAACTCATGAAGCAGCTGAGGAATTGGGTTCAGTTACCAAACACCTGTTTGAGAGGTTAGGTTCCTCACCCATCTAATTAAATCCAAATTAGTACCATCTAGAATGATTGGCTATCTGGGGTTCATCATTGATTTAACTAACATGTCTGTTACTTTGCCTACGGTCAAAACTGTAAATTATGAAGGTCTGTAGGAATCTGGTTGATGAACAGCAACCCTCCATCCGATGAGTAACCAGTGTTATTGGTAAATTACTGGCGGGTTTTCCTGCAGTACAGTTCGGACCTCTGCACTATCAGAATGTGCAACGAGCTAAACAACAAGCACTAAAAGAACATGCAGGTCATTTCAATAGACCAATGTAGTTCTCAGCCGAAGTTATCGCCAAGTTGCAATGTGGATAACTAATGTTTCACGATGTACTAGAGACATTCTGACTCAATAACATTCAGTTTACAAACTGATGAGAGTGCTTCAGGATGGGGAGCAACTGATACCGAGTCTAGCTATGGCGGCAGATGGAATGTGGAAGAGGCATTAATCCTGCAGAGGCATGGGATAAACTATGTAGAATTGCTGGGTGCATTCTATGGTCCAATGGCATTCTGCTCAACAATGCATCATTTGCATGTGCAGCTTCAGATTGACAATACCACAGCTGTTGCATATCAATCACATGTGTGGAATTAGCTCATTATTATGTGACAATCTGGCTAACCTCATCTGGCACTGGTGCATTACGAGAAACATCTGTGTCTCAGATATCTACCTACCAGGTATAGATAACGTGAAAGTGGCAGACACCAGGTCATGTAAATTCAATGACAACACAGAATGGATACGGAATCCAAAAGTTTCAAAATGATTGTCGGCCGGTATGGATTTCCAGACATAGGTTACCTAAATCTCCAGTTACCTAAATACATCTCATTGGGACCAAATCCAGGGGCAGTAGCCGTGGATGCATTCTCGCTACATTGGGGACGTAGTGAGAATCTTACGCTTTTCCCCCATTCTGCCTCATCAGCCAATGCATCACCAAAATAGAGCATGACTACACTTTAGGCGTTTGGTAGTTCCTAACTGGTCCACACAGCCATGGTTCCCATTGGTTCTGAGACTGATTACACAGCCATTCATGACTATCCCCAAATGCAGCAACTTGTTGGTTCACCCTGGGACAGGAGAGAGTCACCTTTTACATGATTGTATTAATCTATTGATTTGTATCTTCTGACCAGACTGTTCCAGGAACTCGGACTATCGAGTAGGACCGTGGATGTGATTACGGTGGCCTGGAGAAATAGTACTAAAAAACGATTTGTATCTCATATTAGGAAATGGGAGATGTTCTGTTTACAGTCTAATATATCTTATCATACTGCAGGCATACTGGATGTATTGGGGTTCCTTGCTACATTGCATTTTGACAAGCAGTTAAGCTATAGTGCCATTAATAGTGCTCGAAGTGCTTTGTCCTCCTATTTAGGGCAAGGGTCCGGACAACACTCTGTCGGATCTCATCTATTGGTGGCCGATTCATGAGGTATTTTAACAAAAACCCTCCCAGACCTAGATGTACGGAAATCTGGGATGTGAGCATAGTTCTCACACTGCTTGGGCTCTAATTACATCTCTGCCTTTCCAGAATTTAACGCTCAAAGTGGTCATATTCATGGTGCTCGTGTCAGCACAATGGGTCCAGCTATTGCAAAAGTTACGACTGGACAGCATGCATTCTTCTGTAGATAATATTACGTTTTATGTATATGATCTAATCAAACAAAGCAGGCCAGGGATGGCTGGAACCAAAATAAGCTTAAAGTATACCCCATTGACCTGAGAATATGTGTAGTTACACACCTGAGTCAATATATCAAGGTCATCAAGAGTCGCAGAGGCTCTGAAACAGCGATGTTCATCAGCCACAAAAACTTCATACAAAGGTGTCAGTACAAACTATTTCTAGGTGGCCGAAACAGGTTTGCATTATGCTGGAGTGGACACTGATGTGTTTAAATCTCACTCTACCAGGGTGGCGTCAACGTACGCAGCAAAGGCGCAGGACGTGCCTTTAGACCAAATCCTCATCGCAGGATGGTCCAGTGAAGGAACCTTTTTCACAATTTATGCTAAACTGTCCTCGCAATGGAAGGATTTAGGCATGCTGTTTTGGGTTCTGTTTGAGTTCTCCTTTGTAATTACCCCTGCGAAAGAGGGGTTACTACTGTTCTTTTATTGTTTAAGATGTTCATTGTATAGTTTAAACAATGGTCAATACATTATTTGTTTATCCTGTGTCAACCAAAGCAGTGTGTCATATGGAACTGTATCTACGGCATAAATTCACAGAGCTTTGAAATCTTCACGGAATCACTCACGTGACTCCAAAGTAAAATAGTAAGATTAAATGAGAACTTACCAGTTTAAAGTTTGATCTTTATTATATGAGGAGTTACGGTGAGCGATTACGTGCCGTCCGCTCCCGACCCTCATAATCGCAAAGATCATCTGGTAGTTCTAGTCTTCTGAGTCTTGCTATATCACTTTGACTTAATCTTACTATTCTCACCAATTCTGAGGGATGGCCATTGACTTCATCTCTTGAATAGTCAGACTGTGTGATGGTAGACGAATAATCAAGTTAGATCTAAACCATCAATTTTTTTCTCCACTTATCACCTCCCAACCTCTGTCGCTATCTCTACCCTCCACCACCTGACTCTCACCTGCCAACAACCACTAATCAACTGTATTCTTGTATTTAGCTCCCTTTCCGTCCCTCTTCTGAAGAAGGGACTCGACCCGAAACGTCGCCCATTCCTTCTCTCCAGAGATGCTGCTTCACCTGCTGAGTTACTCCAGCATTTTGTGTCTATCTTCTTCTTCCCCACAACTTTATAATGGCTACCTTCCCCTCTATTCTTTCAGTCTAGTTGAATGACCTTGACCCTAGGTACTGACTGTCCATCTCCCTCCACAGATGCTTCCCATCCAACTCATCCCCTCCCCTGTAGTCCTCCAGCAGCTTTCCTTTTATTACATTTACATTTCAATGAAGGCTGTGGAATGTCTTCTTGTAATCAAAATTAGCAGAACACAAATACAATCCTTTATCTTGTATCAATGTGTATCTGTAATGCGCACCACACATAAAGACAAATCATGACCACCAGTGTGGATCAAGAGACAGTACCTCAGATAATGTAATAGGTTGAGAAAGATGATGTGAATCCTAATGATTCTTCATTTCATCCAGCCTGTGTGATAATGAATCCCTCTGGGATTCTGGAGAATCTCAAGAATGAGATGACATTTCTCTTGCCTTGTTTCTACCCATTAAATGCCAAGAATATATAAATGGTGCATGGAGGTTGAGGAAGATGGCGCCTGTCTGTGGTGACATGTTGCCAGCAGCACAGCAGAAAATCATCAAATCTAGTAGTTCTCAGCTTACCTGTACAAAAGAAAGCAGAATGTGATACAGACACACCGCGATGAACAGGAAGGTTGGCGCTGTAATTAAGAAGCTAAAAAGGACAGTGTACGTTAAGTCCTATAAAAAAGGGGGGGAGAAGGGGGAGAAGGGGGACAGGGGGAGAGAAGGGGGAGAGAGGGGGGAGAAGGAGTGGAGACAGCTTTTAAGAAGCCAGTGAAACACGGCTGTGAAGCTCGGCGGACATTAGCACTACCGGTCGGTTATCCTTATGCCCCTGTCCCACTTAGGAAACCAAATGGAAACCTCTAGAGACTTTGCGCCCCACCCAAGGTTACCGGCCGCGATTAAAAATAAGTTGCCGTTTTAAAAACCGGTAATTTTTTAGTCAGAGCCAGTTGTGACGTTGCTTGAAGGTGGTTGCCAGAGGATGCAGGTAGTGGAAGGTAACACCTCCCTGGTGGAATAAAACTGGGTGAAAAAAAGGTCTTACCTTCAACTACCTGCAACCTCTGGCAACCACCTTCAACTATCATCGCAACCGGCTTCGACAAAAAAATTACCGATTTTTAAAACGGCAACCTATTTTTAGTCGTGGCCGGTTTTGAATTTTTTGAAATAATCGCCGGAACATAGAAGAAGCGGAAAGCACTTTCGACCATTAGGGAGATTGAAAAAACCTCCGGGAACCGCAGGGAAACCTTGGGCGGGGCGCAAACTCTCCAGAGGTTTCCGTTCAGGTTTCCTAAGTGGGACAGGGGCATTAGTCTACTGGCAGCAACTGAGCTGCTGACTGTAAGAGAATTCCCCATCGCAGGGGAACCCCCGACCTACTGGTGGACCGCAGGAACAGTAAGTACTGTACCTGGAAACACCGGAGAGGCCGCCATGGTGTCCGGAAACGTGCCGGTAGGCAGGACTACAAGTCAGACTGAAGCGCAGAGGCCTACGCACTCTCTCACTACCATCCTACTAGCCAATGTACAGTCACTGGAAAATAAAGTTGAGGACTTATGGGCCTGTCCCACTTAGGCGACTTCTTAGGTGACTGCAGGAGACCCTAATGTCCGCCGAGCTTCATACCCATGTATCTTCTTAATTACAGCATCAACCTTCCTGTTCATTGCGGTGTGTGTCTGTATCACATTGGCTTCGCACCGTGTGAATTTCACTCAGCACTCCCCCCTGTTTACTCTGTCCCCTGCCCGCATAATGGCCTGGTGAAGAAAGCGATGTGTTTGTGTATGTGTTCCATTCTGACAGTCGCCGTTCCAGTTGCAGGTTTTTCAGGCGACTGTCGGCAACTTGACAGTCACTGGCAGATGCCTGAAAGATTGCCTGTGGGACATGCCCATTAAGGTCAAGGCTGCCTTATCAAAGGGAGCCGAAGGAATGCTCTGTGTTCTGTTTCACAGGTATATGGTTCACCCCCAGCTCCCCAGACACAGCTGTCCAGCCTGAAGGTTTCTCCATCCATCGTATGGACCATATGCAGGCATCTAGGAAAGGGAGAGGCGGGGACGTCTGCCTCATGGTCAATTCTTCGTGGTGCTCAGACACGGTAGTTCTGTCTACCTCCTGCTCTCCGCATCTGGAACATTTGGCGATGAAGTGCCGCCCCTTCTACCTCCAGAGGGAATTCACCTCCATCATCCTGACCGTGGTCTACATCCCACCCCAGGCAGATGTCCAATTAGCATTGAAGGAGCTTCACACCATGGTCAACAAGCACCAGACAGCGTACCCCAAAGCATTTACCATCATGGCCGGGGACTTCAACAAAGCCAACATGAAAAAGTTATCACCAACATGTCACCTGCAGCACCAGAGGATTAAACACCCTTGACCACTGCTACAGTGGCTTGCAAAAGTATTCATACCCCTTGAACCTTTCCACATTTTGTCACGTTACAACAACAAACGTAAATGTATTTTATTGGGATTTTATGTGATAGACCAACACAAAGTGGTGCATAATTGTGAAGTGGAAGGAAAATGATACATGGTTTCCAAATTTTATTACAAATAAAACTCTGAAAAGTGTGTTGTGCAAAAGTATTCAGCCCCCCTGAGTCAATACTTTGTAGAATCACCTTTCGCTGCAATTACAGCTGCAAGTCTTTTGGGGTATGTCTCTACCAGCTTTGCACATCTAGAGACTGAAATTTTTGCCCATTCTTCTTTTCAAAATAGCTCAAACTCGGTCAGATTGGATGGAGAGCATCTGTGAACAGCAATTTTCAAGTCTTGCCAGAGATTCTCAATTGGATTTAGGTCTGGACTTTGACTGGGCCATTCTAACACATGAATATGCTTTGATCTAAACCATTCCATTGTAGCTCTGGCTGTATGTTTAGGGTCGTTGTCCTGCTGGAAGGTGAACCTTCCGCCCCAGTCTCAAGTCTTTTGCAGACTCTAACAGGCTTTCTTCCAAGATTGCCCTGTATTTGGCTCCATCCATCTTCCCATCAACTCTGACCAACTTCCCTGTCCCTGCTGAAGAAAAGTATTCCCACAGCATGATGCTGCCACCACCATGTTTCACAGTGGGGATGGTGTGTTCACTGTGATGCAGTGTTAGTTTTCTGCCACACATAGCGTTTTGCATTTAGGCCAAAAACTTCAATTTTGGTCTCATCAGACCAGAGCACCTTCCTCCACATGTTTGCTGTGTCCCCACATGGCTTGTGGCAAACCTTCAAACGGGACTTCTTATAGCTTTGTTTCAACAATGGCTTTCTTCTTGCCACTCTTTCATAAAGGCCCGATTTGTGGAGTGCATGACTAATAGTTGTCCTGTGGACAGATTCTCCCACCTGAGCTGTGGATCTCTGCAGCTCCTCCAGAGTTACCTTGGGCCTCTTGGCTGCTTCTCTGATCAATGCTCTCCTTGCCCGGCTTGTCAGTTTAGGTGGTTAGCCATGTCTTGGTTGGTTTGCAGTTGTGCCATACTCTTTCCATTTTCGGATGATGGGTTGAACAGTGCTCCGTGAGATGTTCAAAGCTTGGGATCTTTTTTTATAACCTAACACTGCTTTAAACTTCTCCACAACTTTATCCCTGACCTGTCTGGTGTGTTCCTTGGGATTCATGATGATGTTTGTTCACTAATGTTCTCTAACAAACCTCTGAGACCTTCATAGAACAGTTGTATTTATACTGAGATTAGATTACACACAAGTGGACTCTATTTTCTAATTAGGTGACTTCTGAAGGCAATTGGTTGCACTGGATTTTATTTAGGGGTATCAGAGTAAAGGGGGCTGAATACTTTTGCACGCCACACTTTTCAGTTTTTTTTAATTGTAAAAAAAATTGAAAACCATGTATCATTTTCCTTCCACTTCACAATTATGCACCACTTTGTGTTGGTCTCTCACATAACATCCCAATAAAATACATTTACGTTTTATGGTTTTAACGTGACAAAATGTGCAAAAGTTCAAGGGGTATGAATACTTTTGCAAGCCACTGTATATGACCATCAAGGATGCCTATAGCTTTATCCATCACCCTCACTTCGGGAAATCCGACTATTCAGTGGTGCCACTTCTTCCTGCAGGCGGCAACTGAAGAGCGCACCCCCAAAGGTGAAGACTTCACAGAGCTGGTCTGGGAAGGCAGAGGAACAACTACAGGACTGCTTGGAGTCAGTAGACTGGACAAAGTTCAAGGAATCAGCAACAGATCTGAACATTGCCTAACCACAATCCGTTACAAACTTCATAAGGAAATGGGTGGAGGACCGTGTTCGTACAAAACCCTTCCAAGTGTTTCCTAACCAGAAGCCTTGGATGAACCAGGAGATCCGCATTCTCCTGAGGCGCAGATCCCAGGCATTTGGGTCCGGTGAAGCAGAGGTCTATAAGACGTCCAGATACGACCTTGACAAAGCCATCAAAAAGGCCAAATGGGACCTCCTCTTAAAGCTGGAGGATGGGGCTGATGTTCGGCAACTGTGGCAGGGTTTGAATGCCATCACCTCCAACAAGGCAAAACCAGGAACAGCTCAAGCGACAGTGAAGCATCACTCTCACGTGAGCTCAATGCGTTCTACACACGCTTTGATTGGGAGAACACTGATGTGCCTTCCCGAGCCCCCATATGCCCTGATGGTATTACAGTCACAATTACTGAGGCTGACGTCAGAAGATCCTTCAAGGGGGTGAACCCTCGGAAAGCATCTGGAACTGATGGTATACCCAGTCATGTTCACAAAACCTGTGCAGACCAAATTGCTGGAGATTTTGCAGACATTTTCAACCTCTCACTTCAGAGGTCTAAAGTTCCCACCTGCTTTAAGAGGGCATTAATAATACCAGTGTCCGAGAAGAGTAAGGTTCCAAAGAGTTGCTCCTTGCCTTCTGGCTGCACTTCTCACCCACCATCCTCATCTTCAGACACCTTGTGCATAGGAGAGGATAGGACTGAGGATAGAAACATAGAAATTAGGTGCAGGAGTAGGCCATTCGGCCCTTCGAGCCTGCACCGCCATTCAATATGATCATGGCTGTTCATCCAACTCAGTATCCCGTACCTGCCTTCTCTCCATACCCTCTGATCTTCTTAGCCACAAGGGCCACATCTAACTCCCTCTTAAATATAGCCAATGAACTGGCCTCAACTACCCTCTGTGGCAGAGAGTTCCAGAGACTCACCACTCTCTGTGTGAAAAAAGTTTTTCTCATCTCGGTCTTAAAGGATTTCCCCCTTATCCTTAAGCTGTGACCCCTTGTCCTGGACTTCCCCAACATCGGGAACAATCTTCCTGCATCTAGCCTACCCAACCCCTTAAGAATTTTGAAGTTTCTATAAGATCCCCTCTCAATCTCCTAAATTCTAGAGAGTATAAATCGAGTCTATCCAGTCTTTCTTCATAAGACAGTCCTGACATCCCAGGAATCAGTCTGGTGAACCTTCTCTGCACTCCCTCTATGGCAATAATGTCCTTCCTTAGATTTGGAGACCAAAATTGTACGCAATACTCCAGGTGTGGTCTCACCAAGGCCCTGTACAACAGAAGTAGAACCTCCCTGCTCCTATACTCAAATCCTTTTGCTATGAAAGCTAACATACCATTCGCTTTTTTCACTGCCTGCTGCACCTGCATGCCTACTTTCAATGACTGGTGTACCATGACACCCAGGTCTCGCTGCATCTCCCCTTTTCCTAATAGGCCACCATTTAGATAATCGTCTGCTTTCCTGTTTTTGCCACCAAAGTGGATAACCTCACATTTATCCACTTTATACCGCATCTGCCAAACATTTGCCCACTAATCCAGCCTATCCAAGTCACCTTGCAGTCTCCTAGCATCCTCCTCACAGCTAACACTGCCCCCCAGCTTAGTGTCATCCACAAACTTGGAGATATTGCCTTCAATTCCCTCATCCAGATCATTAATATATATTGTAAATAGCTGGGGTCCCAGCACTGAGCCCTGCGGTACCCAACTAGTCACTGCCTGCCATTGTGAAAATGACCCCTTTACTCCTACTTTTTGCTTCCTGTTTGCCAGCCAGTTCTCTATCCACATCAATACTGAACCCCTAATGCCGTATGCTTTATATTTGTATACTAATCTCTTATGTGGGACTTTGTCGAAAGCCTTCTGGAAGTCCAGATATACCACATCCACTGGTTCTCCCTTATCCACGCTACTAGTTACATTCTCGAAAAATTCCACAAAATTCGTCGGACATAATTTACCTTTCGTAAATCCATGCTGACTTTGTCCAATGATTTCACCACTTTCCAAATGTGCTGCTATCCCATCTTCAATAACTGACTCTAGCAGTTTCCCCACTACCCATGTTAGACTAACTGGTCTGTAATTCCCCGTTTTCTCTCTCCCTCCCTACTTAAAAAGAGGGGTTACGTTTGCTACCCGCCAATCCTCAGGAACTACTCCAGAATCTAAAGAGTTTTGAAAGAGTATCACTAATGCATCCACTATTTCCTGAGCTACTTCCTTAAGTACTCTGGGATGCAGCCTATCTGGATGTCCTGGTTGGGACAGGATGTCTTGGTTGGGTTGCTCCTGGGTCTGGCCAAGCTGGCCATCCGCGAGTCAAGGCACCACGCAAAAGCTAGTTTCCAATGTTAGAGCCGGACATAGTTGTATAGTAGTTATTTAGCATATTTGTAAGGATTGTAACATAGTAGTTTGAAAATTTAGTTTTAAAGATAATTTGGTGATTTTGTACTATGGTGGTGGGGGTGTTACCACGGTTTTGCTTTTTATCGTGATCATAATTAAATAAATTATTTTTGATACAAAGAAAAAGCTGGTGACCAAGCTCACGCATCCCTCTGCAATTGGAACCTCGACTTCCTCATCCACAGAACACAGTCTGTTTGAATTGGCAGAAATACCTCTTCCTGAATAACAATCAGTACGGGAGCACCTCGAGGCTGCATGCCCAACCCCCTGCTCTACTCACTCTATACTCATGAATGGGTAGCCAGGCACTGCAAACTCCATTTTCAAGTTCGCTGACAACACCACCGTTGTTGGACGAATTACAGATGGTGATGAGTCAGAGTATAGAAGTGAGATCGACCAATTGACCAAATGGTGCCAGCACAACAACCTGACTCATCAGGAAAAACAATGACTTTGTGAACTTTGGAAGATGAGGACAAACAATCCTGTTTAGATCAACAGGACGATGGTGGAGAGTCAAAAACCTCAAATTCCTGGACATGCATATTTCCGAAGATCTTGCCTGGACCCAGCACACTGATGCAATTATAAATAAAGCACATCAACACTTCTACTTCCTGATAAGATTATGGAGATTCAGTATGTCAAAGAGGATTCTCTTGAACTTCTACAGGTGTACAGTCGAGAGCATATTGACTGGTTGCATCATGGCCTGGTTCGGCAACTTGAAAGTCCAGGAGCAGAAAAGACTGCAAAACGTTGTGAACACTGCCCAGTCCATCACTGCCTCTGACCTCCCCACCATCAAAGGGATTTATCGGAGTTGCTGCCTCAGAAACGAAGCCAGCATCTGTATATGTATGTATGTATGTATGTATGTATGTGTATGTACGTATATATATGTGTGAGTGTGTGTGTGTGTATATATATATATACACATATATATATATATAGGTATGTGTGTGTGTATATGTGTGTGTATATATATGTGTGTGTATATACATATATGTGCGTACTTGTGAGTATGTGTACATATACACACTGATTTATTTTTCCTATATCGTTTATCATATTGTTTATAGTGTATTATGTATACATATTCTGTTGTGCTGCAGCAAGTAAGACTTTCATTGTTCTTTCTGGGATATATAACAATAAAACACTCTTGACTCTTGACTCTTGAATTCTTCCAGTGGCTTTAGATTTGCTGGCTGTTGGTGCATCTGACTCAAAATTGTGTCCAGAAAACTGAGATGATCTCTTCTCAATGACACAACAGTGCAGTAACCTTTTTTGCTGTTAAGTTAAAAGCACTTGTTGACCAACCAATCAAAACTGATCAGTTTTGTTTTGAGATACAACATGGAAACAGGCTCTTCGGCCCACCAAGTCCACGCTGACCAACGATCACTCATACCCTCGTTCTATATTACCCCAGTTTTGCATTCTATGCATGAGGGGCAATTTAAGAAGCCAATCAACCTACGAGCCTGCACGTCTTTGGGATGTGGGAGGAAACCGGAGCACCCGGAGAAAACCCACGCGGTCACAGGGAGAACGTGCAAACTCTGTACAAATAGCACCTATAGTCAGTAGACAGACTGAAAATGTTGGAGTATCTCAGTAGCAAAGGCAGCATCTCAGAATAGAAGGATTCCTTCTATCCAGAGATGCTGCCTGTCCCGCTGAATTACTCAAGCATTTTGTGTCTATCTCCAGTGTTACCTAGCATCTGCAGTTCCTTCCTGCACCTGTAACGAGGATTGAACCTGGGTCTCCGGCGCTATATGGCAGCACTTCTACCACTGTGCAAATATAACCATATAACCATATAACAATTACAGCACGGAAACAGGCCCTCTCGGCCCTTCCAGTCCGTGCCGACCATTTGTTTTCCCCTAGTCCCATCTACCTGCACTCAGACCATACCCCTCCATTCCCTTCACGTCCATATACCTATCCACTTTACTCTTAAATGTTAAAATCGATCCTGCCTCCACCACTTCTGCTGGAAGCTGATTCCACACAGCCACCACCCTCTGAGTAAAGAAGTTCCCCCTCACGTTACCCCAAAACCTCTGTCCCTTAATTCTCATGTCATGCCCTCTTGTTTGAATCTTCCCTACCCTCAATGGGAAAAACGTATTCACGTCAACTCTGTCTATCCCTTTCATCATTTTAAAGACCTCAATCAAGTCCCCCCTTAACCTTCTGCGCTCCAAAGAATAAAGACCTAACTTGTTCAACCTTTCTCTGTAACATAGTTGCTGGAACCCTGGCAACATTCTAGTAAATCTCCTCTGTACTCTCTCTAATTTTGTTGACATCCTTCCTATAACTAGGCGACCAAAATTGTACACCATACTCCAGAATTGGTCTTACCAATGCCTTGTACAATTTTAACATTACTTCCCTACTCCTATATTCAATGCTCTGATTTATAAAGGCCAGCACATCAAAGGCTTTCTTTACCACCCTATCTACATGCGATTCCACCTTCAGGGAACTATGCACAGTTATTCCTAGATCCCTCTGTTCCACAGCATTCCTCAATTCCCTACCATTTACCATGTACGTCCTATTTTGATTTGTCCTGCCAAGATGTAGCACTTCACACTTATCAGCATTAAACTCCATCTGCCATCTTTCAGCCCACTTTTCCAAATGGCCCAAATCTCTCTGTAGACTTTGAAAATCTACTTCATTATCCACAACACCACCTATCTTAGTATCATCTGCATACTTACTTATCCAATTTTCCACCCCATCATCCAGATCATTGATGTACATGACAAACAACAGTGGACCCAACACAGATCCCTGAGGCACCCCACTGGTCACCGGCTTCCAACCTGACAAACAGCCATCCACCAGTACTCTCTGACATCTCCCATTCAGCCACTGTTGAATCCATCTTGCTACTCCGCCATTAACACCCAAAGATTGAACCTTCTTAACCAACCTTCCATGGGGAACCTTGTCAAAGGCCTTACTGAAATCCATATATACAACATCCACTGCTTTACCCTCATCAATTTCCCTAGTTACCGCTTCAAAAAATTCAAGAAGGTTTGTCAAACATGACCTTCCAGGCACAAATCCATGTTGACTGTTCCTGATCAGAGCCTGTTTATCCAGATGCTTATATATATTATCTCTAAGTATCCTTTCCATTAATTTGCCCACCACTGACGTCAAACTAATAGGTCTATAATTGCTAGGTTTATTCTTTGAACCCTTTTTAAACAATGGAACAACATGCGCAGTACGCCAATCCTCCGGCACTATTCCTGTTTCTAATGACATTTGAAATATTTCTATCATAGCTCCTGCTATTTCTACACTAACTTCCCAAATGATGAAAGGGATAGACAGAGTTGACGTGGATACGTTTTTCCCATTGAGGGTAGGGAAGATTCAAACAAGAGGGCATGACATGAGAATTAAGGGACAGAGGTTTCGGGGTAACGTGAGGGGTAACTTCTTTACTCAGAGGGTGGTGGCTGTGTGGAATCAGCTTCCAGTAGAAGTGGTGGAGGCAGGATCGATTTTAACATTTAAGAGTAAAGTGGATAGGTATATGGACGTGAAGCGAATGGAGGGGTATGGTCTGAGTGCAGGTAGATGGAACTAGGGGAAAACAAATGGTCGGCACGGACTGGAAGGGCCGAGAGGGCCTGTTTCCGTGCTGTAATTGTTAAATGGTTATATGGTTATAATGTCCTAGGGAATATCCTGTCAGGACCTGGAGACTTATCCACTTTTATATTTTACAAAAGTGTCAGTACTTCCTCCTGTTTGAATCTCATAGTTTCCATAGCTAGTCTACTTTTTCCCCTTAACTCATCGAGTTCAATATCCTTCTCCTTGGTGAATACCGAAGAAAATAAATTGTTCAATATCTCCCCCATCTCTTTTGGCTCTGCAGATAGCTGTCCATTCTGGTTCTCTAATGGTCCAATTTTATCCCTCGTTATCCTTTTGCTATTAATATAGCTGTAGAAACCCTTTGGGTTTACTTTCACCTTTCTTGCCAAAGCAACCTCATATCTTCTTTTAGCCTTCCTAATTTCTTTCTTAAGATTCTTTTTACATTCTTTATACTCCTCTAGCACCTCATTTACTCCATGCCTCCTATAATTATTGTAGATATCTCTCTTTTTTCGAAACAAGTGTCCAATTTCCCTTGAAAACCATGGCTCTTTCCAATTTTTACTATTTCCTTTCAACCTAACAGGGGCATAAAGATTCTGCACTCTTACAATTTCCCCTTTAAATGTCCTCCATTTCTCTTCTACATCCTTCCCATGAAACAAAGTGTCCCAATTCACTCCTTTAAAATCCTTACGCATTCCCTCAAAGTTAGCCTTTCTCCAATCAAAAATCTCCACCCTAGGTCCAGTTCTGACTCTCTCCATAATTATATTGAAACTAATGGTATTGTGATCACTGGTCCCGAAATGCTCACCAACGCATACCTCCGTCACCTGACCTGCCTCATTTCCTAACAGGAGGTCCAGCACTGCCCCTTCTCTGGTCGATACCTCTATGTACTGCTGCAAAAAACTATCCTGCACACATTTTATAAACTCCAAACCATCCAGCCCATTTGCAGAATGTGTTTCCCAGTCTATTTTTGGAAAATTGAAATCTCCCACAATCACTACCTTGTGCTTACTACTAATATCTGCTATCTCCTTACATATTTGCTCTTCCAATTCACGCTCCCCATTTGGCGGTCTATAATACACCCCTAAAAGTGTTGCTACACCGTTCCCACTTCTCAGTTCCACCCAAATAGCCTCCCTAGACGAGCCCTCTAATCTATCCTGCCAAAGCACTGCTGTAATATCTTCTCTGACAAGCAATGCAACACCTCCCCCTCTGGTCCCTCCAATTCTATCACACCTGAAGCAACAAAATCCTGGAATATTTAGTTTCCAATCACAGCCCTCCTGCAACCATGTTTCACTGATTGCCACAACATCATATTTCCAGGTGTCAATCCAGGCTCTAAGTTCGTCCACCTTACTTACAATGCTCCTAGCATTAAAATATACACATTTTAGAAACCCACCATCCCTTATTCTCTGTCTATTATCTTTTCCATCTTTCTCGCCTACATTTTGGATCCGAGTGCTTCCCTTCTCTGCCTCTTTCCCCACACCCTGACCCCTAGCCCCCTCTACCCAAGTCCCACCCCCCAGCCTTTCTAGTTTAAAGTCACCCCAGTAACCTTTGCATATGCTGCCCTGATGTTGAACTGGGAATTTAGTTGCATGGAACAACCTGCATTGACAGTTTGTCATATGAAGCCTGCACTTCCTTGTTTGTGTTGGATACTTCATTTTTGAATTATAATACAATGGTGCTCAATATGAACATGTATATTAATTTTTAACATAGACATTTCAATCTCCTTTGTATTTTCTGATTGCTCATATAAATACTGTTACATTCCAAACTCTTTTTTAACAGCTGATGTTTTTTCCCACTGAAGGAGACATGGAAAATTGTGCTTTTCTCCATGTATTGCTATTGGTATTGACTTATTCTTTGACACATGTGCCGAGGTAAAGTAAAAAGCCCCGAAAAAGTCCATCCTTTTGGCTAATTAGCGTTCACGTAAATAATTAACAATGTAATTATTTTAAGTGTTTGGTTTTCAGCTATGTTTTTTGTTGCTTGGGTGCATAAAAGACGTGCTGCCAAATGAGGCAGAAAATGAGAAGCTGTTGCTAACAGCTTCATATTGTGGTCTGAGTGCATAATGGCTTTCTGGTCTCGGGAAAAGTGCTTAGTAGCTCTAAAGCTCTTTCATTTATTTCAGGGTAACTACTTAATAACAACTGTTGAGCTTGTTAATGGGTCTTAATGCTGAATGGTACTGTACAAAGTGTCTTAAGATGAAGTATCATTTGTATTTGGTCACTTCCACAAACTCAGTTCACCATTCAGCATCACCATCAGTCTCCTTAGGGGGGGGAGGCAGGAGAATGGAGTTGAGAGGGAAAGATAGATCAGGCATGATTGCATGGTGGAGTAGACATGATTGGCTAAAAGGCCTCATTCTGCTCCTATAACTTATTGTGGACAACCATCAGTTTTCAAACACAAATTGATTTGGAGAGGTACAAAAACCTGCAAAGAATAAATGTAACAACATTAAAGAGCAGGAGATCACAATCACAATCAGTTTTATTCATCACTTGCACATAAAGTGCAAGTGAAATGAATTTGCCAGCAGCGGTACAATGAAAAAGAACACACAAAAACACAATAAAAATGTAACATGAGCATCCATCACAGCATTCATCACTGTGGTGGAAGGCACAAAATTTGGCCAGTCCTCCTCCATTTTCCCCCGTGGTCGGGACCTCAAACCTCCGCCGGCGTCCAGATGAGTAGACAAGGTAAAGTCCAGGTAAGTCCTGAATCGGTGCTTCCCCATTGGAGACCGCGGCTTCAGGTTGGTGTAGGCTGCAGGCCGGCGGTTGAAGATCTAAACACCCCGTCGCGCTGCAGCCAGTAGCACTGCAGACCGCAGGGCTGTCAGTCGGAGCTCCCCTCTATGGGTCCCCAGCGAGGGACCCTGCTCCTGACGGTAAGACCACGCCGCGCCCGCGGTAGAAGTATGCTGCGGGTCGCCGGTCTGAGTTCTTCTCCTCCCGGGTCCCCAACGAGGGATCCCAGGCCCAGGACGCCGAGCCGGCTGAAGCTCTGTAGACCCCGGCTTCATGCTGCCGCGGGCCAGCGAACAGAGCGCTCCCCTCCGGCGAGCCCCGGCGAGGGCTCGCCCGCTCCACGACGAGAGTCCATGCTGAGATATAGTATTAGTTCAAGGTCAAGTCAAGTGAGTTTATTGTGACTTCCGGTGGCGCCATGGGGCTGTGAGAGGCGCAGCATTTAGCTCCACTCACGATGAATACGTGAATTCGCTTAAAAATATGTTTCGGAAGACGGGACCGATTTAAAAATACTTACCGGAGCTGCTTGACGTCACGCTGGTGATGTCATCAGAAATCGCCGCGAAATAACGGAGAATAACGGTACTTTTAAATGCAAAATAAGATTCCTCCCCAGAGACCTATTACGAGACTCCGTCTCAAAGAACTGGGTAAAACTCTGCAAACAGCATCAGAAAGTTCCAAAGAATTAGCCACTGAAATGGCTACAAAGGAGAAACAGATGGAACAAATGTAGCAATCGGTAAGACATTCATTAAAGAAAGACTTTGCTACTACGCTACATGAGGAAATTTCTGCACTGGATAATTCTGTCTAAAAACATGAAGCATGGGAATCAGGAAATCATTGAGACAATCGGTAATCTAAGGAAATGTATTGATGATGTTGAAGATGATTTAAGTACAGAAATCAAACGGGTTGAAAAAGAGTGCAACAATAAGTTTGACTCTGTTTCCCATATTACTACAGCACATAGCACTGCTATGAAAGATATGGAAACAGCGATGAAGGAAATGTCTGAACAGATGAAAAGAATGAGGAAAGATCAAGATCGTGTCTTGGGGTAACTGGCCAAAATGACTGGCAAATGACATGACTTGGAAGCACGATCAAGACGGTAGAATTTAAGAATAGTTGGAGTGAGAGAGGGAAAGGAAGGAAATGACACTCGGGAGTTCGCTGCCAACTTACTTAAACAAGTATTCAACCTGCCTGACAAACCGAAAATAGATGTGGCACATCGGGTGCGAAGAGTTCAATCAAGGCTAGGAGCCCCTCCAAGACATATCATAGTGAAATTTCATGACATTTCTGCTTTGGAAGATATTATGAAAAAAATCCCATTTTCGGAACTAATCTGATGTTTGAAGACGACAATCTTAGATTTTTTTAGAGTTTACCGAGCAGAGGTGGCTAAAAAATGGGACCTGTTCACAAAGACGACAGATCCTGAAAGGAATTCAAAATGTAAGATACGGCATAATGTACCCTGCAAAATGTGATCACTTACAAGAGTATGGAACGTGTTTTTACTGATCCAGAAGAAGCATACAAATATGCTCAAGAGATCATAAACAAGACTAACAGATAAGTAAAACACCACGACTATCAGGACCTGGTTTTTTACAAATACCGGCAGAGAGGAAGCTGAGTAAATATTACTTTTTAATAAAAGAAATTATAAATGTTCTCATTAAGATGGCAGAATTTTACACGAGGCGATGTCTAGTAACCTTATCTTCTTTGGTGTCTTCAAGGACGAACTTTTTTCTCTTCAAATGAAAGACATAAAAATAAAGGGGAGCTGTGGAACATGGAAAAATCAATACAAATGGACTTGAAAATAAAATCTTAAGAATGAAAAGATTTTTATAATCTTATACTAACATATAAGTAATTGAATTAACTTAGCAATAGCAATCTAATACGAATTTGTATAACGTAATAATGACTAAATCCTCCGGGGGGGGGGTTATTTCAAATTGTTAATGAATCTCTAGATTTAGGACAACAAGCTAAATATAATGATATGGGTTAATATCGTATTAATAAACTAAAACACATATAAAAGATCTGGTCCCAGTTATGCGTGAGTGGAGGGGAGGAGATTCAGACACTTGGCAGATAGCCAGGAGTCTGATTCTGGTTAACCCCTTCCAACCAGCTGTTTACTATTATAAGAGATTGCGATCTGACTGTGAAGTAAAATGTAAAATCTATTAGTATATAGTAAATGGTAGATTATTTGAAGATTCAATTAGATATACATATTCGTAGTTTCTTTATATATCACTTGGTCTTGAACTGGCCCTTCTTCCTTCTTACAATATTTGGTTAAGGGAGCGGAGCTTAATGTAAATTAACATCAACGGAAGTCCTTAAATATGTAGCTACCACCAATAAGTAGTTATTTATTTTATAGTATCACTATTTTTAGATACTGTAATATCACCTTTTTTATTTTTATGTCACTTTACACATTTTTTTTAAAGTTAAGTTTAAAAGCGATATACCAACAGAACCTAGTAGCCGCGAGTGCCCTCCCAACACCTAGAGGCCTGAGGTATTGTGTTGCATCATATGGCTTAAAGGTATCAAAGTAATTCATAATGCAAGATGATAAACAAAATAAAATTGGAGGAATCACATTTTGTAGTTGGAATATAAGGGGTAAGATTTTCGCACAATTAAAATCACTTAATGCAGACATAACTTTCCTACAGGAAACACACTTGAAACTTCACGCTCAGACCAGACTGAAGGCAAATTGGATTGGCCAAACATATTACTCTTCATATATCTCTAAATCTAGAGGTACGGCAATTATTATTCATAAAGGTATACCATTTAAATCAAAAAATATATTAGCAGATAAAGAGGGGAGATATCTCATAGTTATGGGAGAGATCCATTCTATCCCACATACTATGGTAAATATTTATGCGCCTAATTTTGATAATCCTCAATCCTTTAACAAAATACTGAATATAATTTCAGAGTTTAATGATCAAAATGTGATAATTGGGGGAGATTTCAATTGTGCTTTAGATCCATATCTGGATAAATCTGCACAACAAAAGAGGCTTAACATAAAATCTAAAGCTAGTGAACTCCTAAATACATAAATAAAAAACACAAATATAACAGATGTGAGTTTATTGTCATGTATCCCTGATAGGACAATGAAATTCTTGCTTTGCTTCAGCACAACAGAACATCGTAGGCATTGACTACAAAAAAGATCAGTGTGTCCATATACCATTATATAAATATATACACACATGAATAAATAAACTGATAAAGTGCAAATAATAGATAATGGGTTATTAATGTTCAGAGTTTTGTCCGATAGCTGTGGGGAAGTAGTTATAGCTAATACCATTTGGACTGTCAAGCTCAGTTGCCATTCAGTAAGACCGTGAGTACGTTTTTTTACATCTCAGCATCACTTTACTGTACCCCTTGATTCCTTTAATACCTACAAATCTATTGTTTTCTGTCTTGAACTTGCACAGTGACTGCACCTCCACAGCCCATTTTGGTAGAGAATTCCACATATTCACTATCTTCTGGGTGAATAGATTTCTCCTCCTCTCAATCCTGACTATTTGACAGTTTAGTTTAGTTTAGTTTAGTTTACAAATACAGTGTGCAAACAAGTTCACTGGCCCACCGAATCCACACCAAGCAACAATCACCCATACGCTAGCTCTTTCCTACACACCAGGAACAATTTACAGAAAACAATTACCATATTTCCCGACAATGACGATGCACCTGTGTTGAAGATGCACCCCCATTTTGAGTTGCTAATTTTGAATAAAAGTTGGCGGGACATAGAATCTCTCATGCTCAAAAATAAATAAATAAATAAATAAAAATAAAGTAACGATTCAATTTGCCCAAGGCTTCTAGATCTCCTCCATTCTGAATGACTGAATGGGTGGGGGGTGGGGGGATGACGGCAGGTAGAGAAATGGTGGGAAAAACGGGAGCACACCGGGACAAGTTGAATCAGTTGTGATCTTAATGACAATACTAGTTCAAGGGACCAATTGAGCTTACTCGCGTTAACACAGGAGTACGCTCCACCGCCCGCTGTCCCGTTATCCATCGCCCGCTGACCCGCTCTGTTCTATGATCTTTGCTCTTGAAAGACACGGACCGGGTAGTGAATGCATGGACCGGGCAGTGCCGAACAGCGCAGCAAATGAGGCCATATCCTGCTCCCGGCAGCAGTCGGAATTTAAGGATTTGTGGGAAGCGGCTGACAGGAGCGAGGCTGGTGAGCGGCAGTAGAGAGATGTTCAGACAGAGAGCAATGCCAGAGGTGAGCGAGCCGGCAGAAGGCGCTGAGGTGGCGGCCGGTTCCGCTGTCTGGTCCCGGTGGCCGCTCGCAGCCACCCGAGCTACTTCCCTCCCCGGCCACAATGCGGTGGCTCCGCTCCCGGGGTGCCGCGGCAGCGATGAGCGAGTCAGTTGCTGGCATGATCTCCAACCCCCTCCATGTCAATGTTCCTGCCCATGCTGACCCAGGCCAGAATCCCCACATGCTGTGAAAGGAACTCCCCACCCCCCCCCCCCCCCCCCCCAGCGGTTCTGCCCTTTTACAGCCGCTTTTCACTTTACAGCCACTTCCCTTCAGCTGCCAGCAATGAGGGATAGACTTGGCTATCCCTCAGTATCACAACATCGTTCTTGATTTTGCTGTGCTGAGAGATGGCCAAGTCTATCTTTCTTGGCTAACAACCTAACCTTTGGCCTCCAAGATGCAGATAGATTTTCATGCCCTATTCTTTGGTAAAAAATAGCATCTTCATTACCAGGAAATATGGTAACCTACAAACCTGCATGTCTTTGGAATGTGGGAGGAGACCAAAGCAACCAGAGAAAACCCATGCGGTCACGGGGAGAACGCACAAATACTGTATAGACAACACTCACCATTACGATCTAATTCAGGCCTCTGGCATTGTCAGGCAGCAATTCTACTGCTGCACCACTGTGCCACCCTTATTTAATTTGAGACTGTCCCTTGATGTTTGACACCCCATCCAGGAGAAACATCAATCTTGTATCTGCCCTGACAAATCCCATGAAAAATTTGAATGCTTCCCTGGAGATCAGTTTTTATTCTTCAGTAGGTGTAGAACTGATCTATTTAATCACTCCTCATCCCAGGAATTCATCTGTCACACTCTGTTATTCACACTTACATCCTTCCTAGGTAGGCAATACGTAATAAGTAATATACCGGGTGGGATCTCATCAGTAAACTAATTTCTATAAGGTACTCAAATGGATGTTACCTTGGATAATTGCTTATTTTTTTCCCTTACGTTATATATTATAAGCCAGAGTGACTAAAGACTTCTGACATCTCTGGCCTCGCTTTTCTCTGTTAATTCACCAATATAGTGACCTGAAATTTCTGTCAAGAAAAAATAAAGATGCTGCTGTGAGAGGCAGATTTTTTAGCAGCAACCCCTTATAAAGTAGAAAGATTGATTGTCGACTTTACTTTCATAATCCCTGCTCACTGCAATGGCAGGCAGTGGGCCTCAAAGGTCATTTTTTATCATTATTTGTTATCAGACTGTTTTTTTGGTCTCTACTTTTACAGCAGTACACTGACAAGCACATTAACCACTCCGTGAGCCTTAATACTGAGTGCTATGTGAAGTTATCCATGTGTGAGATTCTGCCATGTTAGGTTTCAGTGTCAGATGATTTTACCTGGCATATTTCACCTGAATTTCTGACTAGCTGCTGAGATCATTGTAAGTGTTTTCAAATTTTATTCTCCCTCTCTTTGGGAGGACATCCTTTCTGGCCTCCTCATTATTTAGTGGTGTGTTTTCCTTATTCTCCAAATGATCGTACTAATCTAGAAGTTTAGTTAGTTTAGTTTAGTTTAGTTTAGAGCTACAACATGAAAACAGGCCCTTCAGCCCACTGAGTCCGTGCCAGATCACCGATACATTAGTTCAATCCTAAACACTGGGGACAATTTACAGAAGCCAATTAACCTACAAAGCTGTTTGCCTTTAGAGTGTGGGGGGAAACCGGAACACCCAGAGGAAACACGAGGTCACAGGGAGAACATACAAACTCCATACAAACAGCACCCATAGTCAAGATCAAACCCGGTCTTTAGCATTGAAAGGCTGCAGCTCTACCGCTGCACCACAGTGTCACATTACATCACAAATTAAAGACTTGGTGACGCCTCTTTGTGACAAATGCTGGAGCAAACAGGAAATAAACTTTTCTTACACCACTTCCCTGTAACAAAGGTAAATAACATTTCAGAGATTCAAAGGACCAAAAGACATTTGGACAAATATATGCATAGGAAGGGTTCAGATGAATATGGGCTAAATGCTAGCAAATGGCAACTTGGTGGGCTTGAACAAATCGAGTAAAGGGTCTGTTTCCATTTTGTTTAGTTATAAGACTTTTTAATTCTAGGACCATTAATACCACAGGAAAAGCCTACAATTCAAATAAAATAAGTATACATAACCAGTCATCATATGTCTGCTGGCTTTTTGAGAAAGTCTGTCAATTTACTTGCAATCTCTTTCCCCATAGTCTTGTAAAATAGAAAACTGATGGATTTAATGTTCGTTAAAATATTAATGAAGGTGAGAGTTAATGGCAGTGAATAAGTTAATCAATAGTTTAAAAATTACAAATTACCACTTGTAACTTAAACTATACAAGATAAATCTGCTGACCTAACCCCAGCGTGATCTATACCCTGAAAGCAAAAATAGAAAGATTAAACAAAAATTTACCGTTTGAAGTTTGATCTTTATTTTATGAGAAGTTGAAGTGAGGGATTACGTGAAGAGCCCACCAGCCTGCATGCGCGTCAATCTTAAGAGCATGAAACCACAGACCACTTGCACAAACTTAACCTATAGAAAGATCAATAACCGTTGACTTACCGAATGATCAGGGTTGGGAGTGGAGGGTACATAGTCCCTCATATGTAAAATAAAGATCAAACTTCAAACGGTAAATTTTCGTTTAATCTTTCTATTTTATATCAAAGTCACGTGAGAGACTATGTGAAGCCTTCGAAGCTATGTGGTTTCATGCAGTAACCCAATCTGTGTGTGAAACACTTAAACAGATAAACCATAAATGGTAGAAAAGACATGGGTTATAAACAACATGATGCTAACTTGCATACATGGCCATTGCCCTTAATCGGACCACAGTCCCAATTGGCTTTGAGTTAGACAATAACTCATGCAACACTGTTCAGAATTCTATCTGCAATCATCCAGGCATATTCAACCAAATTTTATAACTTCTGTAAGTCCCTATGTAAGCCTCCTGCAGTTGCAAGAAGATGATCAAATAGGAATATCCATCCTATTTGCTGCTAATGAGCCAGCTCCCTTGGAAGAGTAAGACTTGAAATGATTTGAATTCACACCCGCTATTAGCTGCTTACACTCTATTCATGTTGATATGGTCTGCACCAGCAATCTCTTGAGAAAACTATTAAATAACAATGAAGAAACTATCCTTCATCTCATAGGTACTAGCAAGCTCAGTGTACCTGTATACATAATAACACCCCAAACTCCGATCTGGTGGGTATGCTGTCAACTCCAAATTGTACCCAACCATGCCCGTTTTGCTTTATGAGATCATTCCCATAACAAGCTACCCTCGTCAATCATGACCCAGAGACAGAGCTGGAGATTGAGTAAAGACCTTTTTTTTGTGCTGAATCAGTTGCTAAAAGCATAATCAATTTAAAAGATACTGCTTCCATTAGAAATACCGTAGATTAATATCTGCATAATAATTTACTGATACACATTCCACACTACTATGAGTCTAGGCTTTAGAGTGTTCATATAAAAGACACCTTGCATAACATTAGTCAACAGTGGGTGAATAACCAATGATTTATTGTCCCACATGGTACAAAAGAGAATGACAAAGGAGCACAAGCAGTGTCAATTGTGCTATAAAATAATCGCTTCTCTAAGCCCAAACTGAAAGAAACACAAACCTCTGCTACTTCTGTTTAAAAGTAGCTCACGTGTCTTCTTCACAAACATCCCATACAACCGTGCAGAGGTAGCTGCATGAGAAATAGGCTGAACTAGCCATCACTCGTGACTTCAAGTAAATAGGAGCTTCTTTCAGCCACCTTTTACAATGAACACCCTGAATGAGTAGGCCAAATTGGTACTATTAAAATTCATGTCGCCTCATCTTTAATATCGTAAGAGGCATATACTGATAAAACCCCTGAGTCTTATCAGCTACAAAAGCATGTCATCTATAAACTCCATGACACAATGCCCTTTTGATCTGAGGGCAGCATTAGCTTTGCAATCTTTGTAAATAGCCGAGGCCTGAAGACAACCCCTAGATAGAGCCTAAACTTTCCACCACTGGCTTTGTCATCAAAAACACCAGGTATAGCTGTGCCTCTCGTGTATAGATCTGAATTGAGTAGGCCTGGTGTTCCAACCAGCCTGAGTAACGATTCCTGCCATTAGTTACATATAGAGGTGGTATGCCCGCCGGAAGATTGAAGCCCTACCCACATAGGATGGTTCTGCCACTCCCGCAGCCACCTAAAATTCTTCCTGCAAATCTTAAACTTGATAACATAAGTCTTCTATGAAGAGGTACTTTGCAGGCTGAATGTTACTGGCCCTGCATAAATGAGCAATTTTTTTAGGAATTACCTCAGGCCTTATAACATTTTGCGAAGGCAATTTAGCTCCAACTGCGTATTACATAGAAGTGCTGATGCATCTTCTGCACTACCGAAAGCTGAACCCATCAACTGCCCTCGCAATGGTTTAAATTACATCAGTGACCAGACATTTGGATACGCTGACATTTTAATTCTCCACCCACGTATCACCAAATGGTGAGATTGACATTTGGAACATCCAAAGTCAGGCAGTTAATCTGGACTGGCATATTTCCCATCCGTATCCAACATATACCCCTCCTTAGCCAGATCTTCTCCAGTGGATCTCCTATCCTCGAAGGGATGGCAAATTATGTGACAAGAGATGGAACTCCTTCATATGATTAAACTGCAGCATATCCCCCATAAGTTCAGGTGATTCAAATTCCTTATCGCTATCCCCATAGTCGGAGTTACCTATGTAATAATCACCAGTACTCCCCTTTATTGAGCGGGAGCTAAAATAACGCAATCCTGAACCAGGTGTTGCTTCCCCTCTTCTGAGCAGGAGATATTGAAATGCAAACCTGAGCCAGGTATTGCTTCCCCTCTTCTGAGCGGGAGATATAACTCAACCATGAGCCAGGTGTTGCTTCCACAGGCATCTGACTGGAGCAGCCTGTAAGTGTCTCCTGAGCCAGGAGCACAACTCTATTATATATTGACTGGACAGGTCGTACCTGCTAATGACTCCGAGTCCGGGCTTGCTCCCTTCTGGGGCTTCAATGGAGTCCAAAGGGGAGGAATATAACGCGACCCTGAGCCAGGTGTTGCTTCCTACAGGCCTCTGGCTGGCTCCCTTTTTAAGCCTTATCGGAGGTGTCTGTACGGCCGCACCTGTCAACTCTCCGCGACCCTTGGAGCCCCAAAACGGAGGTGAGCCTCAATGGTGGTAGCTGCACCGGCCGTGCCGTCAGCCTACTGAATCCGGCCACCTGCTCCCACTCGGAGCCTAACGGTGGTAGCTGCACGGCTGAGCCATCAGCTTAATGAATGCGGCCACCTGCTCCTTTACGGAGCCTCCACGGTGGTAGCTGCACTGGCCGAGCCGTCATCCTATTGATTCCAGCCACCTGCTCCTTTTCGGAGCCTCCACAGCAATAGCTGCACATGCTGTGCCAGCTTCTCCGGGCCCGCTGCACCTATTTTCGGAGTGGCAGCCCATTCCTGAAACAAAATTCCTTACCTGCCAGCGTCTCTGGCCCCTGGTCGCCCTCGTTGTTGGAGCTTCAGCGAAGTTCCATTGCAGACCAAGTCTGACCACATCTTCAGCCCCACACTGGTCAAACAGCTCCCTTCCAGAGTTCAAAGGCGACATTTCTGTGCAAGACACGCCTGCCAGCATTTCTGAGCCCAATAGGACAGACTGCTCCTTCCGCCTACAGCCTCTTTGGAGCCTTGCTGGAGCTTACTGTGCAGGGCACGCTACCAGTTTTACTCCCAGCTTGGTTAGCCAGGCCGCTCCTTTCGGCCCCTTCTGTTCCTTCGGAGCCTTAGTACTCTGTGCTTAATACGACAGCCTTCTGCCTTTTTTGGCAGATCGCGCTGCCAGATTCTCCCAGCCTGGATCAACAGGCTGCTCGTTTGGCCAGCTGCTCTTTCGGAGCCTCAGCGAGGCTCATTGGACAGGTCACGCCTGCCAGTACTGTAAGCCTGGACCAACAGGCTGCTAATGCGGGGCCAGCTAGTGACCCCTGACTGCTCCTTTCAATGGAGCTTCAACGGAAGAAGCTGTATGGGTCGCGCCCTTCAGCTTCTCCACATACCGCTGTCTGCTCCCTTCTGGAACCCTCCGCGGTCAGCCGCCTCACACCCGTTAGCTTTCATAATTTGGGCCGCCTGCTCTCGTTCGGAGCCTCAAGGCCGGCTGCCTGCTCCCATCTGGAGCCACACCGGCGACTTCATCAAGTCCACCCGCATGCACCCATCCGGAGCCTCACTGGCGGCCTCACCAATTCCGGCCGCCTGCTCCTGTTCGGAGCTCCAATGGCGGCAGCTGCACCTATTTTCGGAGCAGCGGCCCGTTCCTGAAACAAAATTGTCTTACCTGCCGGAGCAGTTTCGAACTGCTCCGATTCGTGCGCCATGCGTCGACGTATAAACGCACATGCGGGTTGGCGGGCTCTTCACGTGGCTCCGATATAAAATGAAAATTGCATTGGACAACTTCAGCTTGAAGTGACCCTGGATCACTATGAGTTAACATTTTGGCAATATATTCAAGGGCGGCATGATGGCACAATGGTAGAGTTGCTGCCTTACATCACTTACAGTGCCAGAGACCCGGTTTCGATCCTGACTATGGGTGCTGACCGTATGGAGTTTGTACTTGCTCCCCGTGACCACGTGGGTTTTCTCCGAGATCTCTGGTTTCCTCCCATTCTCCAAAGACGTACAAGTTTGTAAGTTAATTGGCTTGATGTTAAAATTTTTTTTTTTTTAAATGTCCATATTGTGTGTGAGATAGCGGTAATGTGTGGGGATCGCTGGTCAGTGCGGACTCGATGAGCCAAAGGGCCTGTTTTTGCGCTGTATGTCTAAACTGAACTAAATTATATTTAGTATCAGAAATACGCCATGCTCTGTTAAATTATTGAGATGCGCAAAGTAAAAAGTGAAAAGATCTTTGCACCCACTGATAATATAGACCTCTGGGAGTGCAATGGATACACAGTTTTCAATACATTAGTCTCATCTGCATTATATAATTGCACATCTAGTATAATATTCAACAAGTGTGAAGATGGGTGAAGCGCTGGTGATATCGGACCCAGACAGATTTCCGTCACAGTAAGCTTATAGCTCCCAAGCAATCCATGAGGGCCACATACCGATATAATGCACCTCTTAAATGTTAACATCCCCTTGTGCTCTACTTGCAGGATCCGATTTCACTTGGTAGTTCCAGATTGTTGCTTTTATGTACATTTACCAGTTATGCAAATTGTCCCAATGCCATTCTGAAATTCCTAGGTATTATAGAGAACATCAGAAATTCACAACTACCAATGTTCTTGCAACACCATCACAGTTTAATTATTTTTACAGTGAAACAGACCTAGTATAGTAATGTGCATTTTATACGTCTTTGTTATACAAATCGTCAGCTGAAGCCTTTGTCACTTGACTGCATTCAAACTATGTGAGCAGTCTCGGGATGGTTGCCAAGTGTTATTTTCTATTTATCCTTTCAAGCACAGAGAATGGAAGCAAAAAAAAATGTTGTAATCATGTTCTCCTTGTGCCAAAGGAACTGAAGCTTCAAATGAAAGACAGATGTTATTTAAAGAGTCAGAACCAAACCAAGGGGAAGGATGATTCAAAATATTTTATCTAATCTTATTTCAGGGATACCTGTAACTACCAAGCCTTTTCTTCACAGAGAACTAAGAAAGGAGGGTTAGAGTACGTGTGGATGGAAGATGTGCGAGCTGGAATATTCTTTACGAATGCCTCCTTGTCATTAACAACTCAGCCTAATAATGTCAGGTAGGAATTACACCATAAAAATATACATTATAGCCTAGAGGTACAGATTAGGGGAATTATCTCCAGTGTCATCTATGCTCCTGTTACTAATGTTTTATAGGAAATCAAACATTTGCAGCTGCAGTAAAACTGAAATAAAAACAGAAAATGCTGGAAACACTCTGCAGATCAGACAGCATCTTTTTCCACAGATGGTGCCTGACCAATGCATTAGACTTTGGAGATACAGCAGGGAAACATGCCCTTCGACCCATCGAGTCGGCGCCGACCAGCAATCACCCCATACACTAACACTATCCTACATTCTAGGGACAATTTACAATTTTACCAAAGCTGAAGAGCCTACAAATTTGTATGTCTTTGGATTTGGGAGGAAACCAGAGCACCCGGAGAAAACCCAATTGGTTACAGGAAAACGGTACAAACTCCATACAGACAACACTCTGTTCTACTGCTGCACCAAAGTGCCGCCATTATTACTAATGTTCTTCTACCTATATTATACTTATATAATGTGCGGATGCTGATCTTTGAGCATGAAGTGAGCATATGTTTGCTGTCTCCCATATTATGCACATAGCCGGCTGCTTATTTAGATGGCCTTCGCTGGAAGATAACGGGAGAAAAAGATTAGTTAAAACAAATGTAGGTCCCTTGCAGTCAGAAACAGGTGAATTAATCATGGGGAACAAAGACATGGCAGACCAATTGAATAACTACTTTGGTTCTGTCTTCACTAAGGAAGACATAAATAATCTGTCGGAAGTAGCCGGGAACCGGGGGTCAAATGAGATGGAGGAACTGAGTGAAATCCAGGTTAGCCGGGAAGTGGTGTTAGGTAAATAGAATGGATTAAAGGCCGATAAATCCCCAGGGCCAGATAGGCTGCATTCAAGAGTACTTAAGGAAGTAGCCACAGAAATAGTGGATGCATTAGTGATAAATTTTCAAAACTATTTAGATACTGGAGTAGTTCCTGAGGATTGGGGGGTAGCTAATGTAACCCCACTCTTTTCAAAGGGAGGGAGAGAAAAAATGGGAAATTACAGACCAGTTAGTCTAACATCGGTAGTGGGGAAACTGCTAGTCAGTTATTAAAGATGGGATAGCAGCACATTTGGAAAGTGGTGAAATCATTGGACAAAGTCAGCATGGATTTATGAAAGGTAAATCATGTCTGACGAATCTTATAGAATTTTTCGAGGATGTAACTAGTAGAGTGGATAAGGGAGAACCAGTGGATGTGTTATATCTGGACTTTCAGTAGGCTTTCGACAAGATCCCACATAAGAGATTAATATGCAAACTTAAAGCACACGGTATTGGGGGTTCAGTATTGATGTGGATTGAGAACTGGCTGGCAGACAGGAAGCAGTGTAGGAGTAAACGGGTCCTTTTCAGGATGGCAGGCAGTGACTAGTGGGGTACCGCAAGGCTCGGTGCTGGTACCCCAGCTATTTACAATATATATTCATGATTTGGACGAGGGAATTGAATGCAACATCTCCAAGTTTGCACATGACACGAAGCTGGGGGGCAGTGTTAGCTGTCAGGAGGATGCTAGGAGGCTGCAAGGTGATTTGGATAGGTTGGGTGAGTGGGCAAATGCATGGCAAATGCAGTATAATGTTGGGTGAGTGGGCAAATGCATGGCAAATGCAGTATAATGTGGATAAATGTGAGGTTATCCACTTTGGTGGCAAAAACAGGAAGGTAGACTGTTATCTGAATGGTGGCCGATTAGGAAAAGGGGAGCTGCAACTAGACCTGTGTGTCATGGTACACCAGTCATTAAAAGTAGGCATGCAGTTGCAGCAGGCTGTGAAGAAAATGAATGGTATGTTAGCATTCATAGCAAAAGGATTTGAGTATAGGATTATGGAGGTTCTACTGCAGTTGTACAGGGTCTTGGTGAGACCACACCTGGAGTATCGTGTACTGTTTTGGGCTCCTTATATGAGGAAAGACATTCTGGCCATAGAGGGAGTACAGAGGTTCGCTAGACTGATTCCTGGGATGTCAGGACTTTCATATGAAGAAAGACTGGATAGACTCGGCTTGTACTCACTAGAATTTAGAAGATTGAGGGGGGAATCTTATAGAAACTTGCACAAAATTCTTAAGGGGTTGAACAGGCTAGATGCAGGAAGATTATTCCCGATGTTGGGGAAGTCCAGAACAAGGGGTCACAGAGTAAGGATAACGGGGAAGTCTTTTAGGACCGAGATGAGAAAAACATTTTTCACACAGAGAGTGGTGAATCTCTGGAATTCTCTGCCACAGAAGGTAATTGAGGCCAGTTTATTGGCTTTATTTTAAGAGGGAGTTAGATGTGGCCCTTGTGGCTATGGGGATCAGGGGGTATGGAAAGAAGGCAGGTATGAGATACTGAGTTGGATGATCAGCCATGATCATATTAAATGGCGGTGCAAGCTCGAAGGGCCAAATGGCCTACTCCTGCACCTATGTTTCTATGTTTCTATGTTTTCTATGTACATTTTTGAAGATTTTTTCCCATTGCCTGCTTTTGATGGAAAAGCAGGAAAAACCCTGGATATCAAGATTATCATCAAGGTTATAGAGCCATGGAATCAAGCCATCCAACCCACCCCGTCCATGCCGACATGTGGGCACCCATCCCAATTAAAGGGGCTGTCCCACTGCGGCGACCTAATCAGCGAGTTTAGAAGAGTTTGCCCTTGACTCAAACTCGCAGCATCGTCGACACATGGTCCTAGGAGGTCCTATGAGGTCACTGAAACTCTCCTTCATGCTCGAGGGACGTTCCCGCATACTCGCGGCCTCAGCATGTTGAAAATTTTTCCGCGAGTAAAAATTGGTCGGCATGGTACTTTTTAACTCGTAGTGCAGTGGAGTGGGGTCACTATTTAATTACAGGCAGTCGTGGGCATCCATAGGCAATCTCCTTCGCTGACCGGGCATTTTAATTGGCTCATTGGAGTTTTCAGGATTAAGGAAAACCGACCGGTAGGTTAAATGCCCGCTAAACTTTATTAAACGTTGTCTGACTTCTTAAAAGTGACTCCCCCCCCTTTTCTCCCCCCCCTTCTCCCCACCCACCTTCTCTCCCCCCCCCTTCTCCCTCTCCCCTTCTCCCTCCCCCTTCTCCCTCCCGCCCTTCTCCCTCCCCCCCTTCTCCCTCCCCCCCTTCTCCCTCCCCCCCTTCTCCCTCCCCCCCCTTCTCCCTCCCCCCCTTCTCCCTCCCCCCCTTCTCTCCCCCCCTTCTCCCTCCCCCTTCTAACCCCCCCCTCACCCCGCGCTCTCTAAGGGACTTACCTTACACTGTGCTGCCATCTTTTTCCTTCCTCTTCATCGCGGGTGTGAATTTCAGACAGCACTCCCCTGCTTTCCCTGGCCCCTGCCTTTGCGATGTGTGTGTGTGTGTGTGTGTGTGTGTGTGTGTGTGTGTGTGTGTGTGTGTGTGTGTGTGTGTGTGTGTGTGTGTGTGTGTGTGTGTGTGTGTGTGTGTGTGTGTGTGTGTGTGTGTGTGTGTGTGTGTGGTCGGGTCGGTCGGTCGGTCGGTCGATCCAGCTTGCGGTTTCTTTGCTGACGGTCGATCCAAGCTCAAGGTTTTTCAGGCGAGTGCCCTCAAGCTTGAAGGTCAAAGACACTCTTCCGAACTCGCGGATTAGGTCGCTGCAGGGGGATAGCCCATTAATCCCATCTTCTAGTCCTTGGTGCATAGTCTCCTATGCCGTGGCAATTCATGATCTAATTGAAATACATCTTAAATGCTTTAGCCACTCTGTGCATTCCAGGTACTTACCACTCTGGGTGCAAAATGTCCACATTTTTATACCCAAATCTTTTATCCCAAATCTGTGTGCTCTTGTTTTGTCTATCTCTGATATGGCACAGTAGCTTACTTGAGAAAATCCTCTTGGACTGTGATTTATATGTGTGTGTTTACAAATAGATTGTGAGTAACATGTCATCCTGAGTTTTAGGGTAAAGAAATCCACTGTCAGGATAAAACCGTATCTTCACATGGTGACATGAAATGAGAGATTTGTTAGCGTACCGACAAATCTGCTCTGTGCATTCGATCTGTGATTTATGTTCTCAACTCCAACACTGAAATAAACGTATTCCTGACAAAATATGTATTTGAATCCAGTAATAGCTAAGTAATGCAATTTAAATATAACCTTTTAAAGTTGTCAATATCTGTGTGTAGGATATTGGAATTTAAACCTGACTGTTTAACATGCTCACAATGTATGTCCTTGCCAGAGTGTTAGCTTAAGCCTTCAAAACAAATAACTCAAAAACATGAAACATGTTTTTGTTGAATCACAATTATAGTGGCCAAAGCATTATCCAATTTTGCGTTGCTGATGAAAATCACATATATGGCCCATCACAGCTAAACTCACATTGAAACAAATCATTACAGGATGCCTTCAGATGGCTTATCAACTCTGATCTTTTCAATTTCTCTTTTGTGTCAACTGGTGAGAATCCTGACAGCAAGTCAGATCATTATTGATTCTCTCATCAGTCTTAGGGCCACAGAGAAAATGCTCAGTCTTCCACATCAGAGCATAAAAGAATACCTGGACTGCGATAAAAACTCTGTTTCAATTTCCTTCTTATCCAGGCAATAAATTACATTTTAATGAAACAAATACCAACGTATCACAATCTTCTGGATCGCAATCAATGATTTCAAGACCCCTCTGATAAGAAACTTGCTTTGGTCACCGACATTATTGATATTGGTTTATTATTGTCCTGCTTATTGAGGTACAGTGATAAACTTCAACATATGCCATGATCACCTCCCACAAGTCCATGGACTTCCTGGGATACTAGACAATGTATGTGCTTGGATAATTATTATTATTCTACTCCTCCTCATCATACTTTCTTAAAGGTCATTAGTCATGTCAATAAATATCATTATTTGATTTTGTACTGCGGTTATTGCTGGAAGGCAGCTGCCCTCCCAATGAATCAAGGAACTTAAAAAACTTTTCTCACTCCCCACGCTTGATCTTAATAATACATATGAGAAAATTTGACTGACAATTCAAAACAAAATTTACAAATTTACAAAGTTGCCACAGAATCATGTTCTTTTCTTTCCTGTCTTTGAATTTCATTGTTCCATTTTCAGTATCATAATCATAATCATACTTTATTAGCCAAGTATGTTTTGCAACACACGAGGAATCTGATTTGCCATACAGCCATACCAATATAAAGCAACAGAACACACAAAATGCATTTTACCATAAATATCCACCACACTGACTCCGCCACATTCCTCACTGTGATGGAAGGCAAAAAAAAAAGTTCAATCTCTTCCTTTTTTTGTTCCCCCACAGTCAGGGGGACTCCAGCCTTCCATTGATGGGACAATCTTGGTTCCAGTAGCCGGCGGTCGCGTCCTCCGCGTCGCAGCTCCCGCATCGGGGGATCTCAGCACCCTGCGCCGGGTCGCGACTAGTCGAACCTCGGGTCAAGGTTAATCGAACCTCCTTCGACTTTGGAGTTCCAGATATCGGTCTCTACCTGAGACTGCGAGCTCCTCTATGTTGAAATCCACAGACCGCTGTTGGACCATTGATCCCAGGCAAGGGATTGCAGGCTCCGATGGTGAATCCACGTCCCCGTGGTGGAGCTCAAAGTTAGTCTTGAGCAAGGTCACCAGCTCCATTATGTTAGGCTGCAAAGCGACCAGGGATATGAACTGGAAAACAATCACATCTATGGCAAGGTACGAGATTGAGAAAGAATTTCCCCCAACCCACTTCCTCATCCCCCACATAAAACAAACCAGAGAACATTAACAAACTTTTAAAAACACACTGAAAATAACAAAAAAGACAAAAAGACAGAGGGACCTTTGGCGAGGATGCCATCGACAATACATAGGACAATTTTACTTCGGAGTCACGTGCGTGATTCCGTGAAGAAGCCCCACCAGTCCGCATGCGCGTCATTACGTCGTTCGCATGGTGAAGCACCGGTTGCTCCTGCCAGTCCAGTAAGTTTAAACCTGCAGGTAAGTTTTGCATTTTTACCATGTTGTGTTTTTCTTCCAGGAATCTCTTTTTATGTTGGGGCGAAGTCTGGACAGGCAACCGGTTATGGGCCAAAAGGGAATTGATACTCCCGTCAGCACTGCGGAAGCGCGGGTAACTGGCGGCTGTCAGGGTTCGCTACCGCAGTGACCGCTGTGGTTCACGTGGAGTGGGTGAATCCAGCAGCAGTATCGCCACCAGAGTCACTGACCAGTGTGTCAGCAGCTTCCAGACCACTGTGGTTCCCGTGGAGGAGATAATCCAGCAGCGGTATCGCCACCAAACTCGCTGACAGTGCAGACAGCTAGTCCCAGATCGATGGTGTGCCTATGAAAAAAGGTAAATCCAACAACATCAGTTAGGCCTATGGACTCGGGGAGTCAGGCCAGGAGGGTTCCCCTCCTTCAATGGGTAGCGTCTTCGGATGTTTAGTCCACATGGAGCACCTGATGGAGAGGTGGCTCCACAATGATACGCTCCAAAGGAGGGAGCTATCCGTGGCTGCAGCACCTGTTTCAGGGCTGTCCAGAAAAGATGCTCCAGCAAGAGGAGCTTTATATTCGTGGGTCTCCTCGGGGGCACGTGGCAGCAGCACCTGTTGAAGGTCTGTCTGGGAAGAGCTCCTGATGGAGCAGATGCTCCATCACGATATGCTCCAGCAAGAGGAGCTTTATATCCGCAGGTACGGGATACTGAGTTGGATGATCAGCCATGATGATATTGAATGGCGGTGCAGGCTCGAAGGGCCGAATGGCCTGCTCCTGCACCTAATTTCTATGTTTCTATGTCTTTCGAGGCACGCTCAGTATTATGGCCAGGATTGGTTTCAAGACTGGCTCGGAAATCGGGCCAGAGTTGTTGCTAGAGTAGGTACGGAATTGGCATGGCCTGTTCATTGTGAAAGATGCAGAATGTTGTTTAACTCACATGTGCAGTATAATTTTTTTCTGAATAGGAAACTTTGCATATGTTTTCCATAGGATGTTCCCATTTACAGGGATCACCGGAGACATTTGAAATTCATCTGGATAGGGGCAATGATAAAAAAAATTGCAAAATGGGTTAACTTCAGTTCCTAGCATAATTCACCAAATTACTTAAACCGATGCTTGAACTGGTCAGAGCTCAAAAACATTTATTATATCTTGTCTGGAGGATATTCTAACACTGTATGTTGGTAAAATTAACTGTTTCAGATTCAAACTATATTTAAGAAAAATTAAGGTGATACCAACTAGACTTGTTGATCATTGGGATTTACCTTTGACTATTAATTAGCCTAGACTTTGCCCTGGGGTAAGAGATTGGAATTAATAGGAGCCTGTAACAATCTTGTTGTGATAAGCAGCCTTCTATTCATCAAGTGTAATTGGCAATATGGTAGCTATGTTTCAGCTGTGCAAGTGGGGGAGCTTACATTGTGCAAAGTAGTAATCTCTCAAGTGCCATGTAGGTCTTTGTGACCGACCTTATGCTATCACCATTTCCTCTTCAGGAGATGGGAAGTGTTTTGATGGAATGCTAATGTTACATCTAATACAGTGCAGGTAACTGACATCTTGGAGTTTGTTTTAAATTGGTCTTTGAAAATAAATTAAGTTATAGGACCACTAACTGTGCCAACATGTCTTCCCATCATATTTGCTGCAACGAACGGGACCCACTCTGTCGGGTTTCACCCTCTGATACCAAGTTTATAATGGATATCTTTCACACAGGTTCGCCCAGGACAAGCACAGGGCAGTATGGGATATTGACATGGTATTAACACTATTTCACCAGGGGGCTCCAGCTACGTCCTTAGCTTTGGCCCGGCTCTCATAACATAGTTATCCTCATGGCGCTGGTCAGTGTAACGGGTTCAGTCACTACATGTTGTGACTGGACAGGATGGTTACATCTGCAAATAATATTATATTTTAATGTTTTGTTAAGCAGAGCAGACGTGAGGTCCGAAACTAGTTTCATGGCATACCCCATAGACCTTTCGGTTATGTATGGTCACACATATACAACAATATTTCAAGGTCACCAAGACCCTTAGAGGCTCTGAACTAGCAATGTTTGTTAATTACAAAAACTTTATAAGAAGGTATTGGTTCAGACCATCACCAGGTGGTTAAAACGGGTTTTGGGTCATGCAGGAATAGATACTGATATTTTTTCAAATCTCACTCCACCAGGGCTGTTACAACATCAGCAGCAAAGGTTATGTATGTTCCGGTGGACCACATCCTAGCGGCTGCAGGATGGTCGAACAAATGAACTTTCTGAACATTTCATAATAACCTATTGCCAGACCAGGGCTATTTCCCAACTCTATTTTAGGTTCAGTAGTTCAACACCTGGATGAGAGGAGTTACTATTATTATTATTTATTCATTATGAATGTTTCCCTCATCTGTCAATTAAGGCAGTTGTGGCTGTGTGGACTCGATCTCATGGCATGAAATCACAGAGCTTTGAAATCATCACGGAATCACTCACGTGACTCTAAAGTAAATTAGTAAGATTAAACAAGAATTTACCAGTTTGAAATTTTATCTTTATTTTATGAGGAGTTATGATGAGCGATTACGTGCCCTCCGCTCCCAACCCTCGTATCATAAAGATCATCTGGTAGCTCTAAGCCTTACTATGTTACTTCGACTACTGTTATCTGTGATTTTACACCGCTGCTTTGAAGATTGATGCGCATGCGGACTGGTGGGGTTTCTTCACGTAATCGCTCATCGTAACTCCTCAAAATAAAGATCAAACTTCAAACTGGTAAGTTCTCATTTAATCTTGCTATTAAACCTCTTGACTCTCTAGACTCTCTGCTGGTGCTGCTTTGTTGAGAATAAATTTAGGGGCTTTAGGTTGAGGTTTAGGATTAGGTTTATTATTGTCATGTGTAACGAGGTACAGTAAAAAGCTTTTTTTTGCATGATATCCAATCAGATCAGATGACATTGTATATAAATACAATCAGGTAAAACTCAAGTACAATAAATAGAGCAAAGGGGAATATATAGAGTGCAGAATATAGTTCTCAAGAAAGACATTCTTGCCATAGAGGGAGTACAGAGAAGGTTCACCAGACTGATTCCTGGGATGGCAGGACTTTCATATGAAGAAAGACTGGATAGACTCGGCTTGTTCTTGCTAGAATTTAGAATATTGAGGGGGGGATCTTATAGAAACTTACAAAATTCTTAAGGGTTTGGACAGACTAGATGCAGGAAGATTGTTCCCGATGTTGGGGAAGTCCAGAACAAGGGGTCGCAGTTTAAGGATAAGGGAGAAGTCTTTTAGGACCGAGATGAGAAAAACATTTTTCACACAGAGAGTGGTGAATCTCTGGAATTCTCTGCCATAGAAGGTAGTTGAGGCCAGTTCATTGGCTATATTTAAGAGGGAGTTAGATGTGGCCCTTGTGGCTAAAGTGATCATGGGGTATGGAAAGAAGGCAGGTACAGGATACTGAGTTGGATGATCAGCCATGATCATATTGAATGGTGGTGCAGGCTCGAAGGGCCGAAAGGCCTACTCCTGCACCTATTTTCTATGCTTCTATGTTTCTATATCGCATATACTGTAATAGACAAAATGCTGGAGTAACTCAGCAGGACAGGCAGCATCTCTGGAGAGAGAGAATGGGTGATGTTTTGGGTCGAGAACCTTCTTCAGACACATATCGCATATAATGTTCCATAGACAAAATCTGCAGGTGATATCTTTCCCTTTAGCCATGCCATGTGTTGGAATATTGGTTCCTCCAGCTTGTCTTACTTCCCGCTAATGAAGCCTATAAGTGCTGATAGCTGGTAAAGAAAACTAGGTTTAATTGAAGTTCTCAGATCTTCAATTAAACCTAGCTTTCTTTCCCAGCTATTGGCATTTTAGATTTCTAAACAATGTTCCAACTAGAGCATGACACTTAAATTACTGAGACATAGTTATTTGTAAATTTAAACTCCGCAAAGACATTTAAGGACACTATTTTGTACTACAGGAGTAAAATCAGAATGCATTTTTTTCACCCTATCGTGGATCCCAGGAACCTTTTCCTCAAAAGTCAATGAATATTCTAACCAATAAAATGTTGAGCACCGAGACTTACATATATTTATTCGGTAAGAAAGTCAATGCATGGGAATCGAAGGTGTGCAAAAATGTTGAGACCCAATCAATAATTGATCTAATAAAATGGAGGAAAAGGTTTAATGGTTAAATTCACGAATCGCATCCTAAATTAATTCCATTAAGCTTGCAAATAATGCTCTTCTAATTATTATGATGCAGCACTGAAACCTGCATGAATTGAATATGGTACATAATTTATATGTGTATATAATATAACATGTGTATTCAAAGTTTGTACTATTTTAATAAATAGAAATGTTTCTAGCTAACAACTTATTTTGAAAGAAAGATTTTGTAGAGATATTGAATAGAAATATTCAAGCAACATCACGTCAAGTCAATGCTATTGTCATATACACACTATGGTGAGATAGAGGTACAATGAAAACTTTGCTTGCAGCAGAATCACAGGCACATACTGTAGACTCAGAGAAAGACAAATCATACATAGATTACACATAAAGATCTCTAAAAGTAAGAACACTGGAAAATAACAGGATATCAGTGCAAAACATGATTAAAAGCCTGTACAATAGATGCCCCTTTGAAGCAGGTTTGTTGATAGTGATGGCATCGCATGCAATTCTTTTCAAAGTAACATGCCAAATAAGCAATCAGGAAGCACTGGATAAACTGCAGTAAATGGACATCAAGGGGAAAGCACTGGAACAGTTTGGGAGTCATGCTTCACATAAAGGAAGATAAATGTAGATGTCAGAGTTTAATCATCCTAATCCCAGTACTTCACTGGTAGATGTCCTCTGGGTAGTGTCTTTTGCCCAGTTATATTCTGTTGCTTCAGTGATCTTCCTTGCATCATAAAATCAGAAGTAGAGTCATTTATTCTTGATTGCACGATGAAAATTAAGCCAACCATACCAGCATGCTCCAGGACTTGGACAACATTCAGGCTTACACTGAGGTGGCAAATTAAATATACACTACAAATGTGTCAAACAATGGCCATTGTAGATTGGTTATTTCCTACTAACTAATTGTAGTGCTTGTTAGTAGTTGCTCTGCCTAATATGCGATTTATAGTACCAAGAACTTGCCTACATAATTCAGTCTGCGTAGCTGTTAGTTACTGTATGTTCTGAAGGACCAACGCTGTAAGTGAACTTTAATAAACATGTGTTGTATCTTGACGTGTGTACGACTCGGCTCATTACATGGTGTCAAGAAGTGAGTCTTGCCTACCTACTCCGTTCATGTTTATTGGAGTTTGTTTTTTATAATTGTTTTTTGTGCCCATTATCTCTATCATGGCAAACTCATCTCACCGTCCTAGTTCTCTGATCTTTGACTCTGACATTGATGAACGCTGGCGCCTTTTCGAGCGCAACTACATTCACTACGTTCGCATTGTTCATCGCAACGATCCTCCAGATGTAAGTGCTTCTGTGTTACTCAACCTGGCTGGCCCGAAGGCAATGAAACGTGCAGACCGTTTTACATTTGAGTCTGCTGTTTTAGACGCAAACGGACAGATCCTAGTGCCTGCAGACTGATGTCTTGTCAAACCCGTGCTGCCCTGGCTGTACCCCAGCAGCTTTTGCAGCAAAAGGTTCGTTCTCCACCTGCGGTCCAGAAACAAATACAATTCATGCGCGATGCACAAAAACGTTTTTGCGACAGATCCACTTAAACCACTTAAACCTCTCTCCAGTGGACAGGTTGTTCGCCTCCAAACCAGCATGGGCTATGGCCATCTGGGTCACATCCACAGCCCTGCCAAAGAACTGCGCTCTTACATAGTTAGTGCGGACGGGGCCATTTACAGATGCAACTGTCAACATCTCCTTCCAGTGAAGGAACCGCGTCCTGCAACTCCGCATCCAGAGATTTTGTGTTTTGTATACCCTCCCACTACTGGGCCGGCTGCTCCACTATCAGAGACTGTGTCTCCCGTGGCCTCCCCACGGCGTTCAGCGCCTAGCTCGCCTATTTCACCACCTCCACCCGGCTGGATCCCGGTCACATCCCCGGTTCCCTTCCAGGTCACTTCACCAGTTAAAGGAGGAGATGCGAATTCGTACCGCACACATGCCTGACGGGTCAACAGGCCACCCATTAGATACGGTGATTTTGTGTAATTATCTATACTTCCCCATATGCGTTATTAACGTTTTGGCTGCAGTATTGTGTAGCCACCATTTCCACGCATCTATGCTTTATTTTGTTTCTACAAGGAAAGATATATATTGGTTATTTCCTACTAACCAATTGTAGTGCTTGTTAGTAGTTGCTCCGCCTAATATTCGATTCATATTACCAAGTGCTTACCTACGTAATTTCGTCTGAGTAGCTGCTAGTTATCTAATGTTCTGCAGACCAACGCTGTGAGTGAACTTTAATAGACATGTGTTGTATCTTGATGTGTGTACGACTCGGCTCATTACAGCCATTTCCAACAAAAGAGCATCGAACTCTCCTTTCTTAATTTTAGTCGGTGTTACCATTACTGAAGTCAACACCATCAACATAGCTGTCATCCTTTACCTGAAACTCAGCTGAACGAGCTACTGCTTGCAAAGGCAGGTCAGAGGCTGGGTATCTACTGAATGACATCTAAAACCCTTCCATCAAATAGAAGGTCCAAGGCAGGTTGGAATATTCCCCTCTTGACTGAATACAGTAAATGCACCTCCAAACACACTCAAGACGCTTGGTGCCATGTGCACTATCTATAAAAGGAGCTGCAGCTACCTACCTAGGCTATTCCTCCTTCCAAATCCATGGCCTTTACCACCAATAAGGAAGATAGAAGCTCTCACATGGGTTTATATTACACAAGCTGTACCCCCCCCCCCCCCCCCCCCCCTCAAGCTATACACAAGCTGCACACAGATATATATTTCCATTTATTTATCATTCCTTGATCAATTGAACAGTATTGTGGGAATACTTTTACCAGAAGTACTGATGCAGTTTAAGAAAGCAATTCACCATCACCTGATCGAAGGTGATTAGAATAACAAAAGGGCTTTGTCAAAAATGTCTTCCACCAGAGAGAAATAGTAAAAAACAACTTGTTCATTCAAGTACAAAGAAAAGGTTGTCACATCCCTTCTATATTTTTGTGTGGTAGGAGATTGCAAACTTCACGTGGTCTGCCCTGTTTCAACGAATGCAATCAACCTGGCGTGCACAATCAAATAAGATCAAATAAAACGTTATCCTACCACTTTAGGCTGTGCACGCATACGCAAGAAGTATATTTTTGTTTGAGATGTTCTTCATCGCTCCTACATTTTGCTTCATTCTTGTTTTTAGTTTTTCATTTAAAAGTTTGCAGCCTGCTTTTGTTTACATGTCAGAACATTACTTTTCTTACACTAATTATTCCCTGCCAAGGTTTGCAGACAGATTCTCTAAGCTTGCTTTGTAGAAGATACACAGGGTCACATTCGAAAAACAGTGTTCATTCCTTATGGTTAATTGTTTAGTTTAGTTTACTTTAAGGTAGATTGTGAGCTAAGCAATACCTTACATAAAATACAAGATATTTAATCTGGTGAAGCTACTATATACCAGAGTGTTTTTATAATGCACTCTGTAGGAAGAAAGATTATGGTATATTGATATAGCCATTACATTAAAAATCAAGTTATTCCATTATTATTCCATAAACTGATGACATGTCTACCAAGAATACTATAAGTCTTCCTCAGAAGGAATAATCATCTGGCCACCCTGATAACCTCTCCCTACCCCACCTGCTTTAAAAAGTCCGGAATCATTCTGATGCAAAAAAAACAGGTAGAGTGCCCTAAGTAGTATAAATACCAACATTTAAATGCTAATTTACTTTATATTCATTAATGGCAGTTAATGCTTACTCATACTCATACTTACTTTATCAGCAAGTATGTTTTGCAACATACGAGGAATTTGATTTTTTTCCTTTGATTATTGTGACTGTAAAACATGACAGAGAATAGTATCTGTTTGCTTGTCAAATCTTTGTTGCTGGGATAAGCAGGCTTAAGAAAGCAGGATGGAGTACATGCCCCAGTCTGTATTAATGGTGCTGAAGTGCAGATGATCAAGAACCTCAAGTTTCTATGTGTTAATATCACCAACAATGTGTCCTGGTCCAACCACATTGATGCCATGGCCAAGAAATCTCTTTACTGGTCTTGCAACTTGTTATCTGCACTTTCTCTCTAGAAACATAGAAAAATAGAAACATAGAAAATAGGTGCAGGAGGAGGCCATTCGGCCCTTCGAGCCAGCACCGCTATTCATTGTGATCGTCCATGGCTGATCGTCCGCTATCAATAACCCGTGTCTGCCTTCTCCCCATATCCCTTGACTCCACTAGCCCCTAGAGCTCTATCCAACTCTCTCTTAAATCCATCCGGTGATTTGGCTTCCACTGCCCTCTGTGGCAGGGAATTCCATAAATTCACAACTCTCGGGGTGAAAACGTTTTTTCTCACCTCTAATAGTTACACTATGTTCTGCGCTCTTAACTTTATTTCTTCTGAACTTTCTGATGAACTTATGTAATGTATTATTTGCATGGATAGCAGGCAAAAACAATGTTTTTTTTCACTGTGCCTTGGTGCATGTTACAATGATCAATCCCAATAGCAATAGAATACCTTGGACAACCCCCAAAAACATTACCCAAATCACTAGGATCAGCACTTTTAACTATCTAAAACAACATTAATTACTGGGAAAGTCAATGTTTTGGTGCACAACGGTTTACAGGTGTCAATGATGCTATGGAAATATTTAATGAAACAGACAACACAACAAAGCTACGAAGATTATTCGATCCCTCATCGAAAAAGAGAACTTGTAGAAACTAAAATCTTATTGCACTTCAATTAAATCACCACTGCACTTCAATTAAATCATTTCCATTTTTTTAAATTTAGGCACACTATGAAGTTGAGTAATCATTTCAAAGGTAGATCATTTTTATTTTCCTGTGAAAAGTGTATGTTATCTAGACCATGATAAATAATAGAATTGAATCAACCCTTTTGAGTGCAAATTGTCATTGATTTATGAATATGAAGACATCCCATTGGCTATAGATGTGAAGTAAATGGAGTAAGAATTGTTCAATGATAACATCTGCGTGTTATAGTGGTTTCCCATGGTCATGGGCTTTGGAAACAGTGGTTGTTTGTGGTTCTCTGGGATGTCTATATTTTGTGCCTTAGATTTTTTTCAGTTTATTTTCAATCAAAGCACTTGGTTCAATACCAATCCCAGCACCAATTACAAGACAAACAAACAGATACAATTCTCTGTCATGTTTTACAGTCACAATAATAAAAGGAATAAATCTGCCATTAAAGATAAATTTGCATTGAAATATCTGTATTTACTTTCATAAACAGTGAAGGTCTCCTGTGAAAGCAAAGAAAATCCAATCAGAATACACCTAGCAGTCAACAAACTCATTTCTGAGCCACAATACAAAAATACTTTTTATGCTGAAGGTAACGCATTACTAAATATCTACATCTTGAGCATCACTTGCCTGCAAAATATACTGATCAGCATATCAGTATATTAACACATTGTAATTAATAATATGACTTTTAAAAATAATATGAATATTAATACAATTCTTTTTTTTTGGTTGGATTCAGTTTACTCCATGCAAGAAGCCAACCTGAGAACAATCAAAGGATCTTCTAATGCATTCCAATCTCAAATGATGGCATACATTGAATGCAAGCTCTAAGCCATTATCTCAGTGTAATTGCGGATCATGCCAATTGCAACCGACCCATTTTTGGTGGAAATTAACACTTGCATTTGTATAGAATCTTTGCCATCATCCCAAAGTGCATTTCAGCTCGTGAAGTACTGCTCTGTAAGGTGCACACACCATCCAAACTTGTAACTGTACCACCATTCTTTTATTGTCAAAGTCAATGCTGGAATATCCAGTGGGAGTTTTATGATAAGGTTGGAAGACACAGTTATCATGTCTCGTCCAACCTCACAAGATGGACGAGACATGAACATCACTATTGGTCCTAGGACAGTGTCCCAGGCCCAACTATCTTCAGCTGCTTCATTGATGACTTTCCTTCCAGATTAGAAATGGGGGAGTTCACTCTGATGGTACAATATCCTGGTCCATTCACAATCCTATACCAGTTCATGTACTAAGACCCAAACATTGTTTAGGTATGGATACAAAGTTGGAGCAATGCAGCAGGTCAGGCACCATCTCCAGAGAAAAAGGATAGGCGATATTTATCGTAGAAACTTTACCTATCTCTTTTCTCCAGAGATGCTTCCTGACCCGTTGAGTTACACCGGCACATTGTGTCTACCAGCATCAGCAGCTCTTTGTTTCCACATAATGTTTAGGTATGGATTGCTAAGTGTCACTAGAAAAGTGCCATACATTGACATCCTCCAACAAGAAAGAGAGTAACAAGCAACACTTCACTGAACACAGATATTTAATGGCATATCTGGAGGTCACCGTTGAATGGGAACTCAATTGGACTGGATACTTAAATACAGTGGCTACAAAAGCAGGTCATATGCTGTGTACCCTGTGCCATTTCACCTCTAAAGCCTTTTGACCACCTGCAAGGAATGAGTCAAGAATGTGATGATAATACTGTACATCTGCTGGTTGAGTGCAGCTCCAAGAGCACTTGGCAAACTCAAAAGCATCCAGGGCAAAGCAGTTGACATAGGCGGCACCCCATTTGCCACTCTGACCATTCATTCCCTATATGACTGGCAGAAACTGGTTGCTGTATGTACAATCTACAAAATGCACTGTAGCTACCGGTCTGGGCCACTCCAGCAGCACCTCTCAAATCCAAGCTCCCTGCCATCAAGAATGACAGGAGCCGCAGGCATAGGGGAACACCACAATCTGTCAGTTCCTGTCAGAGTTGTACACCACCTGAACATAGAAATATATCTCTTGTCCTGCATCCTGACTGAAAATTAATCCTGGAATCACTTACCCAACAGCACTTTGGGAATACCATCACTTGAGAGACTGTTTTCATGATGGCAGCTCTTATTTTCTCAAGGGCAATTAGCGATGGACAGTAAACATTCGCCTTGTCAGTGACATCCAGATCCTGAAAAATGTCAAGTAAGAAAAAAACAATGACTTGTGCTTTGTTTGCACTATATAACAGATGGGGTAACCAACAAGTACAGTAAACAAAGATTCCACCGAGTGAACATTATATCAAGCAGCTCGAGGTGACATTAGTCACATTTACTCCATATCGTGCACAAAAAACTAGACAATGAAAAATAGCATTACTTTATCAATTCCCTTCTGGCACAGTTTAAATGACTGAACAGTGGCACAACATCTATCAACTTTCCATGTCTGCCAAATACTAAAATAACATAACAATATTAAATGTGACAACTATAATCTAGGGATAACCACAGAATAAAAGTATACCTTTCTTCAGGAATGCACTGTATGTTTCTTCATATTTACCGAGTGACCCTGAAATAATGATCAGATTATAATTACTCGTCCTTCTCCTGAGTCATTTTATGGAAACTACCTTTCTTTTGTTTATTTTTGTGACTAGATGAATGAAACCAAAGATTATTAGGCATTGTGTAGCCTTCATGAAGTTGGGACATTATTTTACAGTTGCACAAGATGTCAGTGAGGCCACACTTGGAGAACTGTGGTCAGTTTTGGTCACCCTGATATAGGAAGGATGTCATTAAGCCCGAAAGAGTGCTGAGAAAAAATACGAGCATATTGCCAGGACTTGAGGGGCTATAGGGAGAGGTTGAGATGGCTGGGACTTTATTCTAGTATATTTAAAACATTAATGAACAGTTTCAAGAAAGTCAACTACACTTTCAAGAAAGCCATCTCTCAATTCTCAGTTTGATTACATTTCACATTTTACACAAAGTTCTTTAAGCACAGCACCTCAAGGAATCATGACAAGCATTTAAATTGTACCTTGTATCCTAAATCATTTGCTACATTTCATAATAATTAATTAATAAGTAATTAGTAAGGATTATTTTATATACGCAACTTATTCTCTTGAATATGATTTGTTGAATCTTTACCTCCCAAGATATTGTGTCTTGATGACTACAAAACCAAAAATGGTGGGGGAGCCATAGTGGCACAACAGTCAAGTTGCTGCATTACAGCGTCAGAGAACCGGGTTCGATTCTGACGACGGGTGCTGTCTGTAAGGAGTTTGTACATTCTACCTGTGACAACATGGGTTTTCTCCAGGTGCTCTGGTTTCCTCCCACAGTCCAAAGACGTGCAGGTTTGTAGATTAATTGGCTTTGGTAAAAATTGTCCCCAGTGTCCCCACCATGACAGGTGAGGATTGAAATAAATTTAAAAATAAATCTGGAAATAAGAGGTTTGGTATTGGTAAAAGTGACCTTGAAACTATCAGATTGTATCTAAAATCAAGTAGGTAGCCTAATATCTTTAAAGGTAGGAGACCTGATATACATAGAAGATTTAAAGGGCCTGTCCCACTTAGGCGGGTTTTCTGCCTGCGACCTTCAAGCTCGAGGCACTCGCCTGAAAAACCGCAAACTGGAACGGCGACCGTCAGAGCGGAACACACACACACACACAAACACATTGCAAAGGCGGGGGCCATGGAAAGAGGGGGAGCGCTATCTGAAATTCACACAGTGCAAATCCAAGCTGATACAGACAAACACCGCAATGAACGGGAAGGTTAAAGACAGCTAGCACAGTGTACGGCAAGTCATATAAAAGAGCGGGGGGGGGGAGGGAGGGGAGAAGAAGGGGTGAAGGAGTTGAGACACTTTCAAGAAGCCGGACAACTTTTAATAAGCCAGAGATACACAGCTGTGAAGTTTAGCGGGCATTTAACATTACCAATCGGTTTTCCTTGGTTCTGAAAACCCGTGCTTACGTTTCAATGAGCCAATGAAAATGCCCGGTCAGCAAAGGAGATTAACTAAAACTACCTACGACTACCTTGACTACCTACAACGACATGGCGACCCCACTAAAACTGCACCTATGACTACAAAAGACTCGATTTTCTCCATGGCGACCAATTGTTGGTCGCAGAAAATGTTTCACCATGTTGAAAAATTTGCTGCGACCATACTGAGGCTGTGACTAGTTCCCAGAATGTGGGAACCCCTCTCGACTATGAAGGAGACTCACCAGACACCACCAGCGAACATGTGGCGACCATGCGGCGAGCGCAGAGTTTCCTGCACTCGCCTAAAAAGTCGCCTAAGTGGGACAGGCCCTTAACGGTCACACTTGCTATCAATACCAATATCAAGCGAATGATTAAAAAGTATATTTTATCAAGCTTTAATGAGAAATGGACATTGCCAATGAGAAAAAGAAAGTATGTGACATACGTCCATGAAATGGTGACATGTCTTCTGCTGGTGGACGGCCCCACCCCCCGGAATTCGGAGCGGGGCCAGCGCCACCGCCCCTCATGCCAGCTACGAGCCCAGCTCAACCCCTCCGGCCGCCCCTGGATGAGGACCGGACACCCGAATGGGGAAGCGGTGGCCCAGTGGAGGCTCGGCGATGCCCACGGTGCCGGAGACCCGTGCCTCCGCCTGCGCCCGACCCTGACCATGGTTGCCGACCCCGACCCCATGGAGCAGCACTAAGCATAAAGCACTCACTGAAACAAAGGTCTGATAACCAAAGATAGCACACAGCAGATCCGCACCCTCCAATGTTAATCTCCAGTGACCTATGACCTGGGCGTGCGCAGTCGGAATACCAATCTCGCTTATTCAATATTAATATTTGATCAGGTTCTGTTTATACAGGATCATAAGATTAATTGAGTAAGAAGGAACTGCAGATGCTGTATTAAACCGAAGAGAGACACAAAAAAGCTGGAGTAACACAGTGGAACAGGCAACATCTCTGGAGAGAAGGAATTGGTGACGTTTCGGGTCGAGACCCTTTTTCAGGTTCTGAATTTAGGGAAATATGAAATTAATCGGCCTTCTTTTATTGGCTTGAAAAGCCCTTGAGTGTTAGCTGGCAAAAACAGGGGTCCTGTGACCCAGATGGTGTTGATGCAAGGATACAATGGAACACATACACTAGGAATGGGATGCGGTGTTTGTTGAAATTAACAAAGATGTTAATAAGAAGTACCACAGGAGGGTTGTTCAATGAGGAGTGGCTGAATAGGATTGTCACATATTCTCTAGCAATTAGAAGAATATGAAACAAATTTTTCAAAGCTGAATGGTGCACAGCGATAGAGACCAGGGTTCGATCCTGACCATGGGTGCTGCCAGTATGGAGTTTGTACGCTCTCCCCGTGACCTGCGTGGGTTTTCTCTGGGTGCTCCGGTTTCCTCCCACAGTCCAAAGGCAAACTGGTTTGTAGCTTAATTGTAATTCATTAAAATTGTAAATTGTCACTTGTGTGCAGGATAGTGCTAGTGTGTGGGGATCGTAGGTCGGCGTGGACTCAGTGGGCCTTTGTCTCTAAACTAGATACAACTAAACTAAAATAAAATAAAGTTCTGTGAGGGATTGAGAGGGAAATGTGAGGAACTGCTTTATCTGGCAAAATAATTTAGAATTTTACTTCGGAGTCACGTGAGTGACTACGTGAAGACCCCGCCAGGACGCATGCGCTACCATGGATTATTTGGGGTTCACTATTGACTCTGTTCATATGTCTATCACCTTGCCACCAAACAAAGTGACAGACTTGATGGGAGTATGCAAAAGCCTCACTGGCATCAGGGAACCATCCATTCGGCAAGGAGCAAGAGTGATTGGGAATTGGTGCCTGCGTTCCCAGCAGCACAATTGGACCACTCCATTATTAAAACCTGGAAGAGGGAAATTTTAGCTCTCAAAAATCATACAGGCCATTTCAATAGGCCTATGCAACTACCAGGGAAAGTAAATTAGAAATAAACTGGTGGATAGAGATGAATCTTCGGAAAAGTTTTATTTCTGTTTAAAGCACTCAATACTATGTTCCTCAAAAATTGTTCAGAGCTGGGGTGTGAGAGAGATTTGGATCTCAACCACTTACCTTCTGCTAAATGCAAAAGCAGCAGGGACACACAACATTAAATGGATGTTGGATCGCCTATGGGACAGATATCGACCTTTTTTCCATCCGGGTTGCTTGGGAACGGACTATGCAATCCAACTTCCAACAGGCACCCCACAACCTTGGCATGCGGGAAAGTATCGCAACTGTATGAACTTGTTGATTTGCAGCACCTCTCCTAGGACTGATGACCTGAACTCTTTTTACGCTCAGTTCGAGATGGGCAACACCACCACCTAGGTCTGGATACGGCACTATCGACAATACCAATATCGCACCAGCGGGCTGACTAATGAATAACCTGCTTACTATGGGAGGAATGAGCACACATTTCTCATTAGCTAAATGCCCTCCCTAAGACAGTGCAAACGATGTGAAGAGTGGCTCTGCCACACGGGTGAACGCACCTGAGGAAAAATTAAGCTGTAAAATAAATTACAATGGCCCCAGCATGTGTGTGAAATACATCTCCGGGGGAGTAAATCTTTGGAAATCTTCACGTAGTCCTGTGCTACGTTTTGATCATTTTATGAGGAGTTACTAGCTCGGTGTTCACTACAATATTCAACCTCTCCGCTGGACAATCCATAGTCCTTCATGCCTGCTTCAAAAATCCACCAGTGAAAAAAACTCTTTATCTGTACCAAAGAAAAATGCCTCCCCAGCCTGTCTGAATAACTACCGTCCAGTGGCCCTCACCTCGGTAGTCATGAAATGCTTTGAGAGGCTGGTGAAGAGGGCTCTGAACACATCTGCGACATGGACCCGTTTACAATTTGCATACCGTCCGAACAGATCCACGGACGACGCTGTCTCCCAGGTTTTGCACACCACTCTCTCCCATCTTGACAGCCAGAAGGGGGGCTACGTGAGGATGCTGTTCATAGACTTCAGTTCAGCCTTCAACACGATAGTCCCCACCAGACTGGCCGAGAAGCTACTGGGATTAGGGCTCAACACCCCCCTGTGTGCCTGGGTCCTGGACTTTCTCACCTCCAGGCCCCAGGTAGTCAAGATGGGAGGGAATACATCGAAGTCCCTCACCCTGAGCACAGGATCCCCCCAGGGTTGCATCCTCAGCCCCCTATTGTACTCCCTGTACACACATGACTGTGTGGCTAGGTTCAACTCCAACTCGATAATCAAGTTTGCTGATGACACTGAGGTTGGTGGTGGGCCTGGTCTCAGACAACGATGAGAAGGCCTACCGGGAGGAGGTAGCTGATGTCAGGACAACAGCCTCCTCTTGAACATCAAAAAAACGAAGGAGCTGATCGTGGACTTTAGGAGGGCACATCATCCGAGGACGTACACACCATTGAGGATAAATGGGGATACTGTGGATAGGGTGAGCTGTTTTAAATACCTGGGAGTCCACATCTCTGAGGATATGACATGGACATCGCACGCTGCAGCACTCGTGAGTAAGGCAAGGCAGCACCTTTACCACCTCAAGCAATTGAGGAAATTCAGAGTGTCTCCGAGGATCCTCCAGTGCTTCTACTCAGCGGCTGTGGAAAGCATCTTGTCCGGAAATATTACAATCTGGTTTGGGAATTGCTCTGCCCAGGACAGGAAGGCTAGTAGAACGCACTATGGGAAGTCCTCTCGCCCCTCTGCAGGAACTATACATCAGGAGATGCAACTCCAGAGCCAATAAGATAATGGGAGACCCCTTCCACCCCTGCAACAGACTGTTCAAGCTGCTACGGTCAGGCAAACGCCTCCGTTGCCATGTTGTGTGAATGGAGAGGATGAGAAGGAGTTTCTTCCCAGAGGCCATTCGGACTGTAAACTCCTGTCTCACCAGGGACTACTAACTTACTGTACCACAATACCGCCCACAATATTTAATATGAAAAAGAACATGTGATTCTGTTTGTAGTTTGTTGTTTGTTTGTTTGTTTGTTTTTTTGCACAAAGTCCGCAGGCACTGCCACTTTTCATTTCACTGCACATCCCGTATGTGTATGTGACGAATAAACTTGACTTGACTTGACTTGAAAGCATGTGGGAATTCTATATGATGTAAAATATAATATATCATGGTACAGTGATATAACCTCTGTACTCAGTAACCCCGCACAGCTTTAAACATGAATTATAATATCTTCTTACTTGCACTTTTTGACTGTGCACAAATCTCTCTGAGCTGCACTTGCACGCTGTTCTTTAAACATAAATATAATCCCGTTTTTAGTTCTAGAAAATGTTGAACATTATTCACCCGAGCAACTACTTAGAGGTGATTTAGTTTTGCCCTCGGCTTTTATACAGGTTTACAATGTCTACCCTCAACCTTGTATCTTACATAAAGAATCACACCCATGATGATTGTCGCCTCCTTTCCTGTTGATTGCACCATCTTCATCCTGCTTGCCTGCTAAAAGACCATGGATTATCCAATATAGAAATGCTCGATGTTTGACCATTAGTGCAATAAAACCACTCTCACTGGGAAATGTTTTTCATCATTCCAATAAGTTTGCAAATGAATTTTACTCAAGTGGCTATACTAATATTATACTCAAAAGCCTGTTGGGGGCCAAATAAGCAAACGTATATCCAAAGGAATAGACCATTCGGTTGATGAGTAAGACCCAGAAGATAAGAATCAGTCATTTTCTGTTCAAGATTAAGATTAGGAATTTCCAAAATATACCTTGCTTATGAAATTCAGGGGCACAGAATCCACAGTACTCCTGTCTTCCTGCTAATTGCTTTTTAGCAAGCGATTTTTAATCTTTAATCTTTACTAGCTCGATCCCCAAATTACAGCAGCTTAGGCCTTTATTCGATTTCCTAAAAGAGACATTGCTATATATTAATTGAAGATATTTCAGCTTGTCTGTCACAGTTTTCAAACAATTTTAAATCAAATGTAAATTTGCTTACAATATAAATATGCTTGCTTGTAAACCTCTAAGAGTAAGTCGCAAGAGGAATTTAATCCTGTCAAGTGAGATGCGAGGCATTTTGGAAAGTCAAATTGGAGTGGCTCATATAAAATAACTAACAGGGTACTGCCAGAATGTTGGTAAATAGTGACTAATTAGCGTTGATAGGCAAAAAGGTCAACATGGATGTGCTGGGCAGAAAGGCCTGTTTCTGTGCTGTATAACATAAGGCATTGGTGAGGCCACATTTGGAGTACTGTGTTCGGTTTTGATCTCCCTGCTACAGGAAATATGTTGTTAAGCTGGAAAGAATGCAGAGATGATTTAGAAGGATGTTGTCAGGATTGAGAGGGCCTGTTCTATACAGAGGTTGGGCAGGCTAGAAATTTACTCTTTGGAGCGCAGGAGATTGAAGGGTAATCCAATTAAGGTGTATAAGATGTTAAAGAAGGTACTGCAGATGCTGGAAAATCGATGGTACACAAAAGGCTGGAGAAACTCAGCGGGTGCAGCAGCATCTAAGGAGTGAAGGAGATAGGCAACGTTTCGGGTCGAGACCCTTCTTCAGACTGGTCAGGGATCAGGGAAATGAGAGATATAGACGGTGATGTGGAGAGATAAAGAACAATGAATGATAAGTATCGATGGTAAAGGGAACAAACCATTGTAAGCTGTTTGTAGTGTGAAAATGAGAAGCTAGTGCGACTAGTGTGGGGGAGAGATCGGGAGAGAGGGAATGCCAGGGCCCGAGGGCTGAGGGAGAGGTGGGAAGGGGAGGAGACAGCAAGGGTTAACAGAATTGAGAAAATTCAATGTTCAAGCCCAGAGGATGCAGACTCCCCAAGCGGAATATGAGGTACTGTTCCTCCAACTTGCAGTGTTGCTCACTCTGGCCGTGGAGGAGGCCCAGGAACAAGAGGTCGGATACGGAATGGGAGGGGAGTTGAAGTGCTGAGCCACCGGGAGGTCGGGTTGGTTAATGCGGACCGAGCGGAGGTGTTTGGCGAAACGATCGCCAAGCCTCCACTTGGTCTCACCGATATAGATCATAGATAAGGTGTATAAGATCATGAGGAGTATAGATAGAGTAGATATACAGTCTTTTACCAGAGTAGGGGAATCGACAACCAGAGGACATAGGTTAACGGTGAGATAGGAAAGATTTAACAGGAATCTGATGGACAACATTTTCACACGGAGGGTGGTGTGAATACAGAATAACCTTCCAGAGGAGGTAGTATTAGTGTTTTAGTTTTAGTTTTAGCTTTAGTTTATAGAGATGCAGAGCGGAAATAGGCCTTTCGGCCAACCCAGTCCACGCCGACATTAGTATTCCCATAAATCTTCTAAAATTCCTTGCATCTCACTTGACAGGATTACATTCCTCTTGCAACTTACTCTTAGAGTTTTACACAATGATCATACACACAAGGGCCAATTTACAGAAGCCAATTAACCGACAAACCTGCACGTCTTTAGAATGAGGGAGGAAACCGGAGTGCCGGGAGAACACCAACATGCTCACAGAGAGACCATACAAACTCCGTACAGACTGCACCCTTGGTTGGGATCGAACCTGGTTTGTTGCACTGTAAGGCAGTAACTCTACCAATGCACTATTGTGCACTGTGTAGTTGAGGCGGCTGCCATAATAGCATTTAAAAGACATTTGGACAGGTTCATGGATAGGAAAGATTTAGAGGAATATGTGCCTAATGTGGGCAGGTGGGACTTGTGCAGATGGGGCATCTTGGTCAGCACGGCAAATTGGGCCCAAGGGCCTGTTTCCGTGCTGTATGACTCCATTACCCTGATTCTGAGTTACCTTGAACCTATTTCTTAGCTGAAGCCACAATTAAATTATTTATCCAGTTTGATTTGAACTACAATTTCATAAATGCTTTTCAAAAATATAATCAATACACTTGTTCTAAAGCATAATATTGCCACGTCAGGCAGAGAGTTAGATTTTTTTTTTAAATCCTTAGATAAAGTTTGTTGATCCTTGGAGAATTTGTACAGCAGTGAAATATGTAACCATTGACATTTTAAGACAAAGAAATTTGAAATATTTCCCTCAGATGGAAATCGGGAGCCAGGTTTCATTTGCTGTCATGAATCAAGAAGAAACATAGCATTTTCCTGGAGAAACCTTTCTTAAATTTATAAAATTTTGCAACCATAACTTTGCTGATACATCTGCCCTGATCAACATTTGCTAACACAAATTAGTCAACAAAATTTATGGGATACAAGCATGTGATTCTTCATTCCAATCTCGAGCAATGCAGATCACATCGAACAATATGAAGACATGCAGGCTTGTAAAAGCATACTCACCCTACTCTCTCTCATACTCACATTCCATTACACTCCCAGTCTCCACCACTCTCCCATTCTCCATCCCACTCTCACTCTCCACCTCACTCTCATTCTGTATCCGACTCCCATTCCCTATCCCACTCCTATTCCCTATCCCACTCTCATTTCCTATCCCACTCCCATTCTCCATCCCACTTCCATTCTCCATCCCACTCTCATTCTCCATCCCACTCTCATTGCCTATCCAACTCTCCTTTTCACTCCCACTCTCCATCCCACTCTCACTCAACATCCCAATCCAATTCCCATTATGCTCCCACTCTCCACCATTCTCCCATTATCTATCCCATGCCCACCCTCCATCATATTCAAATCTCCATCCAACTCCCCCACTTCAGTCCACTCCCATTCTCTATCTCTCTCCTACTCTGCATCCCACTCCCAATCTCCATCCCTCTTCCTCCCTCCATTCCATTCACTCTCCATCCCACATCTTCCCTCCATCCCACTCCCCCTCTCCATCCCACCTCTTACATTTGATTTGTGGAAAGTGTTATTTTCAACTTAAATCAGCAGAATTTTTCAATACATCTGTTGCAGGAACCTATGTAATCATCAAATGTTATCTGCTCGGAATCTCTTTGTATCATCTACTTCAACTGTCACTTCAACATCCCATTTCTAGATGTTAAATTTGCTGATGTGATGTTAAGACATGGGGGTCAAACATGTTGCTTGAAATGTTTCTCTCCACAACATGATTCATAATTTAATTTATGTCTTGGCTGTCGGTCTTCAATCTCTCCTCAAGCTTTGGCAGGAATAAAAGTGAAATCATGCCAATAAAAGAAACAAGACCCTTCTCAACTCCAACAATTTCCCTTCAGAATCGTTACTGAAACGTTTAGATATATTGGAATTTACGTTTAGATATATTAGATATATTGGAATTTACGTTACTAGAAAGTATTCCTCTTTGTTTAAAATAAACTTCCCACCATTAATCACTAAATTGTATGCCTATATTCAATTTTGAAAAACACTTTCTATCTCCCTTCTTGGTAGATTAAATGCCATATATATGTTCTCCCTTCCGCAACTGTTATACGTATTCCAATCAATACCGATATATCTCCCTAAATGCTTTTTAAAAAAATTTTACTCTATTGTCACTAACTTTATTTGGGACTACAAAACCCACCGAATACATAAAAGACATTTGTGCAAATCTGAAGAAAATGGAGGATTAGCTCTACCTAATTTTCTTTTTTACTACTGGGCAACTAATATTAAAAATATAACTTTCTGGTAGGACGATACATGTCAACATGTAAATTGGTTAAAAATGGAGAGGGAAGATTGTTTGCCTTTTTGTATAGGCTCGATCCTCCAATCTCCAATACATCTGAATGTCAACTTATGAGTAAAATCCTATAATACATAGTACTATCCGTATCTGGAAACAGCTGAAATTCAAAGTCTTAAATTGAGAAATATGTCTCTCCTTCTTACTATTGCAAATAATCCCTCGTTTAAACCATCTATTTTAGATGTGGTGTTTGTTCAATGGGTAGAACCTGGCAATCAATACTGTGGGAGACCTCCATAAAAAGGGCTCTCTCCACTTTTCAAGAACTACAGGAGAAATATGACTTGAATGCCAATAATTTGTTTAGATATCTCCAAATCCGAGATTACGGGAAAACATGTACACAAGACTGTCCTCTTATGGGTCCAGATATATTAGACGACTGTTCGAATAGACATGCCGATACAAGTAAGTTGATATCTTACATTTATACCACCCTTCTAAATATCGACACCCCACCCTCTGAGATTTATAGGCGAGCATGGGAGGACGAGCTGGGTTTACCCATTTCGAAAGATATATGGAAGGAAAGCCTAAATACATACACTACTGTTCCTTAAATGCCAGGCATTGCCTGATACAATTTAAAGTATTGCATAGATTATACTACTCAAAGACCAAATGAACAAGATCTTCCAAACTATCTCTCCTCTTTGTGATAAATGTCACTTTCAAGAAGCCCCCCTAACTCATTGTTTTGTATCCTGTATAAAAATACAAAACTTCTGGACGAAAAAATTCAATATTATTTCTAAATCACTTAAAACTCAATTGGAGCCAGATCCAAAACTAATAACGTTAGGAATGTCAGAGGGCTGCGCTAATCTAACGATATTTCAAATACGCTTCAAAAGAAAATAGACAATAGACAATAGCTGCAGGAGTAGGCCATTTGGCCCTTCGAGCCAGCACCGCCATTCAATGTGATCATGGCAGATCATCCCAAATCAGTACCCCGTTCCTGCCTTCTCCCCATATCCCCTGACCACTATTTTTAAGAGCCCTATCTAGCTCTCTCTTGAAATCATCCAGAGAACTTGCCTCCAATGCCCTCTGAGGCAGAGAATTCCACATACTCACCAGTCTCTGTGAGAAAAAGTGTTTCCTCGTCTCCGTTCTAAATGGCTTACTCCTTATTCTTAATCTGTGGCCCCTGGTTCTGGACTCCCCCAACATCAGTAACATGTTTCCTGCCTCGATGTGTGTTCAAACCCTTAACAATCTTATATGTTTCAATGAGGTTCCCTCTCATCCTTCTAAACTCCAGAGTGTACACGCCCAGCTGCTCCATTCTCTCAGCATATGACAGTCCCGCCATCCCGGAAATTAACCTTGCTTTAATTAACTACGCTGCACTCCCTCAATAGCAAGAATGTCCTTCCTCAAATAAGGGGACCAAAGCTGCACACAATACTCCAAGTGTGGTCTCGCTGGGGCTCTGTACAACTGCAGAAGGACCTCTTTGCTCCTATATTTGATTCCTCTTGTTATGAAGGCCAACATGCCATTCGCTTTCTTCACTGCCTGCTGTACCTGCATGCTTACTTTCATAGACTGATGTACAGATAGTAATCTGCCTTCCTGTTTTTGCTACTAAGGTGGATAACCTCACATTTATCTGCATTAAACCTCATCTGCCATGCATCTGCCCACTCCCCCAACCTGTCCAAGTCACCCTGCATTCTCATAGCATCCTCCTCACAGTTCACAGTAGCAAAAACAGGTAAGTATGCGACGTGAATTGGCCAATATAGACTGGCAAGTGATTCTTAAAGGGTTGACAGTGGATGTGCAATGGAAGGTATTTAAAGACTGCATGGATGAACTACAACAATTGTTCATCCCAGTTTGGCAAAAGAATAAATCAGTGAAGGTAGTGCATCCATGGATAACAAGGGAAATCAGGGATAGAAACATAGAAACATAGAAATTAGGTGCAGGAGTAGGCCATTCAGCCCTTCGAGCCTGCACCGCCATTCAATATGATCATGGCTGATCATCCAACTCAGTATCCCATACCTGCCTTCTCTCCATACCCTCTGATCCCCTTAGCCACAAGGGCCACATCCAACTCACTCTTAAATATAGCCAATGAACTGGCCTCAACTACCCTCTGCGGCAGAGAGTTCCAGAGACTCACCACTCTCTGTGTGAAGAAAGTCTTTCTCATCTCGGTCTTAAAGGATTTCCCCCTTATCCTTAAGCTGTGACCCCTTGTCCTGGACTTCCCCAACCGGGAACAATCTTCCTGCATCTAGCCTGTCCAACCCCTTAAGAATTTTGTAAGTTTCTATAAGATCCCCTCTTAATCTCCTAAATTCCAGAGAGTATAAACCGAGTCTATCCCGTCTTTCTTCATAAGACAGTCCTGACATCCCAGTGTATCCCAGAATCTGGGATAGTCGTATCCCAAAATCAGGGAATCAGAATTCTGGTCGTATCCAGAAATCAGGGATAGTATAAAAACAAAAGATGAAGTATACAAATTAGCCAGAAAAAGCAGCCTACCAGACGACTGGGAGAAATTCAGAGTCCAGCAGAGGAGGACAAAGGGCTTAATTAGGAAAGGAAAATAGAGTATGAAAGAAAACTGGCAGGGAACATAAAAACTGACTGCAAAGATTTTATAGATATGTGAAGAGAAAGAGATTAGTTAAAACAAATGTAGGTCCCTTGCAGTCAGAAACAGGTGAATTGATCATGGGGAACAAGGAAATGGCAGACCAATTGAATAATTACTTTGGTTCTGTCTTCACTAAGGAAGACATAAATAATCTGCCAGAAATCTCAGGGGACCGGGGCTCAAATAAGGTGGAGGAACTGAGTGAAATCCAGGTTAACCAGGAAGTGGTGTTGGGTAAATTGAATGGATTAAAGGCCAATAAATCCCCAGGGCCAGATAGTCTGCATCCCAGAGTACTCAAGGAAGTAGCCACAGAAATAATGGACGGATTAGTGGATGTATATATATGTCTGTATGCATCTCTAATAATTGTCTGGGGTACGTCTACGGTTAAATTGTATCTCAAATGAATAATTAGCTATTGTAGATTATATATTGTATATTGTGTTACATATTACATTACAGTTGATACATTATCATTATTGTTGTTATTATTATAAGCAATGTTATTAATAATGATGATAATTATTATTATTAATTAATTAATTATTAAATATGGAAGAAGGGTTTAGGGAGAAGGGGTGAGATTAAAAAAGTTATTCTTCTTCTCACTCCTTTTCGAGTTTGTAAAGAAAAAGTGTTGGACATTTAAATTTTGCTTTATACTTTCCATATTGCCTGGAATGTTTAATTGTTTGACTATTTCGATTTAGTTGTTGTTATTTATTCCTATTTATGTCTTTACTTGTTCGGAACAAATAAACAAATAAATAAATAAATAAATAAATAGATTAGTGATAATTTTTCAAAACTCCTTAGATTCTGGAGTAGTTCCTGAGGATTGGAGGGTAGCTAATGTAACCCCACTTTTAAAAAAAGGAGGGAGAGAGAAAACGGGGAATTACAGACCAGTTAGTATAACATCGGTAGTGGGGAAACTGCTAGAGTCAGTTATTAAAGATGGGATAGCAGTACATTTGGAAAGTGGTGAAATCATTAAACAAAGTCAGCATGGATTTACAAAAGGTAAATCATGTCTGACGAATCTTATAGAATTTTTCGAGGATGTAACTACTAGAGTGGATAAGGGAGAACCAGTGGATGTGTTATATCTAGACTTTCAGAAGGCTTTCGACAAAGTCCCACATAAGAGATTAGTATACAGACTTGAAGCACAATGGTATTGGGGGTTCAGCATTGATGTGGAGAGAGAACTGGCTGGCAGACAGGAAGCAAAGGGTAGGAGTAAACGGGTCCTTTTCAGAATGGCAGGCAGTCGCTAGTGGGTTACCGCAAGGCTCAGTGCTGGGACCCCAGCTATTTACAATATATATTAATGATTTGGACGAGGGAATTGAATACAACATCTCCAAGTTTGCAGATGACAATAAGCTGGGGGGTAGTGTTAGGTGTGTGGAGGATGCTAGGAGTCTGCAAGATGACTTGGTGAGTGGGAAAACGCATGGCTGGGTGAGTGGTAAAATGCATGGCAGATGCAGTATAATGTGGATAAATGTGAGGTTATCCACTTTGGTGGCGAAAACAGGAGGGTAGACTATTATCTGAATAGTGGCAAATTAGGAAAAGGGGTGATGCAACGAGACCTGGGTGTCATGGTACACCAATCATTGAAAGTAGGCATGCAGGTGCAGCAGGCAGTGAAGAAAGCAAATGGTATGTTAGCATTCATAGCGAAAGGATTTGAGTGTAGGAGCAGGGAGTTTCTACTGCAGTTGTACAGGGTTTTGGCGAGACCACCCCTGGAGTATTGTGTACAGTTTTGGTCTCCAAATCTGAGAAAAGACATTCTTGCCATAGAGAGGTACAGAGAAGGTTCGCCAGACTGATTCCTGGGATGTCAGGACTTTCATATGAGGAAAGACTGGATAGACTTGGATTGTACTCGCTAGAATTTAGAAGACTGAGGGGGATCTTATAGAAACTTACAAATTTCTTAAGGGGTTGGATAGGCTAGATGCAGGAAGATTGTCCCCGATGTTGGGGAGGTCCAGAACAAGGGGTCACAGTCTAAGGATAAGGAGGAATTCCTTTAGGCCCGAGATGAGGAAAACATTTTTCCCACAGAGAGTCTCTGGAATTCTCTGCCACAGAAGGTAGTTGTGGCCAGTTCATTGGCTATATTTAAGAGCGAGTTAGATGTGGCCCTTGTGGCTAAAGGGATCAGGGGGTATGGAGAGAAGGCAGGTACAGGATACTGAGTTGGATGATCAGCCATGATCAAATTGAATGGCGGTGCAGGCTCGAAGAGCCGAATGGCCTACTCCTGCACTTATTTTCTATCTTTCTACGTTTCTGTTTCACACTGCCACCCAGCTTTGTGTCATCTGCAAATGTTATTTTGAATCCCTTCATCTCGTTCATTAATATATATTGTAAATAGCTGCGGTCCCAGCACCGAGCCTTGCGATACCCCACTAGTTACTGCCTGCCATTCTGAAAGGTACCGTTAATCCCTACTCTTTGTTTCCTGTTTGACAACCACTTCTCTATCCATGTCAGCAATCTACCCCCAATACCATGTGCCCTAATTTTGCCCACTAATCTCCTTTGTGGGACCTTATCAAATGCTTTCTGGAAGTCCAGGTACACTACATCCACTGGCTCTCCCTTGTCCATCTTCCTAGTTACATCTTCAAAAAATTCCAGAAGATTAGTCAAGCATGATTTCCCCTTCGTAAATCCATGCTGACTTGGACCAATCCTGTTACTGCTATCCAAATGTGCGGCTATCTCATCTTTTATAATTGACTCCAGCATCTTCCCCACCACCGATGTCAGGCTAACTGGTCTATAATTCCCCGTTTCTCTCTCCCGCCTTTCTTAAAAAGTGGGATAACATTAGCTACCCTCCAATCCACAGGAACTGATCCTGAGTCTATAGAACATTGGAAAATTGTCACCAATGCATCCACAATTTCTAGAGCCACTTTCTTAAGTACACTGGGATGCAGACCATCAGGCCCTGGGGATTTATCAGCCTTCAGTCCCATCAGTCTATCCAACACCATTTCCTGCCTAATGTGGATTTACTTCAGTTCCTCTGTCACCCCAGAACCTCTGGCCACTACTATATCAGGAAGATTGTTTGTGTCGATTGTTAGTGAAGACAGATCCAAAGTACCTGTCCAGCTCATCTGCCATTTCCTTGTTCCCCATAATAAATTCACCTTTTACGGTCTTCAAGGTTCCAACTTTGGTCTTAATTGATTTTTTCCTCTTCATAAACCTAAAGAACATATCTTGACTATGGTTTAATAACTGCGAAAAAACTTATACTTAAATACTGGAAAAAGATAACAGTTCTTGAACATTTGGAGACGTGGATCACAGAAATGACCGAGACACTACATCTAGAAAATATAAGGCTTGTCTTGACTGACAAACCAGATCAATTTTCAAAAATATCGTCTCCTTTTATTGAATTTCTTCAACAACATAATGGTTGAACACAATTTCAAAACCGAAGCTAGGTTCAGGTGAGCGGATGTATGGAAGGGCAGTGGGATATAACTCCGCTTCTTTCATTCCTTCATTAGTTCTGGGGTTTTTCTTTTTTCTTTTTTGTGTTTTTCTTGAAATTCATTCTTTTCTTTCTCTTTTCTTCTTTCTTTCCCTTTTTTCCATTTTCTCTTTTTCTGATCTAGTTATTAGTTCATAAAATGTTAAAACTGAAGCAGTACGAAAATTGTATAACTGTTATGTTGATCATTCTCCCTTTGTACAATTGCTTCTAATAAAATGTAATTTAAAAAATAAATAAATAATTTTGTTTAAGTGTTCCACAGACAATCCAACACCTAGGCAGCCTGGTTCAACGGCAGCCCGGAGATTAGAGGTCCAAATAAAAGATATAAGAATAAATGAGGATAAGGAGGAAGAAGACCTCAAGGCCCGATTACACCTTCCATTTACAGAACCAACCTTTCCTAGGTTTGGCTGGCGAGGCTGTAGAGCAATCCGGCCAATCAGTGTTTTAGTTGTGGAGGACTAGGGCACTAGAGTCGGTCGTGTCCCATGAGAGAATATCATCAGGAAAGAAGGGGGGTAGATAAGGAAGCCACGGGGTCACGGAAACCAATGGATTCTAAGAGGACACTGAGGCTCCTGTGACCCTGAAGGTAGAGAATGGGGGTACTGGCAAGGGGATCAGGGGAAGGAACATTCCAACAGTCCAACCCGTTTCGGTAGCCCTGACCTGCCAGTTAGCAGTACCACCACCTGATAAAATTAAAAGGCGTCCTCACCTGGCCTAAGAAACAGTACTGTAAATTAAACACGAACACCACCCCATCCAAATCGGAGAAGATACATCGAATCTGACTCTCGGAGAACTCTCACTAAAGGAAGAAGTATGTCAGGGAAACACAGTAGCTAGCATGAAAAGAGATAACAACTGAGGAATGGACATAGCACTAGGGAGAGAAGAAACAAACTTACCATGGAGAGGAATGGCAGTGGGGAAAAGAAGATATTGAACTAATGTATTGCTGAGTTTTGTGCCTGCAGGACAGTATGTCAACAAGAGACTATCTGGAAAGTGAGGTAAAATAATGCACAGACCCCTAAGAATGGGAAGAAGACAGTGAAAGGTAGCTCCGCAGAAAAAGGTGACCAGCAGGAAAAATTGATACTGTCCTGCCCCTTTAAGACATTTGGGAAGGCCAGCAGGCAGAGCGACATACTCCTCAGTATCTCCACTTCCTAGTAACCGACACCATCATCAGAAAGGAGGAAGAAAATGACCTACTGTAGTGCCCAACTTTAATATCACCGAGCTACTGGAGGAATAAAAGGAAGGAGAATAAAGGACACTTTAATCATCTTTGAAAGAAACAACACTGATGACTTATAATGACTTCTGGGACAAATGTCACTCTAAAGGACTGATTTCAAATAAAATATATTTCTGTGGTTTGGAGCAGAATACCAGAATTGTGTCCAAATTATGGGGTTTAGAAATAAATTTATAAATTTTGGATTCGGTCTCGAAATTGTACGGTGATGAATTGGAGGTACTTTAAAAATGTTCAAGATTTGGAATAGACTTGTGGCATCTCACTTAGGACTAATTGGAGTTTGATTATTAACTGATATTGTTATTATCTCGTCCTCAGAAAGGCGGACAAAGATGGAAAGGATTGTTCAAAAGGCATCAAGAAGAATAGAACTTGGGGAGATCTGATAACATCGAATGACTTGGGGAATATGAGAGTTGGAATTAAAATTGAGAGTAAAATTGGAATTAATCTTGGAACTTAAAATGGGAATTGGAATTGGAATATAATTGGACCTGGTCAAAAGAGGAACTGTGAGCAACAGGACTTTCCTTTGAGAGACCAGATTAAGAAATTATTCAGTAGTTGAGAACTGTAAAAGCTAGAACCCCTAGACAATGAACGAAGCCAATAGAATAAAAGCGAGAAACCCTAGACAGAGAACAAAGCCAACATAGTAAAAAGCTAACATAGTAATAGATTACCATAGTGAAGAGTGCACACATAAATGAGAGAAAATGGAGGACAGACTTGGTTAACTGTAGTGGGAAACTTGGATTGTATTGCGAATGGCAGAGCCAATGTATATTCGCCCAAAGGATTTGAATTGTTTAACCCTTGATGGTAAAGAGGCTTATATTATCAAGGTGGAAAGAAATTGTCCCTGGATTTGGCATTTCTGATTGGACTTAAGATGAAATTAATAGTAAACAATAGATTGTTTAAATTTGAACAGCTGGGAATTCCACAGGAATTGGAAGGGAATTGTATTATCGGTTACAATGCTGTAGAATGAGAAGAGGAAATGGGCATTGAAATTCGAAATAGTAAATTGGAGGCTGCAACTGAATTTGGTTAAATTGAAACATTTATCATGGTTTGCTTCAAATTAAAGTCACGCATGTAGGAGAATTTGGACTGAACCCAGCTGAAATTTATATGATTACCTGTCACCAGATATATATAGTAACACCATGTGAGTATGAGTAAGGCTATTTAGTGTCGAACCTAGAATAATAAAGAGTATGATAGGAAACAGATAATAATCGGGATATAGTCAATAGATAATAGAATCGGGATAGGTTCAAGTGAAATAGAAATAGCGAATGTGTTTGAAAGCCTGAGTGCATGATGGTAACTTGCTTTGTCCAAAGCTTCTATGGATTTTCTAGGGTTTAGGTTCGACTGTGGAAGGTGATGGAAGACTGGGCAGGAACACGGATGGAGCAAATTCGTGCCCACGGAAACTTGGGAGGTGAAGACTCCTCAGACAGAACTTGTGAAGTCATTCCCATGAAAACTCGGGATGCTTTACAAGATTCTGAGAAGAAACATCATCATCTTGTGTTACTGATGGATGGAAAATGTAAAGCACACTTATGTATATCTGGTTAGCTGATTATTGAGCCACTTTGGTTATCATTAACGATGGGTTATCATTATGATAAAAGGAAGGAATATTAAGCCTGGCTAAATTGGACCAGCTAGGACCAAAATGGGGTTAAGTTTCAGGGTTGCTGGGAGATTTGGTCAAATTGGAATTACGCTCTGCATAGCTGGGACAGGCTGTGAAGAGGTGCCAGAGTGTCAGGAGCTTGGATACAATTTGCAAGCAAAGAGTGGGAAGCTCCGCAAACCCTATCAATCTGGTGCAAAATGCATAGAATGGATTGGATGGCTGCAAACCAGACAAACACCTTGTAAATAGTTGTAAATAATGTTGCAGAGTGTGACTTTGCCAAGTGTTGATTGGATGAGGTGTTGAGCCTTGTCTGGGTTTTCTGTTAATCAGGGTAAATGTTTCCAAGTTGACCATCTCGAAGTCTGTTGTGATTACAATGTATTGAACTGTTGTATCATTGGGTTGGGGAAATGCCTGTTATGTATGGGGTTAATCAATATCTGTAATTGAGTTATTGAGAGACCACCCCCATGTGGTTTGGCCCCTCGAGGTCCCGGGACATATAAAAGTCCGTGATCACGAGGCTCAGCATCGATCTTCTGGAAGAGGGCTCGGGACCGCATAAACTTCTGGAGTGCCTCTGTCTGAGCGAGGCCTAGAGGGCTTGAACAGGCAGATGCAAGGATCGAACCCGCGGTGGGATAGTTACAGTGTGTAATCTGTGATCCGCTTTTGGTAAAATAAAATTTAGTTGTTTCAGGTGCTTGACTCAGTGTTTTTTACTGAAACTAGACTGGGGGGGGACGCTTAGAAATTAGCAATTATCATGATTTAATAGGAACCTGAGTGGCAACGTTTACACACAGAGTAGTGGGTATATGGAATCAGCTGCCAGGGGAGGTAGTTGAGGCAGATACCGTAACAACATTTAAAAGACATTTGAACAGGTTCATGGATAGGAAAGGTTTAGATGGATATGGGCCAAGTGCGAAAAGGTGGGCATCTTGGTCAGCATGGCAAGTTAGGTGTTAGGGCCTGTTTCCATGCTGTATAACTCTATATACATGATAAAGCAAAGGGGTGAAAGTTTACTGTCAGGTAGATGGGAATGCAGGTTACAACCTGATCAGCCACTATCGCATTCATTATTAGAAACATTTTGAGGGACCCAGATTCATACTCCCAATTAGTATGTTTGTGAGTAATATTCTTAGCAATAGACACAATCTTTTAAACCACAATCCACATCAGTGCCATCTCCATGGGTGCTGCAATTCTGCAGCAAGTTTGGATGTATTTCAGCACATGAGATCTATGAAATTTTTATTGTCGTTTTTAAAAAAAATAACATATTTTCTGAATTCTTAGCCGACTTCTGTAACAATTTTTAAAGTTGAAGCTCCTCACAATATCTGATCGTAGAAATGAAATTATCCTGTTATTTCCGCTAAACACTTAATCTTCTGATTTCTGAGATTGATTGATTTTGCAACTTAATTAATGTTTTCGAACACTTTCACGAAGAATTCACGAAGATAGCAGCAAGACTTTCAATGTAACCAATTTCTGGGCGGCACAGTGGCGTAGCGATAGAGCTACTGCCTTACTGCACCAGAGACCAGAGTTTGATCCTGACTACGGGTGCTGTTTGTTTTCTCCTATATCTTCGGTTTTCTCGCATACTCTAAAGTCATATCTGTGTTTAGATTAATTAGCTTGGTTTTAAATGTAAAATTGTCCCAGTGTGTGTGTAGGGTAGTGTTAATGTGCGGGGATCGCTGGTCAGTGCAGACTCGGTGGGCCGAAGGGTCTGTTTCCGCGCTGTATCTCCAAAGTAAACTGAACTAAATTAAGCTAAACTGAAGCCCATAAACTATAGTTACAATTGTTATTCAATTTGTCTGAATATGTCTTGTCTGAAGAAGCATCCTGACCCAAAGCGTTGTCAATCCATTTCCCTCCACAGATGCCACATGGCCTGCTGACTTTCTCCAGCATTTTGTTTTATGCTTGTATCTGTTCTTTCCTATTACTTCTCACTAAGCTTTCAAATTTATAACTAAACTACCCATGTGCCCTTATACATGTTTCAACACTATCTTCTTTGTTATTGTAAGGAGGCCCATTTATTATTAACCATAGTTAAAATGGCTTGGTAGAAAACGTTTAGAATATTTATACTGTAAATGTCCCTGTTCATGGATTAATTTCCATAGAAATAGAAACATAGGAACATAGAAAATAGGTGCAGGAGTAGGCCATTCGGCCCTTCGAGCCTGCACCGCCATTCAATTTGATCATGGCTGATCATCCAACTCAGTATCCTATACCTGCCTTCTCTCCATACCCCCTGATCCCTTTAGCCACAAGGGCCACATCTAACTCCCTCTTAAATATAGCCAATGAACTGGCCTCAACTACCTTCTGTGGCAGAGAATTTCAGAGACTCACCACTCTCTGTGTGAAAAATGTTTTCCTCATCTCGGTCCTAAAGGAGTTCCTCCTTATCCTTAGACTGTGACCCCTTGTTCTGGACCTCCCCAACATCGGGAACAATCTCCCTGCATCTAGCCTATCCAACCCCTTAAGAATTTTGTAAGTTTCTATAAGATCCCCCCCTCAGTCTTCTAAATTCTAGCGAGAACAAGCCAAGTCTATCCAGTCTTTCCTCATATGAGAGTCCTGACATCCCAGGAATCAGTCTGGCAAACCTTCTCTGTACCCCCTCTATGGCAAGAATGTATTTTCTCAGATTTGGAGACCAAAACTGTACACAATACTCCAGGTGTGGTCTCACCATAACCCTGTACAACTGCAGTAGAAACGCCCTGCTCCTATACTCAAATCCTTTCGCTATGAATGCTAACATACCATTTGCTTTCTTCACTGCCTGCTGCACCTGCATGCCTACTTTCAATGATTGGTGTACCATGACACCCAGGTCTCGTTGCATCTCCCCTTTTCCTAATTTGCCACTATTCAGATAATAATCTACCCTCCTGTTTTTGCCACCAAAGTGGATAACCTCACATTTATCCACACTATACTGCATCTGCCATGCATTTTCCCACTCACCCAGCCTATCCAAGTCATCTTGCAGACTCGTAGCATCCTCCACACACCTAAGACTACCCCCCAGCTTAGTGTCATCCGCAAACGTGGAGATGTTGCATTCAATTCCCTCGTCCAAATCATTAATATATATTGTAAATAGCTGGGGTCCCAGCACTGAGCCTTGCGGTAACCCACTAGTGACTGCCTGGCATTCTGAAAAGGACCCGTTTACTCCTACCCTTTGCTTCCTGTCTGCCAGCCAGTTCTCTATCCACATGAACCCCCAATACCGTGAGCTTTAAGTTTGTATACTAATCTCTTATGTGGGACCTTGTTGAAAGTCTTCTGAAAGTCTAGATATAACACATCCACTGGTTCTCCCTTATCCACTCTGCTAGTTACATCCTCGAAAAATTCTATAAGATTCGTCAGACATGATTTACCTTTCGTAAATCCATGCTGACTTTGTCTAATGATTTCACCACTTTCCAAATATACTGCTATCCCATCTTTAATAACTGACTCTAGCAGTTTCCCCACTACCAATGTTAGACTAACTGGTCTGTAATTCCCCGTTTTCTCTCTCCCTCCTTTTTTTAAAAGTGGGGTTACATTAGCTACCCTCCAATCCTCAGGAACTACTCCAGAATCTAAGGAGTTTTGAAAAATTTTCACTGATGCATCCACTATTTCTGTGGCTACTTCCTTGAGTACTCTGGGATGCAGACTATCTGGCCCTGGGGATTTATCGGCCTTTAATCCATTCAATTTACCCAACACCACTTCCCGGCTAACGTGGATTTCACTCTGTTCCTCCACCTTATTCGACCCCCGGTCCCCTGCGATTTCCGGCAGATTATTTATGTCTTCCTTAGTGAAGACAGAACCAAAGTAATTATTCAATTGGACTGCCATGTCCTTGTTCCCCATGATTATTTCACCTGTTTCTGACTGCAAGGGACCTACATTTGTTTTAACTAATCTCTTTCTCTTCACATATCTATAAAAACATTTGCAGTCAGTCTTTATGTTCCCTGCCAATTTTCTTTCATAATCTATTTTCCCTTTCCTAATTAAGCCCTTTGTCCTCCTCTACTGGACTCTGAATTTCTCCCAGTCCTCTGGTAGGCTGCATTTTCTGCCTAATTTGTATGCTTCATCTTTTGTTTTTATACTATCCCTGATTTCTTTTGTTATCCATGGATGCACTACCTTCCCTGATTTATTCTTTTGCCAAACTGGGATGAACAATTGTTGTAGTTCATCCATGCAGTCTTTAAATACCTTCCAATGCACATCCACTGTCAACCCTTTAAGAATCACTTGCCAGTCTATCTTGGCCAATTCACTTCTCGTACCTTCAAAGTTATCTTTGTTTAAGTTCAGAACCCTTGTTTCTGACAATTTTGTCACTCTCCATCCTAATGGAGTACTCAACCATATTATGGTCACCTGCCCAAGGGGCCATGCACAACAAGACTGCTACCTAACCCTTCCTCATTACTCAATACCCAGTCTAGAATAGCCTGCTCTCTCGTTGGTTCCTCTACATGTTGGTTTAGAAAACTATCCTGCATACATTCCAAGAAATCCTTTTCCTCAGCACCCCTGCCCATTTGATTTACCCAATCTATATGTAGGTTGAAGTCACCCATTATAACTGTTTTACCCTTTTTGCACGTATTTCTAATTTCCTGTTTGATGCCATCCCCAGCTCCACTACTACTGTTAGGTGGCCTGTACACAACTCCCCACTAGCGTTTCTGCCCCTTAGAGTTTCACAGCTCTACCCATATCAATTCCACATCCTCCAAGCTAATGTCCTTCATTTCTATTGCATTAATCTCCTCTCTCACCAGCAACGCTACCCCACCTCCCTTTCCTTTCTGTCTATCCCTCCTGAATATTGAATATCCCTGGATGTTCAGCTCCCAGCCTTGGTCCCCCTGGAACCATGTCTCCGTGATCCCAACTATAGCATAGTCATTAATAGCTATCTGCACATTCACCTCGTCCATCTTATTACGGATGCTCCTTGCATTGAGACACAAACCTTCAGGCTTGTTTTTACAACACTTTTGTTTTGTTGTTTTTAAAGTGTTGTTTTTTTTCAACACTTGTTTTTACTCCTTATACAATTATGTTGACATGGCCCCTTTTGATTTTTGCCCTGGAAACCCACCACCTCTTATTTTCTGTTTATTATTTTTTTCTTCTTTCCCCCCTACATGTTGGGTCAGAGTGCTTCCCTTCTCTGTCTCTTGCCTCAGACCCTTTCTACTGGCTTTCTCTATTTGAGTCCCTCCCCCCAACCATTCTAGTTTAAAGCCCCCCCTCTAGAAATAGAAACATCACAATGTATAACTTTCTATAACTAATGAGTATAACTAATAGTCTTTCCATAATTAGAGGACATTCAAACAATGAAGATATAAAACTAATTAATCTGTGTTACTGGTAAGGTCTGTGAGAGTAAGTTTAAAATTGGCTAAAGTTAGGCAAATTATAAACATTAAAAATACTGAGCAAATGTTAACCATTTGCTGATAGGATAGTTTAAGCTCAGAATTGGAATTGATTATGTCATGTTTTCCATCCAATCTGATCTAACATGCATGAACAGTTGTGAATTGTTAAGCTAGAGGAAGGAAAGCAGATGGAAGGCGAGGGGGAGGGGAGGAAATTGGTGGAACTCCAGGTGGGCCATAGGGAAGCATGGAGGGGAGGGGGAAGCAGGGGTTAGGAGTAAAGATGGGAGAAGGGGGGGTTAGTAGTGGTTGAAAAACTGGAAATGATAAACCATAAATAATAAATTAAATAATAAATATAAGTAAACAATTAATGAATAAGAAATTTCCCTGACCTTACAAAATCAGGGATATTTCCATTTTCCTGTCCATCCTTCCACAAGTGTCTCTCTCATTTACAATGAACTTGTTTATCTCTTCGACAGTTCTAATTAAAGATCTTCAACCTGAATCGGTAAATAATTCTTTCCACAAATGCTTTATTTTCATGGAATCTAGGTGAGTTGTTGGAGTTAAAACGTAACTCAGCCACAATGTAACCAAACTAGCTGCAAGGATTGAATGGCCTATTCCTGTTTCAAATGATATTTATTGTAAAACTCCAATAAACCAGTGTTCCAACGATTTGGAAATTCCAAAGGTTTGGCATCTAGCTGACCAGGTGATGTTTTCACTATGTTTACTTTCCACTCACAGAGGTCCCAGTTCATGTGCTTCCTTAAACACAGAGTTCACTGAAAAAATTGTTATGTAATATCTAAAAGAAAATTAATTAAATGTAATAGAAAACTAATAGACATAACATTTAATAACCCATAAAATATACTGGTCAGCATCTCCAAGGTCCAGAGGGTGTCTTCTTATCACAGTCACATTGTAGTTGATATATTGGCTGACTTCACTTGATAGTTTAGTTTATAGTTTATTGTGACGTGTACCGAGGTACAGTGAACAGCTTTTGGTGCATGCTATCCAGTCAGCAGAATGATTATACATGATTATAATCAACCTTTTCCAGTGTATAGATACATGATAGGGAAATAACTTATAGTGCAAGGTAAAGTCAGTAAAATCTGATCAAGAATAGTCCGAAGGTTGCCAAGAAGGTAGAAAGTAGTTAAGGACTGCTCTCTGGTTGTGGTAGGATGATTCAGTTGCCTGATAACAGCTGGGAAGAAATTGTCATTGAATCTGGAGGTTAATTGTTACCTCTGTCACTGGTGAGGAGAGTATATGCATCGAAGAGGGGAATGGACGTGGTGAGGTCAAGGGAGAACAGTGGGCTGAAATCTAGAGTTATGTGGCCTACGGCAAATGAAAAGAAGGAATGGGAAACAGCTAATTTAGATTTGGTAAAGGTGTTGGAGAAGCTGAAAGGGACAGTGGAAAACAAATTAGAGAAGGTGACAGATTATTTATCAGTATGGTGCTGGCAGATATTGAGTTGCTGAGAGAGAGGAGGTGCAGGTTCCCCAGGTAGATCACTTGTGAGGAGGGAATGGCGTGCAATAAAGTCTGTTTGCAGAATGTGCGGACAAATGGAAGCACAAGGAGTTCAAAACAGGGTGTGCCCTAATCAAGGGCTCATCACTGCCTGCCTCTCGGGAACTTTTCAATTATTGCAGCCCAGAGTGCAGTGGTTAACAAAAGATAGTCTCAGCAAGGCATCCACCATGATCATTTCTTTGATGCACTCAACTTGATATCATGGTCAGGATAAGGCAATAGTTTAGTCTTCTTTGCATCCGTGATGCAGTCTGAGAAATAGCAGCTTTCAAAAATCAATATGGCTTGTCACGAGTAATCGTGTAAATCATCCTACTAGCAAGTATTGATAAAACCATAACACCACTAGCATGATCACCAATATCTCATATTCAAAACTGTAGATTTGATTTCCACTCATGGTCTAAACAAGGTAGGTCCTCTCTATTCAAGGGTTTGTCACTGATCACTTCTTTGGATCTACCCCGGAACCTCTCTGCATCCCGGAGAGCGGCTAATCATATGGCAATATCCAGATAGAAGAATATCCTCACAGCTGCGTTATTTTTCACAATAATACAAGTGGAACGGTAGGTACTCCCCATCTTAAATGTTAGTGCATTTAAATGTCAATGTGCTCCAGGTGCCAGCTATAATACAGGCATTTCATGCTGAGCTGGTGCACCTAAAATCCTGCTGGTTAGTCAATATGGAAATATAATTTTAGTATGAACTGAGGAGAAGGTAATTGATAAAAATTGTGATGACTGAATAAAACCACCAGCAAAGGTGGAAATGTTCATATATATATATAACTGCATTTATCTGCTGACCAAATGTAACAAATTCATCTTGTCTGGCAAATAAAAAAGAAGTGGAGTGTTCTTTGCTGCTGGATTCATAAAGTATTTAAATAATTTGCTAGGGTCAGGCCACAGGCAAACTGGAGGAACAGCATCCTATATTCTACTTGGGTAGCTTACAGACTAAAGGCATTATCATTGAATTATCCATTTTTTATAGACAATAGAAAGTAGACAATTGATAATAGGTGCAGGATCACAGTGAATGGTGGTTCATACAGCCCTTCAAGCCAGCACCGCCATTCACTGTGATCATGGCTGATCATCCACAATCAGTAACCTGTTCCTGCCTTCTCCCCATATCCCTTCACTCCTCTATCTTTAAGAGATCTATCTAACTCTCTCTTGAAAGCATCCAGAGAAATGGCGTCCAGCAGGCAGAGAATTCCACAGATTCACAGCTCTGGGTGAAAACGTTTTTCCTCATCTCTGTCCTAAATGGCTTACCCTTTACTTTTAAACTGTGGTCCCTGATTCTGGACTCTCCCAACGTCGTTGGTGTGTTGGTGAGGGCGCTGCGAGATGGCTGCCCTGCCAGCAGCATGTTAGTTTTGTCTACTTTTTTATTTTTTTAGTATGTCCCAATGTGTGTTTTTAATGTTTCTCGATGTGTCTTGTGCGGGGGGGGGGGGGGGGGGGGGGTAAGTGGGAAACCGCTTTGGTCGACCTCCACGGAGAAGCGACTTTTTCCATGTCGTCTCCCTCGCAGCTGCGGCCTATCCCGGAGACGCGCCCGGGGCTTCAGCCGCGGGCACAGCATCAACTTTTTATCATGGGGCGGGCGAGCCCTCGCCGAGGGTCGCCGGAAGGGAGCGCTCCGTTCTCTGGTCCGTGGCAGCCTGAAGCCACAGTCTGCAGAGCTCCAACTGGCGCGGTGTCCAGAGCCTGGGATCCCTCGTTGGGGAACCCGAAGGAGAAGAGCTCCGACCGCCGGCCATTAGCCTACTTCTAACCGCGGGCGCGGCGTGGACTTACCATCCGGAGCAGGACCCTTCGCCGGGCATCCCTGGAAAAGAGCTCCGACCGCCGGCCCTGCGGTCTGCCGTGCTTCTAACTGCGGCACGGTGGGGACTTAAAATCTTCGACTGCCGGCCTGCGGCCTACACCATCTTGAAGCCGCGATCTCCGTCCGGTAGGGAAGCACTGATTCGGGACTTATCTTGCCTGCACATCTGACCGCCCTCAGCGGCGACTTCGGAGGGTTGTGGTCCTGACCACGGGGGGAAATGGAGGAGGACTGACTAAACTTTGAGCCTTCCACCACAGTGATGAATGCTGTGGTGGATGTTTGTGTTAAATTTTTATTGTGCATTGTGTGGTTTTTTTTTTAAATTGTACGGCTGCTGGCAAGTTCATTTCACTGCACATTATTATGCACGTGACGAATAAATCCGATTTGACATAAAGGTTTCCTGCCTCTAGCGTGTCCAAATCCTTAATAATCTATGCTGTACTCCCTCAATAGCAAGAATGTCCTTCCTCAAATTTTGGAGAACAAAACTGCACACAATACTGCAGGTGTGGTCTCACTTGGGCCCTGTACAACTGCAGAAGGACGTCTTTGCTCCTATACTCAACTTCTCTTGTTAAGAAGGCCAACATGCCATGAGCTTTCTTCACTGCCTGCTGTACCTGCATGCTTACTTTCAGTGAGTGATGAACAAGGACCCCCAGATCATGCTGTACTTCCCCTTTTCCCAACTTGACACCATTCAGATAATAAACTGCCTTCCTGTTTTGCCACCAATGTGGATAAGTTCACATTTATCCACCTTTAACTTTATTAAACTGCATCTGCCATGCATCTGCCCACTCACCCAACCTGTTCAAGTCAACCTGCATCCTCATAGTGTCCTCAGTTCACCCTGCCAATGGACACACCCCGCCTCCCTTCTTTTTCCCCCCTCTCTTCCCTGTGCCCCACCTGGATGCATATTAATTACTCCATTCCTCCTGAAACTTTCCACCTTCCTCTGGCTTCATAGAAACATAGAAAATAGGTGCAGGAAGAGGCCATTGGGCCCTTCAAGCCAGCACCACCATTCATTGTGATCATGGCTGATCGTCCGCTATCAATAACCCGTGCCTGCCTTCTCCCCATATACCTTGACTCTACTAGCCCCTGGAGCTCTATCCAACTCTCTCTTAAATCCATTTCATGCCTCTTATATTCTTATCTCTGTCTCACATGTTTTGGCTTTTCATGTCCTGTCCAGATTCAAGATTCAAGAGAGTTTATTGTCATGTGTCCCTGATAGGACAATAAAATTCTTGTAGGCTTGAAAGACTGTAGGCTTTAGACGTTAGATACAGCATGAAAACAGGCCCTACAGCCCACGCCGACCAGCGATCCTCGTACACTAACACAATCCTACACACTAGAGACAATTTTACAAGTTTACCGAGGTCAATTAACCTACAAACCTGTAGGTCTTTTGGAGTTTGGGAGGAAACCGGAGAACATGCAAATTCCATACAGTCAGCACGCATTGTCAAGATTGAACCTGGGTCTCTGGCGCTGTATGGCAGCAGCCCTACCATTGCGTCCTGAAATCTTTTTGTTTTTTGGTCCATGTTTGCTGCCTTTGCTGTACTTCCATTGGTTTTATATTTTATGGAAGAAATATATGTCATTAAAATTATTTTTGGCTGACAAATGCAAATTCCCCCAAATAAGCGGTGATGCATTCAAAGAATCCTGATCAAATGTCACACTGACCTGCAAGTCAGGAGGTAGGACTTATAATATGATCATAGTGAGGAGGGAGTACCAAACAGGGACACCAACAGCAAGAATAGATAATAATAAATGGATTTCTCAGGAGTGTATTTCAGGGATACAATCCAGGCCAGGGTTAAGCCTGAAGGAATTAAACCAGTATTCAATGGAATCATCCTGATCCCAAGTCACACTTGGCAGGAAGTATAGAGTCATAGAATTTATGGAGTCCTACAGCATGAAAATACAGGTAGACCAATCAATGCACCACTTCTATGCCAACAAGTGGGCACCCCACTGCATTAATCCATATTCCAGCACTTGATCTACAGTCTTCAATGCCTTGCAAATTCAAGTGTTCATCTGGATACATAGAAACATAGAAACGTAAAAAATAGGTGCAGGAGTAGGCCATTCGGCCCTTCGGGCCTGCACCGCCATTCAATATGATCATGGCTGATCATCCAACTCAGTATCCCGTACCTGCCTTATCTCCATACCCCCTGATCCCTTTAGCCACATGGGCCACATCTAACTCCCTCTTAAATATAGCCAATTAATTGGCCTCAACTACCTTCTGTGGCAGAGAATTCCAGAGATTCACCACTCACTGTGTGAAAAATGTTTTTCTCATCTCGGTCCTAAAAGACTTCCCCCTTATCCTTAAACTGCCATTTAAATACTGTCAGCCACTCTCACAGGCGTGAAAAATGTTTTTCTCATCTCGGTCCTAAAAGACTTCCCCCTTATCCTTAAACTACCATTTAAATACTATCAGCCACTCTCACAGGCGGTGCATTCCAGTCAAACACCATTCTCAGGGGGAAAAAAGGTCCACCTCAGATCCACTCTAACTCTCCTCCCCCTCCCCCTAAATCAATATCTAGCTTTATTCACTCTGGTCACAGAGTCATACAGCGTGGAAATAGCTCCTTCAACCCAACTTGCCGATGCCGACCAACGTGCCCCATCTACACTGGTCCCACCTGGCTATGTTTGGCCCATATCCCTCTAAACCTGAGGTCTCGACCCAAAATGTTACCCAGGGGTGCTGCCTGTCCGGTTGAGTTACTCCAACTTTTTATGTCTATCTTCAGTTTAAACCAGCATCTGCAATTCCTCCCTACATTATCATATCCATGTACCTGTCTAGATATTTTTTAAATGTTGCAATGGTACTTGCTTAAACCACCTCCTCAGGCAGCTCATTCCATATACCCACCGCCTATTGTGTAAACAAGTCACCCCTCAGGTTCCTATTAAATATTCCCCCCTCAGCTTAAACATATGTCCACTGGTTCTCAATTCCCCAATTCTGGGCTAAAAGACTGCATTTACCCAATTTATTCCCTTCATGATTTTGTACACACCTATAAGATCACCCCCATCCTACTGTGCTCCAATGAATAAACTCCTAGCCTGCTTAACCTCTCCCTATAGCTCAGGCCCTTGAATCCTTGCAACATTCCCGAACATCTTCTCTACACGCTTTCCAGCATGACAACAATTTTCCTATAACATGGTGACCAAAAATAGAAAATATTCCTGCACAATCATGTACGAAAGTCCAGTGCAAAGCAGCACCATAGTTTGTCTAGACTCCATTTTGTCTTTACCTAATCGGGGAAAAGTAGCAGCTGCTATAGTATTTCAGGAGAAATACAAATGACTTATGAAGTCATATCTTTGACCTTCTGTAATGAGACAACAATTATGGCAAAAGAAAGTCCTGCTTTTTTGGTGCTATCGCAACACACTGAACATATACAAGGACTGATGTAACAACCCAACCTGTAGAGCAGTCTATTGAATCTGCAGAACATAATTTGATATTAACATGCAACGGCTGATTTCTCAAGCCACAGACTGCACCAGCAAATTACGTTCAAAATAACCATATAAAGTTATATTATTATTCCCAACAACCGGAATCAAAGTTGCATAGGCCCATCACAGAATAGGAACCTAAACGGCTCTTAATGGCTTCATTTGAAGCCCCGATAAATAAAGCAAATGGAGGAAGACACAAAAGACCTTCCTTCTCCTTGTAGCGAGATTGTATCCTTCGCCACTGTTATGCCACATTTTTCAACCTGTGAAGATGCATGAAACAAACATATGTACATTCGGTGTGATTCAACACCCATGCTGTGTTGTACTTGACCTATACCTGATGTTACTCCAGTGGCCAACAGGATGATATAACTACTTTACTTGATTGCACCCACATGTACTAACATATGCCACCATCATAATGTGTCAACATGAAGTAAAGCATGCAGGAATGCATATCCACTCAATTAGTCTTAACCCACAAAATGCGTAGGGTCTATAGATATTTGACACCAATAAATAAAGAATTGGCAATTCATGCACATCTCCTCCAGCTCCAAACCAGAGATGATATTCGCAATTTCCCATTCTTAGGCCATTAGCATCATTTTGCAACATGATGAGATATTTACTGATTAACCTACTGGAACAGTGCTGAACAATGTCTATCCATCGTTGCGACTTTGCAAGTTTCAACTGATAATAGCAAAGTGTGTCGACCATGGCACTTTAGAGTTCTCCATTTAGGATGATTTCAATTCTCCCACTTGCACAGCTAAACCACATCCATTATATTGCCAATTAGTCCTAATGACTAGACTGCTGCTTTATAACAACAAAGCTCAAGCTTCTATTGACTCCAAACTGTTGCCTAGGACGGCATTATAAGCCAATTGATAACTAAATGTAAATCGTAATGACTTGATAGAATGCATGGAACCTCTGGCCAGCTTTCATGCTGCTACCAGCTTCAGTGAACCACTTACCTTCATCCTGCAGGATTTGCCTGTTGAATAGGTCTTACCTGACAAACAGATTCGGTGGCTGGGTCTAATGACCCCCTGATAGCCGTGTTCACTGCATATGTGTTGTCATGGCAAATCGTGCTGTCAGTAATGATCTCTCACACGTGACCTTCCCCTTGGGTATGTTCACGGCTATACCATCAGACTCGGCATGCTCTCCTCCTTCATGAGGAAGCCATTAAACAGCCCTATTACAAGGCGCTGCTGGTGCGGCCTCTCAAATTGGCCGACACTGCCATGGACTCGACTTCAGACTAATATGGACCCGTTGGCTTTCATACAATATATGCTCTCTCATCAGCTGCAAGAATTGGCTATGGACGAGGCAGCTAAAAAGTATGAAACCCCAATTAATTGTGGTTGCTAAAAATACGAATGGTAAACCATCTCATATGGACACATTTGGGGGTGTCAGCAAGATCCCAAGAACTAAAGTTTCAAAAAGTATTGAAATTGCTTTCAGCAGGGCTTACAGCATTTGCTATTACTGTAGATAAGGGGCATATGTCAGAAGCTCACCAGGATGCACTGGGACTTTTTTTAAATTAACAACATAAGAAGAAGTGCTATTCGCCCAATCATAAATCCTAACCTGGCACCCAGCGTACAACCTTTTGTTTGGCGGGGATCTCGCCAAGCGAGTTAAAGAACTCCATGAGGACGCAAGAATTATGGGCCTCATCAAGCCGTGACAAACTAGGAATAAGGGTTTTTCCTTACCGGCAGGGTACCATACGGACGCCGGGGAAGTGACTAGCCACTCAGCTTCGCAAACTCAGAGCTGGCAGCCTGCCACAGGCATGAGGGGAAGGATGACTTTCCCTACAAAGGACCAGGGGCAACAAGGGCAGCCAGGACATATTCAGGTGAGAAATTTTGCTCCTAAGGAATGTAAATCAAGGAAATAGATGTTAAAATTGGGGCAGATTATGCTTGTTTCTCAAACAATGGCAGGAGATAACATCAGATTCATTTATACTGAGCAGTATAGACGGGGTTAAAATTGAATTTTACCCTACTGTGTGTTCACCTAATCAGCATGTTCCTAGTCGGAAACTTATATTTCCAGAAGAAGAGAATGTGCACATACAAGCAGAACTTAACACATTACACCAAAAAAGGGGTTATTGAGAAGTCAGTTTGTCAAAACCATCAGTTTGTGTCAAGTGTTTTTCCTAGGTCTAAAAAAAACTGGGGGATGTAGAATCATTCTGGACCTGACGAGCTTGAACTCCTTTGTTCGCTATAGACATTTCAAAATGGAAACATTTTCTACGGCTAAACATCTGGTTTTCAAATGGTGTTATATGGCCAGCATTTATTTAAAGGATGCATATTACTCAGTGTCTATTCATTGTGACGATAGGAGGTATTTGAAATTTATCTGGATGAGTCAGTTGTGGCAATTCAAAGCATTACCTAATGGATTAACTTCAGCTCCTAGATTATTTACCAAATTGTTGAAACCTGTTCTAGGATTACTCCGAGCTCAGGGGCATGTTGTAATGGCCTATTTAGACGAAAATTTTAATTGACGGGAAGACTTGGACTGCAGCTGAATCATCTGTTTCAATTGTTAAACTCGCTTTTGAACATTTAGGGTTTGTCATGCATCCAGATAAATCCAAATTATCACCAGTTCATATCATTGATTATATGGGCTTTATCATTAATTCGGATCACATGTTAGTGACTTTGCCCAGGGACAAACGGCAGCAGTTAATTGAGGATTGTGTTAACCTCCTTAGTGAGCAACAACTTTCAATTAGACAAGTAGCCAGTTTAATTGGTAAATTGGTGGCTGTTTTCCAGCTGTGCAGTTTGGACCTCTGCATTATCAACAATTACAACGAGCAAAAGAACAAGCACTGAGGACACATGTGGGTCATTTTGATAAGCCTATGCAATTGTCAGCAGAGGCAATTTCAGAAATTCAATGGTGGATCATTAATGTCTCAAAAAGTTCCAGGGAATGTCATGGTGGATCATTAATGTCTCAAAAAGTTCCATAATATTACAGACGGGCGTTAGTGCATTGGGTTGGAGTGCTACAGATATGTCTTCTTTTTGTGGAGGTGGATGGAATACTGATGAGACATCCCTTCTTCAATTAAGAGGGATCAATTATTTAGAGCTGTTGGGAACCTGGTATGGGGTTAAAGCTTATTGCTCTGTCAAGAGGGACTTGCATGTGCAGGTTTAGATTGACAACACTACAGCAGTGGCATATGTAAACCACATGGGTGGAGTCAAGTCACAGTCTTGTGATAGACTGACTAATCAGATCTGGGACTGGTGCATTGACAAAAACATCTGGCTTTCAGCAACATATTTACCAGGTAGATTCAACACAGTAGGTGACACTAGGTCATGCCAATTCAATGATAACATAGAGTGGATGTTAAATCAGGACATATTTAATCAAGTGGTTGCTCAGTATGGAATGCCAGATATTGACTTGTTTGCATCTAGATTAAACCATCAGTTGCCCAGATATGTTTCATGGGAACCAGATCCTGGTGCAGCAGCGGTGGATGCATTCTCACTGCATTGGGGTGGAATGTTTGAATATGCATTTCCTCCATTCTGTCTCATCAGTCGATGCTTGCAAAAAATCAAGCAGGACTCTGCTTCAGGAGTATTGGTAGTGCCAGATTGGCCTACACAGCCATGGTTCCCTCTCTTATTGCAGATGGCTAGTCAGCCTCATATGATCATTCCCAAACATAAAAATCTACTGGTGAACCCAGTAACTGGCGATCAACATCCTTTACATGATCATATTGATCTGTTGATTTGCAGATTTTAAGGAGGCCATACCTGGAGAGAGGACTGTCTGATTGTACCGTGGATGTTCCCACGTCGGCCTGCAGGGATAGTACTCAGAAGCAGTACATCACCTCGATAAGGAAGTGGGGGGTATTCTGTCTACAGCACAATATCTCATATCAGACTGCAGGCATCCCAGACGTGCTGGAGTTCTTATCTACTCTTTACTTTGATCAAAAATTAAGCTTTGGTGCGATTAATACAGCCAGAAGTGCTCTGTCTTCTTATTTACCCATGAGTTTAGGGTTGCATTCAGTAGGGACACATCCGTTAGTCTATCGATTTATGAAGGGAGTTTTTAATTCTAATTCTCCTAAACCCAGGTATACCAATATTTGGAAAGTGAGCGAAGTCCTTATGCTTCTTCGCCAGTGGACTCCTGTTGCAAGCCTATCTCTAGCCAAACTAACCATGAAGGTGGTCATGCTTATGGCGTTGGTATCAGCCCAACGTGTGCAAACATTGCAAGATCTAAGGCTAGACAGAATGCAGGTATCGGCAGATGCCATTACTTTTTATGTTTATGATCTGCTCAAACATAGTAGAATAGGCATGTCAGGATGTAAGATTGTTTTTTCAGCAGACCCAACAGATGCTCGCCTGTGTGTAGTGTCATATTTGTCTCATTACATTGAGGCTACCAGAGTCCTATGAGGAACAGAGTCTGCATTATTTGTTAGCCACAAAAAAACACACCATAAGGTGTCAGTGCAAACAATTTCAAGGTGGCTAAAGCAGGTTCTGGGAAGTGCTGGGATTGATACTGATAAATTCAAATCTCATTCCACCAGGGCGGCATCAACTTCCTCGGCAAAGGCGATGGATGTGCTTGCAGCCGCAGGATGGTCCAGTGAGCTGACCGTCCAGAAATTCTATCATAAGCCAATTACAAGGCTGGGGGTGTTTGCTGAATCTGTTTTGAGTTCTGTTATAGTTTCCCCCTGAGATAGAGGGGTTGCTATTGTTTCTTTTGTAAATAAACCATTAATTCATTTCACAATGTTATCATTGATACATTAGTGATTATTTAACGATTTGAGTCAATCAATGCAGTGTGAACGCCGGATTTGGGTCTGCGGCATGAAATCACAGAGCTTTGAAATCTTCATGTAGTCACTCACGTGACTCCGAAGTAAAATAGTAAGATTAAGCGAGATCTTACCAGTTTGAAGTTTGATCTTTATTTTATGAGAAGTTACGATGAAGGATTACGTGCCCTCCGCTCCCAACCCTCATAAATATCATCTGGTAGTTATAGTCTCTGTTATCGTACTATTATACTTCAGTTATTATTACCTGTGATTTCACTCCACTGCTTTGAAGATTGACGCAACTGCGGCTGGACGGGGTTCTTCACGTAATCCCTCAACGTAACTCCTCATAAAATAAAGATCAAACTTCAAACTGGTAAGTTCTCATTTAATCTTACTATTATAGTGTTATATCGCCTCATCACAGCAATGCCTCTTCCAAATATCTCCAATGATACTGTAAATGGGCAACCCTATGACTCCAGTTGTTGATCAGCCATCTTTCATGGTGAACAGGCCACACCTGTCATCCTTCGCGTCTGCCTTGAACGACAACTCTGGCTCGATTCCCGAGCCTGTCTTGTAAGACAACCTGACCATAATAATGAACCTGTCTGCTAATTTTAATTTGTCCAAAAACAATTCTAGCCATAATTCTGACCTGGCTCGAAAGACAAATCTGCCCATATTTTTGAACCTATCTTGAAGGTAACCCTGGTCAAAGTACTATGCCTACCTAAACACAATTCTGGCCCAATTTCAGCCTGCTTAGAATGCTAGTATTGTCCAATTTTGCATGGTTAGATGCCTCTAAATTGAATGTCTTGATCATTTGTATTGTTCAACCAAGTGTAAATCTTATCCACTTGTAAATGGTCCCTTGCTGTAGAACTTCAGTGTAAGAACAAACTGCCCAGGGAAGCTCACCTCTTCCATGAGGGAAACATTATGCAGCCTTCTACAGATGTTGCTGCCCACATTAAGCAGCCCTGCTACAAGGTGCTGCTAGCGTGGCTCTCCCATATGCCGGTGCTGCCATAGCCTCAGCCCCAATATAAAGCAGCCCTGGTACAAGGTGCTGCTGATGTGGCCTCTCCCATAGGCCGGCGCTGCCATCACTGGGTATCTCATAATGCAGCCCTGTAGAATAGGTGCTGCTGGCTCAGGCTCACCCATATGCCCGGCATTGCCATAGACTCGGCATCCAATAAAGCAGCCCAGATTCGGGCTCATCCTTATGCACGGCTTCCCGTTAAGCAGCCTTGTGCAATAGGTGCTGCTGACATATGCCCAGTATTGCCTTAAATTTGGCATCCCCTCAAGCAGCCCTGTGCAATAGGTGCTGCTGACTCAGGCTTATTCATATGCCTGGCATTGCCATAGATTCGGCATCCCCTAAAGCAGCCCTGTGCAAAAAAGGTGCTGCTGGCTCAGGCTCACCCATATGCCTGACACTGTCACAATTCATGTAGTTGGGATGTATCTAGATGGAGTTCCTTTCCATAAGGGCTCTATTCTGGTCAACCTAAAATGTTTTTCATATCCGGAGGGGAACCCTCCCGGCATCAGGGCTGACCATGTTAGTTGGACCGGGGTCTCCCCACAGCCCGCAGCTGGTTCTCTCATCGGAACCCGCGAAGCACCCGGCAGGAACCTCTGTGGAGGAAAAGGTTCCTGCAGAACATCAAAAAACAGGTAAGAAATACAACTTACCTGGAGTTTAAACTTACCTCTGGCAGGAGCGACATGCCTGCCGGTGCTTCGCAATGCATGCGTCGTAATGACGCGCTCTGCGGGCAGTCGGGGTTCTTCACGTAGTCACTCATGTGACTCCGAAGTAAAATCATCAACAAGCAGTGCAAACTCTCTTTCTGGGATATTTGACTCCAATCATTGAAAGATTTTGATATCTACCAGCTTCAAATTTGCCAGGACTCCGTCAAACTACACTCAGTCAAATGCTGCATTGTTGTCTGGGACAACCACTCTCACTTCACTATTGAACTTCTTCAGATAGAGAGTGGTGAATGTGAAATTCATTGCTAGTTGGCGGTGGAGGCCATGTCATTGGGTATTTTTAAAGCAGAGATTGATAGATACTTGATTAGTAAGGGGAAAGTTACAGGGAGAAGGCAGAAGAATGGGGTTGAGAGGGAAAACAGATCAGTCATGATTGAATGTTAAAGAAGGAAGTGCAGATGCTGGAGAATCGAGGGTTACACAAGCTGGAGAAACTCAGCGGGTACAGCAGCGTCTAAGGAGCGAAGGAGATAGGCGACGTTTCGGGTCGAGACCCTTCTTCCATGATTGAATGGTGGAATAAACTCAATGGTCCGAATAGCTTAATTCAGTTCCTGTGACTTATGGTCTTATTCTGTTCTTGGGTCCATAAATTGGATATCAGCGAGGAGGTTATTGGACTGTAGGTGCTGTTTGAAACCTGCCAGCATTTTGATAATTGTGAGTAAGCTGTTGGTTTAGTTTAGTTTAGTTTATTGTCACTGAGGTACAGTGAATAGCTTTTTGTTGCATGCTATTCAGTCAGCGTAAAGACTGTGCATGATTACAATCGAGCCATCCACAGTGCACAAATACACAATAAAGGGAATAATGTTTAGTGCATGATAAAGTCCAGTAAATTCTGATTAAAGATAATCCAAAGGTCTCCAATTAGGTGGATGATAGCTCAGGGCTGCCCTCTAGTTGTTAATAAGATGATTCAGTGGCCTGACAGCTGGGAAGAAACTGTCCCTGATTCTGGAGGTGTGCGTTTTCACATTTCTGTATCCTTGCCTGATGGGAGAGGGGAGAAGAGGGAATGACTGGGGTGTGATTGGTCCTTGATTATGTTGGTAGCCTTGCCGAGGCAGCCTGAAGTGTAGATGGAGCTTTAAGCTTTAATTAAGCTTTAATTACTTGAAGCTGTGAATTTTTTTTAAATATATACAGAAATTCCTGTCAATCCATAATCTCTACATCATTTTACTTTTTTTGAAATGAAGACACAAAACATGTAAAAAAAAAATAGAACGTTTAGGAATAGCATAAGATCTGAGTGAGCATTTCAAGAATTAAGACGGGTTAAATCATTTTATAAGTACTGTAAAAAAGAAAGAAAAGATCTTTAGAGAATGTTGTCAATCTGCGGATGAGAATCAGGAAATGGTAGTGCTAATTTATAAGTGCTGTCATTATTTAAGGAGAGCATAGTTGAGGTCCAGAACTAATCCATAGAGATGTGAATGATATTAAAATGGATTCAAGAGACATTTTATATGTCTTCATTATGCTAAAGGATGGCAAGCTGCCAGGGATTGACAGGTAACACAATAGTCATGTTACTGGACTAATGGGACAGGTCTGCAATGTTGATCTTGATTTTAATTCAGATCCCTCCACTGCAGTTGAACAATTTAAGTTCAAATAATTGAATAAAACTGAAGTCCTTTAAGGTATTAGTTCAGATGTCATAGGAGCAAAATTAGGCCATATGGCCCATCAAATCTACCCTGCCACCGTTCACACGAGTTCTATGTTATCCCACTTTTGCATCCACTCCCTGTACACTCGGGCATTTTTTACAGACACCTACAAACCCATATGTCTTTGGGATGTAGGAGGAAATCGGAGCAGCTGAAGGAAAACCACGCGATCACAGGGAGAATGTGCTAACTCCACACAAGCAGCACCTGAAGCCAGGATCAAACTCGGGTTGCTGTCACTGTGCCGCCATAAAGGTAAAGAACGTAAAGGGATTCGCAATAACTGGTAGCATACCAAGAGGAGTCTTGGAGTGCAAAGCATTTCCATAGATCCCTGAAGGTGTCAGGACAAGTAGTGGCTAAGACTGAATGCTTGCACATACTGGCCACTGCATGGAATAAACAAAACAATAAGACTTTTGCTGGAACAATATAAAACGATATTTCCAACCCTTGAGTAGATGAGAGGGCCAAAGATTACAAGGGGTTCATTCGACTTGATTAATATTACAGCGTGGTTAGAAAAACAATAAAAAAGTAATATACTTTTTAAAATGACAAGCCCGGCATACTATCTGCACCAGAGATAGAGCTGCTGGCAGACTCTGATATTCCACAGAACAGCCCACTTCCTTAAAAGGAGACTTCCACAATATTATTAGGTGGGCGGGATGGGGGGGGGGGGGGGGAGTGTGGTGGAGGATCAGGATGCAAACTTCCACTAGGCCGCAATTTAATATTCCAAAATCAAAAACTGAAGATCTAAATAAAAACAGGATCAGCGTGAGATACTCAGTGGGTTAAGCGGCATTGGTGGAGAGGAAAACATAATGAATCTTTCAGGTTGATGAGCTATCAAGATAATTGGGAGCGCTGTAGACAGTGGGAAACAACAGAGAGAACATAGTGAAGGCCTGTGACAGGGTGGTGGCCAAATGATTCACAAGTTCCAAGAAAATACTTCTTAATCACTATGATCTGTCTAGATGAGCGCAAACAGGAGATGAATGAACACAGTGGAGAAAAACGACATCACTGGAACATTGAATTGTAGAACAGAGCAGTTACTAGAAATCTGAAATATAATAGAAGCTGGAAGTACTCAAATAATCAGGTAGCATCTGTGTAGAGAATAAAACTGATTTGAACTGATAGTCGAATAATCTTATAATGGAACTGCCAATTCTGACATAAACCGTAAAGGCTTGTTATTTAGTTTAGTTTAGTTTGGAGATACAGCACAGTAAACAGGCCCTTTGGCCCACTGAGTCCGCACCAACCAGTGATCCCTGCGCACTTATCTATTTATCAATCTATACTATTACTAAAACTCTCATCTTGATCACTTCCAGTCTGCGTTGTAATTAAATTTGCGCAAAAATGATCTCCCATAGCGCTACGATTTTCCCCCACCTTACTCACCATTCTCCTCTGCTGCAAGTCAAATAAGTTTTGTTCCAATCGGTGAAATATTAGAAAAGTTATTGGTCTGTTATCCGCCAGGACGGCGACGCCCCTTCCGGTACCCGCTATCAATCAACGGCCGCAAGAATAAAGCTGAAGGAGCGTAGTGAGCAAAGTGCGAGTGGGGTCTGTGTTCTGTGAGCAGGGGCTGGGGTCTGTGTTCTGTGAGCAGGGGCTGTGTTCTGCAAGCGGGGGGGCCCCACACCACCCCCTCCCAGATACACCTCCAGATACCCCCACACCCCCCACACCCTCCCTCCCCCCTACACCCCCCCACATCCCTCCCTCCACCACAACCCCACACAACCCTCCTCCACATCCCGCTCCCCCACACACCCCTCCCGCACCCCCTCCCCTACATGCCCCCTCCCCTACAAACCCCTCCCCTACACCCCCCTCCCCACCATCCCCTCACCCACCCTCCCCTCACCCTCTCCCCTCCCCCACACGCCCCCCTATCACACACACACACCTCCCCCACCACACACACCCCATCCACCCTACCACACACGCTCCCTACCCCCACAACCACCCCACCCCCACAACCCCCCTACCTCCACAACCCCCCCTACCCCAACAACCCCCCCCTGCCTCCACTACCCCCCTGCCACACCAGCTCCCCTACCCCCACCACCCCCCTCCCCCACCCCACCCCTCCCCCCACCACCACTCACCCCCCACTCACCCCCCACCCCGCTGGGAGAGCATACAAACTCCATGCTGACAGCACCCTCAGTCAGGATCGAACCCGGGTCTCTGGCATTATAAGGCAGCAATTCTATACCGCGCCACCGTGCCGCCTGAAATCATCATCTGAAATTATTGAACTCAATATTGAATCCGAAGGGGCACAAAAAGCCTAAAAGAAATGGAACAGCTGATTGTATGAAATTGTAGAATACTGTGTTGAGATCACAATGCTACTCAAGACATGGGCATTGTTGTTGTCATGTTGCTCTGCTGAGTTCTTTGGGTAAAGGTTCGAGTGACATTAGGCATTTCCGCATCTCAGTCAAATAATCTGCCAACAATGAACTTCAAGCCTGAGGAAAATTAATCTGTTTGCCAAGGTATCAGAGGGCCAAGCAAGGGATGGAAGTATATGGATGAGCACAAGAACACATTAGCAACATTTGTAAGGTTGGACACCCTTTGCCTAATATAAACCATCTATTAGAAACACGAGGCTCCTGTTTTTATGGCTATTAAACCGATCAATTATGAAAGCCTGACATAGAGTTATACAGCATGGAATAGGCCAATAAGCCATCAGGTCTGTGGTGACTGTCAAGCATCCATTGTACTATTCCTTTATCAATCTTTTTTTCTGCATTCCCATCAATTCCTCCCACTCACTTGCACAATGGAGACAATTTACTGAGGCTGATTAACATACCAGCTAACGGACTTTATTCAATGTAGAAAAGGATTGAACATTCAGCACATATCCTTCATCAGAAATATATCCAGTGGCAGTTTTCCTTCGTGTGTTGGCAAGTATTTCCTCATTTCTACTGTCTGTGTATTTTCTGCATCTTCTTTTAATGTCTAAATATAATCAATGAAATTCCTTGTAATAAACCTTCTGCTCGACAAGTATAATGTTAGCACTAAGAGTCAAGACAGATTTATCACAGACATATGGCAAGTCTTTGATTTTCTAGGCTTGATCCATTTATCTCCCAGTAGCTTCTAAAGCAAATGCAAAGGCTGGGATTGGGACGGTGTTTTATTACTGGTATAAAACTCAGACAGGTGTCAGAGTATGCCAAGCACAAACTTGGGAATTGTACCTGAGTGTGAAACTAAGAAGGTTCATACTAGAAGCTGCAAATGATTATGCTCAAAGTTCAGGATCCTCAGTATTTATAAAAAGAACAAATAAGTTAACATCTTTGCCTCCCAAGAACATAGCAATGGCTACTTCTGCAGATTCAACCCGGCTTTGGATATCTCCTCTGTTTCAGTGATGTTAGCACTAAAGTCTTTAGACTTTAGAGTTTAGAGATACAGTGCGGAAGCAGCCCTTTGGCCCACTGCATCCATGACAACCAGCAATCACCCCATACACTAGCTCCGTCCTACACACGGGACAATTTACAATGTTTACCAAAGTCAATTAACCTTCAAATCTGTGCGTAGTGTGGGAGGAAACCAGAGAACCCAGAGAAAGCCCATGCAATCACAGGGAGAATGTACAATCTCCGTAGAGACAGCACACATAGTCAGGATCAAACCCAAGCCTCTGACGCGGTAAGGAAGCAACTCTGCTGCTGCGCGCTGTATCGCTCTTCTATTAATGATCCAAGAGTCTTTTGAGTAGCACCCGACACATGAATATCACTTCACCTCATTTCAAATTCTGTGATTAGGTTAAACAGTCGTTTGGAGTCCATGCCCATGTTTTTCCACATTTATTTCTTCAGTCTCCACGAAGGCAGATTCTACATAAGACATTAAATACTTTGCATCACTAAGCAATTTCTCTCCACCATCTTACCGAGGCGTACAGAGCAAAGGTGATAACATTGCATCAGTCAATCAATTTGCACGTATGCTCACAGTACGATACAGCATAAAAAGAATGCCACAACAGTGGCTTGTACAAAGCTTAGCTCCATTGTAATCCACTGCTCAGGGCATATCCTTCCCTTCCTTAGTGACCCATGTCCAGTGTGACAACACTCTACCCAATCCAACGGCCAGAGACAATTTCACCTGTGGAAGCTGTGGGAGGGTCTGCCTGTCAAGAATAGGCCTTATCAGCCACAGCAGGAAATCCAACCACTGATGAAATGTTCCCCTCTCCAAGCAGGACGATGTCAAAGCTGCACCATCATCCCTTGCAGGTGGACAGATGGCAACAGTAATATTTTGCTACTTGACTAGATTTTTTTTTTAATCTGTGGCTTAGAAATGCAGTCATGGGCATATGAAAGGTTAGTTTTGGAATCTACGATGGATATTTTTCCTATTCAAAACAATTTTAATTTTGTGTCATCTAGAGATGTTTGCATGCTTAGAGGATGAAAAATCAGTGTTTGGTCATTGCACAAAGACTGGCTGAAGTCTGGCCGAAGATGATAAGGAAACTAGCCAGATTCAAGTAATGAGGTGGGTAGTATCTTTTCAGTTTAGCTTCAAATGTAATTACATTTGGTGTTTGCCTCACTGTTGACAACACTAAGCACAGCTTAAGTGTTCAAATCTCTGCAAACCTGACTCTATATTTGTATGTGTCCATTGACACTTCAACTCAATAAGAAAATGAATATTTTAAACAAAGGAGACCACCAGACAAACTGCTCTCATCAATTATGAATTAGAGGGAGCAAGATGATAAACTTACATTGCAAGACAGGAATTTTGATTTTTAATTGGAAAAGGGAGTTGAATAAAAATTGGGACAGTTGTCAGGGAAGGGAGAGTGTTAAATTAAATTCAGGCCATAAGAATCCTACAATTAGAAGTTGGAATGCACAACGCTGTTTGAATTTCGATATTACTTGATGCAAACTCACTTTTACCTGAATGTATTGTAATGATATTGCCCTAATTTTTAAACTGGATTAAAAAAAATCTGATCACAAACAAAAGCCAAAATGCTGGAAATCCCCAACTGATGAGGCAGAATTTGTAGAGAAATTGCACAAAATTCCCATATAAATCTCTACTACAGACTAATGAATTTGGCGAATTGAAGAGTGCAGTAATTTAAAACATATACAACTATGCTAACCAAAACCTGTGCTTGCATTCTTGATGTTGTAGCGGCACCATACGTGGTGAACAAATCTAAATGTCAGGCAGGTTCAAACAGTCGTTTATTGAGGCTCTACACGTTAGGTTGGTCCGCTAACTATAATATCATTGCTGCTGTCGCTGAAAAAGATTGTTCTCTCGGGCTCAGCTACTGGTGGACTGCTAAGGTCTCGAGGTGATATAACCTTAAATAGCAGGACACTCCCTCTAGCCCATGACGTCACGTGCCCGCCCTCGTATCTCCTGACGAGGGTTCATGCAGAAGTGGCCCGAGTTTAGGCTGACGCCACAGGCCCCCCCCCCCCCCCCCCCCCCAGAACAGGAGGAAGGAATAACATGGTCGAGGGAGGCTCCTGCATGTAGGTCTGGGACACCCCGGATGTGGGTCGGGACGGAGGGCTCCACGGGCGCAGTGACGCTCTGCGTGGGCGATCCCGAAGTACCGAGGGGTGCGAGGAGACTGATGCAGGGGTCTGGGACACCCCGGGCGTGGGACAGGGCGGAGGGCTCCACGGGGGCAGTGACGCTCTGCGTGAGCGATCCCGAAGTACCGAGGGGTGCGAGGAGACCGAAGAGACACGGTCGCATCTCCTTGACCAGCCAAGGGAGAGTGTCCTGTGAAATACGGCCTCAAGCAACGGCTGGGAGACATCGGCAACAATGAGGAAAAAAAACTAAATAAAATAAACTGATTGCTGAACCCGGCGTGGTGATGCAGTGAAAACAAAATGAACAGAAACAACACAAATTGAGTGAGCAATCACGTGCAAAGTGGTAAGTACAAATTGTCCAGTGTCCATGGTGCAGGATGCGAAACTGTGCTGGAAAACCAGAGGTTGCAGTGACAGCCTCTGACCTGAATGAGACGCTGTTGCCAGTGGTCAGGCTGCAGGGACGGCATCCGGCTGGAAGGTGGCGCTGTGGACGGCGGTCAGGCTGCAGTGACGGCATCCGGACGGAAAGTGGCGGTGTGGACGCCGATCAGGGAAGTTCGAGCTTCTTTTCCGGCCGGCTGCGGCAGCCATTTTTGTAGTTGTTTCAGGAGGCCGCAGCGGCCATTTTACCGGCTGGCTGAGGCAGCCTTCATCAGCGATTGAAGACCCCGCTGCTGGGCCGGACAGGCAGCCAGTGCCCAGGGATCTTCGGAGTCCGCGCCGGTGAGGAGAAGATGGGCGTCTTTAGCAGTCGTCCCTGGTAAGCCCGCCCTATCGGGTGGCTAGGCAGCGGCTGGCGGGGCCAGGTGCGGTGAGTCCTGTTGCGGTGCCAGGGCTGAATCCGTGTCCGTGGTGAGGCCCGGTGCGGTGCAGGTGAGGTGAGGCCAGTGCAGGACCGGGAGCAGTGAGGCCCAGTGCAGTGCAGGGCCTGGAGCCGTGTCCACGGTGCGAGGCCGGGCCCTGGTCCGTTGTCAGGAGTGGGAGAGCTACAGGTACTCTCTCCGCTCCAGGGGCCGTCGGGCGTGCGACGGTGATGCTGGGGGCAGGAGGCTGCTACGCTCGCAGCTCCTGCAGCAGCTGGTGGGGCAGCAGCGGCTGGTAAAACCTCTCCGCTCCGGTGGTCGGCTCCGGGCAGGTCATGCGGGAGAGCTCGGCGGCTGTCAAACAAGGCCTGGCGCGGTGTGGGGGTTGAATGCGGGGCCTTGTCCGTTGCCAGAGTGGGAGAGCGGCGGCAGCCACGGCTTCTCAGCTCCGGTGAGCAGCAGCTGGTGGGGTAGCAGCGGCATCCCAGATGTAGCGGCATACCTTACTGCTGGGCCAGGTTGGCGGCAGCGTAGTTCTGCAGGGCTGCTCAGTCGGCTGCAGATCTCCTGAGGCTGCGTGCGTCAGGTAAAATCCAAATTTCAATTTGGACAGTCGGGTGTCACCTATGTAGCGGCACCATACGTGGTGATTAAAGCCAGATGTCAGGCAGGTTCAAACAGTTGTTTAATGAGGCTCTACACGTTAGGTTGGTCCGCTAACTATAATATCATTGCTGCTGTCACTGAAAGAGATTGTTCTCTGGGGCTCAGCTACCGGTGGACTGCTAAGGTCTCGAGGTGATATAACCTTAAATACCAGGACACTCCCTCTAGCCCATGACATCACGTTCCCGCCCTCGTATCTCCTGACGAGGGTTTGAGCATAAGTGCCCCGAGTTTAGGCTGACGCCACAATGTACTATATCTAGAATTACAAAATCCCCCTTAACCTCTTCAGTCAAATGGACATATCAAACTGGATATTGTTAAATATTATTGTAAAATAGTTCAATTCGATATTGCTTGTTGTTCATAGAACGGTGTCTGCATGCATCTATGCCAGAAATACAGCAAAAAATCCGTTTTATGTTATTTCCACCACTTGGCAACCTTTGTTCCAAACTACTAACTGAATTTACAGATAATTATCTTGTTTCTTTATTCAGGCTGGTATAGCAGCACCATACATCAAACTAGAGGTGCACAATGTTTGAATTTCAGTACTACATGATGCAAAATTAATTTTACCTGAAGATTTTGTGATGATAGTGCACTAATTTTTAAACTGGATAAAACTTCTGATCATAAACAAAAGCCAAAAATGCCAGGTGAGGCAGCATTTGTGGAGAAAGGAAATCTGAGTTATTACTACAGGTGCACGAACTTTTATCCAAACTGGGGTTTCCACAAAAAGCTGGAGAAACTCAGCGGGTGCAGCAGCATCTAAGGAGCGAAGGAAATAGGCGACGTTTCGGGTCGAGACCCTTCTTCAGTCAGTTCTCACATAGCTGGAATTGTTGTCATCAGTATTGAGTCCTTGTGGCAATATGCCCAGACAGCTTCTATTCATGAACAAAGTTAGCGAGTCTGACATTATTCTTGGAAAGCTTATGACATCCATCATCATATAACACATATGTTAGTCCACATCAACAGAATATGGATCTAAACATTTCAGACAACAAACATTCTCAGGGCGTGATGACCCAGTGGATGGGCCACTGCAAGTGAGGAAGGGCCCCTGAGGCCGAGAGTAACACAGCGGGGGACCTCCGTGAGTGGAGGGGGGCCTGCGCTGCTGACAGTGTGGGGGAGGGGGTCGTGTGAGGAGGGGGATCCGCGCCACCAAAGAGCGAGGAGCCGGCGAGAGCTGGGAGGACCCACACCATCGACAGTGTGGGGGGACCGCCAAGAACGAAGGGGGAACTGGTGGGCCGCCTGCTGCCATGTGTGGTGGCAGGCCTGATCATAGATAGGACTGTTCGATGAACTTTTGTAACTTTGTCGGAGCCAGAAAACATGGCAACTCTTGTGTACTGCCAAGGTGAGGTCTGCTTTATGATTTTACTGGGTTGCACACAAAACAAAGAATTTCACCGTATCTAGGTGCTGGTGACAATAAAGTTGAATCGTTGGTTAGGAGCAGACACAATGAATACAGTGTGCGATGTGGTAGTAGGGTTTACAGATTCTTGTAGAATCTGACAGGGACCGTGACCAGAACTCTCCTGGTGTGGCCCCAGAAACAAAATCTTCATTGTAGACTTTAATTGCCACAGTAATCAATGGGGCTATCAAGATACAGTTGGGAATGGAGAGCTGTGGGAAAACTGGATGGGCTCACACAACCTCCATCTCATCCATGACCCTAAGCTTCCATGGTCATTCAACAGTTGACGATGGAGAAGGGGATATAACCCAGACCTCATTTTCGTCAGTTCCAATCTAGCGCCCATGAGCTCCAAGCTTGTCCTAGATCCCATTCCCAAATCCCAATATCACCCAATAGGGATCCAACTTCAAGCTGTTGTCCAACCTGACATACACCACTACGAAGGCATTTCAACTTCAAAAAGGCGGACTGGTAGGGGTTTGCTAAGGTCCTTGTCCAGTCGATTGGGGATTTGGAGCCGACACCTGAAGCATATGACCAATTCTTGCTAAGATTATGGTAGTCATCGAGAAGACATATTACATAGAAATATAGAAATTAGGTGCAGGAGTAGGCCATTCGGCCCTTCGAGCCTGCACTGCCATTCAATATGATCATGGCTGATCATCCAACTCAGTATCCCGTACCTGCCTTCTCTCCATACCCTCTGATCCCCTTAACCACAAGGGCCACATCTAACTCCCTCAAGTATAGCCAATGAACTGGCCTCCACTGCCCTCTGTGGCAGAGAGTTCCAGAGACCCACCACTCTCTGTGTGAAAAAAGTCCTTCTCATCTCGGTCCTAAAGGATTTCCCCCTTATCCTTAAGCTGTGATCCCTTGTCCTGGACCTCCCCAACATCGGGAACACTCTTCCTGCATCTAGCCCGTCCAACCCCTTAAGAATTTTGTAAGTTTCTATAAGATCCCCTCTCAATCTCCTAAATTCTAGAGAGTATAAACCGAGTCTATCCAGTCTTTCTTCATAAGACAGTCCTGACATCTCAGGAATCAGTCTGGTGAACCTTCTCTGTACTCCCTCCATGGCAATAATGTCCTTCCTCAGTTTGGAGACCAGAACTGTACGCAATACTCCAGGTGTGGGCTCACCAAGACCCTATACAACTGAAGTAGAACCTCCCTGCTCCTATACTCAAATCCTTTTGCTATGAAAGCTAACATACCATTCGCTTTCTTCACTGCCTGCTGCACCTGCATGCCTACTTTCAATGACTGGTGTACCATGACACCCAGGTCGCGCTGCATCTCCCCTTTTCCTAATCGGCCACCATTTAGATAATCGTCTGCTTTCCTGTTTTTGCCACCAAAGTGGATAACCTCACATTTATCCACATTATACTGCATCTGCCAAACATTTGCCCACTCACCCAGTCTATCCAAGTCACCTTGCAGCCTCCTAGCATCCTCCTCACAGCTAACACTGCCCCCCAGCTTAGTGTCATCCGCAAACTTGGAGATATTGCCTTCAATTCCCTCATCCAGATCATTAATGTATATTGTTAATAGCTGGGGTCCCAGCACTGAGCCTTGTAGTACCCCACTGGTCACTGCCTACCATTGTGAAAAGGACCCGTTTATTCCTACTCTTTGCTTCTTGTTTGCCAGCCAGTTCTCTATCCACATCAGTACTGAACCCCTAATGCCGTATGCTTTAAGTTTGTATACTAATCTCTTATGTGGGACCTTGTCGAAAGCCTTCTGGACGTCCAGATACACCACATCCACTGGTTCTCCCCTATCCACTTTACTAGTTACATCCTCGAAAAATTCCACAAGATTCATCAGACATGATTTACCTTTCTTAAATCCATGCTGACTTTGTCCAATGATTTCACCACTTTCCAAATGTGCTGCTATCCCATCTTTAATAACTGACACTAGCAGTTTCCCCACTACCGATGTTAAACTAACTGGTCTGTAATTCCCCATTTTCTCTCTCCCTCCCTTCTTAAAAAGAGGGGTTATGTTTGCTACCCGCCAATCCTCAGGAACTACTCCAGAATCTAAAGAATTTTGAAAGATTATCACTAATGCATCCACTATTTCCGGAGCAACTTCCTTAAGTACTCTGGGATGCAGCCTATCTGGCCCTGGGGATTTATCGGCCTTTAATCCATTCAATTTACCCAACACCACTTCCCGACTAACCTGGATTTCACTCAATTCCTCCTTTGACCCGCGGTCCCCTGCTATTTCCGGCAGATTATTTATGTCTTCCTTAGTGAAGACAGAACCAAAGTAGTTATTCAATTGGTCCGCCATATCCTTGTTCCCCATGATCTACTCACCTGTTTCTGACTGCAAGGGACCTACATTTGTTTTAACTAATCTCTTTCTCTTCACATATCTATAAAAACTTTTGCAGTCAGTTTTTATGTTCCCTACCTGATTTCTTTCATAATCTATTTTTCCTTTCCTAATTAAGCCATTTGTCCTCCTCTGCTGGTCTTTGAATTTCTCCCAGTCCTCTAGTCTACTTTGTACACATCATCCTTTGCTTTGATACTATCCCTGATTTCCCTTGTTATCCACGGATGCACTACCTTCCCTGATTTATTCTTTTGCCAAACTGGGATGAACAATTTTTGTAGTTCATCCATGCAGTCTTTTAAATGTCTTCCATTGCGTATCGACCATCAACCCTTTTAGAATTAATTGCCAGTCAATCTTAGCCAATTCACATCTCATACCCTCAAAGTTACCTTTCTTTAAGTTCAGAACCATTGTTTCTGAATTAACAATGTCACTCTCCATCCTAAAAAGAATTCGACCATATTATGGTCACTCTTGCCCAAGGGGGCACGTACAACAAGCCTGCTAACTAGCCCTTCCTCATTACTCAATACCCAGTCTAAAATAGCCTGCTCTCTCGTTGGTTCCTCTACATTTTGATTTAGATAACTATCCCGCATACATTCCAAAAAATCCTCCTCCTCAGCGCCCCTGCCAATTTGATTCACCCAATCTATATGTAGATTTAAGTCACCCATTATAACTGTTTTGCCTTTGTCGCATGCATTACTAATTTCCTGTTTGATACCATCCCCAACTTCACTACTACTGTTAGGTGGCCTGCACACAACACCCACCAAAGTTTTCTGCCCCTTAGTGTTTCGCAGCTCTACCCATACCGATTCCACATCCTCCAAGCTAATGTCTTTCCTTTCCATTGCGTTAATCTCCTCTCTAACCAGCAATGCTACCCCACCTCCTTTTCCTTTCTCTCTATGCCTCCTGAATATTGAATATCCCTGGATGTTCAGCTCCCAGTCTTGGTCACCCTGGAGCCATGTCTCCGTGATCCCAACTATATCATAATCATTAATAGCTATCTGCACGTTCAACTCATCCACCTTATTACGAATACTCCTTGCATTGAGACACAAAGCCTTCAGGCTTGTTTCTTACAACGCTCTTACTCCTTGTACAATTATGTTGAAAAGTGGCCCTTTTTGATTTTTGCCCTGGTTTTGTCTGCCTGCCACTTTTACATTTCACCTTGCTCCCTATTGCTTCTACCCTCGTTTTACACCCACCTGCCTCTCTGCTCTTGTACCCATCCCCCTGCCACATTAGTTTAAATCCTCCCCGACAGCACTAGCAAACACTCCCCCAAGGACACTGGTTCCATTCCAGCCCAGGTGCAGACCATCCTGTTTGTACTTGTCCCGCCTCCCCCAGAAATGATTCCAGTGCCCTAAAAATTTGAAGCCCTCCCCCTTGCACCATTTTTCAAGCCACGTATTCATCTGCAATATCCTCCTATTTCTACTCTGACTGGCCCGTGGGTACTGGTAATAATCCAGAGATTATTACCTTCGAGGTCCTACTTTTAAGTTCATCTCCTAGCTCCCTAAATTCACCTTGTAGGACCTCATCCCTTTTTTTACCTATATCGTTGGTGCCAATATGCACCACGACAACTGGCTGTTCACCCTCCCCCTCCAGAATGTTCTGCAGCCGTTCAATGACATCCCTGACCCTTGCACCAGGGAGGCAACATACCATCCTGGAGTCTCGTTTGCGGCCACAGAAACGTCTATCTATTCCCCTGACAATTGAATCTCCTATTACTATTGCCCTTCCCCTCTTTTTCCCCCCTCAAGTGCTGCAGAGCCACCCATGGTGCCATGAACTTGGCTGTTGCTGCATTCCCCTGATGAGCCATCTCCCTCAACAGTATCCAAAATGGTATACCTGTTTAGGAGGGAAATGACCACAGGGGACTCCTGCACTACCTGCCTACTGCTTTGCTGGCAATTAGCCACCCGATCCCTTTCTGTCCTCTTACCTTTTACCTGCAGTGTGACCAACTCACTGTACGTGCTATCCACGACTTTCTCCGCATGGTGGATGCTCCAGTATGAATCCAGCCGCAGTTCCAACGTTCAATGCGGTCTGCCAGGAGCTGCAGCTGGACACACTTCCTGCAAAAGTAGTCACCAGGGACACCGACCATATCCCTGATCTCCCACATGTTGCAGGCTGAGCAAGGCATGGGGCCAATCTCTACTGCCATATCTTACTCCCAAATTACTCTGTATTAAATATATATATTTTTAGTTTTTTATTATTTATTTATTTCTTTATTTTTTAATTAAACACAAAACTTTATCCTTTAAACTTTACTAATAAATACTAATAAATACTGAACCCTTAACACCCAGAATCCTTAACACCCAGAATCCTTAACACCCAGAATCCATAAACCTGAAGACAAAAATGTAAAAATGTAAACCCTGGGTTGCACCCAATCAGCTGCTTCCTCTGGTCCTCTTCAACCTATCAGAGGCTTCCACCAGATTCCCTCTCTGGAAGATGGAACCAAAGATTTGGATGGAACAGTGCAGATTTCGGTCTCGCAACGCAGGTAACTCCACCCTCTCGCACCAACGGCTCCGCGGGCCTCTGTAAAAAGCAAACCCCGCGCTACATTTATACTCACAGCGCAGGTAACTCCACCCTCTCGCACCAACGGCTCCCCGGGCCTCTGTGAAAAGCAAGCCCCGCGCTAGATTTATACTCACAGCGCAGGTAACTCCACCCTCTCGCACCAACGGCTCCCCGGGCCTCTGTGAAAAGCAAGCCCCGCGCTAGATTTATACTCACAGCGCAGGTAACTCCACCCTCTCGCACCAACGGCTACCCGGGCCTCTCTCGAGGATGCCGCACAGAATATGTACCTGGCCTTTCCCCAGATTCCGCTGCCATATATGCATTATACAAGAAGTATGAAGCCAACCGCTTTTCTGCCGATTCTATAGCCACCTGGGAAGCTCTTACTGCAGCTATCGCATCTGATCGGCGCAAGTCATGGCAGGATTTGATTGAATCCGTGGATATGACACACAGCAGCAAGAAGGCTTGGGCCACTCTCAATCGGATTAACAAGGATTAACCCAAAGAAGGTCAAGTCACTCTTCACTGACCGGCCTACTGCTGATCAAGTAGCATACCAACTCCTACTCAATGGCAAAACTGACTGACCAATGATAAAGCAGAAACCCCAGCAGTGCTATGAAAGTAACTCTGATAACCCACAACTGTGTCAGCCTTTCACAATGAAAGAACTAGATGCTGCCATCTGCACAGCCAAAATAGGTAATGCTGCAGGTCTGGATAACATCATGACTGAACAGATCAAGTACCTTGGACCAACTGCAAAACAGTGGTTGGTGGCCATGTTTAACACCTTCATGGAGAGATGTCATATCCCAAAGATCTGGCGTTGTGCACGTGTCATAGCATTGCTGAAGCCAGGCAAAGATCCTTCAGCAACAGCTACAGGCCAAAATCACTTCTTTGCCACACCTACAAGCTGTTTGAGTGACTCATCTTGACCCGCCTCAGTCTGGTGATAGAGCCATCCCTAATAAAGGAGCAGGCAGGGTTCCGGCCTGGGATGTCCTGCACAGCTTCTCAATCGCACCCAACACATAGAGGATGGCTTTCAGGAAGGTGTTATCACAGGCGCTGTTTAGGGTAGATGTCTCAGCCGCTTATGATACAGTAAACCATCGCTGACTGTTACACAAACTACTTGATCTGACACACAACTTGCATCTAACCAACCTGGTGAAGACTCTGGTTGAAAATAGATGCTTCTTTGTCAAGCTGTCAGGAATAAAAGCTGCTGGCGCAGGCAGAAAAACAGCCTCCCTCAAGGAAGTGTACTGGCAGCCACCCTGTTCAATATCTATGTTAACGACCAGCCTATCCATCCCAACACCAGGAGTTTCATTTATGCAGATGACCTATATATTAGAACCCAAAGTGCTGACTTCCTCAATGCAGAATCTACTCTATGTGAGGCTTTAGTCAACCTGTCCTAATACTACAAAGAGAATCACCTGAGAGCCAATCCATCTAAAACCTAAGTCTGTACCTTCCACTTGAAGAACAAGTATGCAAATCGAAGGTTGAATATCACATGGAATTGAGTCAGATTGGAGCACTGTGACAATCCAATCTATCTCAATGCGACTTGATCGATCTCTGACCTACAAAGCACATATCATCAAGCTTAATGGAAAAGTCAATTCCAGAAATGCTCTTCTTAGTAAGCTCAGTACCTCAAAATGGGGAGCAAATTCAACAACCATCCAATCAACAGCTCTGGCTCTCTGCTTCTTCGCTGCCGAGTATGCAAGGAAGATTGATCCTGTGCTAAACACAAGCTGTCACTGCATCAGTGGAAGCATGAAACCTACCAAGACTGACAACATCTACCTACTCTCTGGCATTGCACCCCCTGGAATCAGAAGAACTGTAGCTAGTCAAAAAGAACGCCTTAGACAATGAGGATGAAAGACACCCCCTACATGACCACCATTTGCTACCTCAATGTTTGAAATCACGCAGAAGTTTCCTCTCTTCTGTCCATCCCCTGGACTGCAGTGTATCGTCCAGAAGGATCAAACTCTGGGAAGAGAGACTAGAGAAATCACCGGTAAACATTCACATGGCAATCGATCCCTCCGAGAAACTCCCATCAGAGTTAGATAGAGTTCTAGGGGCTAGTGGAATCAAGGGATATGGGGAGAAGGTAGGCACGGGTTATTGATTGGGGACAGTCAGCCATCACAATGAAAGGCGATGCTGGCTCGAAGGGCCGAATGGCGTCCTCCTGCACCTATTTTCTATGTTTCTATGTTCCGACCAAACGTGGATAACCTGGCACAGTCTCAACAGACTGCGGACAGGCATGGGAAGGAGCAAATCGAACATGCTGAAGTGGGGATATACTGAAGATGCGGCAGACTGCAAGTATGGACGGGACCTCCAGACAATGGAACATCTCCTGAGCTGTGACATGTTGCATGACGCATGCACTGTAAAGGACCTCGCAGAGGTCAATAACATAGCACTAAAATTTGCTCACTTTTGGCAAGCAGTTGTGTGATGACACACAATAAAATAAAATAGCAGACACAATTGGTTCAGAGCAGCACTCTCTCACTATTTAATAGAACAAGTTTTAAAGAAGGAACTGCAGATGCTGGAGAATCGAGGGTACACAAAAAGCTGGAGAAACTCAGCGGGTGCAGCAGCATCTAAGGAGCGAAGGAGATAGGCGACGTTTCGGGTCGAGACCCTTCTTCAGACTGGTCAGGGATCAGGGAAACGAGAGATATAGACGGTGATGTCTGAAGAAGGGTCTCGACCCGAAACGTCGCCTATCTCCTTCGCTCCTTAGATGCTGCTGCACCTGCTGAGTTTCTCCAGCTTTTTGTGTACCCCCCATTTAATAGAACAATACTGATTATCTTGGAATCCATTGAAAGCTTCTCGAATATTTACCAATCCTGCAGTATGTGAAAAGTCCAGGGGTTGGTGGTCTTATAGCAGAATTTAGCTCCTGAGCAGTGCTTTCATGGGTGAACAATGGCAGCACATCATTATTGAAGGCTTTGGGATAGGCATGGCAAGAGTCAGGGTGGATCAGCAATCAGGGCTCAGGAGAAGGACATTGGTTATCAGTGAAGACCCTGACAGCTTTTGGAGACATCACATCATATCCCTGATGTGCAATGCCTTCACATTCTCAAATTCTTTATGTGAAAGTCAGCGGGACCTTTAACGCAAGAAGGTGGTGAGTGCCTGGAACACGCTGCCAGGGGTGCTGGTTGAAGCAGTTACGTTAGTGGCATATAAAAGACTTGTAGATAAGCAGATGGATATACAGAGAATGGAGGGATATACTGTAGGTTATGCGCAGGTAGTTTAGCTTGTTTAGAGATTCAGATTGGAAACACGTCCAATAGCCCACCGAGGTGACTAGCACACTAACAATATCCGACACATATTAGGGACAATTTACAATTTAATGGGCCTTTCCCAACTTTTCAGGCGACTGCCAAGTTGCCGGCAGTCACCTGAAATACCGGCAACTGGAACGGCGACTATCAGTGGAACACACACACACACACACACACACACACACACACACACACACACACACATACACACACATCGCTTCCTTCACCAGCCCGTTATGCAGGCGTGGGACAGGGCAAGTTGGGGGAGCTCTGTCTGAGTGAAATTCACAGGGTGCAAAGCCAAGGTGATACAGACACACACCGCGATGAACAGGAAGATTGGCGCTGTAATTAAGATGGCTAAAGCACAGTGTACAGTAAGTCCTTTAAAAGGTGAGAGGGGGGAGAAGGTGGGAGAGGAGGGAGAAGGATGGAGAAGGAGAAAGAAGGAGTGGACACAGAGAAACATGGCTGTGAAGCTCAGCAGACATTAACATTACCGGTCGGTTATCCTTGGTTCTGAAAACGACTGCTTACGTTTTTTTTCCCAATGAGCCAATGAAATACACCAGTCAGCACCGGCTACAACGTACAAGAACCTTCGGCCTCCTGGCCACTCACCTATGGCACGAGAATTCTCCCTACTCTGCATGGCCACTTCATTCTGGTCACCATAATGAGGCCGTGACTAGTTCCTAGAATGCGGGAACTACTCTAGACCATGAAGGCGACTCCCTGGCAACTACCCGCGAAAATGTGGAGACCATGTGGTGACCACAGAGTCTCTTGCAGTCACCTAAAAAGTCGCCTAAGTGGGACAGGCCCGTTACCAAACCAATTAGCCTACAGACCTGTATGCCTTTCGAGTGTGGGAGGAAACTGGAGCATCTCGAGCAACCCCACGCAGGTCACAGGGAGAACGTACAAACTCCGTACAGACAGCACCCGTAGTCAGGATCGAACCCGGAACTCTGGAGCTATTATGCCCCTGTCCCACTTGGGAAATCTGAACAGAAGCCTCTGGAGACTTTGCGCCCCACCCGAGGTTTCCGTGTGGTTCCTGGAGGTTTTTGTCAATCGCCCTAATGGTCGAAAGTGGTTTCCGTTTAAAAAATCGGTAATTTTTTAGTATAAGCCAGTTGCGATCCTAGTTGAAGGTGGTTGCCGGAGGACAAAAGCCTCCGGGAACCGCCCGGATACCTTGGGTGGGGCGCAAAGTCTCCAGAGGTTTCCGTTCAGGTTTCCTAAGTGGGACAGGGGCATAAGGCAGCAACGGTACCGCTGTACCATTGTGCTGGCAGATCAGAGATTGTCTTGGCATCATGTTCAACACAGATATTGTGGGCCAAAGGGCCTGTTCTTGTGCTATACTGTTTTATGTCCTATAGGATTTCAGAGTGATGCTCTGAAGTCTGAGCTGGGCTCCCAGTTGCACGCTTACTTTTGAACAATCTCACAACATATGGGAAATATGTAAATAGGCACAAACACCTCATACAACAATATTTTAGTGCAATAAAAATGTGCAATCCAATTTCTAAACAATAAGATCAGTAGAGGCCATTCAGCCCATCATCTGCTCATTCCTCACACTCTTTTTTTCTTCCATTTGGCGTGCACAGCCTAAAGTTGTAGATCAAGGGTAGACATCCAGGCCAGGACAGCAGCAGTTACTGGGTGGATGGCTTTGATGCCCCCAGGGAAAAGCCTCACTGAGCAATCATTCATCACGTGTGGGATGGTCTGGTCTGGATGTCTGCAGTTGCAAGCAGGGCTGCCTATCATCCACCACTTAGGCAGGCTGTTCTTGCATCAAGGATGCGGATTCAGTTCAGGGTTAGCCATTGCTTGCGATGGAGGTTAAAACCCAGTGGTTTCACTGTGGAGTCTGTGATGACCTCTCCGTTGTTGATGTTGGCATCTTTCCAGGCTCTGTGCCACTCAGTCTTGGAGTCAAAGTGTTCCAGGGATTTAACGGATTTTCACAAACTGAAATCCTGTTGGTCCCACTCTTTCCTCAAGCCCAAAAAAATACTTTTCCTTTAGTAAATATCCTGCTCCCTTTTGAAGGCCCTGAATGATTATGTTTCTTTGCCTCACCAGTAGTAAATTTCAAATCATAACCTTTCTCTACAAGGAAAAGCTTTTTCTCACATTTCCCTTAAATCTTTTCTGCATCAATATACATCTGTGCCTCCTGGGCCTTGAACAACATGCTAATGGAAACAGCTTCTCTCCTGCACTTTTTAATCCAGTTACGATCATTTACAACTCTATTAAACTTCCTCTCAACCATTTTTTGTTTCTCTGAAGAGAGTAAACCAGCTTCTCCAATCTAATCTTATAGCTGAGATTATTCATGACTGGACCCATTGTAATAATAATTTCAGTACCTTCTCTTGGGCCTTCATACACTGCCTGAAGCGTGATAACCAACCATGTTGTGGTTTGTCCAGTCTTCAAGATCAACACAATCTCTCTGCATTTGTACTCCATACTTCCATCCATGAAGCCCTGATTAAGCTGTGCCTTTTATGGATAGAATGTCTGACTTTTGCCTTGGTGGGTGATCATGCTTTTATGTTCACCTTTATGGGCCTAAGAATCATAACAATTTATGATGCCTGGGAACATTTGCTAACATATTCAAAGAATTGTCGTACCCCAGTCATTCATTCTCCTCACTACTCCCATCAGGCAGAAGTTATAGAAGTTTTGAAGCACTGAATAGCGGGCTCAGAAACAACTTCTTCCCCTCGGTTTCCAGATTTCTGAACAGTCCTTCCTTAAGCTAATATCCAATTCATTGTGGATATTGGACTTTGTCTATGGAACTGGTACACCAAATGCAGAGAGTTATATTGTACACTGAATTTTCCCCTTTGCTCTACCTATTGTACATGAGTTGGACTTGATTGTATTTATATATAATATAATTTAATCTGATTGGATAGCGTGCAAAACAAAGCTGTTCCTCAGTATTTTTCTTAGTATATTCCATGCTCGGACGTTAGCATTTTTGACAATTGTCTGAATGTTTTAAAGATGAGAAATCTGAGTGTTTGTAAAATAGCATTGCTGTAATCTTATAGCAAATTTTCTAAAAACTATAAAGATTGCAATCATAATTTTAATGAAGAAATCAAAATTTAGTGTCTGATCTTTTTTCTGTTTCTGAATTCTGTTACCATTATTTTCTGCCTTTAATTAACAGACTTTTAAAAATCAATTCCCAAAACCTTAATGACTTCTTGTCTGAACTTGGTTATTGGCTCACAATTTTGAATTTCATAGTGGTATTCCTTGGTGTTCCTATCAAATTTTCAATGGAAAAGATAGATTTAAAAAATAATGTAAATTATTGTTGATCAGAAATTACAAAGCACGATTCTTACCGCTACAGTAATAATAAGAACAATTCATTAATTTAATTAAGTTAGGATCAAACCCACAAAATACCAGCTATTGTATAATATATTTTTACCAAGGAGACTTAAAATCAATATGTTGGATTAAGCCACAAATCTAGGTGGTGGAACATCAGTTAGTTTAGAGAGAAATGCGTCTCATTACATAATGTGATTTTTGAAGCAATTTCCCAATGGGGATGCTTTGTTATGAGAACCCTTAAAATGGCTGAGACTGCAGAACCAGCTAAGTAGACTTTAACAGAGTTAATTTACTCACCTGGGTAGAACAAGAATGCAATTATAAACATAACTGACAGGCACTGAAATTAATGTGTAATCACGTAGAAATAGTTAGTAATTAATCAATACAGCCTGATAAATCTGAAATAATTGACTTACTGCCCATAACACCAACAGAAGAATACAAGAAACAAGATTGTAGAGAAATCACCATGGGTCAACAAGCTATAAGATATTCTATTCAGATTGAGGCCTCTCATGTAAACCAGCCGATAAAGCAATGGTGCTTCATATTTACTCATTGATTTTTGCATTTCACAATTTTGAATTTTATATTTGATATGTTGATTTTAAATTTATTTTTGTTAAATAGCACAAAATGCCCAAAAAATATCTATTGCAGCCTAGTTGATTTGGTGAATTGAAAAGTGCAGCAATTGAAAACATATACAACTATGCTAAGCAATACTTGTGCTTGCAATCTCAATGTATCTAGAATTACAAAAGCCACCTTAACCTCTTCAGCCAAATGCATTTATCGAACTGGGTTACTGAATACAGTTTGATATTAAGACATTTTCCTAATTGCCATATCCCCTTAACTTGGGGTATTATTGTAAAACATTATTGTAAAATAGTGCAATATTTTGTACTATTTGTCGATCTAATTTGTCTTGTTGTCCATAGAACGGCTTAGGTATGTATCTTTGCCAGAAATATAGCAGAAAATCAATTTTATCTTATTCCTACCACTTGGCTAACTTTTTCCCAAACTACTAACTGAGTTTTCAGGTAATTGATCTTGTTTCTTTATTCAGGATGGTATAGCAACACCATACATCACACTAGAGGTGCACAATTCATCCGTAACCTTGTGATAGCAAATGCGTCTCTCTGAGTTAGAAGACTGTTGGTTCAAGTTCCACTACAGATTCAAATACAATATGCGGAATGACACACAGATCCAGCACTGAAGGAGAACACTTGCTGAGGTGTTGTCTTCCAGCAGCGATCCTAAACAAAGAACACATTTGCCCTCTCAGGTAGATGTTCCACTTAACTATAAGTTAAGTGGAGTGAAGTGAAGTGACGGTGACGGCAGCTGACCTTGGAAAAAGGGCCATTTCAAGATGGCGATGGACAGAGGAGAGGATCGATGCTGCCAGGACAACAGTCCTTTAAGGTTAAGATAAGACTGTACTCTTAGGAACTGAAACTTTTTGGGTGCCAGAAATGTGGCGACTCTTTGTGTACTGTCTCAGTTAAGTCTACTATTATATTACAATCATTGCACCTTTGTACCTATGATTGAGCTTAGTTTAGTTTAAAGGTACAGCATGGTAAGAGGCCCTTCAGCCCACCGAGTTCATCAACCAGCCATTGCTCGTACACTAGTGCTATCCTATATGCTAGGGATCAAAATGGCACCTGTCTATTGTGAAATGTTGCCAGCAGCACTGCAGAAAATCATGAAATATAGTAGTTCAGAGCTTACCTGTATGAAAGAAAATCAGCATTGTATATTGTTTACAGTGTTTAAGAAGGAACTGCAGATGTTGGAAAATCAAAGGTAGACAAAAATGCTGGAGAAACTCAGCAGGTTAGGCAGCATCTATGGAGCGAAGGAAATAGGCAATGTTTCGGATCAAGACCCTTCTTCAGACTGATGTGAGGGTGGGGGGGGGAGGGAAGAAGAAAGGAAGAGGGGGAGACAGTGGGTTGAGGGAGAGCTGAGAAGGGGAGGAGATTGCAGGGACTACCTGAAATTAGAGAAGTCAATGTTCATACCGCTGGGGTGTAAACTACCCAAGCAAAATATGAGATGCTGCTCCTCCAATTTACGGTGGTCCTCACTCTGGCCATGGAGGAGGCCTAGGACAGAAAGATCGGATTCGTAATGGGAGTGGGAGTTGAGTGCTGAGCCACCGGGAGACCAGATAGGTCAATGCAAACCGAAAGGAGGTGTTGGAAGATGAGATCGCCAAGCCTACGCTCGGTCTCACCGATGTACAGCAGCTGACACCTAGAGCAACGGATGCAATAGATGAGGTTGGAGGAGGTGCAGGTGAACCTCTGCCGCACCTGGAAAGATTGCTTGGGTGCTTGAATGGAGTCAAGGGGGGAGGTAAAGCGACAAGTGCAGCATTTCCTGGGGTTGGAAGGGAAAGTGCCAGGATAGGGGTGGTTTGGATGGGAAGGGACGAATTGACCAGGGAGTTACGGAGGGAACGGTTTCTGCGGAAAGCAGGCGGGTGGAGATGGGAAGATGTGGCCAGTGGTGGGATCCTGTTGGAGGTTGCGAAAATGTGCTTACAGGAAACAGGGTGGGAAGAAGTGTAGTCCAGATAGCCATGGGAGTCAGCGGATTTATAGTGGATGTCGGTCAGTAGTCTATCACCTGCGATTTACAGTGTACTATATTTACATATTATTTTGTGCTGCTGCAAGTAAGAATTTCATTGTTCCATCTGGGACATATGACAATAAAACACTTGATTCTCTCTCTCTCTTGACTCGCTCTATTTACAGAGCTAATTAATCTACAAACCTGCACGTCTTTGGAATATGGGAGTAAACCAGTGCCACCGGAGAAAACCCATGCATCATAGGGAGAACGTATAAACTCTGCACAGATAGCACCCATGGTCAAGATCACACCCAGATCTTTGGCACTGTAAGGCAGCAACTCTACCGCTGCACCATCCTAATGATTGTGCTTACCTATTATATGTTTTTATTGAATTGTATGCCAAACAAAAAATGTAAGTAGATACATAGGTACTTGCAATAATAAAGTATCCTCATCATCATCAGAAGCAAGTCAATTCTTTCACATGCCTAGCCAACACCAATCTCTCAAATAATATTCAAGAAACTGTTGACCATGTCATTATCTCATGACTAATTTTGTAAGCTTGAGGTATGAAGCCTGGAGTAGATCAGCGATGAACACCATAATTGACAGAAGAGGTTTGACTGGCCAAATAACCTACTCTTCATATTTTCTTAAATTCTTGCTGTACACAAATCTGCTGAAAAAGATATGTAAGGCAGTTTATAAATGATTTTGTTTGATTTCAGTGATAGCTAATCTTTTGTAGCCACAAAGTGCTGGAGTATCTCAGCAGGTCAGGCAGCATCTCTGGAGAAAAAGGATGGGTGGCGTTTCGGGCCTTCTGAACAAGGGTTCTGACCTGAAATGTCAGGTCCTTTTTCTCCTGAAATGCTGCCATATAAACTGAGTTACTACAGCACTTTGTATCTATCTTTGGCATAAACCAACAGCTGCAGTTCCTTACTAAACATAGCTAATCTGTTAAATGTATAAGATCTGTACTTCAAACACCATCCTTAAGGATCTACATTTTCACCTCTTTATCCTACTTAAAGCATGTTTCATGACCTGGATCTTTCTAGTGATCAACTTTCAGCCTTCCTAATGACACCTTTGCTTCACCAACATTTGCTTAAATATCACTTCTGGTTTTACTGCTGGTTTTCTGTATGATAAAGGTGTTGTAAATTGTAAGATGTTGTTGTAGTTTTGTATTTATAGCTAAGTAAATACAAGTTGATGTAACTGCTATGATTCATGTCGCTCTAGTTATCTTCTTTGTAAATGCTGGCTGATTCTCCCCACACTCAATATATTGGCCAGTATGTGCACTTGTGGGATTTCTCATTCCCTGAGTGATTCTGCTGAGTTAGTGGTTTACTAATCACAGCTGATAGGTAGAACCTCAGGGGTATTTGAATAAAACTTTCCTTGTCTGTACATATTTGAGCTGGAATTAATCAACTAGCTGAAGTTCTTCTGTATGATCTACAGCAAATATAAAGTCCAAGCTTCAATTCAGGTGTTTTGGTTTTAATCTTGCCCCATGACCATGCAAGGTTTCAAGTTGGGGTATAAATAAGCCCATTTGAGAGGCAAAGGGAGAAAATAATTTGCATGACCACGAGAAAGGGCAGAAGATTGGAATGGACTGCATTGGTGAAATGGGAGTTAAAAAAATCAGTTGGTTTAATGGTGCCCTTGTATGATCATAAAAATGTAGGCCTCATTGTCCAAGGCTGTCAATGTTCATAAGTTCATAACTTGTAGGAGCATCAAGTCTACTCCACCGTTCAATCATAGCTGATCTTTCTTTCAACCCCATACTCCTCCCCTTCTCACCTTCACCCATAACAACCGTACTAATTAAGAATCTATCAATCTTCACCATAAAAATATCCATTAACTTGGCCTCCACAGCCTTTTGTGGCAATGTGATTGTGGTTCTTATTACCATGTATATAAATTTACAATCGGTTTTCTGCCTTATTATTGAGGATTCTGAGATCTTTCAGAGAATAAGAATCTCTTATATCTTGAAAAGACACAAAGAGCTAAACTAACTCTTTAGGTAGATGTTTTAGGCAAAGGTGTCACTAGGAAGGCTGAAAGTTGATCACTAGAAAGATCCAGGTCATGAAACATGCTTTCTGGTCTCCGACTGGAGGCGTGGGTTCGTATCCCACTTCTGACACCATGTAAATGAAAACTTTACAAGCTCTTAAGTGTGCAACATCTTTTAATGATAGCACAGGGTATTACATACATCTTCAAGCACAGGCTACATTCTTCTACTGCTGCGCCCAGGAAGGGGAAGGCATTATGATTGATGTTAACTGGGCGGGGTTAATGGGAGTGAGGTAACTATATTATTGGTTGCATATAAACCATCTACAGGACTAGGGGAAAACAAATGGTCGGCACGGACTGGAAGGGCCGAGAGGGCCTGTTTCCGTGCTGTAATTGTTATATGGTTATATGGTTATATGGTTAACTCAGCAGGTCAGGTAACATTTCTGGAGAACATGGATAGGTGATGTTTTGGGTTGGGATGTTTCTTTATTTTACTGCTCGACTGTGCTGATGATGCAAAACCAACTGAGATTGTGACACTGGTGATAGAACAGTCCCAACTGATAGGAGCAGCACAGTCTTCACAGTGCCTGACCACCTTGAACACCATTAGGCAGCACAGTGGCGCAGCGGTAGAGTTGCTGCCTTAAGGGGCTGTCCCACTGCGGCGACCTAATCTGCGAGTTTAGACGAGTTTGCCCTCGACTCAAACTCGCAGCATGGTCGACATGAGGTCCTAGGAGGTTCTATACGGTCACTGGAACTCTCCTTCATGCTCGAAGCAAGTTCCCGCATACTCGCGGCCTCAGCTTGGTCGCGGAATTTTTTTTAACATGTTGAAACATTTTCCACGAGTACAATTTGGTCGACATGGTTCTTTTTGACTTGTAGTGTAGTGGAGTGGGGTTGCTATTTAGTTACAGGCAGTCGAGGGCAGCCATAGGCAATTTCCTTCACTGAACGGTAGGCTTGATTGACTCATTGGAATTTTCAGGACCAGGGAAAACCGACCGGTAGATAAAATGCCCCCTAAACTTTATTATACTTCTTAAAGGCTTAAAACTCCTTCTCTCCCCCTCTCTCCATCGCGGGTGTGAATTTCAGACAGCGCTCCCCCGCTGCCCCTGGCCCCCGCCTTTGTGATATGTTAGTGTGTGTGTTTGTGTGCGGGTGGTCGATCCAGCTCGCAGTTTCAATGCGGACGGTTGATCCAGCTCGAGGTTTTCCAGGCGAGTGCCCTCGAACTTGAAGGCCGAAGGCACTGTTCTTAACTCGCCGATTATGTCGCCGCAGTGGGACAACCTCTATACAGCACTAAGACACCCGGGTTCGATCCTGACTACGGGTGCTGTCTGTATGGAGTATGTACGTTTCCCCTGTAACCATGTAGGTTTACTCCAAGTGCTCCAGTTTCCTCCCACATTCCAAACACGTGCAGTTTGTAGGTTATTAATTGTTCCTAGTGTGTAAGATAGAACTATCTAGAGTGGCTTCAGTAAAATCTAAAGTGGCTCCAGTGTGTAGGTTAGTGCTACTCTATGGGGTGATCCTTAGTCGGTGGGTACTCAGTGGGCCATAAGGCCTGTTTCCATGCTGTATCTCTAAGGTCTAAAGTCCAAAGTTTAAAATTAGCACCTGCAAAGAGAATTTTGGCTCCTTTACCTGAAAATACTGAAGCTGATTTGATGAGAACAAGCAAGAGGTCAAGAGATAATTAAAAATAAATGCAAGATATTGTTGGGTAGGAAACTTCGTCACGCTTCAAGGAAAGCACACAAAACTCCATGGGCACCTTAAGGCCAAAGTCCAGGAAAGGATGTTCTAGAAAGCACAAGGTGATTGGAAGTTGGCCAATATCATGCCATGTATGCATTCATCAATGTTGTCAAATTCACCAGGGCTTGGTTGCTATATTCGACACAAGTGTCCTTTTCTCCATCCTCCTGCACACTCTTAGGCTCAGTATTACCATTCCCTCCACACCTACAAGAGGCGAAAACCCCCTTGTCAATCAGGTTGGCATTCTGCTTCACATTCTGTATCCAAGGCCTCCAGTGAGAGAGTGTGAGTGTGAGTGTGAGTGTGTGTTTCCCATTTTGACACATCCTAGTCACATTTTTCCCCTGGTGCCGATAAACATCTTCCCGTCGCATTTCCACCTATATTTCCGAAGTTATTCATCGTTGAATTTTTATAAACCGCCTTCTCACAGAGTGCTTCCAGCATTTTCACAGTGATGCCTCACACAGTGCATCAATCACAATGGACTCTCAAGCTGGCTACCGACTGCCATAATGACATCACAATGGGACATCGCCAATGGTAACAATGGGCTCGCAAGCTAGCTGCCAACTACCACAATTACATCACAATGGGATGTTGCCAATGGTAACGAGGTTGCTGCCCCTCTACCAATATCTGAAGGGGCTGCTCATCAAGTTCTGGTTGCATTTTGGTCCCACGATCCTGGTGTTTGGGCACAAGGCAGGACCGATCCGGGGGCGGGGGATCTCCCTGTCGTTTGCTTCACATTTCATGCTATATTTGAAAAGTTATTCATGATTAAAGATTTTTTTTAAATCCAAAACTGCCTTCTCACAGACAACTTCCAGCCTTCTCATGAAGAGCTTCCAGTGATGATGTCACAATGCCTTTCACAGTACACTAACCACAATGGCCTCTCAAGCTGGCTGCCGACTGCCACAATGACATCACAATGGGACGTTGCCAATGGTAACAAGGTTGCTGCCCCACGATCCTGATGATTGACCACAAGACAGGGAGTGGGGAGAGCAATTCTGGGGGGGGGACGACACTTTCATTGCCTGCCCCCCCCCCCCCCCCGCCGCCCCTGCACGTCGCACCGCCCCACCCCCCCATTCCCCCCTGGGTGAACGCCGATGCCTCCTATGGCCCCCCTCCCCCCCGTGTTGGGGGACGGGGCCCAAAGGGTCCCACTTGGTCTAGTCTCTAGTAACATTTAAAATTAATTTCAGTCAAAAATTCACAGCCGAGTCTCCTTCATTTTGGAAGAAAATGATACGTCAGAAGAGATCAGTGATGCTGTAATAGTTAACATTTTCGGGTATGGTTGCTAAACTTTCCGATGTCACAAATGTAGGAAAAAGGTAAGTTGCAAAGATGACATAAAAGGCTATGAATCAATATAGATAGGTGAATCATGTGCGCAAACATCTGGCAAAGTGATATCATGTGAAAAAATGCTAAACTGTCCCTTTTGGTATGAAAAACTTAAAGGAAGCATTTTATTTTAATAGTGAGAGACCACGAAACTCCGAGATGCAGATTGATCTAGGTGTTTTAGTGTCTGATTTTGAATTCCGAGGTAAAGTGAACCACTGAACCATTGACCCGTTGAGTTCCTCCAGCAGTTTGGTTTTATTGCTCCAGAATATAGCATCTGCAGTCTCCTGTGTCTCAATTAATCAATCAAGACAACAACCTGGCTGCTCAACACCATCTTGAGATCTAACTATTCCTTTGGTTTATGTTTCAATCGCAAGAAGAAGAATAGCCCCCGACTCTGTGCCTCTTTAATTCGAAGGAGACGAAAAGAGCAGAGTGGAATAATTTATTTGGGCTCCCATGATGGAGACATCTCCATGAAATACAACCATTCATTTTAGGTGTGACTGATCTGATATTTGCAATATGAAGAATGATCAATAATTTACTCAAATGTGATTAAAATCGTTAATTACAGTGATGAGAAAATTATGGTTCAGGGTGCACTTAATAATTGTGCTGTGCCTGGAATCAATAATTCAGTGCAGTGTGATTGAAGGAGCATGATTAAACAAAACAAAGGATCAAAAGTAAAGTCAGTCAAAGCAAGCCACTTCCACCTTTATTTGAAATGTAAAATTCTTACATCTTGACAGGATAGATATGGAGTTGATATTTCTAGGCAAGATGTCTAGAACCAGGGGTCTTAACTATTCAGGGATTCAAAGGATGGTGATCTAATGGAACCCTCTGCATCAGAGGGCTGTGAAGCTACACTATATTTTCAAGATACATCATTAGATTTTTAAATGAGGAATAGATCAGGTAGACGCAGGTCTCTTGCCCAGAGCAGGTGAATTATGAAACAGAGAATAAAGGTTTAAGGTGAAGGGGGAAACATTTAATGGGAATCTGGGGGGTAACTTTTTCACACAAAGGGTGGTGGGTGTATGGAACGAGCTGCCAGAGGAAGTAGTTAAGGCAGGTACTATCGCAACTTTTAAGAAACATTTAGACAGGTACATGGATAGGACCGGTTTAGAGGGATATGGGCCAAATGCAGGCAGGTGGGACTTGTCCAGAAGAGGCATGTTGGTCGGCGTGGGTAATTTTCTAAGGTGTATGACTCTATGACTCATATATGGGATTTATGCAGGAGAGTGGTGCTTACATTAAACATCAACCATCAACCATGATCTCACTGTATAGTTGCGCAAACACGAGAGATCAGGTGGTATTCTCCTGCATAGAGTCATAGAATCACACAGCAGGGAAACAGCTTCCATTTTAAACATTTTACTAAGATGAAGCTACAGTATGTGCCCCTGTGCAGAATAAAAGAGCTGCAGTTATGGGGAGTTCAAACGATTAAACAATTGATCTAAAATCATGAGCCTAAAAGACAAACACCATCCAATTTATGCCATGGAAGGACATGGAAATGAACAAGTTGTATCTCAATATTAAAACCATAAAGGTGTCAAATATCTGGACAGCACAGTGGCGCAATGGAAGAGTTACTGCCTTGCAGCGCAAAGACCCGGGTTCATTCCTGACTACAGGTGCTGTCTGTACAGAGCTTGTACATTCTCCACATGATCACGTGGGTTTTCCCCGGGTGCTCCAGTTTCCTCCCACATTCCAAAAACGTGCAGATTTATAGGTTAATTGGCTTCTGTAAATTCTTCCTAGTTGTAGGATAGAATGGCGCGGGCCCGGTGAGCTGAGGGGTCTGTTTTCATGCTGCATCTCTCAACTAAATTAAAAGAAAATAAACCACGATAATTCTAAATCATTAATGGAAAGGTGGAGTTACGAGGAATTTCAAATATTTCAAAGTGTATCAAACAAAATAACCAACACCTGAATGATAATGGTCCTGCCTTCACTGTTGACTTTTCCCTTTGCAATGCTAGGACTACGTGCAGCTGAATTCACAGCAGACCACGGCACAGCAGATTCCAGGAATGAGTGGGTTAGCATATGATGAGCATTTGACAGCACTGGGCCTCAATTCACTGGGGTTTGGAAGGCTGAGAGGGGACCTCATTGAAACTTACAGAATAATGAAAGATATAGATGGAGTGGATGTGGAAAGGATGTTTCCACTGGTGGAAGAATCTAGGACCAGAGGTCATAGCCTCAGAATTACAGGGCACTCTATTAAAAGGATGAGGAAGAACTTCTTTAGCCAGAGTGGAGTTAATCTGTGGAACTCATTGCCACAGAGGGCTGTGGAGGCCATCAGTGGATATTTTTAAGGCAGAGATAGACAAGTTCTTGATTAGAACTTGTGTCAAGGGTTATGAGGAGAAGACAGAAAAATTGAATTAGGTGGCAGAGATCAGCTATGATTGAATGGCAGAGTTGACTCGATCGGCCAAATGGCCTAATTCTACTCATATAACTTGTGACCTTGTAAACCTGGGCCCTATTAAACTTACAGTGCAATCACTCATTTGGGACCTTCTCTCTTTTTTAATTTATGCAAGCTCCTGGATTCAGAGCTAATTTGAGGGAGGTTGAGCTGCCTAATACTCATTGATCAGTTCACAACCAAAGAATCATCTCTTGGAGGAGCTAACTATTGAAACCTGTGGAAACAAACCACTCTGAGGAGAGATCAGTGAATGGAAATCGCATGGCTGAATTGTTAACAACTTCTGGAAAAAAAGGCAGGTTGTATTTAAAGGTAAATCGTTGATATAACCCCCACCTTAAAAGTTTGGAGGATTAGGTTAACGTATGAGGTGCGTTTGAAGGCTCTGGGCCTAGAATAGCAGAATACAATTTTTGAAATATCATGAACATCTTACTTCATGATGCAACATTATAGTAGCAGGCTATTTAATAATCCATTTACACTTTCAGCACTTTGGAATGATGACTACCAACAGGACAAGCATTGGGAAACATTATAAAGACCTGCTTTAATGCATTAATTGACGTGTCTTTGGTTGGGATGGATAATTAAAAACTGTGAAAGATGGTGGTTTATCACAATTCACAAATGAAGTGTGACAAACTATCTGCATTCTGCATTTTTATTCCAAAATTGAGTATTTATTATCCCTTTCCAGTAGTGCATTTTGACATCAGAATTCACACTTCAATCTCTGTCTATACGTCGGCAGATATTTTGAAATATTTTCAAAGAGGTTGTTTAATAATTAATACATGATTATAACCACTCATTACAAGACTTGAGCATAAACTCAAGAAAAGAGCATTTGTAAAAAGTGGCAAAATTTATAGTTTAGTTCAATTTAGTTTACTTTATTGTCAAGTGTACCGAGGTACAGTGAAAAGGTTTTTCTGGCGTTCTATCCATTTAGCGGAAAGACTCTGCATGAGTAGAATAAAGTCGTCCACTGTGTAGAGGTACAGGATAACAGGAATAATGTTTAGTGCAAGATAAAGTCTAGTAGAGTCCAATTAAAGATAGTCCAAGGGTCTCCAATGAGGTAGATGGTAGATCAGTACCAGTCTCTAGTTGGTGATAGGATGGTTCAGTTACCTGAACAGCTGGGAAGAAACTGTCCCTGAATCTGGAAGTATGCTTTTTCACACTTCTGTACTGATACTTGAAGAATTACAAAATCAAAAGACTCAAAAGTAACCAGGTGGTTCAATTTTCCCTACCCGGCTCATTGGAAGCTCTATCCCGCTTAACTCATAAGTAATAGGAGCAGAATTAGGTCATTCGGCCAATCAAGTCTACTACACCATTCAATCATGGTTGATCTATCTCTCCCTCCTGACACTATTCTTGTGCTCTTCTCCACTGCCATGCAGAATCTTCTACTTCCCAATCAATTCCCTTTTGAAAGTTGCAGGAATGAACTGCAGATGCTGGTTTAAACTGAAGATAGGCACAAAAAGATTCCTTACAGCTCACAGATCGGTAACTTCCATCCTATCATTCTAGGTAGAATCCAGTCTGTGAAGTAAAAAGGGTACGCAAAAATGCTGGAGAAACTCAGCAGGCACAGCTGCATCTATGGAGCGAAGGAAATAGGCAAAGTTTCGGGCCGAAACCCTTCAGGGTAACATCTAATCCATTACATTATTTAGAAGACAGACACAAAAAGCTTGAGTTACTCAGCGGGATAGGTCTCCGGGGAGAAGGAATGGGTGACGTTTCAGGTCAACCAGTCTGAAGATGGGTGTCGACCTGAAATGTCACCCATTCCTTCTATCTAGAGATGCTGCCTGTCCTGCTGAGTTACTTCAGCTTTTTGTGTCTATCTTCGGTTTAAACCAGCATCTGCAGTTCCTTCTTACACATTTAGACGTTTAAGTTCTGAAAGTGTTATGCAGAAACATTGTGACAGATTGCTCATACAAACACCCTTAATGGTTCTACAAATTAAAGAGCTGGATCCAAGCTTAAATACATTTCCTACATTACAAGAATAATTAAGGTATGGATAGGCCTGCTCAGTTGTATGACCCCTGGAGCATAATTTAACGTGCTTTCACATTTCGTGAATATCAGTAAAACATTGTGAGAGAATGAGAAATGCATTTTAAAGGACAAAATGTTGCAAATTGCAAATGCTTTTCCAGAAAAATGTAATTTGTAATGTTGTAGCAAACTCATTAGAGGCCGCCATGAGATTCTCTGTTCTCAAAGCGGTAGTGGCAAATCTTCCCTAATGAAGACAACACAAAGCACCATGGAATATGCTCCACTTTTTAAATCGGTTAAGAAAGTTCATTTTGAATATTAGTCGTGATAAATCACTTTTGCCTGCATTTCATACAGTACCTTGATATATCATCAAACAGTTAAACATAATTTAAGAGTATTAAGCAATGCATTAAGGCATGCAATAGAAGGGAGCTCATTAGAAGTAAGGTTTGCAGAACTGAGCCGTCAGAATCAGCAATCTAATTCTAAAAGATTGGCAGTAAAGTATAGAAAATATATTCAGGAGACAACATAAAGGGATTTCAACATGTCCTGTGCTGAGCTTAACTAGTGAGATGGTGTCCCTTCTGTCAATATCTGTGCAGTAGAAGCTTATTTTCTTCTTGGCATTTGAGACATAATGATCTATGATTTTTGCTCTAAAATCTGACAGTAATTACAGCATTGGCCTATTTACAGACAGTTTGTGTTTTTCACCATGCACTAAACACCAGCAGTAATTCTGAATGCCAGTCTAATTGACTGCCCCTTGAGACCCTGCTGAGAGGACGGCATGGCAGTAAATATGTCACCCACATAAGATCTGATCATTAATTTCAGGTAGGATTCCTGGTGGTTTTCAGAGCGAGTGGAAGATAGTTTACATTATGGCAAAGACCATCCTGAATACAGGAAGTGGAGCAAGTGCCATTCAAGCCAGATGTGCTGAGCCAATATTAATTAGCTGGCTGCCAGTTGGTGCCTTAAATTTAGGAGTAAAATAGTTTGACACGGTGATCTGAAATATCACATCATATCTATAACGTAGTACAGCCCACCAATATTATCTATCTCCCCTATGTACAGTGACTGATGCTCATGGTGCATCTATTCCTATTATTCTAACATCATAGAATCATAGTCATAGTCACACGACACGGAAACAGGCCGACCGGACCAACTTGCCCAAGCCGACGAAGGTTCCCCTTCTACACTAGTCCCATCTGCCCGCATTTTACCCATATCCCCCTAAACCTTCCCTATATATGTACAGGCACGTGCCGTCAGGGTAGGCAAGGTAAGCACTGCCTACCCTGACTAAAATTATGAAATGGCAATTATTAAATATAAATAGTAAAGGCATGGGAGAATTATGCCTCTCTAAGAGATGGATTTCTTAGGTAGGCATAATTCTCCATGCCTTTCATCCGCAGCGCTTGTAACACGGGAAGGGCTGTGCAGCCCACGTGCCGTCAGCGCTTTACTGCGCATGCCCAGTAAGAGTTTCTTGGCTGGATTTTTGAATATGGATTGCCATTATTTTAATAGTTTCTCAGGAAACAAAGAGTGAAGAAAGGACTTAATTTACCAATAACGTGGTAAGTGTATTTATTGGTGCTTAATTTTTATAAATGCTGTATTTCCCGGGGTGGGGGGGAAGCTCCGTTCACAGTGTTTGGGGAGTCTGGCGTTGTGAAGGAGAGGTTCGGGGTCAGTAACCCACTTGCCACACTCCGCTCTGAATGCAGGTAGATGGGACTAGATGAGAGTAAGTGTTCGGCACGGAGGAAAAGGGCCGAGATGGCCTGTTTCCGTGCTGTAAGTGCTATATGGTTTTATTGTGGCTGGGGATCGAATTAGCTTGGGCGGCTGCCGCAGCGCTCTGGGCACAGACAGCAAAATTGGCCGCCACTTTGAGGAAGGAAGCAGCTCGGGTCACTGACTTTGAGCGGCCGCCGGGACCCTGCCACTTCAGCCCCGTCTGTTAGTCCCCGTCTCCTCTGGCTGTACTCTCCGTCTGAACATCTCTCACCTGCCGCTCGCCGGCCGGCATCCCGCAAATCTTTAAATTCCGACAGCGCGTTCACGGGACCAGTTGAGGTTACTCAGCTGTGGGAATTTAAGGATTTGCGGGATGCGGTTGACACGAGCAAAGCTGGCGAGCGGCAGGTGAGAGATGTTCAGACGGAGAGCACTGCCAGAGGAGAGCGGGCCGGCAGAAGGCGCTGAAGTGGCAGCCGGTTCTGTTGTCGGGTCCCGGCGGCTGCACGCACCCGAGCTGCTTCTATCCTCGGAAGTGGCGGCCAGTTCTGCTGTCCGTGCCCGGAGCTCTGTGGCAGCGGTGAGTGAGTTACTGATATGATCTCTGATCCCCCTCCTTTTCAACACTCCTGCCCTCCCCGCATCATTAACCCCTGGCACAGACTCTCCACACGCTGTGAAAGGAACTCTCCCTCCAAATGGACCCTTGAATTAGTATTGTCATTCAATAAGATGACAACTGCTTTAAAGTCCTGGTGTGCTCCCACCTGCCTTCATCCTCCGCCCCTCACCCATTCAGTGATTAGAAAATGAAGGAGATTGAGCAGCCTTGGTAAAATTGAATTGTTACTTATTTTTTACGAAGAGAACAATCTGCGCAAGCGCGGTTTAAGTTTTTTTTTAAAAAGCCGGCTGACTGCCTACCCTGAGTAATTACTCACGGCACGTGCCCGATATGTACCTGTCCAAAAGTGTTTTAAATGTTGTTGTAGTACCTGCCTCAACTACCTCCTCAGGTAGTTGATTCTATATACTCACCACCCTCTGTGTGAAACTGTTGCCCCTCGGGTTCCTGTTAAATCATTCCCCTTTAACTTTAAACCAATGTTTTGATTCCTCTTCACTGGATAAAATAATTTGTGTATTCACCCTCAATGAGGTCTTGCCCACCTCAAGTCTTCTAGTCCCTCTGTAATCTCTCACTCATCCAAAACTCTGACTTCCCAGTCCTAAATCACCCCAGATCTCTTCCACCACTGCCCCATGCTTACTGGCTGCTCTGATAAAGCCTTGTTTGCAAAATTTTCATCAGATCCTCGATTGCTTCATCTCTCCCAATGGTGATAACCTCCTCCAATTTTACAACTCTCTGAGATCTCATCATCCTCTGATTTTCTGATTCGGACTTCTTTCATTTTCCCTATTTATTTTAAATCACCATTGGTAATTATGACTTCAGTTGCCTTCACCTGTTGACCATGTCTTCGGGCAGCTGGCCCATTATGCCGGTCCCACTGAGTTACTCCAGCATTTTGTGTTTATCTTTGGTTTAAACCAGCATCTGCAGTTCCTTCCTGCACCATTATCTCCTTAAGTGGCCCAAGCGTTGATAATGTGCCTGGGATGCATTAAGTGATGTTTTATGTTAAATGTGCTCATTAAATGCAAATTACAGCTATTGTACTAGGGATTCATCTTCCATCTATACTCACTGTTGCATCTTTCCTGCACATACTTCCACCCAGCTGGTAGCACCTAGTTTCAGGAACAGGAAGAACTGTGTTTCTGAGTGAATGGTTCACCAAATATTACTGTTGCATTTGTCACCTTCAGACAAACTTATGTTTACTGAGACTTAAGGCTGCACACTCAGAACATCTTCCTTAGTTTTCACAGTTCTATTGTAGAAGTAGGCCATTAACCCCATCAAGTCCATGCTAGCTCTCAGAGCAATCCCCACAATCTAATTCCCCATTTCTTTCTCTGTAACCTACTCTGTACATTGCCATTACCAGCTGCCCGATTCTCTCTCCACACACCCCTCCCCTACATTAGGTTATTTAATCAAACAACCACCACTCTCTGCGGCATCTGGGGTGAAATGGAATAATACAGGCCAAACCCACATGGTCAAAAGGAGGAAGTACAAACTCGACACAATTAGTACCGTAGGTCAAAATCAAACCTGGATGGCAAGAATTCCACGACAGCTTGATTACCTGACCGGCATTGTACTGTCCACCAGCCACATCCCTAGATGTTCCAGCACTTCTCTGAAGTATTACAGCAGTTATTGATAGAACAAATCCATTTGTCCCAGTCAACAATGTTCTAATGAGCTAAGAATATGTTATGGGGTCAGTTTTATGCTCTTGAATTAGTTCAACAACATTGTAGTTCACTGCAACTGCATTGTAACTCCACAAGAAATTGCCGAGAATTGTGGACACAGTCTAGACCATCACACAAATCAACCTCCATTCCAATGACTTGCACCTCACGCTGCCTCAACAAGGCCACCAGCATAGTCAAGGATGAGTCGCACCCTGCCCACTCCCTCTTCTCCCCTCTCCCATTAGGCAAAAGGGACAGTTTCTTCCCAGCTGTCATCAGGCAACCGAACCATCCTACCAACAAGTAGAGAGCAGTCCTGAACTACTATCTATCTCATTGGAGACTCTTGGACTAGCTTTGATCGGACTTTACTGGCTTTATCTTGTACTAAATGTTATTCATGTTATTCCCTTTATCATGTGGATACACTGTGGATGGTTGATGTTCTATCTCTCCGCTGACTGGTTAGCACGCAACAAAAGCTTTGGTACACAAGTCAAGAGTGAAGAGTGTTTTATTGTCATACTAGACTAAGTGGGACCCATTGGGTCCCAGTTTCACACGGGAGGGCTGGGCCCCCAATGCAATATTCCACCTCTCCACCAATTCCAATATTGCTGGCCAATCGGGGGGGGGGGGAGTCTTTCTGGAGCGCTATGGTGGGTTAAAGGGACTGAGGGCTAGTATGGACTATGGGCCAAATAGATTCTTGGTCTGGAAGCTCAATCACTGAGACCACTCACTCACTCACTCATACTCCCACTCACACATTCACAAACACATACACACACACATACGCACAGACACTCACACACACACACTTGCCGGTAACAAGTACATTGCAGACTCACAGTTCAGTTGATTCACAACTTAGAATGAGAGTCGTGGCCTCTCCCTCGCGATCTTGCAGAGTGACTGAGTCACGTCCAGGCATCCGAGGTTTTATAGTCCTGCCCCCCCCCCCCCTCCCCTCCCCACCCAACCCCCGGAATGGGCTTTACCTTCATCGGGGTGATCGACAGGCGAGAGGATCTCAAGGTTTTTAAACATTCATAACTTTTTTTATTTTTCATCAATGGGAAAAATCCTCAGGGCCTGCTCAGCAGAGGAGGACTGTGAGTAAGATGGCCAAAGATCATAACGATATATGGTAATTTTTTTTCTAAAATCAATATACAGCGCAGACAGGAAGTGGTCAAGATGAGACTTTTAATTATATAGATGTCCCGGATGTGACAATGAAATTCTTACTTGCTGCAGCACAACATGATATGTGAATATGTAAACATAGTACATAATGAGGGAAGAGAAAATAATAAAAAGTTCAATAAATAACAAATATAGTGCAATGATAATATAGTATTTTTGCAGTTCAGAGCAAAGAGCTAATTTGTTGTTGTGCTTAATAACCAGATGGCTGTAGGGAAGAAGCTGTTCCTGAGCCTGGACATTACAGTTTTCAGGCCCCTGTACCTTCTTCCTGATGGCAATTGTGAGATGAGTGTTTGGCCAGGATGGTTTGGGTCCTTGATGATTTTGGCTGCCTTTTTGAGGCAGCGACTATGATAGATCCCTTTGACGGTGGGGAGGTCAAAGCCGGTGATTGACTGGGCAGTGGTCACAACCTTTTGTAGTCTTTTTCGCTCCTTGACGTTCAAGTTGCCAAACCAGGCCACGATGCAACCAGTCAGAATGGTCTCTACCGTGCACCTGTAGCAGTTTAGGAGAATCCTCTTCGACATGCCAAATCTCCGTAATCTTCTCCAGAAGTAAAGTTGCTGATGTGCCTTCTTTCTGATTCCATCGTGGCTGGGTCCAGGAAAGATCTTCAAAAATATGCACGACCAAGAATTTGAAGTTATTGACCCTCTCCATATCGTCCCATTGATATGAACAGGATTGTGAGCCCTCATCCTTCCCCTACCAAAGTCCACAATCAGTTCCTTGGTCTTACTGATGTTGAGAGCCAGGTTGTTGTGCTGGTACCATTTGGTCAGTTGTCAATCTCACTTCTATACTCTGAATCGTCCCCATCTGTGATTCATCCAACCACAGTGGTGTCAGTGGCGAACTTGATCATGGAGTTCGCTTTATGGCCGGCCACACAGTCATGGGTAGAGAATGAATAAAGCAGGGGGCTGAGCATGCAGCAATAAACTAAATTATTAAAAATACTTTAAAAAAACTACCTCCGATGGAAGATTATGCATGTTCAGGCATGTGACTTGGAGCTAAAATTTAAATTAAATTTGATGCCATCATGCATTCCAAGGAAAGATGCATTCAAATCATCAGTGTGGAGATTAAACGAAACATTGGAGATTCTGCTAAGATAAAAAGAAAGGCAAGAATCACAAAGTATAGAAAAAACTGAAAAGATAGCGACAGTCAGAGAAATCTGAAAGTTAATGGTAAATAGCACTGGGAGTAGTGAAGATATCCATGCAAAAAATAAAACAGGCCTTTTGAGAACCCTTTAAGAGTTGGAACATAATGGAGGATGAAGTGTTCTAAATTTATACCACTTATCATCACAATTCCTACGGGATAATCCAGGTACAAAAAGAAATCGACAGATATTGTTTCATTTTGCACTATGTTGTTCTTCTTTATCTATTGAACTTTTTTTGTTTTTTTATTGTGTTATCTGTGTATACAAACTGCTGCAGCTGTAAGTATGAATTTCATTGTTCCATTTTGGGACGTATGACAATAAAATACTCTTGACGTTGACTTGAAATATTTCTAGTACGGAACCTTAAATAATATAAGCATATCTCAGTTCGCACACTTGCTGTGTTAACACCATTTATACCCCAATTTTTTAAGTTGACAGGAGGATTGAAATATCAAAGTTCTGGTGAATTGTGGGGATAACACAGAACATAGAACAGTGTAGCACAGGAACAGGCCTTTCAGCCCATTATGTCAATGCCAAACATGATGTCAAACTAATCTCTCCCTGCATGTGATCCATGTTGTTCTCAAACCCTATGAAAGAATTTCCTTGGTGTGCTTCTTGAAACATATAAAATTTCTCTTTAAAAAAATCCAGCCAGCCAATGGGTTAGCAAAGTAACAGGCAAAATACTGCTGTTACTGGAATTCTATTACAAAAACAGAAAATGGTGGAAATATTCAGCGAGTCAGACAACATCTGTAGAGTAAGACAGGGTTAACACCCTGTTAAAATAAAGCTTAGGGACATTGTTCAAATATATCAGCTGGTGCATTGCAAATAGCATACATGAGTAATTTTAATCCCCTGAAGATAGTGGTTGCTAATTAATAGTCAGAAGAGGAATGAGAAATGAATCATGAAATTAGAAACTGCATTTACACTACAGCTGTGCCATCGTTGTGAAGTAGCTTCCTTTTACACTGAAGCTAATAAGTTGAAGTGCACATTCAAGCAGTGAAAAATCTTATCCAAGAACCAAGCAGTATGGGATCCCTTGCGATATATTTTCATGTATGTTTTCAGTTATATCTATATTTGGGATTAAGACCTCAACAGCCAGGAAGGTATTTATTAACCATTCCATGATAAATGATGGCGAGCCATTTTGTTGAATTGATGCACTCCTTCTTGAGAACAATTCCACAGTGCAGTTGACTTTATTTTAGACTTCAGAGATACAGCATGGAAATTGCCCTTTGGCCATTGATTCCGCTTGACCACCCATCATCCCGTACACTAGCACTATCCTACACACTAAGGACAATATACTTTTTTTTTTGTGACAGAACCCAATTAATCTACAAACCTGTACATCTTGGGAGTGTGGGAAAAAAACAAGAGCACCAGAGAAAATCCATGCACTCACAGGGAGAACATACAATCTCCGTAAAGAGAGCACCTGTGGTCGAGATCAAACCTGGGTCACTGGAGCTGTAAGGCAGCACTGTGCCACTGTAGGATATGGAGTTCTGGGAAGTTAGACCCCGTGACATTTTTAAGTCATGATTACGTTGGACTTGGAGGATAACCCACAGATGATGATAATCTCAATCACCTAAGGCCCTTACCCTTACTGATAGAGATCATAAGGTCACGAATAGAGCTGAATGTAATGCAATCATCAGCAAAAATCCACATATACAAATTAATGACTAAAGGAAGATCATTGATGAAGAAACTGAAGATGGTATGGCCATCACGCCATGTGGAAAATAGGAATCTTGACCAACACCTTCTTTTGTGCAGGGTATGGCTCCACAATCGGAATGTCATCCCATTCTTGTCCATTGACCAGTCTCGCCAGAGTTTCTCGATGCCACACTTGAGGGCAGTCACCCTCTTCTCTGGTATTTATCCATTTAGTGGATGTTTGGACAAAATCTCTGAGGCAGTCAGGACATGAGTGGTCCCAACAAAACATGACATTGGTGAATAGGTTATTAATGAGTTGGGGCCCTGTGCTTGAGCTATTAATGAAAGCTTCCATCACTTTACTGATGATTGAGGCAAGACTGATTGGGTGAGTAATCAACTAGATGAGATTTGTCTTGCTTTCTGTGAAGGGGGCCCACCTGAGCAATCTTCCACATTGTTCAGTAGATGTCAGTGTTGTAACTGTTATAAAAGCTCAGCTGGAGGTGCAATTAGTTCCAGAGCAGAGGTCCTCTGCTGGGGTATATTCAGGACTTGTTGAGCTGGCAGAAGACTGGTTCCATGACGGAGATTGGATGTCAGAGAGAAGCAAACATGAATCATCTCTTCAGCACTTCTGTATGAACATGTTTCAGTCTTTTCCTTTGCAATCTCTGAAGGTGAAGATTATTGGAGATTCCTCCTCCAACCCCATTCATGATTAGAGATGATAGGACTTCAGTGTTTTTATCTATCCACACTGAATCCACATGTTTATTGCAGTTTAGAATGCAAACAGTCCTGTATTTAGTTTCACTGAGCTGACACCACCATTTTCTGGTTGGAAATGTAGCTGCTGCCAATATGACCTTTTGTACTCCACACAAAACCAGGTTCACTCCATTGGCTCAATGGTATTAGCAGAATGAGGAACAAGCCAAGCCATGAAGCTACAAGTTGTTGTTGATCATTCAGGGAATATCCTTTCCATGCACTCCAGTTGGAGATGAGGCACTAGAGATTATAGATGCTGGAATCTTGAGCCAAAAAAAAAAAACTGCTGGAGTAACTCAGCAGGTCAGGTGGAATCTGTTGAGGGAATGGACAGACAACAATTTGGGTTAGGACTCTACTTCGGACAGAGAGGCTAAAACTGTACTGTAACAAATTCTGTGATGAAAATCCAGACCAAGAGTTAGACAGATTGCCAATACAATAGGAAAGTAGGTGGCATAGAATAAGGTAAATATACAGTAGGATTTGAGGGAGTTGAAGAAAAAATACTCACTGAATGAAGAGGTGATGAAGGCCAAAAGCCATCTATTTAAATATAGCTGGATGACCTTTGATGTAATAACACTGGCCGAAAACTGAGAAGCAATAGTAATCCCCTTCAAGGGAGGCATAGGCAAAGTAGACTCATTCAGTCTGAAGGTCACGACCCAAAACGTCACCTATTCCTTTTCTCCAGAGATGCTGCCTGACCCGCTGAGTTTCTCCAGCTTTTTGTATCTTTGGTACAGTAAGAAGCTTTGTTTTGCCTGGTATCCTATCAATCAGATAATACCATATACATAAATACAGCAAAGGCAAACTCAAGTACAATAGGTAGAGCAATGGGAAGGATAGAGAAAGCAGAAAATAGTTCCCTGTGTGGTAGAATATTATTAGAAAAACTAGAAATGGTGGTAGATTTACAGGTAGAAAATACTTTAAAAAGGGTTGGGGGTACAGTGACACAGCAGTAGAGTCACTGCTTTACAGTGCCAGAGACACAGGTTCAGCTCTTTCACCTTGCTTTGGACATGATAGGCCAAGTCCCTCATTCAGTGTTGGAGATTTCTGTAGTTCTATCAAAATGCTCACTCAACAGCGCTCACAACAAGCTATCAAGGTTCATGGTAGCAACAATCAGGATGCACCTTGAAAGAATAATTCATGCCTCATAAATGTATTGGATTGGAATTATTCAAGAATAATTCAAGAATGAAATGCACTAAGATTTCAAGCCATCATCAGATGAAACTGCCACATGTGGGACTGTTAATAAACGTTAAACTAATTAGCCAGCTGTTAAACTGGTGTAGTAATAGGACACAAACAGGTTGATGGATAGAAGTGGATCTAGCCAATGACGATGATTAATAGAGCTCTTCCATGCTTCCCGCTACTTATACTATTTACTCCTGATAAGGAATCTTGTGGCAACCATATGAAATATTGGTTTATTTAGCCATTTGACCAGCAAAAAGGACATTGACTTTAGTCAGAAACCTTTAAATTAATAGTAACGAATCCAAGGAGATTAGCAGCACAAAATGAATGGTGATTCTTTAGTAATGTTGAACTTTGAAGTGATTAGTGACTATTGACTATATCCAATCAATTTGAATCCATTAACAGAGCTAATTTCCCACCGGAGTGGCTACAAAGGATATTGCAAAAGTCATTGTTTCCAAGGGTTTGTAACCTCATGGTTTTATTGTTTATTCATTCAAGCATTGCAGATGTCATTGGCAAGGCCAACATTTATTGTTCAACTCTAAATTTCCCTGCACTCTGTTGGTTGTTGACACATTTTAATGGGTCAGGAATAGCCAAAAGGTTGTACCGGGTAAAGGTGTCAAACTCACATCTATAAAAAAATATTTCCATTTTATGGGCACAATGTGGTCTCCACAACACTAGGGAAAATAAGTGCAGATTTGTCAATCGCTTTTCAGATCAGTTTCATTCAGTCACTAAGAAGACCAGAAATCATATTTCTCGTGTTCATTCTTCTCCCCGTTTCTACTTTCACCTCCCAGTATTTGGGCCTCCTTCATTGCTTTAATAAAACAGACAAATATTTCATCTTCTGATCAGGCTCATTAGTATCTTCCAAGTTCAAATATTCGGGTTATCAACAAACCCGTCTTTGCTTTTCATATTTCCAGCATTCATAACTTTAGACCGTCTAGTAATTTCAGAGTCACAGTGTCACGGAGTCATACAGCACAGAAACAGACCCTTCAGCCCAACACATCCATTCTGATCTTTGTGCCTATCTACCATAATCCCATATATCGTATCCTTCTATGCTTTACCCATTCATCTGTCTTTTTAATTGCATCTTAAACATTATGATTATTTCTGATTCTACCTCCTCTGGCAGCTCATTCTAGATAGCAACTATCTTATGTGTTAAAAAATCTTCCCCTCAGATTCCCTTTAAAACTCCACCCTTTCAGTTTAAGCCTTTTTGTTTTTTGATATCCCTACCATTGGAAAAATATTCTGACTATCTACCCTATCCTACCCAGCCACCTTTGCCCCAGCTAAGAGGTGAACTGATGGAGGTTATAAAACTAGGTAAGGCGTAGATAGGGTAGATAGAAGTAAAGTACATCTGGTGAATCTCCTGTGCATCCCTCCAGCACAAACATATTCTTCCTCCAGTGTGGCGATCAGAACTATACACAATGCTGCATGTGTTATGCAACCAAAGTTTTGTAAATTTGCAACATAACCTTCCAACGTTTATATCCTATGCCCTGATCCATAAATGTAGACATGCCATAAGCCAAGTGTTTGCTAGGCTGGAGCTGCTGGTATTGAACACCATTTCAGTTTGGAGACATTTACTGATCACGAATCAACCATCTCATCTTCCTGAATGGTAGTCTAATAGAAGTGGTCAGTTGGGGAATCTTTGTATAGGAGAACGACTTCCGATACCACTAATCCAGCCAGGCCAACATTTTCTAGTGCACTACCTGGACTTCTGAGTGGTGGGAGGCCTCGACCTCAGTGGGAGTCAGGAGAGCAATGAGGTACCGGGGGAGTCTGGGATAGTGGAGCGGAAGATAGCTGTTTCAGCAGCTTTTCTTTCACACCCAGAGTTGTGTTGATCTGGATGTCCTGTTCATTCATTTCTCTCGTTTGTAAATTAAACGATCTTGGCATGCCATCCTCATCTCATACGAAATATTTCTATTGAAGCTAAGCTTTTCCAGCCATCTTTCTTCAAAGGTTAGCTTTGAATAATATGCCAAGGATAATGAGAATAATACTCCTTTGAGTAATTGTTTTACTGTCTGGAATTATTGTGTGCCTCTTTTCTTTTGCCAAATTACTTTATTGCAGAGTCTGATGAGTACAATAGAGTAGTTTCTTCATACTCAAAAAACTGAGCTGATTTCCATCTGTTCTACTCTCCCAGCAGTGTCTTTGATCTGTTGACACCACAAAGTGAAGACAATGTTCGCAGTCTCCAGAACATCCAGGATACAAAGCCTTGTAATTTGTTTTTGGTTGGTGGAGATTGGGAGGTATCTGAGCCATGAAAAAGCTAACACCTATTTCACATCATTTATCATATCATCCTTGACAAGGGGTATTGGTGAACTGCCTTCATGAACCACTGTTGTCATTTTGGGGTTGAGGTTCCAGGGATGATGAACAAATGGTGAGGAATTTCAAAATCGGGGTAGCATGCAACCTGCAGAGGATGTGCAGATGGGTATCGTGGTCGCCGTAGATGAGACGAGTCGAAGAGCCAGTTTCCATGCTCTATAACACCATTACTGTGGCAGTGCTTTTGTTGGTTGAATCCTGCAGAACCTCAATCTTCACCCTCCACATTTATTTTTTCTGGATAAGGATGGATAATGTTGGTGTGCCATATTACTAAGGAAAAAAACTTTTTTTATTAGAGCCAGATCTGCTCAATCATTTTCCATTTTTCCTTCAGTGTTTCAAAAAATACCTTTTCTGCTAATAGGCAAAGGATAATGAGCAGAACATCCTCTCATTAATCATTTTACCCATTGGGGTGATTTTTTACCTCCAAAATACATTTTAAAGGTAAAACTATCTACTTTTTAATGCTTTACTGCATCTGCGAAGGTACCTTGAAAAAATATGAAAGCATCAAAACAGAATATTTTCAATTTAAATATTAAACAAGCCTTGTATAATTCATGAAGCAGTAAAGAAATAAGTGGCATAATTAATTTATTTCAATATTTGCAGTAGAAATCCTTCAATCTAGTTGCTTAAAATGAAAACAACGAAAGGTCACAATCTAATCTTTAGCAAACTTCTTTTCAATAAATGGTATCTACATGCTTTCAATTCTTATCAACGTGAGAGTTATTCTAAAATATATAATATTCTAGATATAAACAGATTTTAAACTACTGTAGCTTTGTAAATATCACCTAAACTAATTACTGAATGGACTTCCTGAATGTGAATAAGTGATAACCTTGAAAAATAGGCCAGAATATACATGACTTTTAAAAAACCTTTATTTATTCAAAAACGTCGTGGCTTAAGAACTAATTAAATTCATTACATATGTGTTGGGGAAAAGTTCTGACTTGAATGGGCCTCTGAAGAACAAAATGGACATTTTTTCCCTTGGGTAAAATAGAAGAGGAGTAACGTAGAACATTTTAAAATTTGGCGGAGATTTAAGAGAGTGAATTTTTGTATCAATTTGGTGAAAACTTTTGATCCTATTCTGGATCTCTGATGAGCAGAATGCAAAATCTTCCCCCAGAGAAAATGAATCTGATGGCAACCTTGTAGAAAGGTTTAAAATTAAGCAGTAGTGCGATCGAGTGAATGCTGACCAAGTATTTTTCTTCACAGGGAAGAGCATCATTAGAGACCATTACATTTAGAGTCACCAACTAAAAAAGTTAGATTGAGCTCTTAAAGATAGCGGAGTCAGGGGATATGGGGAGAAGGCAGGAACGGGGTACTGATTATGGATGATCAGCCATGATCATAGTGAATGGCAGTGCTGACTCGAAGGGCTGAATGGCCTACTCCTGCACCTATTGTCTATAGAGATTTAAAAATAGACTTATTAACCTAAAGACGGTGAGAATGTGGAATTCGCTATTACATGGAATGACTGAAGCAAACACTATAGATGCATTAAATAAGAGTTTGGACAAGCAAATAAACAAGGAGCGAACAGGCGATTTTGATGAGAAAAATCAGGAGGCTTCACTCAGCGTGACATTTGATTGGGCCTATTTCTGCACTTTTGTATCTGAACTGGCCATTCCCACCACAAATCTTCCATCTGTGATATAGGTTCAGTTTTTCTCTCCCCATCAGCACACCCTGATTTGCAGGGTATTATCAATCTCTAACTATTGCCATCCCATGGGAACAAAGCACTACAATGGTGAGAAATATATACTGCACTCGGTATCTTCCGCTTTGATTTAACTATTAAACTATTGATAACAGACAATAGGTGCAGGAGTAGGCCATTCGAGCCTGCACCACCATTTAATGTGATCATGGCTGATCATCGACACTCAGTACCCTGTTCCTGCCTTCTCCCCCTATCCCCTGACTCCGCTACCTTTAAGAGCTCTAGCTAAATCTCTTGAAAGCATCTAGAAAACCAGCCTCCACTGCCTTCTGAGGCAGAGAATTCCACACACCCACAACTCTGTTTTTCCTCATCTCTGTTCTAAATGTCTTACCCTTTATGTGGCCCCTGGTTCCCCACTCCCCCAACATCGGGAACATTTTTTCTGCATCTAGCATGTCCAAACCATGAATAATTTTATACGTTTCAATAAGATCTCCTCTCATCCTTCTAAATTCCAGAGTATACAAGCCCAGCCGCTCCATTCTGGATCTGGATCTGGATGTAGTACGCTGAAAAGCTCTAGGTAGTGCATCACTCGGCACTGGACAATTTTACATTTTTATCAAGCCAATTAAATCAAACCAATTAACCTACTAACCTGTACGTTTTTGGAGTGTGGGAGGAAACCGAAGATCTCTGAGAAAACCCACGCAGATCACGGGGAGAACATACAAACTCCAGACAGACAGCACCCGAAGTAGGAATCGAACCCGGATCTCTGGCACAGTATTTTGCTATAAGGCAGCAACTCTACCACTGCGCCACCATGACTGCATATGACAATCCTGTCATCCCGGGAATTAACCTGGTGGACATACGCTGCACTCCCTCAATAGCAAGAATGTCCTTCCTCAAATTTGGAAACCAAAACTTCACTCAATATTCCAGGTGTGGTCTCACTAGGGCCCTGTACAACTGCAGAGGGACTTCTTTGCTCCTATGCTCAACTCCTCTTATTATGAAGGCCAACATGCCATTCGCTTTCTTCACTGCGTGCTGTACCTGCATGCTTACTTTCAGTGAGTGATGAACAAGGACCCCCAGATCCCGTTGTACTTCTCCTTTTCCCAACTTGACACCGTTTAGACAATAATCAGCGTTCCTGTTTTTGCCACCAAAGTGGATAACCTCACATTTATCCACATTAAACTTCATCTGTTATGCATCTGCCTACTCACCCAACCTGTCCAAGTCACCCTGCATCCTCATAGCATTCTCTTCACAGTTCACACTGCCACCCATCTTTGTGACATCTGCAAATTTGCTAATGTTATTTTTAATCCCTTAATCTAGATCATTAATGAATATTGTAAATAGCTGCAGTCCCAGCACCGAGCCTTGCGGTACCCCACCTGTCACTGCCTGCCATTCTGAAAGGGACCCGTTAATCCCTACTCTTTGTTTCCTGTCTGCCAATCAATTTTCTATCCATGTCAGCACCCTACACCCAATACCATGTGCTCTAATTTTGTCCACTAATCTCCTTTGTGGGACATTATCAAATGCTTTCTGAAAGTCCAGGTACACTACATCCCTTGTCTCTCCCTTGTCCATTTTCCTTGTTACATCCTCAAAAAATTCCAGAAGATTAGTCAAGCATAATTTCCCCTTCATAAATCCATGCTGACTCGGACCGATCCTGCTACTGCTATCCAAATGTGATGCTATTTCATCTTTTATAATCGACTCCAGCATCTTCCCCACCACCGATGTCAGGCTCACTGGTCTATAATTCCCTGTTTTCTCTCTCCCGCCTTTCTTAAAAAGTGGGATAACATTAGCTACCGTCCAATCCACAGGAACTGATCTTGAATCCATAGAATATTGGAAAATGATCACCAATGCATCCTCGATTTCCAGAGCCACCTGAAATACCCTGGGATGTAGACCTTCAGGCACTGGGGATTTATCAGTCTTCAGTCCCATCAGTCTACCCAAAACCATTTCCTGCCTAATGTGCATTTCCTTCAGTTCCTCCATCACCCCAGATCGTCTGGCCACTAGTACATCAGGGTGATTGTTTGTGTCCTCCTTAGTGAAGATGGATCCAAATTACCTGTTCAACGCGTCTGCCATTTCCTTGTTCCCCATAATGAATTCACCTTTTTTAGTCTTCAATGGTCTGACTTTGGTCTTAACTTTTTTTTCCTCTTCACATACCTAAAGAAGCTTTTACTATCCTCCTTTATATCCTTGGCTAGCTTACCTTCGTACCTCATCTTTTCTCCCCGTTTTGCCTTTTTAGTTATCTTCCGCTGCTCAAGAGTTACCCAATCCTCTGGCTTCCCACTCATCTTCGTTATACTTCTTTTCTTTTATTTTTATACTTTCCCCGACTTCCCTTGTCAGCCACGGTCAACCTTTACCCCCCCTGGAATCTTTCATCCTCTTTGGAATGAACTGATCCTGAACCTTCTGTATTATTCCCAGAAATACCACCCATTGTTGTTCCACTGTCATCCCTGCTAGGGTATCTTTCCAGTCAACTTTGGCCAGCTCCTCCCTCATGGCTCCATAGTCCCCTTTGTTCAACAGTAATACTGACACCTCCGATTTCCCCTTCTTCCTCTCAAATTGTAGATTAAAATTTATCATATTATGGTCACTACCTCCTAATGGCTCGTTTACCTCAAGTTCCCTTATCAAATCCAGTTCATTACACAACACTAAATCCAGAATTGCCTTCTCCTTTGTAGGCTCCAGTACATGCTGCTCTAAGAATTCATCATGGAGGCATTCCACAAACTCCCTTTCTTGGGGTCCAGTACCAACCTGATTTTCCCAGTCTACCTGCTTGTTGAAATCTCCCATAACAACTGTAGCACTGTATTGTACTTGAGTTTGAACTGATTGTATCTGATTTGTATTAATAGCGTTCAAAACAAAGCTTGTCACTGCTTGTGCAGCTTACAACCCATGGGTATAAGTATTGATTTCTCTCACCAAGTAATCCTTGCCTTCCCCCTCTCTCTGTCCCTCCGCCATCCTAGTTCTCTGACTAGCGTCACTGTGCTCCTGATTAAATGTTACTGATGCCTCGTTGTCACCTTCCTCTCAGCTAACAATGAACCATTCTACATTTTCCTTGACCATAGTTCCCTTTGATCTGTTTTCACACCTTACCCTTCCATATCTCTATGTCCCCTGCCCCCTGTCTGAAGAAGGGTCTCAACCTGACACCTCATCCATTCCTTCTCTCCAGAGATGCTGCCTGTCCTGCTGAGTTACTCCAGCATTTTGTATCTATCCGGTGTAAACTAGCATCTGCAGTTCCTTCCTACACGGCAAATCTGCGAGCAAGCTGCAGGTCACTGACCAGGGGCCACAGTCTTAGAATAAAGGGGAGGTGAGAAAACATTTTTTTTTTTTTTCACCCAGAGAGATGTGAATTTGTGGATTTCCCTTCCACAGAGTGCAGTGGAGGCCAAATCACTGGATGGATTTAAGAGAGAGATAGAGCTCTAGGGGATAGTGCAGGGGTGTCCAAACTTTTTGCAAAGAGGGCCAGATTTGGTAAGGTGAAAATGTGTGGGGGCCGACTATTTAGCCTGACATTCTTTGAACCATTAACATTAAATACAAATTAACTTTTTGGGATTTTTTTTAATTACAAATGGCATACTTTTACTTTTACATTTTTTTTACATTTAGGTTTTTACCGAAATCACAATCTTTCCCCCTCCTCTTCATCCCTATCTTTTATTACCCTCCTCTCCACCATCCCTCCCTCCCCCCTCCATCGCTCTCATCAATATGTTCCCCCAACATCTTTCCACACCAACCTCGCCCTCCCCACCCTCCAACCCCTTCCCCCTCTCTCCCTTCCCCACCATCTCTCCAACTCACCCCCCCCCACCCTTCTCTCTCTCCCCCACCCACTGCTCTCTCCCTCCCTCCCTCCCTCTCTCCGTCGCTCCCATTCCCCTCTCCCTCCGCACGCCGCTGCCATGGTAACTCACTGTAACGGCCCGGTTGGGGAGCGCTGTCCGCCGCCGGGGACGGGGAGGCCGGGGCGGTGAGCGGGGCGGGTCCGGTACTCACGGCATGAGGCGCTGCCGTTCGGCCGCTCGGGCCGCTGCTGTCCCGCTCGCTCCCGACCTTCCGCCGCTTTACGGCGCGTCCCGCGGGACATGCGGCTCAGTCCCGCGCAACGCGGCAACGCGCATCTCGAAACGACACCGTCACCCCAACCCCGGGCACGTCGAGGGGCAGCGGCCCTCCCGGCCGGGGAGAGGTGAGAGGTGGGTCTCCCGGCCGGGGAGAGGGGAGAGGTGGGTCTCCCGGCCGGGGAGAGGGGAGAGGTGGGTCTCCCGGCCGGGGAGAGGTGGGCTTCCTGGCCGGGGAGAGGTGGGTCTCCCGGCCGGGGAGAGGGGAGAGGTGGGTCTCCCGGCCGGGGAGAGGTGGGCTTCCTGGCCGGGGAGAGGTGGGTCTCCCGGCCGGGGAGAGGTGGGTCTCCCGGCCGGGGAGAGGGGAGAGGTGGGTCTCCCGGCCGAGGTGCGGAAAGTGAAATGTACAGTTTTCTCCACCTCCTGAACGTGTAGACATGTACTTTATACTGTGGTCAACAGTGCTGGCGGGCCGCATATTATTGATTTCATGATAGAGGCCGCGGGCCGGTAAAAATTTGTCCACGGGCCGCAATTGGCCCGGGGGCCGGACTTTGGACATGTCTGGGCTAGTGGAATCAACGGATATGGGGAGAAGGCAGGCACGGGTTATTGATTGGGGACGATCAGCCATGATCACAAAGAATGGCGGTGCTGGCTCGAAGGGCCGGATGGCCTCCTCCTGTACCTATTTTCTATGTCTATGTCTATGTCATTCAAGTTTCTTGTGGATGACATGTGTTTATTTCTGCTTGATGAATAGAAACCTCAAGTAATTCATAAACGATCTCCCTTAAGAGTGAAGGAGAAACAACATGGATGGTGGTCTATCCAATATTATGAAAGGTGGTCTCCCCAGTAGAATTCAGCATAATTAAAAATGTTTTGCATCCAATAAAGTACCTTTGAAGAGCAATTATTGTAGTTATAACTTGTTTTCTTCAGGGTCATGACACTATTTAAGAACTCACAAAATGCATGTCAGTCAAAGTCCTGAACTCAAATTTGATCTCAAACAGCAAGCAGCCATTCAGCCTACCCAGCTAAAGACTATAACCCAGATCTCACCAGTCTCAGAAGATCAAACCAGGAGCACACTGTATAAACACAAATACACTCCACTATTTTACAAATGCCAGCATGTGCCCAACACGTTGGCATCAGTCAATACGAGTCCCATGGTTGAACCAGGCCAAAACCAACTAGCACCATTACAGGAGAATGACTGACAGATTAACGACTCGAAATATTGCTCTCTGTCATCCCAGATGCCTTTGACCGGTTTCAACATCTAACTTAAGTAATGATTGTTGCTGTAGCATACAGCAGCATACAGCTATCTAAGATACAGATAAATGGAATGGAATGTAAATTGTAATTGACCTAATGGGCGAAAAAACAACTGATAACAAAGCTCACACAAACATAAATGTGAAAATGCCCGAGTAATTTGTTTTTAAAAGATAATTTTAGATCAGGGATACATTGAAACTCATACAAAGGGAATGGATAGTTTTGTATCTCATCTGAAAGCCAGTACACCCAAGAGTGTGCTACCCCTTGAGCTTCACCTTGATGAGTGCCTTAATCCCCAGCTTTTCAATTCAGCCTGTTTCAGTGCTGTGATAGCTGTCAATTGTCTCCAATTTGCAAAATAGAAATGTTTCAGCTCCAAAAGAAGACCATTGCCAAACAAAGTAAGAGTTAAAACTGCCATCTGTTTGTCAGAGAGTGTTCAGTTTGCTCCCTGTTTCCCTACACACAGAAAATGCACTGATTAGAATGTGAATGTGATGTTCAGCACCAACAATTCAGTAACCTTCATACTATGATTGCCTACTTAGTTTTTGTATCTGCATATATCTGTTCTATCAGTTTTGTCCTTCATCTGAGCCTGCTCATCTTGCTTGTAAAGCCCCTGTCCCACTTTCACGACCTAGTTAACAACCCTTTTTACTCGTGGATATTTTTCATCATGCTAGAAAAAACCTCCCAACCTACTTGATGCCATGAGCACCTACGACCTACCTACGATCTATGTACGACCCTGTGTACGAACTCGTGACGACCATGCTGTTAGTATGAGTCAAGGGCAAACTTGGCAGAGGTCGTGAATTAGGTTGTGAAAGTGGGACAGGCTCTTAACCTGGATAATGTTCCATAATCACTGGTCTAATGCATCTCAGTGCAGTTTAGTGATTCAGAAGCTACTCTTTTCTGTGAACAATTTATTGATGTGGCATATAACAGAGAGGCAAATAGAATATATTCCTGTTTAAAGCTGGCAAGTCCTAATCAGTTGAAGGTTAATTTATAGCATGACTCAAATGAAATGCACAGCCTTTGATGGACCATCTAATTTAGAGTGTGGAGAGATAGCCTTCAATCCACTGAGCCTGTGCCGAGCAGCGATTGCACATACACTAGTTCTATCCTACATACTAGGGACAATTTATAGCAATCAATTAACCTACAAACCTGTTTAAGAAGGAACTGCAGATGCTGGAAAATTGAAGCTACACAAAAATGCCCTTCGGAGGGAGGGAGTTACGGAGGGAGCAGTCTTTGCGGAAGGCAGACGGGGGGGGGGGGGGGGGGGGGGGGGAGATGGGAAGATGCGGCAAGTGGTGGGGTCACATTGGAGGTGGCAAAACTGATGGAGGACTATTTGTTGTATGTGCCGGCTAGTGGGGTGAAAGGTGAGGACCAGGGGGGCTCTGCCCTTGTTGCGAGTGGGGGGGGGAGGGGGAGAGAGGGAGTGTTACGGGGTATGGAGGAAACCCTGGTGCGAGTCTCATCTATAGTAGGGGAGGGGAACCCCCGTTCCCTGAAGAATTAGGATATTTGCGATGCCCTGGTGTGGAACACCTCATCCTGAGAGCAGATGCGGCATAGACGGAGGAATTGGGAGTAGGGGATGGAGTCCTTGCAGGAAGCAGGTTGGTAGGAAGAGTAGTCAAGATAGCCGTGGGAGTCAGTGGGTTTATAGTGGATGTCGGTCAGGACTCTATCACCTGCAATGGAGATAGTGAAGTCAAGGAATGGTAGGGAAGTATCGGAAATGGTCCAGGTGTATTTGAGTGCTGGATGGAAGTTAGTGGTGAAGTGGATGAAGTCAGTCGGTTGTGTGTGGGTGCAGGATGTTCCACCAAAGCAATCGTCGATGTAGCAGAGGTAAAGGTCGGGGATGGGGCTATGGTACGCCTCGAACAAGGATTGTTCGATGTACCTGACAAAGAGGCAGGCATAGCTGGGGCCCATGCGCGTGCCCATAGCTACGCCTTGTATTTGGAGGAAATGGGAGGAGTGAAATGAGAGGTTATTGAGGGTAAGGTGCAACTCCGCTAGGCAGAGGAGAGTATCAGAGGACGGGTATAGGTTGCTCCTCCGGTCGAGGAAGAACCGGAGGGCTTTGAGACCATCCTGGTGGGGGATGGAGGTATAGAGTGACTGGACGTCCATGGTGAAGATGAGAGGATGGGGGCCTAGAGAATTTTCCCTCCCGCTCCGCCCCTTCCCCGGGCACTTTCCCTTACAACTGCAAGAAATGCTACACTTGTCCCTTTACCTCCCCCCTCGACTCCATTCAAGGACCCAAGCAGTCGTTCCAGGTGTGACAGAGGTTCACCTGCACATCCTCCAACCTCATCTATTGCATCCGCTGCTCTAGATGTCAGCTGATCTATATCTTGGTGAGACCAAGCGTAGGCTTGGCGGTCGTTTCGCCAAACACCTCTGCTTATTCCGCATTAACCAACCTGACCTCCCGGTGGCTCAGCACTTCAACTCCCCCTCCCATTCCGTATCCGACCTCTCTGTCCTGGGCCTCCTCCCCGGCCAGAGTGAGCAACACCGGAAATTGGAGGACAGCTTGGGGAGTCTGCATCCTGTCGGCATGAACATCGATTTCTCACAATTCTGTTAACCCTTGCTGTCTCCTCCCCTTCCTGCCTTTCCCTCAGCCCTCGGGCTCCTTCTTATTTTTATTTTCTTCTCCCCGCCTCCCCCCGCACCCTATCAGTCTGAGGAAGGGTTTAGGCCCAAAACATTGCCTATTTCCTTCGCTCAATAGATGCTGCTGCACCTACTGAGTTTCTCCAGCAATTTTGTGAACCTTCAAATCTGTACGTCTTTGGAATTTGGGAAGAAACCGGAACACCCGGAGGAAACCCATGCAATCACAGGGAGAAAGTGCAAACTCCGTAAGGACACTGTCAAAGCAATGCGATCATATAGTCACATTGTGTTTTTCTTTTTTGTTGTCCCAATCATCTTTTCTCTACTTTGTCTTTCGTTCTTTTGCTTTCATTTTTCTGTTCCTTTTCTCTTCCATTTACCCTTGTTGTGTGTCCGTTCTTCGTGGCCATCTCTGTTACTCCACTCTTTCCCGTTCGTACTTTTTACCAGCTTCCATTATTCCTCCATGTAAAATGAGTGGAGGTGATTCAGTGGGACAGTGGCTGGATTTCCAGAAGAACATTCCTTAAAGCGCCTGCACTGTTTACCTCAGAAAACATGGGTAAGATGACAAACATCACGAGAGAAATACTTGCAGCATGTAACACAACAATCTATTTGTGCCAACTGTTCTTTGCTATGGTTATCATGGAAAATGCATGAGCTATTTATGCAATGATGGAAAACTTCTTTGCCTTTTGTGCCTCGAGTAAGAAACTCACCAAGTGTATATATTTTGCTCTCCCATGTGAAGACAACAATGCGGTACATTGACCTAGGGAATGAAGACATTGTCTCAGTGGCTTTAATTTAAATCTCAGCATCCAAATAAAGATAATGCAAATTAATTATGGCAAATGGTGTGTTTTGTACTGATTTACCCAGGTGTATGCTTGTCTAGATGAATCCCTACAAACATCTGCTAGGCATAGTAACAGCTGGCATATTGTCTTTGCACTGTTTCAACTGCTGTATCCCGAGCTCATAAAGCAGAATTAATCCTTTTCCTAATGCTAACTTGCAGAATTAAGAAATGAAATACATATGCTCCTTAGGTATAAGAGGCATGGCAGATAGTGGGTTTATATTGTTACTGTTCTGTAATTATTAGTCCTCGCTGTTTTAACAGAGGACAGCTATACAGTTTGATGGGGCAGAAAAAGGAAACATTTTTCCTCTAGTGAATAACCCAGAACAACCTTAAAATTAAAGCTATGTGATTCAGTGATGCTTGGAATTGCACACAAACTGCATTCAAAACCTGTTATTTTCCATCTCTAGGCCAATAAAAAAATTCAAACCAATAAAAAGATCTACGAGAAAAATATATTATTCATTACAGAAATACTTACAATACAACCCAAACAACTGAATGATGGAAAATTGCCTGACTGGCCTTTTCATTTATGAACATCCTTAGCATTTTCTGTTAGTGAAATATTCTGAGTTTAGCATCTGGAATTTCTGAACTCTTGTGCCAAGAATCTAATTGTCACCTACCAAGGCATTTAAAAAAAATCACTGTGAAAGGAACACTTCGTATTTTATTTGAGTGCACATTGTTAGGAAAGGGAACAATGCTGCTGCTAATAATAGTATTGTAGTGAGGTGGTAGGGATGCGTGGGCATGGGTAAATGAGTCCCAGGGATGGGGAGAAGGTTAATTAATTGTGCAGACTGATCAGGGCAAGAGTTGGTTACTGAGAATGGAGGGACAAGAGTTGATGACTGAGGATGGAGGGACTAGAGTTGATTACTCACTATGGAGGGACAAGAGTTGGCTACTGTGGTTAGTGGTCCAAGAGTTGCCTTATGAGGATGGAGGGATGAGTTAACATGAGGATGGAGGAACAAAAGCTGGCAACGGAAGATGGGGGGGGTGAGATAAGAGTTGGCTTATGGGTATGGTGGAGGGATAAAATGTGGTAATTGAGGATGGAGGTGCAGGGGTTGGCTACTGAGGTTGGATGGACAAAAGTTCTCTACTGAGGATGGGGGTAAAATCTGGTACTGAGGATGAAGGAGTAGGATCGACAAAATGCTGGAATAACTCAACGGGTCAGGCAGCATCCCTGGAGAAAAGGAAACCTGTAGTCGTGACCTATTCCTTTTCTCCAGAGATGTTGCCTGACCTGCTGAGTTACATCAGCATTTTGTGTCTATCTTCAGTGTAAATGAGTATCTGCAGTTCCTTCCTACACAAAGGCGTAGGTGTTGGCTACTGAGAATGGAGGGATAAACATTGGCTATTGAGGATAGAGGGATAAGAGTTGACTAATGAGGATGGAGGGACAAACGTAGACTACTTAAGGGTAGGGGCTGGCCAGTCTGGAGGTTGCAATAATTTATGCAGGCTTTGATTATTGGATCAGAAAGTTGCAAGCTGGCCAGGTTTTGAGAGATTATGCTGGACCATGTCTGATTTGGAACTTAGTAGGTGAATGGGAGGAGAGACTGCAAGCATGGTTCCATCATCTCATTAACTTTTGTCATTCACCTTCCTCTATACTCTTTCAAACAATCAGCTGTAATTAACCATCAATGGAAAATCTTGATCTCTATATTAACATATGAAACCCTTTGTTCTCTCCATCCGTCCTCCACTTTGTAACTTAAAGCACAATTATTTTCACTTATTTCTAGAAACTGTAGATGCTGGTTTACAAAAGAAGAGACAATTGCTGGAGTAATTCAGTGGATAAGGCATCATCCATGGCGAAAATGGATCAGTGACCCAACTTGTCCCCGACCTGAAAGATCACCTATCCATGTTCTCCAGGGATGCTGCCAGATTCGCTGTTACTCCTGCACTTTGTGTCTTCACTTATTTCTAGTTGTGATGAAGAGCATTGATTGGAAACTTTAATGCTGTTCCTCTCTCCACATGTGCTGCCCGACATCCCATCCGTAGAATTTTCTCTTTTTACTTCAGATTTCTACCATTTGCAGGTTTTCTTTCATTTTGCAATAGTCAGCGTTTAGATTTATCAATCTTCCCTGAATGATGTGGAACAGCTCAACTGTGACAATATTTCCTAAAACCAGGCTAAAAAGCTTCCTATTTCACATAACCATTTCACAGCTATGCTCATTTTCTGAAATACGAGAGAGGCCGTGATTATTCAAATTAAATATTTTGCCTAAGTGCTCGTGCAGTTCTAATCCTCATCGCCAATGCCTATATCACACCCTTTTCTGAATAGGAGAACATTTAGCAGAAGATCATTTAAAAATCATTACAGTGCTAGCAAGCCAAAGATCCAAATAAACCACACACAGCTCTGCAATAGCGAAGTTATCATTGCTCCCAGGGAGTTAGTTCATCCGGGCACAAGGATAATGTGCAGTTGTTGCAGCCTGCCAATTATAGAGAGTAAGACAAAAAGCTTATAGGTAATGTGCATGTTTAAACTTTGATACCATATCTTAAGAAAGTAAAAGTGAAAACGATTTACAGGAAGATTTTCTGCTCATCTCATTATTTGATCAAGGAATTCCTACTGCCAAGGCCAGTATTTAGGCTCTTCCCATGTCCCTGAGAAGTACAAGCTGCATAGAGGCTATACTTCTATTTGTGTTCTTTGTTTCAAGGTCAAACCTCACTTATTATTAGCATAAATGTAAAATCTTTTCAGGACCGGTGAATTAAATGCTGAAACCAAACACAATAACATCCATCGTCTTTACACCGTTTCAACTGCTGTTAAATATTACTTGAGCTTATAGAACTAAATTGATCTTCTCTCAATGTTACCTTGTCGAATTATGAAAAGAGATGCTGTCTTGTATCCAAATTACCAACATGAACACCCTTTACTGAAGTTCTGCACGTGGAGTTTGAATTAGTAAAATTCACTTTGCTGTCATTTCTTATGGCCCTTGGAAGTTCAATCACCAGGTAATGTCACAAAATTAATAGTCTCTCACCACAGGTACCAGCTTCCAGCTCGGAATAATAGCCTTTCAATCCTTGTAATGTCTGCAGCATGGGCGAGCAACATCAGAAGGTAGTAAATGATTGCAAACACTATTATAACAGTTATTCATGCCTATTTGTGGTGGGGCGGCGCAGCCAGTGGCAGCAGCGGCTCGCCTGCAGTCCGTCTGTTTTTCTTTTTTTTGTTGTTTTCTTGTCTTGTTTTAGTGTGTAAATATTGAGTTATTATGTAGTGTATGTGTGTGGGAGGGGTGGGAGAAAAGTTTTTAGTCTCTTCCTTTTGTGGGGATGCGATGTTTCTTGCGTATCCCCCGTCTCCGTCTGCGCTGAGGCCTAATGGCGGAGCTGGCAGCCTCCAACTGCGACCGACTCGAGGCTCCGGAGGCAGAGCCAGCCAGGACTTACCAGCGCGGGGCTGGCCGACTTCGGGGCTGTGGCAGGTTCAGGCATACCGGCGGCCCGACTCGGAGCTGTGGCAGCTTTCCAGTGGCGGTGGCGGCGGTGGCGGCAGCGACTTCGGCGGTTCGGCCGTGGGCCCAATGGACGACATCGTCGGGAGCTCGCAGGTCACAGGCTAGTGACCTGTTTTTCCGGAGCTCCCGCAGCAACAGCTGCGTCCGCTGGACTGGAGGGTGGCAGCTTCGGCAGCTTCGACCGCCCCGGGCTGCGGAGTTGAACCAGCCCGCTCGCTGAGCGCGGTTCAGCCGCGGGACTTATTTACATCACCATGGTGCGGTCACAACATCGGAGGCCTGGATCGCCTCAGCGCAGAGGAAGAGGAAGAACAAGAAGGGAAGAGACAAAGACTTAAGATTTTTGCCTTCCATCACAGTGAGGAGGTGTTTGGTGAACTCACTGTGGTGGATGTTAAATATGTGTTTATTGTGTGTTTTGTTATTTACTATATGTATGACTGCAGGCAACAAAATTTTGTTCAGACCGCAAGGTCTGAATGACAATAAAGTTTCCAATGATTGATCCATTGATTTCTATCCAAGGATTGTTATTTGCCAGTGCTATAATATGGAGGTTGCAGAGAGCAGAGCCGAAGAAATTCTGACAAAGAGCTTGAAAGCATGTGGAAGGCGTTGTTCTTTGTCTATTACGCTTTTTATTTTGTAAACCTTGACACTGACATGTCAGTTTCCTCTCCCACACCCACATCCAAACCATTCAAAGACTAGTTACACTCAGTCATTTAGTTTAGTTTAGTTTAATTTAGTTTAGTTTATTGTCACATGTAGCAAGGTACAGTGAAAAGCTTTTTGTTGCATGCTATTCAGTCAGCGGAAAGAAATCAAGCCGTCCACACTGGACAAGTATACAAGGGAATAACATATAAATAATGTGCAGTAAAGATAGTCCGAGGGTCTCTAATAGAATAGAATGCCTTTTATTGTCATTCAAACAGCTGGGTTTGAACGAAATTGCATTTCTTCAGTCTTAACATTACAAAAAAAAAAACAAGACCCACACTTAACACAATTTACACAAACATCCATCACAGTGAATCTCCAACACCTCCTCACTGTGATGGAAGGCAAAAGTCTTATCTCTTTCCCTTTGTTCTTCTCCCGCAGTCCAGCAGTGCAACTGCAAAGTCGAGGCGACTGGGGCTCCCGATGTTAAAGCCCCTGGCAGACGATGGCAAGTCCCGTGGTTGTTTAGTCCACGCCGGGCGATGTTAGGCCCCGCTCCGAGTCATTTAAACCCCGTGATTCCAGCCGTTGCGGGAGCTCTGAAAAGTGGTCTCCCACCAGGGACCTGCGAGCTCCCGATTTTGGGTCGCAGCAGCGCGCCACCACAGCTCCTCCCGTTCCGGGGGGTCGGCCAGCTCCGCGATGGCGAGTCCGCAGGCTTCCACGACTGGAGCCCTCAGGTCGGTTCTGGTTGGAGGCCGCCGCCGGCTCCACGATGTTAGGCCCAACGACATCGGAGACCCGACAGGGAAAAAGTCGGGTCCCCATACAGAGAAGAGATTAAACGGTTTCCCCACACCCCCCCCCCCCCCCCCCACATATACACATCTAAAAAATAATAAAAACTAGAATCAAAAACATATAGTTAACGAGACAAAAATTTAAAAAAAGACAGACAGACTGCAGTCTAGCCACTGCCATTAGGCGCCGCCACATTCAAGGAATCAATGAGGTAGATGGTAGCTCAGGATTTCTCTCCAGTTGTTGTAGGATGTTTCTGTTACCCGAGACAGCTGGGAAAAAACTGTCCCTGAATCTGTAGGTGTGCATTTCCACACTTCTGTACATTTTTCCTGATGGAAGAGGGGAGAAGAGGGAGTGACAGGGGTGAGACTCATGATATGTAGATGGAGTCAATAAAAGGGTGGTGAATCTGTGGAATTGGGACATGCCAAACATCCTCAGCCATGTAAGGAAGTAAAGGCATTGTGTGTTGTCTTTGCCATTGCTTTGATATGGCAGTTCCAGGACAAGTTGGTTGCTGGTGATTGCAGTTAACTGCACGACACTCACGTGCTTGACACCAGATCCCCTGGACAGATACTCCAATCCAAGCTCTGCCATGGGAAGGAAACAGATAGAAGAAAGCAATTCAAGGATATATTCAGAGCCTCCTTGGAGAAAAGTGTTCAGCGAAACGATTGGCAAGTCTATATTTGGTCGCACCAATATATAGGACACAGTGAGATTACTAGACTAAACTAAATAATGCTGCAAACAAAATTTTAAATTGTCCTGATGAAGGAACCCAGAGAAATTATTCGGGTCCCTTCTTCAGATTGCACCCTTTCATGTCCAGTTTTCAACCTGATTGTACTTTGCTCGTCCAATATTCAATTTGAGAGAGGCCACAGGAAAATTGGGTGAGAGAACAGCACCTCATATTTTGCCTGGGGGCAGCTTACAGTCCAGGGTCCATATGAATATTGAATTTATTTCATTTCAAGTAACTCCTGCAGTCCCTCCTTCCCCCTCCCCCCCCCCCTCACCATTTCTCTCAGCCCTCCCCCACCCTTGTCACCCCCATCAGATGCACTGTTCACGTCCTTGTATCCATCACATTAGCACACATTCCCCAGCCAACAACGGGCCATTACAGGCTCCACCCTCCCTGAGGTCATCAGTTATTGGCCCAGATTTGTTCTGGCCTTTTTCTCACCTCCAGTCACCCAACCCCAACCCCCCCTCCCCCCCCCCCCCCCCCCCCCCACCCCCTCCACCCAAAGCTCAATATTACAGTCTGAAGAAGGGTTCCGTTCTGAAACTTCACTACACACTGGTTATTCATGGTGCTTCTGTGACATCAGTCACTCCCAACTATATAAACCCTGGATTTATTCAAATCCATCTCAAGTTTAGAAGCTTCTGAAAGACAAATATTAGCCTACCTATCACTCCCCTCTTTCGCCAGACTTCGTGTGGAGTCGAATGGTGGATCCCTATCCAAGTGGATTCACCAACATTTCACTGGAGAATCTTTCTCTCCCATCATATGCCAGTCAGAGCTGCCAACTACCCTACTGATTTGAATAAAGAAAATTCCATTATTTATTCTCTTTATTGTAATGTTTTAAAATTATTTGTTGTCATTTTTATTTTTATTTTTAAAGCAATTAATAATCTCTAAGTACCTCTGAATATCAAAGACTGTCAATGTTTAGACTTTAGAGACACCATGAAAACATCTACAAGCCTGCACTGACCAGTGATCATCCCACACACTAACACTACCCTACACACGAGGGACAATTTACAATTTTACAGATGCCAATTAACCTACAAACTGGTACATCTGTGGAGTGTGGGAGGAAATCAGAGCACGTACAAACACCATGCAGACAGCATCCATAGTCAGGACCGAACCGGGGCACTAGTGCTGTAAGGCAGCAACTGCGCTATTGTATTGCCCAAAAGATGTTCAGAGGTGGGAGCTAAACTCCTGAGCCTGCTAAGTGTGGACCCATTGCTATATCTTGCTGAGCAACTACCAGATGGAGGGCAGTTGCCTTATTTCATTCTTTATACCAGCCCAGATTAGTGTGAATAGTCATAGCTGGTGGCCAGTCTAGGCCTTGAGCCAAATCTAGTTCATGTCGTTCTTTGTTTGGGCGGTTTTATTGCAGTCTCAATGGCCACCTTGTGTGCCTATGAATGAATAGTCAATGCAATAACTCTATTAGTCATTGTTTCTGCCTAACTCTTCCCTCTGCAGTTCATAAACACATATTTCAATGCACACCAATCCAAGCTATACAAATCTGTAAAATGGATCAACAATGAACTGCAGATGCTGGTTTACAAAAAAAGACCCAAAGTGCTGGAGTAACTCAGAGAAGATGGATAGGTGGCATTTTGGATTGTAACCCTTCTTCAATGATCGTGTACAAACCAAAAACATCACCTACCCATGTTCTCCAGAGATGCTGCCTGACCCACAGTTGCTCCATCACTTTGTATCCTCTTTTAAATAAATCTCTGTTTGCAAAGTTTTCTTGTAATGCCATCAAAGTAGAGCAGGTAGAAATCAAAGCTCAGAAAGATCATCTTTTGGAATGGAGGTGGGAGCATGTAACAGCTAATGCATTTTGCTGCTTTGGGAAAGCAGGTTAGGAGCTGCTCCTCATTTTTCTACACTTTTGCCTATTGTGGAATCACCCACCTGAAACCATCCCTGATTCCGGCTATTACTGCAAATCGTCCATCCATGATTATAGCTCAGTATTTCTTTCTCTATTAGTCTATTATTCACTCTCTATTCCTCCTGCTGGGTGTGTCCCATAGCCCTGCTACTAGAAACACATAACAAACAATGATGTATCATCTGATTAACCTATTTTGTCTCAGCTGATTAGAGACTTTTCTTTTATTCAACCCATCCCTCCTTAACCGTTAAACTGAAAAGTAACTTGTTTTCCTTTTCCCCCCATTGTGATGAATAGTCTTGGACCTAAACCAGTGGCTCTGCTTGTCTTTCGACAGAATCTGCCTGACCTGCTGAATGTTTCCTGCATTTTTCTGTTTTATTTCAGATTTGCAGCATATGCAGTTTTAATGATATATTTTAAACAATAGACAATAGACAATAGGTGCAGGAGTAGGCCATTTTGCCCTTCGAGCCAGCACCGCCATTCAATGTGATCATGGCTGATCATCCCCAATCTGTACCCCGTTCCTTCTTTCTCCCTACATCCTCTGACTCTGCTATTTTTAAGAGCCCTATCTAGCTCTCTCTTGAAAGCATCCAGAGAACCTGCCTCCACCGCCCTCTGAGGCAGAGAATTCCACACTCACCACTCTCTGTGAGAAAAAGTGTTTCCTCGCTTCATCATTAAGCCCCTTTTCTACTAAGAGGTAATCGACCTGAAATGTAAACTTTGTTTCTCTCTCTGCAGATGAAGCCTGATTATTCTTGCTTTGGAGTGTGGGAGGACTAGCTTTGGTGGAGCATCATGGTCGGCATGGACAAGTTGGGCCGAAGGAACTGTTTCCATGCTTGTGACTCCATGACTCCATTGGAAACCTGAAGTCCTAATAGAGATAGAACATAGTACAATACCGCACAAGAACAGACCCTTCAGCTGCAATATTTGTTCCAAACATTATGCCATATTAAACTGATTTCATCTGCCTGTACATGATCCATATCTCTCTATTCCCTACTTCCATGGGCCTGTCTAAAAGTCTCTTAAACAACATTATCATATCTGCCTCCACCACAATCCATTAAAGTTGTATAGTAGCTATGCCCTGTAGTTTTGGACATTTCCATCCTGGGAGAAAGATCCTGACTGTTTACCCTATTATAATTTGATATACTTCTGCCAAGTCACCCCTCAACCTCCAACATTCCAGAGAAAACAATCCAAGTCAATGCAACCTCTCCCTGTCGCTTAAACCCTCCAATACAGGCAGCATGCTAGTACACCTTCTCTGCACCCTCGCCAAAGCCTCAACATCTTCCTGTAATGGGGCGACCAGAACTGCACACAATACTCCAAATGCAGCCTTAGCAAAGTCCCATAGAGCTGCATCATGACGTCCTGACTCTTCTGTTCAATGTCCCTAACAATGAAGGCAAGCATATTATGTGCCTTCCTAAGGTATTCTCAATTATACCAAGGTACAGTGAAATTCATTTTTTGCTTACAGATGAGTAAGATTATTGTCATACATAAGTGTAATCCCCGATTAAGTGTGGAATGTATAGAAATAGCCCACTGAGTCCATATGCAAGAGTCACCAGGTTTTGGCACCACTTTCACAGTCCAAGCTGCAACTGGCCATAAAGGCTCTATCCAAATCGCCAGTGAACCGTCGTCATTTTACAAGAAGGTACAGGAGCCTGAAAACTGTAACGTCCAGGTTCAGGAACAGCTTCTACCCTACAGCCATCAGGCTATTAAACACAACAACGAATAAGCTCTGAACTGCAAAAGACTATATTATTATTGCACTGTATTTGTTATTTATTTAACTTTTTCTTTTTTTTCTCTTCCCCCGTTTACATATTCACATATTCTGTTGTGCTGCAGCAAGTAAGAATTTCATTGACATATGACAATAAAACACTCTTGACCTGACTCTTGATTCCTTCTCCTTATCCAGCCACCTTCAGCCTGTGTCCCCTTGGGGCTGTAGAAGGACCTTTGTCCAGCATCCCGCCCCCCATCAGGAGTTCTACCGATTTTAGAATAAATTGACAAGCAACTTTTCCATAGAATCTTTGGCCTTCACTACCCTGGAGGGCAGAGGAAGCTCAGTCGTTAAGTTATTTCAAAACAGAGATAGATAGATCTCTGGATGTTAAGGGAATCCAGCAAAATAGGAAAAGTGCACTGAGGTAGAAGATCAGCCATAATCTTTATCAATGGTGGAGTAGGTCTGAGAACACTCCTGCTCCTAATTATTAAATTCTTATGTTGCAGAATGCTAAGAACTCCAGTCTTTTGCATCACCCTATTTTTTAATTTATTGTACGTGTTGGTTAATTGTGCATTCACCCCACTAACAAACTTAAAATGTAATAGTTTATAATATGAACCATCTCTCGATCACAAGCTTTATTTTTGAACCCCTCCACAAACCACCTAATTCCAATCTTTGTTAAGGGTAGTTTTGACATGCGAAGGATGGTTTGGAAATGGGCTTCATCCTCTTAAATCGCAGATAATACGCTGTGCAAGTAATGACAGCTATAATCCGGACAGTGTAGCCACCTGCTGCACTGCCTTCTGAACAGACACCTCTGTCTTTAATCTCCCATTCACAGAGTTGACAAGGTGAAAGGGCAAAGTATTTCTGGAAACGACATGCTGAAATGAACAGAAACACAGTGGAGAGCTGGCAGTGAGACGATATCTGTTAACCCTGTCCAATTAAAGGTTCTGGGAGCTTGACATGGAGGGTCAGAGGTAAAACTGGCAATGCAAAACACACCACTACCACAAACAGAACACAAATAATTTCATATTCTGTTAATGATTTGGGACCCTTAGCCCGACAATTCCAAACCATGATTGTCTCTGGGAGCATTTCTATCAATCCAATTGCCCAAATTATTTTCTCTGTAACCTGCATTGCTAAAGAAATCCCACCGATGATGTACATTTTAACAATATTCAAGAGATCAGTAGATTGAGTCAAAAAGCTGAGGAACTCTTCTTAAATAGTCTCAACCATAAACAACACTCATTCCTTCTCTTCAGAGATGCTGCCTGTCCCGTTGAGTTACTCCAGCATTTAGTGTCTATCTTTTAAAAAGTTGTTACCCATCACTATTTTTGATTTTTGAAGCAAGCTGAATGCTGGTGAAACATTAAAGGAGCCTGTCAATATGTTCATGAAGTGACAATGTTAGGATTGTATATTTTGATGGCACTGAGCACCTGAGGTGATGCTAAGAGAACCCTGAGTAAATCAGCAGGAGTAGGAGAGAAACAGAGGGGGTGTGGGCTGTAGGCTACCCTTATGTCTCCAAATCTGAGCCTGAAGAAGTCTCGACCTGAAATGTCACCTATTCATTTTCTCCAGAGATACTGCCTTATCCGCAAGGTTACTCCAACCTTTTGTGTCACTAAACCAGAGAGGGGTTTTCATATTTGCTTAACCTTGACGTTATTATGGACATAATATGCACATATCTACAATTTGCTTGATGGTGCCATGAATTGATTCCATTTTCCTGCAAGGACACAGCGAGAAGTACCAATTTAGTGGCAATTTCCAGTGAATGTAGGAATGGTTTAGTTTAGTTCAGTTTAGGTTAGCGATGCAGTGAGAAAACAGGCCTTTCAGCCCACCAAGCCCGCCTCTCCAGCACTGTAGGGCAGCAACTCTACCGCTGCGCCATGATGCTGTGCATTTTTGTGTTTCAACAGGACCCACTGGTTGAATAGAAGGATTGAATCCGCTAACGCCACCAGGCTTAGAAGGAATGGCACAGGAGTGGGATCCCATGTCTCCAACAAGAAATTGCACTTTGTTGCATTGTAGACTGACACCGGAGGGGAGGGGGGGGTTTGCAGGTTGAAGGGGAGAGGGGTCTGAGTGACCCAAAAGTCAGGTCCCTAACAGAAGCAGAAGATCTGTGGTGATCTTGTGTTCACTGGTGGAGTTTCCATGGATGTCTTCAGTGCCAATAATGTACAGGTAATGATTGTTGTGCTAACTTAATATGAAATCTTAATAATCATGGTAGAACTCCTTTTCCTAATACAGGCCCAAGCAGTGTCTCTAGCATTCTTCACAGTTGTGGCAGCAGTTCTATACTCTAATTGATGTCAACTAGGCCCTCTTACATACATTTATTAGCATGGGTGATGGGGGGGGTAAGGCAGGAGAATGGGGTTGAGAGGGAAAGATCGATCAGCCACGATTGAATGGCAGAGTAGACTTGATGGCAAAATGGCTTATTTCAGCTGCTATAACTTATGAACATGAATTTATAAATTTCAGGGGTCTCACCTAGAAATACCAATTACATATTTCACTTTTGTTCTTCCATTCAGTCTCCATGAAGTTCATTTTCAGTCTCCATGAAGTTCGTAGGCTGTACTTTTTCCTTGTACATACAATCAGAATCCTTCATAGAAAATTTACAATGTAAATGGGCAATGCTGGTGTTATGATCTACATGAGCCGCCCCCGATCCTATTTAATCCCATTGTTAGTTTTAGTTTTAATTTAGTTTTAAAAATACAGTATGGTAAAAGGACCTTCAGCCCATCAAGTCTGTACTGACCAACGATCACCCGTACACTTCTTCTTCTTCTTGTGTATGGCGTGTACAGCCTAAAGTAGTAGGACAACTTGTTCTATTTGATCTTATTTGATTGTACACACCAGGTTGATTACATTTGTCGAAACAGGACGGACGTTTGCAATCTCCCACCCCAACCCATACACGAGTGCGTAGGAAAGAACTGCAGATGCTGGTTTATATCAATGGTTGACACAAAATGCTGAAGAAGGGTCTCGACACAAAACGTCACCCATTCCTTCTCTGCAGAGATGCTGCCTCTCCTGCTGAGTTACTCCAGCATTTTGTGTCTACCCATACACTGGTTCTATGTTATTCCAGTTTTGCATCCTACACACTGGGGGCAAATTACTGAAGCCAAATAGCTGACAAACCTGCAAATTTTTGGAATGTGGGAAGAAAATCGCAACACCCGGAGGTAACCCGTGTAATCACAGGGCCAATGTACAAACTGCACAGACAGCACCCATAATCGGGATCGGTACTTGTCTCTGGCACTGTAAGGCAGTATCTCTACCACTGTGCCACCCTATTCAGCATACTCATGTTCTTCTTCACATAGTTATCTAATTCTTCATCAATCTATCTACACTGTTCACCCCCACGATTCCAAACTCCTCATTTTAATCACTTCCTTGGAAAAACCTTTAAAATCATCCGTGCACTAAGAGGCAAATTAAGTCTTCAAATGAAGTTACAACATCATGTTTAGCTTGAATAATTTAACCATTTCTGAACTGGAATAAGAAAACATATGGAAGTCTCAGAGTCCCTTAACCCTTATAATAGAATATAATTTTTACACCAACTATTTAGCAGGATGCATCTTGGGACAATGGGTGTCAGTATTGTGTTAGTGCTGCGTACGAGGAGAATGCTGGTCGGTGCTGACTGCGTGGGCCGAAGGGTCTGCTTCCACATTGTATCACTAAAGTCAATGTCTAAAGTAGATAAACACTTACAGATCAGTGATGATAGTCCATCTCCAGCTGACAATGGAGGAAAAACATCCAGTGTCTGTCAGTTAACTTGATTATGTTAACTTGGTGAAACAGCAAACATAGTGCCACTCTGGTGGCACCCTCATTATCTTCTTGAATTAGCTTCCTTTGTTTAACTCCCTACTTCGCTATTTGTTTTGGTTCTTAGAAAAGCAGCAATATTGCTTTCAGAAATCAGAGCTGTAATGGGAGCTGGTGCAGGACTTCGAAAAAGTTAATTTGCAAGGTGAATCGGTAGTAGGGAAGGGGAATACAATGCTAGAATTTATTTCAAGAAGGCTAGAATACTAAAATAGCGAATGTAATGCTGAGGCTTTATTAGGCACCAGTCAGACCTCATTTGGAGTATTGTGAGCAATTTTGACCCCATACCTGAGGAAGGGTGTACAGGCTCTGGAGAGGGTCCTGAGGAGGTTTACAAGAATAATCCCAGGAATGATTGGGTTAACATATGATGAGCGTTTGAAGGCATTGTGCCTCTATTTGCTGGAGTTTAGAAGGATGAAGGGATATCATCACTGAAACTTACCAAACTGCGTAAGGCATGGATAGAGTGAATGTGGAGAGGATGTTTCCACTATTGGAAGAATCTGGACCAGAGGCCAAAGACCAGAGGTTCAGAATAAAAGGATGTACCTTCAGAAAGGAGATGACGAAGATTTATTTAGTCAGAAGCTGGTGAATCTGTGGAATTAAGTGCCACAGATGGCTGTGGAGGCCAAGTCATTGGATTGTCTTATGGCAGAGATTGACAGATTCTTGATTAGTATGGGCGTCAGGGGTTATGGGGAGAAAGCAAGAGAATGGGGTTGAGAGGGAAAGATAAATCAGCCATGATTGAATGGCAGAGTAGATTTGATAGGCCAAATTACCTAACATTTCTCCTATAACTTATAAACTAATTCCTTCAGTTTATTTCAATTATATTGAAGGTAAATTGCTCAACTGCAGTGGAGGGATTTGAATTAAAATCTAGATCAACATTGCAGACCTGTCTCCATTAGTCCAGTAACATGACTATTGTGTAACCTGTCAATCGCTAGCAGCTTCCCATCCTTCAGCATAATGAAGACATATAAAATGTCTCTTGAATCCATTTTAAGATTGCTTAAGGGCTTGGACGCACTAGAGGCAGGAAACATGTTCCTGATGTTGGGGGAGTCCAGAACCAGGGGCCACAGTTTAAGAATGAGGAGTAAGCCATTTAGAACAGAGACGAGGAAACAATTTTGCTCACAGAGAGCGGTGAGTCTGTGGAATTCTCTGCCTCAGAGGGTGGTGGAGGCAGGTTCTCTGGATGCTTTCAAAAGAGAACTAGATAGGGCTCTTAAAAATAGTGGAGTCAGGGGATATGGGGAGAAGGCAGGAACGGGGTACTGATTGGGGATGATCACCCATGATCACATTGAATGGCGGAGCTGGCTCGAAGGACCAAATGGCCTACTCCTGCACCTATTGTCTATTGTCTAATATCATTCATATCACTATGAATTAGTTTAAGACCTCTACTATGCTATCCTTCAATACTGACACCACAAAATTAGCACAACCATTTCCTGATTTTCATCTACAGATTGACAACATTCTCTTTAGTTCTTTCCTTTTTTTATGGTAAGGGTGTCAGGGGCCATGGGGAGAAGGCAGGAGAATGGGGTTGTGAGGGAAAGATAGACCAGCCATGATTAAATGACAGAGTAGACTTGACGGGCCGAAAAGCCAAATTCTGCCTCTAGAATTTATGAACTTATGAACTTGCCTTTGATGGGCAATTCATTGTTGACTTTAGGTAAGTAAGCAGAGACATAATCACTATTTGTCAAGTAAAGCGCCCATGAACATCCATCAACAACAATAAACAGGTGAAGACAACCACCATCTTTATAATGGTGAGCAGAGTAACAGGCTCCTTCTATTATATGCAAATAAATGTATTAAAGAAATTAATAATGTTTACAGCAGGATAGAATGGCACTATTTTATAAATAAGTGTAAAATGATTTACACCAAGAAGGAAATAAACACCCGGCTATTCCAGTTCTTTTAAGTGTCATGTTATCTATAAAGTGTTAGGATTAGGTGGAATTAAATACAATTTAACACGCTTTTACATTCACTAGTCTCAGTTTAATGTCTTCCATAAATACCCTTGATGATGAGCCACTTTTCATTTACAACTTATAATCAAGGATGTGATTAAGCCTGAGAGAATGCAGAATTATTTCTCAAGAATCTTGCCTGCACTGAAGGGCTTGAGAGATAAAGAGAAATTCCCTGCCTCACAGGACGTAGCAAAGATGAGCGGGAAGCAAGAGGATTGGGTAATGTTTAAAGAACAGAAGATAACCAAAAAGACAATACGGGGAGAAAAGATGAGATACGAAGGTAAGCTAGCCAAGAATATAAAACAGGACAGTAAAAGCTTATTTATGTATGTGAAGAGGAAAACATTAGTCAAGACCAAAGTTGGACCTTTGAAGACCGAAAAAGGTGAATTTATTATGGGGAACAAGGAAATGGCAGATGAGTTGAACAGGTACTTTGGATCTGTCTTCACTAAGTAGGACACAAACAATCTTCCTGATACAGTAGTGGCCAGAGGGTCTGGGGTGACGAAGGAACTGAAGGAAATCCGCATTAGGCAGAAAATGGTGTTGGTTAGACTGATGGGACTGAAGGCTGATAAATCCCCAGGGCCTGATGGTCTGCATGCCAGGGTACTTAAGGAAATGGCTCTAGAAATCAGGGAAGCATTGGTGATAATTTTCCAATGTTCTATAGACTCAGGATCAGTTCCTGTGGATTGGAGAGTAGTTAATGTTCTCCCACTTTTTAAGAAATGCGGGAGAGAGAAAACGGGGAGTTAGCCTGACATCGGTGGTGGGGAAGATGCTGGGGTAAATTATAAAATATGAAATAGCCGCACATTTGGATAGCAGTAATGGGATCAATCCGAGTCAGCATGGATTTACAAAGGGGAAAACATAGAAACATAGAAAATAGGTACAGGAGGAGGCCATTCGGCCCTTCAGGCCAGCACCGCCATTCATTGTGATCATGGCTGATCGTCCGCTATCAATAACTGTGCCTGCCTTCTCCCCATATCCCTTGACTCCACTAGCCCCTAAAGCTCTATCCAACTCTCTCTTAAATCCATCCAGCGATTTGGCCTCCACTGCCGTCTGTGGCAGGGAATTCCATAAATTCACAACTCTGAGTGAAAAAGGTTTGTCTCACCTCAGTCTTAAATGACCTCCCCTTTATTCTGAGACTGTGGCCCCTGGTTCTGGACTCGCCCAACATTGGGAACATTTTTCCTGCATCTAGCTTGTCCAGTCCTTTTATAATTTTATATATAGTCAATCATGCTTATAATTTTATATATAATCAATCATGCTTGACTAATCTGGAATTTTTTGAAGATGTAACTAGGAAGATGGACAAGGGAGAGCCAGTGGATGTAGTGTACCTGGACTTTCAGAAAGCATTTGATAAGGTCCCACATAGGAGATTAGTGGGCAAAATAAGGCCACATGGTATTTGAGGTAGAGTACTGACATGGATAGAGAAGTGGTTGGCAGACAGGAAACAAAGAGTAGGGATTAACGGGTCCCTTTCCGAATGGCAGGCAGTGACTAGTGCGGTAACGCAAGACTCGGTGCTGGGACCGCTGTTAATTACAATATACATCAATGATTTGGATGAAGGGATTCAAAGTAACATTAGCAAATTTGCAGATGACACAAAGCTGGGTAGCAGTGTGAACTGTGAGGAGGAAGCAATGAGAATGCAGGGTGACTTGGACAGGTTGGGGGAGTGGGCAGATGCATGGCAGATGAAGTTTAATGCGGATAAATGTGAGGTTATCCACTTTGGTAGCAAAAACAGGAAGGCAGATTACTATCTAAATTGCGTCAAGTTGGGAAAAGGGGAAGTACAACGGGATCTGGGGGTCCTTGTACATCAGTCTATGAAAGTAAGCATGCAGGTACAGCAGGCAGTGAAGAAAGCGAATGGCATGTTGGCCTTTATAACAAGAGGAATCGAACGTAGGAGGAAAAAGGTCCTTCTGCAGTTGTACAGAGCCCTAGTGAGACCACACCTGGAGTATTGTGTGCAGTTTTGGTCCCCTAATTTGAGGAAGGACATTCTTGCTATTGAGGGAGTGCAGCATAGGTTTAGAAGGTTAATTCCCGGGATGGCGGGACTGTCATATGCTGAGGGAATGGAGCAGCTGGGCTTGTACACTCTGGAGTTTAGAAGGATGAGAGGGAACCTCATTGAAACATATGAGATTGTTAAGGGCTTGGACACACTAGAGGCAGGAAACATGTTCCCGATGTTGGGGGAGACCAGAACCAGGGGCCACAGTTTAAGAATGAGGAGTAAGCCATTTAGAATGGAGATGAGGAAACACTTTTTCTCACAGAGAGCGGTGGGTCTGTGGAATTCTCTGCATCTGAGGGCGGTGGAGGCAGGTTCTCTGGATGCTTTCAAGAGAGAGCTAGATAGGGCTCTTAAAAATAGCAGAGTCAGTGGATATGGGTAGAAGGTAGGAACGGAGTACTGATTGGGGATGATCAACCATGATCACATTGAATGGCATAGGACAAAGGACATTTATTATCACATACACCAAATGGTGCAGTGAAATGTGTCTTGCCAATGCAGCACACTAATAAAGATGAGACATAACATTAGAGAATTTAACAACATAAAAACATCCCCCACAATGGTTCCCACTGTGGGGGAAGGCAGCAAAGTCCAGTCCCATCCCCTGTTCACCCATAATCGGGCCTATTATGGTCTGTAGCCAGTCCGATGTTTTCAGGCCCTTTTGCTGGAAAGCTGGAACTCCGGCATCGGGTCAACACACCTCAGCGGCTTTGAAATGTCTGGAGCGGCCGCCTCCTCCCCTGAAGACCGCGGCTCCTGCAGTCCTCAGGCCACGCTGGTTTGGAGCTCCGACTCTGGCGATCTCGAATCCCAGGCTCCGTGGTGTTTTGAATCCAGCGCTACCCGTGGCTGGACACCCGCAGCCACAGCTCCGCGATGTTGGGAGTCGGCGGTCACAGCACTCCGGAGCCCGCCGCACGGCGACCCGGCAAGGCATTGCCCGCTCCGTGGTGGTGTCCCAGCGCTGTGTTGCCGCTGAAGCTGAAGTCCCAGCCGGTCCCGACAGGAAACGCCGCTCCAGGCCGCACGCAAGCCGCACAGAGGTGGGCGAAGAAGCAGCTTGGAGGGAAGCTGCCTCTCTGACCAGGTAGGGACTAGGAAATAAAATTTCCCCCTTCCCCTCCCCCACCCCCCACATAACTGAAAGACCTCCACTGGAGACTGAAAGACCTCCACAAACAAACACTTTAACTCACTAAAATTAAAAAAAGGGTGAAAAGACAAACAGCTGCTGGCAGGGCAGCCATACTCGACGGTGCCCCCTGAATGGCGGTGCTGGCTCGAAGGGCCAAATGGCCTACTCCTGCACCTATTGTCTAAATTGGGTAGTCTGTGACTATTTTCTTTGGAGCAAATGAACCAGAGGGATGAACATTCCAGGTTTCTTTGAAATCATGAGCACATTAGGTCACAGTCTTTAGACTCGCTGGGGTTGGGGAGGGCATAGGTTTAAGATGGAAGGGGAAAGATTTAGAGGGTATCCAAGGGCAATTTGTTCATTCAGGTGGTGGGTCTTATCATCGAGTCCACATCACAAGATAAGAAATTGTTCAGCCAGAGCTGAACACACTTCTCATCTGCATACCATGGTGTCTTGCGCATCTTGTGCTTCTTGTACGGAGTGGTGGAAAGATTGGTGGAAACAGGGCCACGATGTGAACGCTCCTTCCTTGGCCCCCAGGTGGTGGGTAGATGCAGCCATCTGCCAGACAAAGTGGGAGAGGCCTGTAGAATTACCATGTTTAAATGATGTCTGCACAGATTCATGGGTAGGAGATCATGTTGCAGTTATATAAGACGTTGGTGAGTGCATTTAGAATATTGTTTTCAGTTCTGGGCACCATCTTATAGGAAATATTTTGTCAGGACTAGTGGGTGTGAGCTATAGGGAGAGGTTGAGGAGGCTAGGTCTCTATTCCATGGAGCATAGGAGGATGAGGGGAGATCTTATAGAGGTATGCAAAATCTTGAGAGGAATCGATCGGGTAGATGCACAGAGTATTTTAACCAAAGTAGGGAAATCAAGGATCAGAGGACATAGGTTCAAAGTGAAAGGGAAAAGATTTCATAGGAATCCGAGAGGTAATCTTTTCACAAGGGTTGGTGGGTGTATGGAACATGTTGCCAGAAGCTGGGACTATCCCATTGTTTAACAAACAGTTGGACAGGTACATGGATAGGACAGGTTTGAAAGCTAATAGACCAAGCGCAGGCAAGTAGGACTAGGGTAGCTGGGACATTGTTGGCCGGTGTGAGTGAGTTGGGCCGAAGGGCCTATTTCCACACTGTATTAATCTGTGACTATCTATGGAAGGTTTGGAAGGATATGGCCCAAATGCAGGGAACTAGAACTACAGTAGCTTAGGAAGGCACCTTGGTCAGCATGGATGAGTTGACCAGTGGGTTGAGCAAGGGCCTCGACCCGAAACGTCACCCATTCCTTCTCTTCAGAGATGCTGCCTGTCCCGCTGAGTTACTCCAGCTTTGTGTCTACCTTCGGTTGAGCAAAAGGACCATTACTACCAAAACCTTGACTATGCTTTTAAATGTTATCGTACAATTTTCTAATAATTGCACACCCACGGATCTATAGGTAGTGACGGATGGGCAGATTTTCAAATCTATTGGAAGTTACTCATATCAATGCCACAACTCATTTTGGCTATGTAAACTTGTTGTATCGTTTGCATCTCATGTCCCAGCCGATGCCAGATATGTGGTAAATGCTACCACAGTACTGACTAGGCAAAGGAGAAGCAGTTATCTAAATACCACTGGCTCACCAAAACTTCTTATTAAGCTCAACAACTGGTTGAGCACTGCCACTGCCCACACGCTCAGTCACCCGCCCCAAGCTTACCTATTAGTCACTACCTTTCCATGTAAGAACAATTTGCTAATCTGACTGCCAATTGAGTGGGCAACCTATCAACATTCTGAACAATCTTATGCAATAGTCATAGTCATACAGCAGGGAAACAAACAGGCCCTTTGGCCCATCCTGTCCATGCCCAATAAGATGCCCTATATAAGCTCATCCCACTTTCCCGCATTTGGCCCAAATATCTCACAACCGTTCTTATCCTATCCATGTACCTGTCGAAATATATTTTTTATGTTGTGATTGTATTTGTCTCATTGTCATACAGCAGGGAAACAAGCCCTTTTACCCAACTTACCCATACCGACCAAGATGTCCCTTCTACAATTGTCCCACCTGCCTGCGTTTAGCCCATATTCCTTTCAACCTTTGCTATCCATTTCATGTTCAAAAGTATTTTAAATGTTGTTATAGTATCTGCCTCAACTACGTCCTCTGGCAGGGTACACAAAAAGCTGGAGAAACTCAGTGGGTGCAGCAGCATCTAAGGAGCGAAGGAGATAGGCGACGTTTCGGGTCGAGACCCTGCTTCAGACTGGTCAGGGATCAGGGAAACGAGAGATATAGACGGTGATGTGGAGAGATAAGGAACAATGAATGAAAGATATGCAAAAAAGTATCGATGATAAAGGGAACAAGCCATTGTAAGCTGTTTGTGGTGTGAAAATGAGAAGCTGGTGCGACTGGGGTGGGGGAGGGAGATAGAGATAGAGGGAATGCCAGGGCCCGAGGGCTGAGGGAGAGGTGGGAAGGGGAGGAGACAGCAAGGGTTAACAGAATTGAGAAAATTCAATGTTCAAACATTGAACATTGCTCCTTAGATGCTGCTGCACCCGCTGAGTTTCTCCAGCTTTTTGTGTACCCTCGATTCTCCAGCATCTGCAGTTCCTTCTTTAATACTTCCTCTGGCAGTTTGTTCCATATACCCACAGCCCTCTGTGTGAATTTGTTAAATTTATTTTTGTTCCTTCTCACCTTAAAGTTATATCCTCTGGTTCATGATTCCCTTACTCCGGGTAAAAGACTGTGCATTTGCCCTAACTATTCCCCTCATGATCTTAAACACTTCCGTCACAACCATTTCCTCAGGCAATAAATCTGAAATAATCTACAGGAATGCCACATTTCATGGTAACCTGTCCCAATTTGATCAGAAAGCCTAACAACTCTCCATTCTCTGAACTTTGCCTCACACCTTCAAACACATGCCTTTCATGTGAACCTACTTATGCCAGATTTATTTGTGTGCCTCAGCAGCTGTCTGCTACAGGCTGCTGTATAAGCCCTTTGGACAATGAATGGGTTTGATACACAGCAGGCACTCATTGAATGGCAGAAGTGATAGTTCGAGTCATTTTCCTGTTGCTATAGCAACAAACAAAATGATACCTGGCTGCTGAGAAAGGCATTGCTTTTAAATTTAGTAGACATGCCATAATAAATGAATTGAGAAACACTCCAAATTCGCATTGTTCTTCCTTCAAAGCAAAACTTGTGGTGCAAGAACTAATTTTCAGCCTTTGATTGTACAATAACCTTTCTTTTGATCCATTTCAGATTTTTTTAACTGAGAATGAATTTTGTGATTTTTAGGAATTTCAACATTTTGGAAATGAGCATCTTTCCATGCTATACATTTAATAAGCACTTGAAGATCAAATACAGAGTAAATCTTCCATTAAACTGTTGTAATAGACCTTAACACAATTCAGCACAGCAGAATGCCTTCTACAGTATATTTCACATCTCATGGCCTCCCTTGTCAAAATGACCCACTCCTTACAAAATTATATTAATTTATAGTTGCTTTTTTTGAGATCAGATCCCTTTGGCATCAAGAATTTCTGATGAACCTATAGCCATTGAAAAATAACATCTCAAAATGATCTAAAGTAACAGACACTGCCTCACTCTTTTAGTTTAGGAGCCGTTGACATTTGTTACATTTCAGTAAACTATTATTTCCAATCTGTGTAAAATAGCTCGGAACAAATTTTCAGAAGAACAAATTAACCATTCATTCACTATTATGTATTGTACGGAATCTAGGGTGTATTGCAAATTAGATTGCAGAATTAATAAAGTTTCCATTAAAATACACAAAAAGCTGGAGTAACTCAGCAGGACAGGCAGCATCTCGAGATAAAAGGAATGGGTGACGTTTCGGGTTGAGACCATTCATCTGAATGGGTAACGTCTCGACCCGAAACGTTACCCATTCCTTCTCTCCAGAGATGCTGCCTGTCCCGCTGAGTTACTCCAACTTGTTGTTTCCATCTTCGGTTTAAACCAGCATCTGTAGTTCCTTCCTACACAAAGCTTCCATTAAACCTAGCCTTAACTTCTGGTCCCTCTAACATGCTGTAACACATGCCTCATTGGGCGCAGTTAAGCTGTGAAAATTAGAACCCTAATATAAAAATTATATTGGGCTTGTGAAGTTCCAAGGACTCAATGTCATTCCTGACCACATCTCCTGGAAGTTACTTAACCTTCAAAATGAAAAAATATTATCTTTGAAATAAATGGTATGTTAATTATAGCAAGCAAAAATCTTAACTTCACACTTTTTTAAGTGAACTTCAACTGGATCCATTGATATGCAAGGACAGCAGCTTATCTTTGATCATTATAACATATAAAATACCATTGTATTTGATCCCAATGAAATCAACATAAAAGAAGACTGAAAGGAAACTAAAACAGGCAACTAAACAGGCTGAACTCAGCGGGTCAAGCAGCATCTCTGGAGAAAGGGAATATGTAAAGTTTCGGGTTAAGACCCTTCTTCAGACTGAAGGTAGTCTGAAGAATGCTCTTGACCCGAAACATCACCTATTCCTTTTCTCCAGAAATGCTACCTGACCCGCTGAATACTGCAGCCTTTTGTGTCTGCCTCGGTTTAAACCAGCATTTGCAGTTCCTCCCTGCACATAAATAATACCCTGTTCAATTAACATGAAGAAATTTTGCAGTTTTAAAACTTGTCGAAACAAAAGAAAAGTTGGAATTTCCTCAATATTGTGTAAAGTATTTTAAACTACATTAAACTTCTTCTTCTTGCGTATTACGTGCACAGCCTAAAGTTGGACATCAACTTGATCTATTTAATCTATTTGTTTGTGCATGTCGGGTTGATTACATTAGTCAAAACAGGGTGGAACACGTGAAGGTTGCAATCTCCCATCCAAACTACATTAATGATACTCCATGCTTTAATAACAGTACCACATCAAATCAAATACAATGAAATGATGGCCTCAGAGTTTAAAAAAACTTTGAAATAACTAATATTCCTGTTTAGCCATTACAAGATGTCAAATACGTTCACCATTTGAACTTTTGTCAAAGTATAACAATAAGAATTCAGATAGCCACATGGATATTCAGTACATTATTTTACTATGCAATTTATACACTGATTAATGAACTATGGTGGAAATACATGTTCCATATTCCAATAATTAGGCATGAATTTGAAGTCCAATTGCACAACACCCACAGTCTGTGTGACTTAATGGACTCTAGTAGGTTTCATGTTTTTCTCCTTTAATATGGCAATGGTACAATTGAGTAGCTTGCTAGGCCAAGTTAGAAGGCATTTTTGAGTCATGCATAACAGTTGGCAGAATCTCATATAGGACAGACAAGTTAAGGAAGGTAGATTTCCTGCCCTGAAGTACATTAGCGAACCAAGTGTTCCCTTTTAATACAATTCAATTTGTTTTCTTGTTACTTCACCCTAATTTAAAATGCTGCCTTGCAAACTCTTCTGCAGGGTCTGCCGCTGCTCCACTTACAACTACCGCTAGCTGCTATCAGTGCACAAACCCACAAAACAACCATTGTAATTAAAATAAAACTATCAGGTGCACTCATGCCATTCGGAATAGAAATATATAGCATCCTTACAAGGTCTGGCCTGCATTCGATTTCAGAAAAAACAACTTGATTGATTGTGAACCTGTCTCTAAGATGGCATGGAGGTCATTCAGCTCAAGTAGCGACGGGAAAGGGCAACAAATGCTGTCCTCACCAATGACGCACACATCCTGTGAATGCATAAAATTAAATACAAGCAACTCTGAAGTCAGAACGCTGAGGTCATGTATCTTTGCAATACTTTGAAGTTTTGAGGACAGTGATCAGCCTACAAAGCTGTAGTTCTGCAAAAGTACAATCCTTACCATTTACAGAGGACATGATTGTTTCAATGCAGTATGCAGAATGCAGGAATGTGGGTTCAACTAATGAATGCCAAGAAGAGTTAAGTTTAAATCCAAGTCATTGTATGCTTATACTTGTATAGTTTGGACATGCGGCGTGGAAACAGACCCTTTGGCCAACCATGCCAACCATCGATCCCCAGTGAACACAAGTTCCATGTTATCCCACTATATCATCCAGTCCCTACACACTAAGTGTAATTCACAGAGGTCAATTCACCTACAAATCCAGACGTCTTTGGAATTTAAAGAAACCCGAGCACCCGGAGAAAACCCACGTGATCACAGGGAGAACGTGCAAACTGCACACGGACAGCACCCAAAGTCCGGATTGAATCCGGATCTCTAGTGCTGTGATGCAGCAGATCTACCAGCTGCACCATTCCCAATCATTTACTGTCAAATGTAGAACAAAAGGTCACGGAGTCATAGATCCATTGGAAAGGTAAAAATACTGTTTTTGCTTCAGTCAACCATTAATGAGGAATGCCTTTATTACAGCAATATAGATTTGCTGAATATTTTAAAACAATAGTATTGTAAAGATATTTTAATCATTTAATTCAGTTTGAAAAAAACTATAAACTATAACTAAATATAGCATATCTATTCTCCAAGTGAATTGAGCGCCTCAGACAGTAAAACTGATTGGTTATGCATGATTATACAAGTGGGTATTATATGTGTTGGGAACTGTACTCAATTAGCTCAGTGCATCCAACTGTAGAACACATTTCTGTTATACAAGAGACTGACATGGATTTCATTAGACAATAGACAATAGATGCAGGAGTAGGCCATTCGGCCCTTCGATCCAGCACTGCCATTCAATGTGAACATGGCTGATCATCCACAAGAAACAACAATTTCGACAATAAGCTAAGTAACAAAGTAACATTGAGGCAAAATACTCAATTTTGAAAAAAAATCTTGGCCCTTAAATTGTGGAAGATCAGAATGGGAGTAATTAATTACCATAAAAAAGTTTCAAACAAATGTGATAGTTATTTTAGTACTTTGATGCCTCCGTTACAATAGCAGGGAAAGGAATTTTGGAGGATTTCTCCAGAAAACTTGTAGCCCACAGATTTCTATTACTAAAATTGTAAGTTGACAATTAAAGACATAGAGATCTTAGTAAAAGGCTATAAGCAAATAACTGCAAATGCTGGTTAATCCATAATAGACACAAAGTGCTGGAGTAACTAAGCAGGTCACAAGGCATCTCTGGAGAACATGATGTCTCGTCCCGAAATGTCACCCATCCATGTTCTCCAGAGATGTTGCCTGTCCTGCTGAGGAACTCCAGCACATTGTGTCCTTCATAGTAAAAAGGCTTTTTTTGCCATATCTTTTGCATGTTTTTCTATTCATTGTTTTGTCAGCTGTATGATGTGGCCTCCTTTCATCTTTTGCTTGTTTTTCAATTCATTCTTTTGTCAGCTTTATGATTATGTGGCCTCCTTTCAAGTTCAAGCTTTTAAATTCAATAAATATCAATTAGTGTTATTGTTGGAGAAAAGAAAGTCATCAAAAGCTGAATTTATTTCATCTTGTCAGGTAGCAAACAAACATAAATGTTAAAATATTACAGCTGGGTATTTGCCACTGTCCTCAGGAAACCATGTAAAAGTCAAATCCATCATGTCAGAACAAATATGGCATATAATACAAAGGTGCCACTTTCATGATGTATCTATGTATTAATACAATATTGCTTATTACACATAGCAGTCTTTGTAATGTGAGAATTTTCCACAGTGATGATTCTTTGATATATTTAATTTTATTAAAAATCAGTTCCTTGGTGGAAATTTGCATTGTAAAATCAAACCAAATATCTGCAGGTGTGCGTACATGTGTACATGAGTGTATGTGCGAGCATGCATGTGTGTGTACATGTATTCATGTACGTGCACATGTACATGTCCATGTAGGTTTGGTCACCTTCACATCTTCTGCTCTGCCTTGTTGCACCACCAAGGCACACATATTTGGGCAGGACTCATTCTTAAATGAACCAATGAGGTTGTGTTCTTTCAATTGGCTTTCATCCACAGTGAATGCTGGAGATTGTATTCATCCAGCCTGTCCCGATTATGCAGATAGCAGAGTCTGACTTTCAGTTATATATAAAGTAACCAATGAATTCCCACAATGTTAACCACACCCAGGCACGTGCCGTCAGGGTAGGTAAGGTAGGTACTGCCTACCCCGACTGAAATTATAACATGGTAATTACTAAATATAAATAGTAAAGGCATGGGAGAATTATGCCTATCTAAGAGATTGATCTCTTAGGTAGGCATAATTCTATGTGCATTTCACCCGCAGCACTTGGAACCCTTGAATGTCTGTGCAGCGCACGTGCCGTCAGCGCTGCTGGAAGCCGTCAGTTTCAAGCGGAGCTGAAGGCAGCTGAAATTCTGCCTTTGCTGTACTGTGCATGCACAGCAGCCTATTGCGCATGTGCAGCGCTAGTTTCTTGGTGGGGTTTTCAAATATGGATTGGCATTATTTTAATGATGTTCGGTCCCGATTACGGATACTGTATGTACGGAGTTTGTACATTCTCCCGTGACCGCGTGGGTTTTCTCCAAGATCTTCAGTTTCCTTGCACACTCCAAAGAACTACAGGTTTGTAGGTTAATTGGCTTGGTATAAGTGTAAATTGTCCCTAGTGTGTGTAGGATAGTGATAATGTGCGCAAATCACTGGTCGGTGCGGACTCGTTGGCCGAAGGGCCTGTTTCCACGCTGTATCTTTAAAACTTAAAAACAAAATAATGTTTAAGAACCATTTCGACAGGTACATAGGTCGGATAAGGTTGGAGGGATGTGGCCCAAATGCAGGGTTCAGTTTAGATGGAGCATGTTGGTTGGTGTGCACAGGTTGGTCCGTAGGCCTGTTTCAATGTTGTATAACTCAATAATGACTCTATAACAAGAGCAAATTCCAATTGTCATCCACTCAATATTTTTGGTAGAAAATGCACAAAATACATTGGGCAGATCAAGTAATTTGCCTGGAGCCAGGATTTTCTGGAACAAATATATAACAATCTAGTTCAGAAATTGGGCACCTGTTATATGCTGCAAGTACAGTAATAACACCTTTTTGTCACATCATGGTAAGACGGCTCAGCTGAAAACTGTTTGCCAGACAGTTTTCTACTGAGTAACATTGTGGCGCCAGCTGTTAGTAGACCACTTGCGGTTGCACCCTCATCAGTGGTTACAAGGGCTATCACGTGGCATCATTTGGTTAAGGGGAGTGCCCTGCTACATAAGCATATCTCACTCTGAGATCAACGAATTGACAGGTAACTGAGCTCGAGACAGCACCCTCGCTCAGCTGCAGCAGCAACGATTATTATGTTAGAAGACCAAACTGTATTTCAAACCTATTATCTCACTGAATAAAGAAACTGTTTATTCACCACGTATTGGTGCCGCGACAACATCATAATTTCAAGGCCCTCACTGGTCAAGTCATTTGTCCCTTCCACTGCAACTGGGCTCAATGCACACACATTTAATCTGTTCAAAGCTCACTTCTCATCACCTTATCTTGCCTTATCAGTCCCACCAACTCAAAAACATACCACTGGCACAATTGACTTTGGCTCCACACCAATTCACCATCATCCACGCAGTACCTTCCCATAAGTTAAAATAAATGCTCCATTTTGTTATTCCGCTCATTATGTTAAATAATCCCCAAGTATTACAGAACTACCTCTGTACATCTTATAAAATAGTAAGATTGAATGAGAACTTACCAGTTTGAAGTTTGATCTTTATTTGATGAGGAGTTACGATGGACTAAGTGAAGAAGCCCGACTGCCTGCAGTGCGCATCAATCTTCAAAGCACCGGTGTGAAATCACAGGTAATAGTGACTGAAGTATAATTGTTAGATAACAGAAGACTAGAACTACCAGATGACATTGATGAGGGTTTGGAGCGAAGGACACGTAAATCCCTTATCGTAACTCCTCATAAAATAAAGAACAAACTTCAAACTGGTAAGTTCTCGTTTAATCTTACTATTTTACATCGGAGTCACGTGAGTGACTATGTGAAGACTTCAAAGCTTTGTGATTTCACGCCATGAGAAACGAGTCTACACAGCCACAACTGCTTCATTGACAAATGAAGGAAAAATATTCATAATACATACAGTCATGACATAGATGTAAACATGCTGATGTTATTAATGAAGTAATAATAATAATAATAATAATAATAGTCCCACCTTTCACTCGGATGGAAACTATAATCAATGAAAATAGAGTTGACAAATACCCCTGGTCTAGTAATGGGTTAGTATTAATGTTTGAAATTTGTTCGCTTGACCATGCTGCAAGTGTTAGGATGTGGTCCAACGGTACGCAGGACCCTTGCTGCTGATGTTATAGCAGCCCTGATGGAGTGATAACTAGAATCAGTATCGACTCCTACATAATCAAAGTCCATTTTATCCTCTGGAAGTGACATGAACAGATACATTCTTATAAGTTTTTGTGACTAACAACATAGCTAGTTCAGAGCCTCGAAGACTCTCAGTGACATTAACATATTGTTATATATGTGTGTCCTCACTTTACCAAAGCTCCCTGGGTATGCCTCGAACTATTTTGAGATCTGTCACCCCTTATGCTCTGCTTAAGTGAATTATAAGCGTAAATTTATATATTATTGTTTACAAACGTAACCATCTTGTTCCGACACAACTATGTAGCGACTAAACCTGTTGTGTTAACCATCGCTAGCAGGATAAGCATCTAAGAAATCCGGCAAAACTAAGGATGTAGCTTGACCACGCTGGTGAAATAGTGTTCACACAACGTTGACATCCCATACTGCATTGTACGTGTCCTAGGAAACATAGTGTTAAAGATATACTTACCAACTTGATATCCAGGATGAACCCGACATAGCGGGTCTTGTTTGCAGCAGCCAATACAATGAGAAGGCACGTTGGCACAGTTAATGGCCGTACAACTTAATTATTGACAAAGATCATGTAAAATGAACTCCAAACATCAGTAATTCAATGCAACATGAACATTCAACAAACGCTTTCAATCTCCTGGAAAAGAAAGTCCTGCATTTTTGGTGCTATCGCAGCACACTGAACATATACAAGGACTGATGTAACAACCCAAGTCGTAGAGCAGTCTATTGAATCTGCAGAACACAATTTGATTTTAACATGCAATGGCTGATTTCTCAAGCCACAGACTAAACCAGCAAGTTAAGATCAAAATAACCATATAAGGTTACATTATTATTCCCGACAACCTGGAATCAAAGTTGCATAGGCCAATCACACAATAGGAACCTAAACAGCTCTCAATGACTTCATTTGAAGCCCCGATTAATGAAGCAAATGGAGGAAGACACAAAAGACCTTCCTTCTCCTTGTAGCGAGAATGTATCTTCGCCACTGTTATGCCACATATTTTACAACCTGTGAGTAAACATGAAACAAACATATGTATATTCAGTGTTCGATTGAACCAGAATTTCAAAAAGGTGTGATTCAACACCCATTCTATGTTGTCATTGACCTATACCTGATGTTACTCCAGTGGTCAACGAGAATATGTAACCATAACAGGATTCTTTACTTGATTGTACCCACATGTACTAACACCATCATAACGCGTCAACATGAAGTTCAGCATGCAGATATGAATATCCGCTCAATTACTCTTAACCCACAAAATACGTAGGGTCTATAGATATTTGACACCAATAAAAAAAGAATTAGCAACTCATGCAAATCTCCTCCAGCTCCAAACCAGAGATTATATTCACAATTTCCAACTCTTAGACCATTAGCATCATTTTGCAATATAATGAGATATTTACTGATTAACCTACTGGAACAATGCTGAACAATGTCTATCCAATCATTGCGACTTTTGCAGTTTCAGCTGAGAATAGCAAAGTGTGTCGACCATGACCCACATGGCACTTTAGAGTTCTCCATTTAGGATTAGTTCAATTCTCCCACTTGCACAGTTGAACCACATCCATTATATTGCCAATTAGTCATAATGACTAGACTGCTGCTTTATAACAACAAAGCTGTAACAGGCTTCTATTGACTCCAATCTGTTGCCTAGGATGGCGTCATAAGCCAATTGATAACCCAATGTAAATCATAATGACCTGATAGAGTGCATGGAACCTCTGGCCAGCGTTTATGCAGCTACCAGCTTCAGTGAACCGCTTACCTTCATCCTGCAGGATTTGCCTGTTGAATAGGTCTTACCTGACGAACAGATTTGGCGGCTGGGTCTAATGTCCCCCTGATAGTGGTGTTCACTGCATATGTGTTGTGATGGCAAATCTTGCTGTCAGTAATGATCTCTGACACGTGACCGTCATCCCTTTGGGTATGTTCACAGCTATACCATCACACTTGGCATGCTCTCCTCCTTCATGAGGAAGCCATTAAACAGCCCTACTACAAGGCACTGCTGGCACGGCCTCTCAAATTGGCCGACACTGCCATGGACCCGGCATCAGACTAAAACTGACCCGTTGGCTTTCATGTGTTGGGGTATGCTCTCTGCAACATCTCCAACAAGTCTATTTGATAACAACTTAATTTTAATTGTGTTTAGGTAGGCGCAGTACTTTGACCAAGGTTGCCTTCAAGATAGGTTCAAAAATATGGGCAGACTTGTCTTTCGAGACAGGTCAGAATTATGGCTAGAATTGTTTTAGACAAATTAAAATTAGCAGTCAGATTCATTATTATGGTCAGGTTATCTTACAAGACAGGCTCGGGAATCGGGCCAGAGTTGCCGTTCAAGGCAGACGCGAAGGATGACATGTGTGGCCTGTTCATTATGAAAGATGGCTAATTAACAACTGGAATCATAGGGTTGCCCATTTACAGTATCATTGGAGATATTTGGTGGAGGCATTGCTGTGATGAGGCAATATAATAGTATAATCCACTGTTTCAGTCTCAAACCATGTTTGAGAAATTGGGCTCCTCTATTCAATTTTACTTCGGAGTCACATGAGAGATTCAGCGGTAAGTTAAACCTTAAAGGTAAGTTAGTTTTTACTTACCAGGGGTTTTTTTCAAGCAGGAGCCTCTCTTCACAGAGGTTTTCCTGCCAGTTTCACAGCCCGACGAGTGAACCGGTTATGGACTGTGGGGAAACCCAGGTCCGACCGCGGAAGCGGTAAACCGGCATAAAGATCGGGTTGTGAGATAAGGAGCCGCTGACAAGGCAGTCAGCGGCTCCCAGCCTGCGGGGATGCAGTGGAATAACGCCAGAGTCGCTGACAGTGCAGTCAGCAGCTCACAGACGTCGGTCCCCAGGCAGGGAATAAAATTGGTGAGAAAGGACTCATTCAGCCCTATTTGGACTTGGGTGAGTCGGACAACAAGGGTTTTTCTCTTAATAATAAAGTTTAATGTATGTTATAGTGTTTTTCTTAAAGTTAAAAGTTAAAGGCAAAGTTAAAAGTCATAAAAAGTTATTGTCATATGTCCCTGACAATGAAATTCTTCTTGTTTAGCACAAGTTGCTGTGAAGGGTTAAAAATTGCTTTAACCCTTCACAGGTAAAGCTGTACACTAAAATGTTTGAGTTAGTGAGCCTACACTGTAATAGCGCGGGCCTATGGGACAGGCCGCTTCATGTGTAATAGCACGGGCCTATGGGACAGGCCGCGCCAGCAGCGCCTGACAGGGCTGCTTCATGTATGAAAGCGCCGGCCTAAGGGAGCACCGTGCCAGCAGCGCCTGGAACAGGGCTGTTTCATTTGTGACATTGCCGGCCTACGGGAGTGCCGCAACAGCAGCGCCCGGTACAGGGCTGTTTCATGTCAAAAAACACCGGCCTCTACGAGAGGCGGCGCCGGCAATGCCTGGGACAGGGTTGCTCAAGTTCATACATAAGTCTGCTACGCCCATGGAGTTGGAGGATGATTCCCCACCGGGGCTGGATAGCAAGGCCCACGGAGTCAGGGGATGATTCCTCACCGGGGCTGGATAGTGCGTTTGAAACGACTATTCCAAATGCAGCAACTGTTGCATACAGTGCTACAGCAGGGCACACGTCAACAGGAGTAGTGTCAGCGCCACCCTGAACAAAAAGGTGCCAGCAGTATCTAGTAGAGAACTGTTTGATAGCTCCTTCATAGATAAGAAGGCGCGAGCCATGGGTCATTTTAGTTCTGACACCGACTCTGATGGTAAGGTTGAGCCAGAAGTTCCACCTCTGCAGGCCGCACCAGCAGCTCCAGTTGACTGAGCTGTTACAGGTCTCCTTCTTGGAGGCAGAGACCAAGACGGGTCAGTATCCTGCTGACACTGAGTCTCAGGGTATGGCCGTGGGGCATACCCCAAGGGATGAAGGGCACGTGTCAGAGGTACCTTTTTTCCTGACAACAAAGTTGCCATCCCAGCAACGGGTATAGGTCTAATGGGTTCATATCAGTACAGGTATCCTGCAGCCTGTGGCAGCGCCTATTTAGGGCTGCCTACGAATCGCCCTCTCTGAGGAGGGAAGAGCAAAAGGTCAAGATATAATTGACTCCAGGCTCTAAAGAAGTCAATAGAACATACTGAAGCACATATGTGCCGGCAGTGAACAGCGCCAACTGGGGGATGTGAGATCCAGCTGCCGAATTTGTTATTCAGGTATGCTTATTCAACAGGGGACGAAAACCTGGCAGACGAATCAATTAAGGCCAACGGCGGGCAAAGGTCATCGTTTCAGAACACACCCCAGGCGCTCATCGGCAGTAGGTGGTTCACTGGTGTTGGGGGCAGCATGATAGCTCAGAAATTCCATGCACCTTACCAACCCTACTCAACAAAGTGGGTCTAGCACTTCCAAAACATGGGAAAGTGCACCGTTCACAAGTTGTAATATTTACATTTGTTTGTACAACACACGAAGGATAAAAACATCTGGTTGATGCACAGTATTAGCATTCCAAGCAAGTTTGGATTATAGCCAGGGTTATTTTTGAAGTTAAGGTTTGGAAATCAGGCCAAAGTTCTCATGCAAACCACCCATGGAATAAGGCAGGAGTGGCATGTTTATTATGAAAAATGGATAGTGTCATATAATGATCTTTTCGAATATGAAAACTTATTTTCCTAACAACAGATTCATAAGGGTCTCAAAGATCCATTATATGCAGTTCCCATTACAGAGATTATCAAAGACAATATAACTGTACTAATAACAGTAAAACATTGTGGAATGGGATAAACTGTTTGTTGGTCATTGGAATTTACCTTTAACCATTAACTAGCCTATGACTCCGCCCTGTGGCAAGAGATTGGAGTTAATAGCAACCTGTTATAAAACTGACTTTTATTTCATCAAGAGTAATTGGCAATATAGTAGCTGTATTCAGCTGAGCAAATCGAGGAACTGATATCGTGCAAAGTAGCAACCTCTCAAAGGACATGTAGACCATTGTTAACAATCTTATGCTATTGTCAGCTGAAGCTACCTCCATCAAATTGTTGAAAAAATAGTATTCAGCATTGCTGAACATGACAATAAACTCATTTGGACTTGAACTTGAACTTGCTCCAGTAGTTTGGTCGGTTGAATTCAGTTATTACAAACTGATGCTAAGGACTCTAAGGTGAGAGGTTCCGAATACCATGGATTCGGAACCTCTCACATGGATTTGTGCCTGGAAGGTCATGTCTGACAACCTTCTTGAATTTTTTGAAACGGTAACTAGGGAAATTGATGAGGGTAAAGCAGTGGATGTTGTCTATATGGATTTCAGTAAGGCCTTTGACAAGGTTCCCCATGGAAGGTTGGTTAAGAAGGTTCAATCTCTGGGTGTTAATGGTGGAGTAGCAAGATGGATTCAACAGTGGCTGAATGGGAGATGTCAGAGAGTAATGGTGGATGGCTGTTTGTCAGGTTGGAAGCCGGTGACCAGTGGGGTGCCTCAGAGATCTGTGTTGGGTCCACTGTTGTTTGTCATGTACATCAATGATCTGGATGATGGGGTGGAAAATTGGATACGTAAGTATGCAGATGATACTAAGATAGGTGGTGTTGTGGATAATGAAGTAGATTTTCAAAATCTACAGAGAGATTTGGGCCATTTGGAAAAATGGGCTGAAAGATGGCAGATGGAGTTTAATGCTGTTAAGTGTGAAGTGCTACATCTTGGCAGGACAAATCAAAATAGGATGTAAGACCAATTCTGGAGTATGGTGTACAGTTTTGGTCGCCTCATTATAGGAAGGATGTCAACAAAATAGAGAGAGTACAGAGGAGATTTACTAGAATGTTGCCAGGGTTCCAGCAACTATGTTACAGAGAAAGGTTGAACAAGTTAGGTCTTTATTCTTTGGAGCGCAGAAGGTTAAGGGGGGACTTGATTGAGGTCTTTAAAATGATGAAAGGGATAGACAGAGTTGACGTGGATAAGCTTTTCCCATTGAGGGTAGGGAAGATTCAAACAAGAGGGCATGACATGAGAATTAAGGGACAGAAGTTTAGGGGTAACGTGAGGGGGAACTTTACTCAGAGGGTGGTGGCTGTGTGGAATGAGCTTCCAGCAGAAGTGGTGGAGGCAGGATCGATTTTAACATTTAAAAGTAAAGTGGATAGGTATATGGATGTGAAGGGAATGGAGGGGGATGGTCTGAGTGCAGGTAGATGGGACTAGGGGAAAACAAATGGACGGCACGGACTGGAAGGGCCGAGAGGGCCTGTTTCCGTGCTGTAAATGTTATATGGTTATATGGTATCATCCAGTTCAGATCGATGACAACACAGAATAGGTATTGGATCTCAAAGTGTTCTGAAAGTATGGTTCAATGCTACATGGAATATTGACATGTTGGTGCATGTTTATTCACTGATTGCAAAAATATGTGGCACAACAGTGCGGAGAAATATATTCTCGCTACAAAAGGAGGAATGTTGTTTTATGTCTTCTTCCATTTTTTGCCTCATTAGCCGGGTCTTAAAACAGTCAGCAAGACCTCGCTTGGGTTCATACTGTCGGACTGGCTAAGCAGTCATGTTGCCTGCTTCATCAGGCATAATAATACAATGGTATATGGTTATTCCAAAAAACGAAAACTTGCTTGTTCAAATTTGGTTCAGGAGACCGGCCTTTGTATAATAAAACAATTATTGACTTACACATTTTGAATGGATGGACTTATGGCTCAAGTTGTCACATCAAGCCATGAATGAGCTCACTGCAGAGTGCAGGGATAGCATCCAAAAAACCAGTACATTCCTATTGAGGGGATCGGAAGTGATTTTGTTTAAATGTTAATGTTTCATTTAATACGGTATAGATTACTGACATCTTCCAATTCATTCTTAAATGGTATTTGACAATAATTCAGTTATAGAGACACTACAGCTGCAACAAATGGGAACCACTCTGTCGGGTTCAACCGGGATATCGAGTTGTTAAATAGATCTTGACACAAGTTCTCCCACTACAAAAATATGCAGTTGGTTATTGAAAATGTATTAACATTACTTCACCAAGGGGTACCAGCTACATCCTTAGTTATGACACTAATATCAGCGCAACGACGGCAAACATTGCAAACGCTGTGGCTAGATAGGATGGAATTGGCTGTAGGTGCCATTACATTTTACATTCTGATCTACACAATCAGAGCATACCAGGGGTGGCAGGATTTAAGATGATTTCGGATACCCCACGGTCTCACATCTATGTGGGAGGGCAGGCTTGCTATATTATATCAAGGCCACCAGAATCCTAAGAAGTGTGGAATCAGCATTGTTTATTAATCAACAAACAACGACATAAAGGAAGGTCGGTTCAGACTATTTCAAGGTTCTGGGTTATGCAGGTATTAACACTGACGATTGTATATCTCATTCCACCAGGTCAGCGACCAGGGTAATGGACATGCCCATCGACCATACCCTCGCGACCGCAGGATGGTCAACTAAATTGATTTTTTTTTCCATAGGCCGGTTACTGACCCTGGGTTTTGCCCATTCTGTTTTACGTCCACTTTAACCTCCCCTGAGTTACAGAGGTTGCTACTGATTTATTTATTAACGTAAACCATTAACACATTTGAATCAATTTCATGCTTTATGCATTTATGATTATTCACTCATCCTGAGTCAATTGATGCAGTGAGACGCCGAGATTTTGATCTGCGGCATAAAATCACAAAGCTTCGAACTCTTCACGGAATCACTCACGTGACTCCGAAGTAAAATAGTAAGATTAAATGAGAACTTACCAGTTTGAAGTTTGATCTTGATTTTATGAGGAGTTGCGTTGGTGATTACGTGCCCCCCACGCCCAACCCTCTCTTATAAAGATCATCTGGTAGTTCTCGAGTCACGCATCTTACCATGTCACTTCGGTGATTGTTATTTGTGATTTCATACCGCTGCTTTGAAGATAGACGCGCATGGACGGGCTTCTTCACGTAATCACCAACGTAACTCCTCATAAAATCAAGATCAAACTTCAAACTAGTAAGTTCTCGTTTAATCTTACTATTCTGACCCAATTTCAGCCTGCTTAGAATGCTAGTATTGTCCAATTTTACATGGTTAGATGCCTCTAAATCGATGAAGAATGTCTTGATCATTTGTATTGTTCAACCAAGTGTAAATCTTATCCATTTGTAAATGGTCCCTTGCTGTAGAACTTCAGTGTAAGAACAAACTGCCCCGGGAAGCTCACCTCTTCCATGAGGGAAACATTATGCAGCCCTTCGACAGATGTTGCTGCCAACATTATGCAGCCCTGCTACAAGGTGCTGCTACCGTGGCTTTCCCATATGCCGGTGCTGCCATAGCCTCGGCCTCAATATAATGCAACCCTGGTACATGGTGCTGATGATGTGGCCTCTCACATAGGCCGGCGCTGCCATCACTCGGTATCTCATAAAGCAGCCCTGTGGAATAGGTGCTGCTGGCTCAGGCTTACCTATATGCCCATCATTATCACAGAAACAACATCCCCTAAAGCAGCCCTGTGCAAAGGTGCTGCTGGCTCAGGCTCACCCATATGCCCCGCACTGTCACAACTCCTAGTGTATCTAGATGGAGCCTCCTCTCCACAAGGGCTCCATCTTGGTCAACCTAAACTTTTTCATATTATCCAGAGGGGAACCCTCCCAGCCTCAGGGCTGACCATATTGGTCGGTACACCCCCCCTCCCCATACTAAACTACTGCGGTCTGGACACCGCATTACTGCTGGGTTTCCCCTCCCCTGGGGACCCTAGCATCTGTGTGCCTTACCAAGTGGGAACCCCCTCCCCCCCCACGGCACCCGGGCTGACCGTTCTGGTCAGCTTCAGCCCCATATCGTGGGCCACTGCGGTCTAAAACCGCACTTCTGCTGAAGTTCCCCGCCCCGGGAACCCAGCGTTCAGAAGTTACTGACCGTTCTGATCAGCTTCAGCCCCATATCGTGGGCCACTGTGGTCTGAGAACCACACTTCTGCTGCAGTTCCCCTCCCCGGGAACCCAGCGACCGTAGTGACTGAACTCCGCGAGCCCGACATTCCCCAGCTACCCGCTTCCGTAGGACCGGGGTTTCCGCACAGCCCGCAGCTGGTTCCTTGTCGGCACCCGAGAAGCACCCGGCAGGAACCCTGCGGAAAAAAAGGTTTCTGCAGGACATCAACAAACTGGTAAGAAATACTTACCTGGAGTTTAAACTTACCGCTGGCAGGAGCAACGTGCCTGCCAGACCGGTGCTTCACAAATGCGTGCGTTGTAATGACGAGCACTGCGGGCAGTCGGGCTTCTTCACGTAGTCACTCACGTGACTCCGAAGTAAATTAAAACTCTCTGTTCATAACATAGCAAAAAATAGTAAGATTAAACGAGAACTTACCAGTTTGAAGTTTGATCTTTATTTTATGAGGAGTCGAGTTGAGGGACTACATGAATAGAACCCTGTACAGCCGTTGGTGCGTCAATCTTCAAAGCAGCGGAGTGAATTCACAGCTAACAATGACTGAAGTATAATGGTAAGATGACAAAGACTAGAACTACCAGCTGAGATCTATGAGGGTGGGAGCGGAGAGAACTTAGTCCCTCAACTCGACTCCTCATAAAATAAAGATCAAACTTCAAACTGGTAAGTTCTCATTTAATCTTACTATTTTACTTCGGAGTCACGTGAGTGACTACGTGAAGACTTCAAAGCACTGTGATTTCACGCCGCAGACCCAAATCCGGCGTTCACACTCGATTGACTCAAAAGTCGTAACAATCAATAATGCATCAATAATAACATTTGTTAAATGAATAACAGTTTATTTACAAACGAAATCATAACAAACCCCTCTAACTCGGGGGAAACTATAACAGTACTCAAAACAGAATCAGCAAACACCCCCAGCATTGAAATCGGCTTGTGATAAAACCTCTGAAAGGTCAGCTCACTGGACCATCCTGCGGCCGCGAGGATATGGTCTATTGGCACGTCCATCGCCCTTGCCGCGGAAGTTGATGCCGCCCTGGTGGAATGAGATTTGAATTTATCAGTATCAATTCCAGCACTTCCCAGGACCTGCTTTAGCCACCTTGAAATTGTTTGCACCGACACCTTACTGTGTGTTTTTTTGTGACTAGTAAATAAAGCTGACTCTGTTCCTCTTAGAGCTTTAGTAATCTCAATGTAACGAGATAAATGTGAGACTACACACAAGCGATCATCTGCGGGGTATGCTGAAAACACAATCTTACATCCTGTCATGCCTCTTCTATTATGTTTAAGCAAATCATAGACATAAAATATAATGGCATCTGCCGACAAATGTATTCTATCTAGCCGTAGCTTTTGCAATATTTGTACACGTTGGGCTGAAACCAACACCATAAGCATGACCATCTTCATAGTTAATTTGGCTATAGATAGGCTTGTAACCGGAGCCCATTGGCGAAGAAGCATAAGAACCTCACTCACATTCCAAATACCAGCATACCTGGGTTTAGGAGGATTAGAATTGAAAACTCCCTTCATGAATCGTGAAACTAACGGATGTGTCCCTACTGTATGCAATTCTGAATTCATGGTTAAATAAGAAGACAGAGCACTTCTGGCTGAATTGATTGCACTGTAACTTAATTTTTGGTCGAAATAAAGAGTTGACAAAAACTCCAATACATCTGTGATCCCTGCAGTGTGATATAAAATATTCTGCTGTAGACAGAATTGCTCCTACTTCCTTATCGAGGTGATATATTGCTGCTGTGTACTATCCCTGCAGGCCGACATCCACAGTACAATCAGACAGTCCTCTCCCCAGGTATGGCCTCCTTAAAATCTGCAAATTAACAGATCAATACAATCATGTAAAGGATGTTGATCCCCAGTTACTGGATTTACCAGTAGATTTTTATTCTTGGGAATAATCATGTGAGGCTCCCTAGCCATTTGTAATACAACAGGAAACCATGCTTGTGTAGGCCAATCTGGCACTACCAATACCCCTGAAGCGGAGTCCTGCTTGATCTTTTGCAAACATCTGCTGATGAGACAGAATGAAGGAAATGCATACACAAACATTCCTCCCCAATGCAGCGAGAACGCATCCACTGCTACTGCCCCAGAATCTGGTTCTCACGAAACACATCACGAGACGTGAATTGGCCAAGATTGACTGGCAATTAATTCTAAAAGGGTTGACGGCGGATATACAATGGAAGACATTTAAAGACTGCATGGATGAACTACAAAAATTGTTCATCCCAGTTTGGCAAAAGAATAAATCGGGGAAGGTAGTGCATCCGTGGATAACAAGGGAAATCAGGGATAGTATCAAAGCAAAGGATGATGCGTACAAAGTAGCCAGAAAAAGCAGCATACCAGAGGACTGGGAGAAATTCAGAGACCAGCAGAGGAGGACAAAGGGCTTAATTAGGAAAGGAAAAATAGATTATGAAAGAAAACTGGCAGGGAACATAAAAACTGACTGCAAAAGTTTTTATAGATATGTGAAGAGAAAGAGGTTAGTTAAAACAAATGTAGGTCCCTTGCAGTCAGAAACAGGTGAGTTGATCATGGGGAACAAGGATATGGCGGACCAATTGAATAACTACTTTGGTTCCGTCTTCACTAAGGAAGACATAAATAATCTGCCTGAAATAGCAGGGGACTGTGGGTCAAAGGAGGAATTGAGTGAAATCCAGGTCAGTCGGGAAGTGGTGTTGGGTAAATTGAATAGATTAAAGGCCGATAAATCCCCAGGGCCAGATAGGCTGCATCCCAGAGTACTTAAGGAAGTAGCTCAGGAAATAGTGGATGCATTAGTGATAATCTTTCAAAACTCTTTAGATTCTGGAGTAGTTCCTGAGGATTGGCGGGTAGCAAATGTAACCCCTCTTTTTAAGAAGGGAGGGAGAGAGAAAACGGGGAATTACAGACCAGTTAGTCTAACATCGGTAGTGGGGAAACTGCTAGAGTCAGTTATTAAAGATGGGATAGCAGCACATTTGGAAAGTGGTGAAATCATTGGACAAAGTCAGCATGGATTTACAAAAGGTAAATCATGTCTGACGAATCTTGTGGAATTTTTCGAGGATGTAACTAGTAGCGTGGATAAGGGAGAACCAGTGGATGTGGTATATCTGGACTTCCAGAAGGCTTTCGACAAGGTCCCACATAAGAGATTACTATACAAACTTAAAGCATACGGTATTAGGGGTTCAGTATTGATGTGGATAGAGAACTGGCTGGCAAACAGGAAGCAAAGAGTAGGAGTAAACGGGTCCTTTTCACAATGGCAGGCAGTAACTAGTGGGGTACCGCAGGGCTCAGTGCTGGGACCCCAGCTATTTACAATGTATATATTAATGATCTGGATGAGGGAATTGAAGGCAATATCTCCAAGTTTGCGGATGACACTAAGCTGGGGGGCAGTGTTCGCTGTGAGGAGGATGCTAGGAGACTGCAAGGTGACTTGGATAGGCTGGGTGAGTGGGCAAATGTTTGGCAGATGCAGTATAATGTGGATAAATGTGAGGTTATCCACTTTGGTGGCAAAAACAGGAAAGCAGACTATTATTTAAATGGTGGCCGATTAGGAAAAGGGGAGATGCAGCGAGACCTGGGTGTCATGGTACACCAGTCATTGAAAGTAGGCATGCAGGTGCAGCAGGCAGTGAAAAAAGCGAATGGTATGTTAGTTTTCATAGCAAAAGGATTTGAGTACAGGAGCAGGGAGGTTCTACTTCAGTTGTACAGGGTCTTGGTGAGACCACACCTGGAGTATTGCGTACAGTTTTGGTCTCCAAATCTGAGGAAGGACATTATTGCCATAGAGGGAGTGCAGAGAAGGTTCACCAGACTGATTCCTGGGATGTCAGGACTGTCTTATGAAGAAAGACTGGATAGACTCGGTTTATACTCTCTGGAATTTAGGAGATTGAGAGGGGATCTTATAGAAACTTACAAAATTCTTAAGGGGTTGGACAGGCTAGATGCAGGAAGATTGTTCCCGATGTTGGGGAAGTCCAGGACAAGGGGTCACAGCTTAAGGATAAGGGGGAAATCCTTTAAGACCGAGATGAGAAAGACTTTTTTCACACAGAGAGTGGTGAGTCTCTGGAACTCTCTGCCACAGAGGGTAGTTGAGGCCAGTTCATTGGCTATATTTAACAGTGAGTTGGATGTGGCCCTTGTGGCTAAGGGGATCAGAGGGTATGGAGAGAAGGCAGGTACGGGATACTGTGGATGATCAGCCATGATCATATTGAATGGCGGTGCAGGCTCGAAGGGCTGAATGGCCTACTCCTGCACCTAATTTCTATGTTTCTATGTTTCTATATCTGGGTAACTGATGATTTAATCTAGATGCAAACAAGTCAATATCTGACAAACCATACTGAACAATCACTTGGTTAAATACATCCTGATTTAACATCCATTCAATGTTGTCATTAAACTGATGTGACCTAGTGTCAGCTACAGTGTTGAATCTTCCTGGCAAATAAAGTGCTGAAAGCCAGATATTTTGGTCAATACACCAGCTCCAAATCTGGTTAGCCAGTCTATCACAAGACTGTGACTTAACTCCACCCATGTGGTTTACATATGCCACTGCTGTGGTGTTGTCAATCTGAACCTGCACATGCAAGCCCCTCCTGGTAGAACAATAAGCTTTGAGCCCATACCAGGTGCCCAACAACTCTAAATAATTAATCCCTCTTAATTGAAGAAGAGATGTCTCATCAACATTCCATCTGCCTCCACAACTAGAAGACATATCTGTTGCACCCCAACCCAGTGCACCTACATCAGTCTGTAATATCATTGAAGGTGGTTCCACCAAAACCTTCCTAAAACTTTTTGAAACATGTACTATCCACCATTGTATGTCAGAAATTGCCCCAGCTGACAACTGCATAGGCCTATCAAAATGGCCCCTTTGTATTCTCAGTGCCTGTTCCTTTGATCGTTGTAATTGTTGATAATATAGAGGACCATACTGCACAGCTGGAAATGCTGCAACAAACTTCCCAATTAACCTGGCTACTTGTCTAATTGAAGGCCGTTGTTCTCCAACGAGATTAACACAGTCCTCAATTAACTGATTCAATTTATCCCTGGGCAAAGTTACCAACATGTGATTTGAATTAATGGTAAATCCCAGATAATCAATAATTTGGACTGGTGATAATTTAGATTTATCTGGGTGAACAACAAATCCCAATTGTTCAAAAGTGAATTTAACAACTGAAACTGATGATTGAGCTTCAGCATGAGTCTTTCCAACAATCAGAATATCATCTAAATAGGCCATTACCACATGCCCCTGAGCTCTGAGTAATGCTAACACAGGTTTTACCAATTTAGTAAATAGTCTAGGAGCTGAAGTTAATCCATTAGGCAATGCCATGAATTGCTACAACTGAATCATCCAAATAAATTTTGAATATCTTCTATCATCACCATGAATAGACACTGAGTAATACGCATCCTTTAAATAAATGGTTGCCATAATACACCCTTTGGACACTAGATGTTTGGCCGTGGTAAAGGTTTCCATTTTGAAATGCCTATAACAAACGAATTTGTTCAAACTTGATAAATCCAGAATATTTCTACATCCCCCAGTCTTTTTAGATCTGGGAAATATACTTGACACAAATTGTCGACTTTGATAGACAGAAGGCTCAATTACCCCTTTCTTATATAACGACTGAATCTCTGCTTGAATAAGCACATTTTCCTCATCTGAAAATATAAGTTTTCGACTAGGAACATGTTGATTAGGTAGACTCTCCTTAGAGTAAAATTCAATTTTCACCCCTTCAATACTGCTAAGTATGAACGAATCTGATGTCAACTGCTGCCATTGTTTGAGAAACAATTTTAACCTTCCCCCAATTTTAACAGGAACATCAGTTAATTCATTGTCTGTCAATGTTATATTCCTTACCTGTATCTGTCCTTGCAGACCTTGTTGTCCTCGACCTCTTGTAGAGAAAGGCACCTTCCCCTTCATACTGGCAGCCTGCCAGTTCCGATATTGAAAACCTGAACGGCTCGTTCCTTCTCCTGCATCCACTCTAGTGCCTTTCCGATACGGATAAAACCTTTTGCCTTGCTTGCCAGCCGGCTTAATGAGGGCCATGGTTTTAACAACGTCATGACAGTCTTTTACCCTTTTTGCAAGGTTACCTCCAAACAACAGATTTCGTGGTGGTACACTGGTCGGTTTGTACAAACTCGCCAAGTTCGGATTAATCACTGGCCTAATAGCAGCCCTCCTGATATTATTAATTTCATAAAATGCACTACAAAGGAATCCAAGTGCATCCTGGTGTGCTTCAACCATATTGCTTATATCAATAACTTTCACCACAGCTCTAACACCTGCTGACAACAGTTTAAGCAATTTTTGAAACTTCATCTCCTGGGCCCTAGCAGGCACACCCATCTGTGACCAAATTTGGTGATTAACCACCGGTACCTTCAGAAGATCACAATTAACAGGAGCTTCATAGTTTTTTGCTGCTTCATCCATAGCTAGTTCCTGTAACTGGTGGGAGAGCATATACTGAATGGCTTCTGCCAATTCTACATCAATCGCCTCTCCTGCCTCTCTAGGCTCAGCAAGCTTTCCAGCAATGTTCGGAATTACCTCCAACCGAACTCCTTTACTGCTCTTCCCCAGCATAGAATCAGTGTCAGCGAACTACACTGATGGAACATCCTCCTCACAGGCAGGATAGTCCTGCAGCCCTGTAACAGGTGCTGCTAGCACAGGCTCTCCCTCAGCCTGGCTTGGGCACCACTCCTCCTCACAGAGCTGGTCCCTGTCAAGCATTCTTTGCAATAAAGTCTCGACCTGGGAGAGCCGTGAGCAAACGGACTCTCCTAATGAGGGTATAACCTCCAGGCCCGACTCAGGGTCTATGGGCCTATCAGACTTGCCAGTGGGTCCGCAACCACTGGCTGTGTAGCCAGCACCGGACCAGGTGTACCAGACGGGCCTCCATCAACAACACTCTCCTGGTCACTTTCGTTCCTACCTCCGGAGCGCCTCACCGACACCTTCTTCATTTTCTGCAACATTTCTCCAACCGACCTCCAACCGTCGCAGAAAATGAGCTATGGAAAATTTTTTTAAACTTTTAAAAACTTACCTCCCGTTTTTAAACTTACCACTTGGAGGGGCGCTGCTGCTCCAACCGGCCGACTGCACCAATGCGTCTGACGTCATGACGCACCAACGGCTGTACGGGGTTCTATTCACGTAGTCACTCACATGACTCCGAAGTAAAATGTTATATATAAGTGCTTTTCCAGAACTATTCATTCAATGAAAAAAAAATATTAAAATAGTTGAACTTTGGAAGGTCTATATTTTAGTATACCTATATAAGGGTACACATCAGTCTTCTATGTGCTCAATTTTTTTTAGTACTTTTGTTAAAATTTTCACAGCAGATGCATCTCTGCTCTATTTTTAGGACATGTTGATTGTACACTATCTATTTCTACAATTGAGGTGGAACCTTTACCACTACCGCATTAACCTTTCTTTTTGACGACATACAGTTATTTATGTATGTAGAATGAAGCTCCATAATGTTAATTTGTAACATGCCAAAATTATTGTTCAAATAAACTAGAATCCTCAACATCTACAGCAACAATGAGATTAAAAGATAGGAAAGAGAGTGAACATCTAATGTCATAGTGTCAGGATAATGTCCTTGTCCCAAGCGTCAGCAAGATGAGGCTTGTTGAGTTTAAGGAAGAGAGAGGGTGAACACAACCCTGTCCTGACCAACAAAGCGGCTGCTAAAAGGGTTAACAGCTTCAAGGTCCTAGGCATCCATACAACCTAACCTAGTCCCTTCACACTGATGCGATGATCAAGAAAATACACCAGTGCATTTACTTTCTTAGCAATTGAGAACATTTGGCATATCTTTCGAGCTTCTACAGATGTACAAAATAAATTATTCTGATGGCATGCATCTCACCCTACTATGGCAATTGCTCTGCTCTTGACCGCCTGAACCTGCAGTGATTGGTGAACACAGTCTTAGTCGCTTCCGTCCATCCAGTCCATCTTCATGGTGTGTTATATCAGGAAGGCTGGAATTATCGTCTCCTGTGCCTGCGACCCTGGCCATTCCCTTTTTCTCTCCTCTACTTTCTGGAAGAAGATATAGAAGTCAAGTCAACAAGAGTCAAGTGTGTTTTATTGTCATGTCCCAGACAGAACAATGACATTCTTAAATGCAGCTGCACAATAGAAACATTGTACACTGTAAACAATAAAATAAACTAGGAAAAAAAGTTTAGTGTTTGTATATATGTGTTTGTATATACATGTACACACATATACATAAACACGTATACATATAAATGTATATGGGTGTTTCCGTTAATACAGCACTCAGCAGGGAAACTTCCAGGATATTTGCCTGTTTTTTATGTAATATTCCCATTGTTTCGTATCCTGTCATTTAAGTAGTATAGATCACGGTGTATAGCCAAAATAATGAGATGAAGCAAAAATAAATAATCTGACAAAGAAAAATATCAGATACAGTATGCCCCTGTATTTTCCTGCCTTTCTTTGGGATATTTTTCAAGCAGGACTTCATTAAATCCTTAGGCTAATTTATACCAGGGAGATTACATTAATTTTGCAAATAAATAACTCTATATGTCAAATTCTGATTATGCTTATGATTTTATTTTATCATTTATCACCCGATTAGATGGTTTGCTGATGAATTTTATCAATTTGAGAATAAGGCTGTAACATATCAAAATGTGGAAAAAGTGTAGGGGTCTGAATACTTTCTGAATGCACTGTATATGTTAATTCTGGCCAAACTGGAGAGACACTAACATTTAATAAAGACTTCTGGGCTGCTAGATCATTTGATCAATTTAAATGTGCCTTCTGCAGAAATAGGACAAGCTGCAGAATGGTGCCAGTTTGTCTAGAGCCTAGAGCTGCAAGAAGAGAATGGAACATCTGCAGATCTTGACAATAAGGTGCAAATTGCAAGGAACCGATTGGATGAATGCAAACCAAACATACACATTGTATATAATGTTGCAAAGCTTTACTTTGCTAGATGTTGATTGGATTAAGTATTGAGCCTTGTCTGGGTTTCTTGAATATCAAGGCACATGTTGTGACATTTGCTTCCTTTCAGAAGGTCCGATTGAATACATTGTATTAGTCACTGTATTATTGGGTTGGGGAAATGTCTATCATGTACTGTGTTAATCCATATCTGTTTTTGGAATTTTGTATAGAGTCCACCCCCATGTGGTTCAGCCCCTCAAAGTTTGTGGACCTATAAAAGGCCACTCCCACGAGATCCAGTGGCGATCTTCTGGGAGAGCGCATATGACTGCGTGACCTTCTGGAGTGTCTCTGCTTGAACGAGGCAAAGAGGGCTTGGCCAGGCAGATACGAGGATCTAACCCACGGTGGTTTGGTATCCAATTGGTGGGGTATTGAACCACAGGTCTGGTCTACGTATTGATCTATCTTTGCCGGGAGCGCTGATTGGAAAGGTGCGTTCTAAAAATCGGCATCGACTAACAGCATGAAGAGGTTAGATGCTGAACCCCCGGTGTCCAGCAGAGAGGGGTATCTGCATGTAGATATCTGAGTGCCTCCCTGGATTGACGGATGGGGAATCTTGTAAAGACACTGGGCTCGGTGGCTAGAGTATAAATTGGCTGGGAATACTCTAGTCCATTTGAGACTTCATTGGGCAATTTGAATTCGAGAGCCCACATGTGTGGAGAGATACGTGCCAAAATTTGTTGGTCCGAGAACGAGTCTAGATTTGCAGAATCAAATTTCAAAATAGAGAATTTCACATTGAAGTTCTGCCCGTATGGTAGAATTTGAATTCTGTGTAGATAGAACTTCGGAGTTTGTGCATGTTTGACATCGATTCCGAATAGCGACTGATCAACAGTGAATAATAACCCTCTGACGATTGTTGATTAGTACCTGATAGCGAAGAGCAGCTGAGAGATGGGAACCTGGTTTACTTGGTGAGAAGTACCCGGTTGCAAAAGGTACCCCTAATTCTGTGGAACTTAGAGAGGAGGGATAGAGGTCCCCCTATAGAACTCCAGTCTTAGCAGGAGGAAAGTAACATTTAGGAGGAAAAGTAGTCATTTAATAATAGTAACCCTCAGCAAGAAAATCTTTGGTATCAGATGGAAAGGTTCACTGATTGATAACAGCTTGATTCGGCTTGAGATCGAGTGTTTGAAAACTGTGCGCTAGCGTGTTAAATTATTATTGTAAATTGTAAAAATCCAGCATCGTCTTTTTAGCATCTTTATTGGATCCGAATTGTATAAATACTTTGTGTATGTAAAAAGATTTAGAGTGTATTAAGATTTAGAGTGTGTTAAGTTCGCAGACCGCTACTTGTATTGTCTTTGTGAGTGCTTAAGGATTTTTGGGTGTTAGATAATTGAAGTAAAAGTGTGTTTGAATTAAATATTTGTATTTGTTGCTTAAATTGTACTGCGCTGCCTTTGTGTGACTTATGATATTCTGTTCTTGCAATGTAACTGATTTTGTTCTGGTAATGTAACTAATTCTGCTCTTGTATTGTTAGAACTGTTTGCTTGAATTGTGTGATCTAGTGTAATTTAAAATAGTGTGATTTAATGTATTATAACTATTAGTTGTATTATTTCTTGCTTGAGTGTAATTTTTGCTCTCGTGTTACGACTATTTGTTCTTGTTTGAATCCAAGTGTTTTACAGTTGGTAAAATTGCAGGTAATTTGCTGCTGTATTGTGTTTGCTTGTTCTTTTGAGAAGATGGTCCCGCCTGGATTCAAAGTGTGTTTACCGCTTTAAAAAGCCTGTGTGGATCTCTGTGTAGGTAGGATTTGTGTGACTGGTTCTTGGGTACTCATTTGAAAGAAGTGTTAGGTGTTAGGAATTTTGCCATTGTTTTGTGAGAACACTTATCTCTGAGAGACGTAAGGGCCTGTCCCACTCGGGTGTCATTTGCGCGTCTCGCAGATGACCATGTGCGCATATTATGTACCATGCGCGCATCATGTGCGCGTCATGACGCGCGCGACGTGCGTTGTGACGCGTAAATTATGTTGCGTAAATGACGCGCAAATGACGCCCAAGTGGGCAGGCCCTTTACTAGTGTGTTGGAAACTTGTTAAGTCCTAGGAATTTTCGATAATGGTAAAACAACTCATTGGTCTGTGGAGACAACATTATGAAGTAGTAGTATATGATGTATTGCATTGTATATACTGTAGATTATGTATTGTTTTTGATTTAAATTTTGGAAGTTAGAAATACTGTGATTTGCTTTTGGAAATGTACAGTTACTGAATGCGATATTAGATGAATGATTGTGGTTTATGTAGGAGTGCGGTTGTGCCTGATAGTAATAAGCAGTGTGAGATGTACGGTGTTACTTGCGTGTTTGGAGCTCATTTTCATGAGTTTGGATTGAGGGTTAAACGAGTTGCGAGAAGGTGTTTGATTGTGTTTGAATGTGTTTGATTGTTCCCTGGAGTATTCTGATATTTGAATGACTGGGGATTGTGGAAATTATAAGGTTGAAAGTGTGTGGACTTGCGGGAAATAGGAGAAGAATTTGAATAGGAGAGTAGGATTAGTGGAGCCAAGGAATAAAGAATTGCGACGCTGCGAATGCTTTGGAGACATTTGCCACTTCAGGAGCGAGCTTGATAATTTGGGGATTAAAAGGAAGGAAATAAGTCCCTGTAAATTTAACGATTAGGGATCCGATGGTTAGTACTGACTTCGAGGGGGAAGGAGATGAATATTTGGAAGAATGGACAAATGTTAACACTAGTGGAAGTTCACAGCTTCCACCATGTTCCTATTGCATTTCCCAGGCTTCACTAGCACCTTGTATGACTTGTGTCTGTAATAAATATTTTAGGTCTGCAGAATCTATAACAACTCATGCAGATTCTACATCTGAACAGATTCTACCAATAGCAGATACTGGGGTGCCAGATTCTTCGACCCTATCTACTCCATCATTAATAGATCGTCCAGTAGCTTATGGCACCCGGAGTAGAATGAAGAGATTAGACACGGTGTTTAAAGAAGAGGAAGGTTTGTTAGATATAGTGCAACATCCAGAGTATATCTATGAGCCACAACCTAGACAGATTACATGAGTAGTAAGAAAGAAGAACAATTTATTTGGACAGTATCGGGAAACCCCTAGTGAACGGGAAGATTCATCTGAGGGTGAGACAGTGATTGAAGATACCGAGATAGATTATGATAGAATCTAAAGTTTACAAACTAAACAGATATCCCATAGGCAGTTCCCAGTAAGGGAAGGGCTGGGTACAGCGGATTCGACCAGCGCAGTAAGTACCTAATTTCTCGTAGCCCTAGGACACCCTACCTATGAAGCCTTGGCAAACGTAATAGTGGATGACAGTGCAACAGAAGAGGCTGTTTTAATGGCCCTTGCAAAATTGTTTCAGAAACCAACTGATTTAAATTGAATCCTGGAAATAAAACCAGAAAAGGGTGAAGGAGCAGACAAATTTTTAGACCATTTTTCAAATTCTATATGGATCAATCAGGTGACTTAGACGATCAGAATGGAGCACGTTCCCCACAGTATTGTGCTATCTTATTGAATTGTCTCCCCACTAAAGTAGCGAACTCAATTAAGACTGATAACAGGGACTGGTCTGAGAACTGAGGCAGTCAAATGGCCAGAGCTGTGAGGCACTATTGGAAGGAGGGTAGGAAACTGGAAAATTATCCTGTAACTAGAAGAGAGAGTGAACGTATAGCCACGAAAGAAGTGCCAAAATCTAACTCTGAACCATGGACCCCCAGAGTACCAGCAAATTACAGATTGGGAGAAATTAGAGTTCCAGACTACTCAGATTATTACTGCAATTACACTCCCAATTTAGAACCCATTCCAATAAAACTAAGGGGTAGAATAAAGCCAACCATAATGCCTAATCAATGCTACACTTGTGGGGGAATGGGACACTGGAGTCGGGCCTGTCCAACAAGGGAGCGAGTGAGATAGAGGGGTCAAATAAAGGATTTCCAGGATTATGAAGAAATAAGAGATCCTAGAGAACATAGAAATATCCGAGATCCCAGGAATTATGGGAGGTCCTTCAATTCGGGAGACTACTGAGACCCGAGAGAACAGAGAGAGAGAGATGGCCCGAATGTCAGGAGCCAGGGGCTCACACACCGTTTACTCAAGTCAACCTATTTTCTCAGTCCTGACTTACCAACCTGTCCAGGAATTGTGGATGTGGAGACATGACCCCTACTCTAGAACCCCCTCAAGTAATTTACCAGAATGAACAAATTGGGTGTACTCTCATAGTAAAAACTGAAGATCACATAAAAGAAAATTGTAAACAATCTTATGACTGCCCAAGAAAACCCCTTAGAGAAAAGAACATTGTAAATTGAGGAGCTTGTCACATCTGTAAACAATTAGGTCACAAGGAGTGCCCACCGAGAAGACAAAATATAACAGAACACAAGAAAAACCAAGGGGCAATAAAGAAAGTAAGAGAAGGAACCCAGTAACTGGTGTCAGAAGGAATGGGAACTAAGGAGAATTGAAATAGCGCTAGGGAGAGAAGAAACAAACGTATTGTGCAGGAGGCATGGGAGTGGGGAAATGAGCTACTGTACTAACTTGTTACTAAGTTTGTGCCTGCAGGACAGTATAATCGATGACATACTATCTGGGGAGTGAGGTAAAGAATATACAGACCCCTTGAGAACAGGCAGAAGACAGCTCAGGTAATGTAGTTCCCCAAAAAACAGGAATCAACAACAAGAAGGGAATAATACTGTCCTGTCCCTTTAAAACTGATCTGGGAAGGCCAACAGATAGAGAAAGCTGCTCCTCAGTATCCCTACTCCTTTGAAACTGATCAAAGAAGAAGAAGAAGAAGAAGATACCTACCCTAGTGCCCAACTTTAACATAATTTAGCTTTTGATATGTCAAGGAAAGGAAAGTAACACCATCCAATATTTCCTAAAGAGACAACACAGACAACCTATGACGACTATTGCAGCGAGCTCCACTTTAAAGAACTGAATTTGAATTTGAATAAACATTCCTCTGTGGTTTCGGGCAAAACACCTACTTTGCGCCTAAATTATGATTATTAGAAATAAATGGATACAAATTTGAATTCAGTCTCTAAATTGTATGGTAATGAATTGGAAGAACTTTAAAGTTTGAGATTTGGAACTGACTTGTGAGATTTGGCATTGGAATATTTGGAGTTTGATTATTAATTGATATTGTTAGTCTCATCCCCAGACAGGCAGCCAAAGATGGGAAGGATTAGTCAGAGAACAGCAGGGAAGGATGGAACTTGGGAAGATCTGGTAACATGGAAGAATTATTCAGGGAACATGAGAGTTGGAATTGGAAATGGTCAAAAGAGGAATTGTGAACAGCAAGACTTCCCTTTAAGAGACTAAAATTGACATACTAAGAAACTTACTTAGAGGAAAAAGGAAACTAGTTATGAGAGAGAACCCCGATGGACTGAGAGCCGAGCCAACATACTAAGGAAGAATTACTGAAGGAGAAGTCTATTGAATTTGAAGGAGAAACTAAAATCGGTGTTGAGATATCAGAGTCGATGTATTTGACCGGTGGATCTAAATTGTTTACTCCTAGATAGTAAAGCAGCTTCTATTATCAAGATGGAAAGAAATTGTCCCTAGAATTGGCATTCTTAATTGGATTTATGATACAATTGACAACATATGGAAATTATTAAATGTATTAAATTTGAACAGCTGGGAATTCCACAGGAATTCGAATGGAATTGTGTTATTGGCCGCAATGCCGTGAAATGAGAAGGGTGAAATGGACACTGAAATTTAAAATATTAAATAGAAGGCTGAGACTGAATTTGGTTGAATTGAAACATTCTTCATTGTTTGCTTTAATAAGAGTCACGTCTGAAGGGAAATTTGGACTGAACCCAGCTGAAATTTATATGAGAAACCATCATCAGATATACATATTATAACATCATGTGAATACGGAGAGAGTTGATTAGTGTTGATCCTAGAATAGTAAAGAGTATATTATAGAACAGAATAGTAATAGGAGTACAGTGATAGGGTAGAATATAATAAAGCAGAATACTGAAATGGAAAAGGGATAGTATTGCAGAATTACAGTGAATGTATGGGAAAGCATTAGTACATGAGTAGTAACTTGCTTTGTCCCAAGCTTTTCATGAATTATAGGTTCCGACTATGGAAGGGGATGGAAGAATTGCATGGAACGGATTGGATTAATGCAAATCAGACATACACATTGTATATAATGTTGCAAAGCTTTACTTTGCCAGATGTTGATTGGATTAAGTATTGAGCCTTTCCTGGGTTTCTTGAATATCAAGGCACATGTTGCGATGTTTGCTTCCTTTCAGAAGCTCCGTATGAATACATTGTATTAGTCACTTTATTATTGGGTTGGGGAAATGTCTATCATGTACTGGGTTAATCGATATTGGTTATTGGACTGTAAAGAGACCACCCCCATGTGGTTCGGCCCCTCAAAGTTTGGGGACCTATAAAAGGCCGCTCCCACTAAGCCCTGTGTCGACCTTTTGGGAGAACGCTTGGGACTGCGTGACCTTCTGGAGTGTCTCTGCTTGAACGAGGTTAAAAGGGCTTGGCCAGGCAGATACGAGGATCAAACCCACGGTGGTTAGGTATAGTAGTATATATATATATATGTGTGTGTGTATGTGTGTGTATGTATATGTGGGTATATATATATGTGTATATATGTGTATATATACACACATGTGTGTATACACATACATATACATATATAAACATATACATATAGATATATATATATACATATATATGTGTGTGTATATACATATATATATATATACACACACACACACACACACACACACACATATATATATATAGATATGTGTGTGTGTTTATGTGTGTCTATATACAAATATATATATATGTGTGTGCATATACATATATATGTGTGTATATATTGTCTATATGTATAGATATATATAATGGAAGTATCCTCCTTTGTCAGAGTGAGGCTAAGTGCAAATTGGAGGAACAGCATCTCATATTTTGCTTGGGCAGTTTACAGCCCAGTGGTATGAATATTAATTTCTCTTACTTCAGGTAACCCCGGCATTCCCCTTCTCTCTATCCCTCCCCCACCCAAGTCACATCAGCTTCTCGTTTTCACCCTACAAACAGCTAAGAAAAGCCTGTTTCCTTTATCATTGTTACCTTTTTGCATATCTTTCATTCATTGTTCTTTATCTCTCTCCATCAGGTGCAGGCCCGTTGGGCCCATCCCTGAGGCAATATTCCACCACTGACCCATAGTCCCCAACTGTGCAGGCGCGGCAGAGGGGTTCCCGTTTGGACGCCAGAGACCTCCATTGTGACACAAGTCACTGCAACCCTTCCCAAATGCGCGTTGCCACCCCTCTTCCTACCCCAATCCTCCTCCCTTCCCCCTCATCCTCCAGCACTCTCTCCCCTCCTCTTCACCCTCCCTCTTCTTTTCCCTCTCCTCCTCCCTTCCCCATGCCTTCCCTCACTTCTCCCTCCCTCTCCTTTCCCCTACCCTCAGTCACTCACATCCTCCCTCCATAACTCCTCTCCTCTCCCTACCGCACTGCTGTCCCTCTATCTCCCTGCTCCCCCACTCCTCACCTCCCAGTCCCATTCTCCCTCCTCACCTCCCCTACTACCCTCCTCTCGCTTTATACCCCACACCCTACCTCCCTCACTCACACCCTCCTCTCCCTCTAGTCCCCCTCCTCCCCACTGTCTCTTCTCACCTCTCCCACTTTGCCCTCCCTCTCCACTGCCTACCACTCCTCTCCCTCTATCCCCCTACTCCCCCACTCCTCACCATCCCCCTACCCCCCAGAATGAAAATCACGATTTTTTTTTTAAAACTGTAACCTCCCCCCTATCCCCACCACACCCCCCCCCCCCAAATGAAAATCACAATTTTTCTTTAAAATAACCTAAACACCATGTTAGCTGTTAAAGAAAACGGAAGAATTTGATTAAACTGAGGGTTTTTTTAAATCGAAATGTTTTATGTAAATGAGATTCAGGATCCGATTGTGACATCATTGTGATGACGTTAAACGTGGCTGACAGGCAGAGCAAGTGGAAAAGTGGTTTGAAAAGTGTTTTTTGTAAAGTTTAAAATGTCAATAACTTGTAAAATATACCATAAATCTGAACGAAGCTTGTTTATTTTACATCCCAGGACAATGGTGGGTAAGGTGGACCAAAAATTGTAAAGCTATCGTGTACCATTTTGCCGGGGTTTTGGTGGAATATCACGCACACGCACGCACGCAAACAAACAAGATGAGAGTTTTAGTAATATGTATTTATATATATGGACAATGGAAGTCTTCTCCATTGTCAGAGCGAGACTAAATGCAAATTGGCAGAACAGCATCTCATATTTTGCTTGGGCAGCTTACCGCCCAGTGTTATGAATATTGATTTTTTTCTCACTTCAGGTAGCCCGGCATTCCCTCTCTCAGTATCCCTCCCCCACCCAAGTCACACCAGCTTAACGTATTCACCCTACAAACAGCTAACAATGGCCTGTTTCCTTCATCATCGATACCTTTTTGCATATCTTTCATTCACTGTTCTTTATCTCTCTATATCATCACCTATTTCTTTAGTTTCCTTTATCCCTAACCAGATTGAAGAATAGTCTCAACCCAAAATGTCACCCGTTCTTTTTCTCCAAAGAAGCTACCTGTCCCGCTGAGCTACTCTAGTTTTTTGTGTCTTTCTATATATGCACATAGGTACACATAAAAAAACAAACAAACAATAATGGTGCTAAAAGACAAAACCATTGCCCACAAGTCTATGTAGTTCAGAGCTCATTGGAGGTTGTCGTATTTAATAGCCTGATGGGGAAATTAGAGTGTGGCCAGGGTCTCTAATGATGCTGTCTGTCTTTTGAGGCAGCGATTCCTGAAAGCTCAGATGTGTAGACTTAAGAACAGCTTCTTCGCCACTCCTATTCACATGACTACTGAATCAATCGTCCATTTTATACCACATTCCAGGAGGTACTGCCTTGTACTCTTACTCTTAAATGCCTCATTATGTTATTCTGTTTTGTTCTGTCATATTCTTTTGCAATGGTCGGATTTTGCCCCACAATATTGCACCATTCCGTGTTTTCCACTTGTTGTATTTATCATTGCTGTATATAAACTTAGAAACATAGAAATTAGGTGCAGGAGCAGGCCATTTGGCCATTCAATATGATCATGGCTGATCATCCAACACAGTATCCTGTACCTGCCTTCTCTCCATACCCCCTGATCCCTACAGCCACAAGAGCCACATCCAACTCCCTCTTAAATATGGCCAACGAACTGGCCTCAACTACCTTCTGTGGCATAGAATTCCATTATTGAATAATGAGGAAGGGTTAGTTAGCAGCCTTGTTGTACGTGGCCCCTTGGGCAAGAGTGACCATAATATGGTTGAGTTCTTCATTAGGATGGAGAGTGACATTGTTGACTCAGAAACACGGGTCCTGAACTTAAAGAAAGGTAACTTTGAGGGTATGATACGTGAATTGGCCAAGATGGACTGGCAATTGAGTCTTGAAGGGTTGACGGTGGATATGCAATGGAAGGCATTTAAAGACTGCATGGATGAACTACAACAATGGTTCATCCCAGTATGGCAAAAGAATAAATCAGGGAAGGTGGCGCATCCGTGGATAACGAGGGAAATCAGGGATAGTATCAAAGATAAAGATGAAGCGTACAAATTAGCCAGAAAAAGCAGCCTACCAGAGGACTGGGAGAAATTCAGAGACCAACAGAGGAGGACAAAGGGCTTAATTAGAAAAGGGAAAATGGAGTATGAAAAAAAAACTGGCAGGAAACATAAAAACTGACTGCAAAGGTTTTTATCGATATGTGAAGCGCAAACGATTAGTTAAAACAAGTGTAGGTCCCTTGCAGTCAGAAATGGGTGAATTGATCATGGGGAACAAGGACATGGCAGACCAATTGAATAACTACTTTGGTTCTGTCTTCACTAAGGAAGACATAAATAATTTGCCGGAAATAGCAGGGGATCGCGCGTCAAATGAGATGGAGGAAATGAGTGAAATCCAGGTTAGCCGGAAAGTGGTGTTAGGTAAATTGAATGGATTAAAGGCCGATAAATCCCCAGGGCCAGATAGGCTGCATCCCAGGGTACTTAAGGAAGTAGCCCCAGAAATAGCAGATGCCTTAGTGATAATTTTTCAAAACTCTTTAGATTCTGGAGTAGTTCCTGAGGATTGGAGGGTAGCTAATGTAACCCCACTTTTTAAAAAGGGAGGGAGAGAGAAAACGGGGAATTATAGACCAGTTAGTCTAACATCGGTAGTGGGGAAACTGCTAGAGTCAATTATTAAAGATGGGATAGTAGCGCATTTGGAAAGTGGTGAAATCAATGGACAAAGTCAGCATGGATTTACGAAGGGTAAATCATGTCTGACAAATCTTATTGAATTTTTTGAGGATGTAACTAGTAGAGTGGATAAGGGAGAAGCAGTGGATGTGTTATATCTGGACTTTCAGAAGGCCTTAGACAAGGTCCCACACAAGAGATTGGTATACAAACTTAAAGCACACGGTATTGGTGATTCAGTATTGATGTGGATAGAGAACTGGCTGGCAGACAGGAAGCAAAGAGGTGGAGTGAACGGGTCCTTTTCAGGATGGCAGACAGTGACTAGTGGAGTGCCGCAAGGCTCAGTGCTGGGACCCAAACTATTTACAATATACATTAATAATTTGGACGAGGGAATTAAATGCAACATCTCGAAGTTTGCGGATGACACGAAGCTGGGGGGCAGTGTTAGCTGTGAGGAGGATGCTAGGAGGCTGCAGGATGACTTGGATAGACTGGGTGAGTGGGCAAATGCATGGCAGATGCAGTATAATGTGGATAAATGTGAGGTTATCCACTTTGGTGGCAAAAACAGGAAGGTAGACTATTATTTGAATGGTGACCGATTAGGAAAAGGGGAGATGCAGTGAGACCTGGGTGTCATGGTACACCAGTCATTGAAAGTAGGCATGCAGGTGCAGCAGGCTGTGAAGAAAGCGAATGGTATGTTGGCATTCATAGCAAAAGGATTTGAGTACAAGAGCAGGGAGGTTCTAATGCAGTTGTACAGGGTCTTGGTGAGGCCACACCTGGAGTATTGCGTACAGTTTTGGTCTCCTAATCTGAGGAAAGACATTCTTGCCATAGAGGGAGTACAGAGAAGGTTCACCAGACTGATTCCTGGGTTGGCACGACTTCCATATGAAGAAAGACTGGATAGACTCGGCTTGTACTCGCTGGAATTTAGAAGATTGAGGGGTGATCTCATAGAGACTTACAAAATTCTTAAGGGGTTGGACAGGCTAGATGCAGGAAGATTGTTCTCGATGTTGGGGAAGTCCAGGACAAGGGGTCACAGTTTAAGGATAAGGGGGAAGTCTTTTAGGACCGAGATGAGAAAATCGTTTTTCACACAGAGAGTGGTGAATCTGTGGAATTCTACGTATACTATTTACTCTGTGAGCTTCAGGTTTGTGCCTTAATCTGATAAGAGATTAGTGTCAAGTCAAGTCAAATGATTTTATTGTTTAATGCACAAGTACAGTGGGATAGACAAAATGTGTAGGAAGGAATGGCAGATGCTGGTATACATCGAAGATAGACACAAAATGCTGGAATAACTCAGGTCAGGCAGCATCTCTGGAGAGATGAAATGGCGGCATTTCAGCTTGAGAACCTTCCTCAATGCCGAGATGTACTTAATGAACAGCAGTGTGCAAAGCCAGTTTTATAGCATCTGACATTGACCTGCTGTGACGATAGGCAAATTGAAGCAGATCCAGGTCATTTCCGCAACAGAAGTTGATTCGCACCATAACCAACCTCTCAAAGCATATCATTACAGTGGATGTGAATTACAAAACCCTTCTAGTCACTATATCTGAGGAAGAATGTGCTGGCCCTGGAGAGGGTCCAGAGGAGGTTTACAAGAATGATCTCAGGAATGAGTGGGTTAACATATGATGAGCATTTAATGGCACCGAGCCTGTACTCACTGGAGTTTAGAAGAATGAGGGATGACCTCATTGAAACGTACCAAATAGTGAAGAGCTTGGATGTGGAGAGGATGTTTGCACTTGTGGGAGGCTGCGCGATGAGAACAAAGAGGAGGCTGCCTTGAACTAAGAGGGATTCGGTAGGCGGGCAGCTGACAAATAAGAGGGAGGTGGCAGTGGGCAGCCGAGAACTAACAGGCAGCCGAGAGCGAAGGGTAGGCCGGCAGGCCGCCTGAGGCTACCTACGGCAATAAGCCTGGTTCACCACTGCGGGAGATAACACTGCATCAATAACTTGTTAAACTTTGTCTGGAACAGACTCAATGTGTACTGCCTAAGTGAAGTCTGCTGTATGATTTTATTGGATGGGATGCAAAAACAAAGAACTTCGCTACACTTAGATGCAAGTGACAATAAATCATTATTGAATCATTGAACTAATAGCATTGAATATTTTTGACATTCAGAATTTTTCAAAAGCTATATATGCTACAAGGAGTATTACTAAAATTAGAGAACAGATTCAAAGCATTTGAAATTCTGAGGCTGCCTTTTGAATTGTATGCTACACACTGGACCAAAGAGCTTGTCAAGCAGAAAATCATTCAAGGGATGAGTATTTATGAGCCATTGTTAGAGGTTGTGTGATAAAAGGAGTTGTAATTATTTTGGAACATCAGGAGAAGGTGAGACATTCTTGTAAACACCTTGATGGAGAGTGTTGCAGAGGAAAAGGTATAGAGGGTAAAAATGGTTTAAAAAAAAAACAAACATTTTTAAGGACTAACCAAGACTTTGCAAAGCTAGTCTGTGTGGAGTGGAGTGGAGTACGGTTATTACATCTTCTCAAAAGGACACAAAGTGTTAGAGTAACTCAGCAGGTCAGGCCGTATCTCTGGAAACATTTCGTAACATTTCGTGTCAAAACCCTTTTTCTGATGTGCTTCAAAATTGGCATCAGTTTTGAGACTGACCAGATTGAAATGTAAAGTGATGTATTTAGGAGGTGCAACAAAGCAAGGGAACACACAACAAATAGGAAAGTGTTGAGTGGTGTGGATGAACAAAGGGACATTGCATTTACAGTATGTCCACAGATCTTTAAAGATAGTGGGGAGGAGAGTCTGAAGAAGGGTCTCGACCCGAAACGTCGCCTATCTCCTTGTCCCCTAGATGCTGCTGCACCCGCTGAGTTTCTCCTGCCTTTTGTGTATGCTTTAAAGATAGTGGAATAGTCCACAAGATAGTAATGCTTACAAAATGATTTCATTTATTTGCAGACATAAAATATAATATAATGACACACGAGACTGCAAATGCTGGAATTTCCCACCCCTCACTACCTTGAGACCTCATTTTCTTTTAACCCTCCTCTTCCCCTCCTGTGCACCCTTCCCCTTATCATTATCATTCCCTTTAGATTTGCATTTCACTCCTCGTCTTCCTTCCTTATCTGTTTCTACATCTACAATTTTTGTCTCCATTTCACCTTGTGTATTTGTTTTTATCTCCACCCATATACTAATCAAACCTTCTCATCTGAATCCACCTACAACTTGTAAGGATGGAACTGCAGATGCTGTTTAAACTGAAGATAGCGTCAAAATGCTGGACTAACTCAGCGGGACAGGCAGCATCTCTGGATGTTTCGGGTCGAGACCAGTCTGAAGAAGGTTCTCGACCCGATATGCCACACATTCCGTCTCTCCAGAGATACTGCCTGTCCCGCTGAGTTACTCCAGCATTTTGTGTCTATATTCCACCTATCATTTGCCAGTTATTACCCCACCCCTTCTCACCATCTCTTTTTACCAGCTCTCTCCCTCTACTCCCTCAGTCTGTAGAAGGGCCCCAAACCAAACCATTGTTATCCATTTCCCACCACATTTCCCTCCAGTACTTTGTTTTTTTGCATAAAAGACAACAGCAAATGGTTTTGTTAAAACAGTTTACAGCACTAGTTGGACCACATCTTGATGACTTAGTTTAGTTGTGGTCGCGATGTGAACAGAAAGTGAATGTACTAGAAAGGGCATGGAAGAGATTTATGAGGATGCTACCAGGAATGGAATATTTTAGTTTTGAGATTGTTCACTTTGGAACAAAGTGGGCTGAGGGGAGATTTAAATGTGATAGATAAATCTAAGCGGGCCCTATGTAGAATAAATAGGAACTATTTATTTCCTTAATAGCAGGGTAAAATGCTATGAGCATAGATTTAAAGTAATTAATAGAAGGGAGATGGGGGAAGATATCTTCACTCATAGGATGTAGGAGAATGATAAACAATGCTCAAACGACTAGTCAAGGCGAAAACAGGTAAAGTCCATATATCACAATTGAAAAGTACATGGATGTAGACTTGTAGATCAGCAGTCAAACAGACCACAAATGCATTGTTGGGAAATAGGATCGCTGAATGATGAGCAGCAGAATGAATGGTTAAGTGTGACCATGGCAAAATGATTTAGGCTGAATCAATAAGCTAATCTTTAGATGTCTTCCATGTCATGCATTCATTTGATTTATTGGTTGGAGGTGCATTAATTCTGCAATATAAGCTGACAGATTTTCTTTATTATAAGGACAATAATGGTATGAGTTGAGAACATAGAACATTGAACAATGCAGCACAGAAACGGGTCCTTCGGCCCACTTTGTTTGTGCTGAGTCTGATGCCAAATTAAACAGACCTCATCTGCCTGTTCATGATCCATATCCCTTTATTTCCTGTACTTCCATGTGCCTATCTAACAGCCTCGTAAACGCCACTGTCATATCTGCCTCCACCACCACTCCTTGCAATGCATTCCAGGTCCCCACAGACATCTGTGAAAAAAATCTTGCCTTGCACTTCTCCATTAAACGTTCTTCCTCTCACCTTATAACTATACCCTCTAGTATTGGACATTTACACCCTGTAAAAAAAGTTCTGACTGTATACCCTAATACGCTTCTTGTCCACACACTGGCTATGGGTATCAGGAATTCAAACATACTTTGGTAAGACAGCCCCTCATGCTTGCTATATTGGGGAATACCTCCCCTCATGCTTGCTGTATTGCAAACATTCAAAAGTGTTTTCAAAGGCTGTCAGAGATTATTTTTGGAATATGTTCTTATTGAATCGAGTAATGATGTAAGAGAGTTGAATGCAGAATCTACATTGACATCCACCAGAAAAATGTCAAATAAAATCAAATAGAAGAAGTGAAAAAACAGCATTTATTTTTTGAAGTTATCATTGTAATTTAGGGAATAAGGCATCTGATTTCTGTAAGCTCCAATGATAAGCAACTTGAAAATAACTATGCATTTTTTGTAATATTGGTTGAGAGACAAGTGGTCCACTGCTATTCCTCAGTTTAGTTTAGTTTAGAGTTACAGCATGGATACCGGTCCTTCAGCCCACCAAGTCCATGCTGACCAAGGATCACCTGTACACTAATTCAACCCTCCACATGAGGGACAATTTACAAAAGCCAATTAACCTACAAACCTGCACGTCTTTGGAATGAAGGAGGAAACTGAAGCACCCAGATAAAAACCAAGGAGCCACAGAGGTAACTTACAAACTCTGTACAGCACCTGTAGTCAGCATCGAACCCGGGTCTCTGGTGCTTTAAGGCAACAACTCTACCGCTGCACCACCTAGCCACTCTAAAACATTCAAAACCTTGCTGGGAAACTTCTACGACTATCTGGAAGGATAGATGAGGCCTTTGGTTCATTAAAAAGGCAGATCCGTTAACATTGCATAACTCTCTTAGTACTGCACAAGGATACAATGTATTTACCAATCCATCCGCACCTCAAAAATCAAGCACCTGTTCCTAGAAGGTGAGGCTTCTCCCCATGATGTACAATCATGTTTCTCCAGCTCTCGCCCTATGCTTACGTTTGCATAAAGCACAAAATGTCCAACAACTTATTGTTTTCTTCAAAGTGGAAAAATGAAGCATTTGAATCACCAAGACCTAGTAGACTACTAACAAAGGGCTGGTAAATGGGATTAGTGTAGATAGATATTTGATGGTTAGCATTGACATGATTGGCATTGACATGGTTGGCTCAAGGTTGTGTTTCTACGCTGTAAGATACCATTAATCTACGATAGGTTTTTTCTGCGTATCCTTATGACATAATGAGGCAAGTTTTGCCAATCCAGTCTATGCCGGTTCACCAAGCAATCCCAATTTCCAGCAAATATAAAGTGCTTGAGGAACTCAGCAGATCAGGAAACATCTGTGGAGGTCTGCCACTTGTACATTTCCTCCACAGATGTATCCTGACCCATTGAGTTTCTCCAGAACCTTATATTTTGCTCAAGATTCCACCATCTGCATCTCCTATCCTAATTTCCTGTAGTTTCCTAGTTACCTATTCTCCGTACATTCCTAACAGCAGCTCCAGAGATTCTACCACTCTTCTATGCACAAGCAACAACTTACAGAGGCCAGTTACCTTGTCAACCTACATGACTCTGATACATGCGTCACGGTGGCACAGCGGTAGCGTTAATGCCTTACAGCGCCAAAGACCTGGGTTCAAACCAAACTGTATGTGCTGTTTGTACAGTTTGTACCTTCTTCCTGTGACCGGATGGGTTTTCCCCGGGTGCTCCAGTTTCCTCCCACATTCCAAAGATGTGCAGGTTTGTAGGTTAATTGGCTTCTGTAAATTGTAAATTGTCCCCAACGTGTAGGATAGTGATGGGGTGATCACTGGTTGGTGTGGACCCGGTAGGCCAAAAGGCCTGTTTCCATGCAGTATCTTGGAAATCTAAAGTCTAAAATGTTGGGAGGAATCTAGAGACATTTGTAGAAACAGGGAGAACAGCCACAGGGGGAACATGTAAATTCCACAGAGACAGTACTGGAAGTCAGGACCGAACCTTCATCGGTGGGATTGAGAGACAGCGGGTCTACCAGCTGCCCTCTGTTCTTGAGTTGACCTTTAGCTTCTCTGGTTGATAGCTTAAACACCCTGAAGACATTCACACATACAGCAGAGTTGGCCACTTTACACAACATATTAGAATACATGTTGAAGGTAAAGAGAGTATGAGCATGGAAAGGCTGGGCCATTGATTCAGACACTTGAATTCAAATCTCATCACAGCATCTAGGGAATATAAATTCAAATTCTGGAATAAAAAACTAATGGTTACTAATAACTACTGGACTTCTGTAAAAGTCCACTTGGTTAATTAATGTCCTTCAGGGAAGGAACTCTGCTGAATTTATGTGGAAAGGTTTATAGACCCACCAATGTAGATGGCTCTTAACTGACTTCTCCGATTGCCTGTCAAGCATGAGTTCAGGGACTAATTAGAGATGGACAATAAACATTGGGTTTTCTGGTAGCGACTGCATACCGTGAACGAACAAAATAAAACAGGCCAGGTTACTGTTGTGGAATTTATCAAGCATAGGGACACTGAGATTTGGATTAAATGACAATGCAGCCAAGATGTTTGCAAGCTGAATCCAGGAGATTCTGAAACCAGCTTAAACAACATTGTTTTTTCGTGCATGAAAATAAACTTTAACTGATGTTTGTGTGCAGCTCTGACCACATGGCCCAAGAGAATTTACAATCCCCCTAACAGTGTTCAATTTAGGAACATGTAGTTGATGCTTATCAGAAAAAGAATACCAATGTGAATACTGGGATATTCCTTATATATTATGTTATTTTACGGTATAGCAAATCTAAAGGAAAAAAAATCATATATAACCATGTATAACCTCCATACACAATGAATATTTGAGAGGCTGGTTAAATAAAATATTTCAAAAGCATTAACCACTGCCCTCTAGTGCTTTTGGAAGTGAGGAGAATTGTGTTACTTAATAGTGAGACTGCTTTATTTCTCCTCACATTTCTATTTGGAAAGAAACAGATCATTGGGTTGAAAAAAAAGGAATGACAAAGAAATCCACTTTTATCAAACTCCACAAACTCAGACAAAGTTGTTGATATGTTGGAATTGAATGTGTTTTAGAATTGAATACTTACAAACCAAATTTGGGCAGGACTGTGTGCTAAAATATTCTGCATTTCAGTGTGACAAAGATTAGTTCATTTTTTCACTTTGATAAATGTAGAAAAAATTGAAAAATAGGTACAGGAGTAGGCCATTCAGCCCTTCGAGCCAGCACCGCCATTCAATATGATCATGGCTGATAATCTAAAATCGGTACCCCGTTCCTGCTTTTACCCCATATCCCTTGATTCCTTTAGCCCTAAGAGCTAAATCTAACTCTCTTGAAAACATTCAGTGAATTGTCCTCCACTGCCTTCTCTGGCACAAAATTCCTCAGATTCACAACTCTCTGGGTGAAAATATTTTTCCTCATCTCAGTCCTAAATGGCCTACACCTTATTCGTAAACTGTGACCCCTTGAACTGGACTACCCACAACATCTGGAATATTTTCCCTGCATCTAGCCTGTCCAATACTTTAAAAATTGTATATGTTTCTCTAAGAACCCCTCTCATCCTACTAAATTCCAGTGAATACAAGCCCATTCGACCCATTCTATCATAGAAACATAGAAACATAGAAATTAGGTGCAGGAGCAGGCCATTCAGCCCTTCAAGCTTGCACCGCCATTCAATATGATCATGGCCGCCATTCAATATGATCATCCAACTCAGTATCCTGTACCTGCCTTCTCTCCATACCCCCTGATCCCTTCAGCCACAAGGGCCATATCCAACTCCCTCTTAAATATGGCCAACGAACTGGCCTCAACTACCTTCTGTGGCAGAGAATTCCACAGATTCACCACTCTCTGTGTGAAAAACGATTTTCTCACCTCGGTCCTAAAAGACTTCCCCCTTATCCTTAAACTGTGACCCCTTGTCCTGGACTTCCCCAACATCGGGAACAATCTTCCTGCATCTAGCCTGTCCAACCCCTTAAGAATTTTGTAAGTCTCTATGAGATCACCCCTCAATCTTCTAAATTCCAGCGAGTACAAGCCAAGTCTATCCAGTCTTTCTTCATATGGAAGTCGTGCCATCCCAGGAATCAGTCTGGTGAACTTTCTCTGTACTCCCTCTATGGCAAGAATGTCTTTCCTCAGATTAGGAGACCAAAACTGTACGCATACTCCAGGTGTGGCCTCACCAAGACCCTGTACAACTGCAGTAGAACCTCCCTGCTCTTGTACTCAAATCCTTTTGCTATGAATGCCAACATACCATTCGCTTTCTTCACAGCCTGCTGCACCTGCATGCCTACTTTCAATGACTGGTGTACCATGACACCCAGGTCTCGCTGCATCTCCCCTTTTCCTAATCGGTTACCATTCAAATAATAGACTACCTTCCTGTTTTTGCCACCAAAGTGGATAACCTCACATTTATCCACATTATACTGCATCTGCCATGCATTTGCCCACTCACCCGGTCTATCCAAGTCATCCTGCAGCCTCCTAGCATCCTCCTCACAGCTAACACTGCCCCCCAGCTTCGTGTTATCCGCAAACTTCGAGATGTTGCATTTAATTCCCTCGTCCAAATCATTAATGTATATTGTAAATAGCTGGGGTCCCAGCACTGAGCCCTGCGGCACCCCACTAGTCACTGTCTGCCATCCTGAAAACGACAAGTTCACTCCACCTCTTTGCTTCCTCTCTGCCAGCCAGTTCTCTATCCACATCAATACTGAACCACCAATACCATGTGCTTTAAGTTTGCCTTTTGAAAGTCCAGATACAACACATTCACTGCTTCTCCCTTATCCACTCTGCTAGTTACATCCTCAAAAAATTCAATAAGATTCGTCGGACATGATTTACCCATCGTAAATCCATGCTGACTTTGTCCAATGATTTCACCACCTTCCAAATGCGCTGCTATCCCATCTTTAATAATTGTCTCTAGCAGTTTCCCCACTACCGATGTTAGACTAACTGGTCTGTAATTCCCCGTCTTCTCTCTCCCTCCATTTTTAAAAAGTGGAGTTACATTAGCTACCCTCCAATCCTCAGGAACTACTCCAGAATCTAAAGAGTTTTGAAAAATTATCACTAAGGCATCTGCTATTTCTGGGGCTACTTCCTTAAGTACCCTGGGATGCAGCCTATCTGGCCATGTGGATTTATCGGCCTTTAATCCATTCAATTTACCCAACACCACTTTCCGGCTAACCTGGATTTCACTCATTTCCTCCATCTCATTTGACCCGCGATCCCCTGCTATTTCATCATACATATTTTAGCACTTATCATCATACAGTTTCGCCAGCACAGGAATTAACCTGGTGAACCTACGCTGCATTCCCTCAATAGCAATAATGTCCTTCCTCAAATTAGGAGACCAAAATTGCACACAATAGTCCAAGAGTAGTCTCACCAGGGCCCTGTATAACTGCAGTAGGACCTCTTTGCTCCTAAACTCAAATCCTCTCGCAATGAAGGCCAACATGCCATTACCTTTCTTCACTGCCTGCTGTACCTCCATGCTTACTTTCAGTGACTGATGTACAAGCACACCCAGGTCTCATTGCACCTCCCCTTTTCCTAATCTGACACCTTTCGCAGAGTCTGAAGAAGGGTCTTGACCCGAAACGTCACCCATTTCTTCTCTCCAGAGATGCTGCCTGTCCTGCTGAGTTACTCCAGCACTTTGTGATCCATCATTCAGATAATAATCTGCCTTCCTGTTCTTGTCACCAAAGTGGATAAACTCACATTTATCCACATTATACTGCCTGCCATGCATTTACCCACATACTCAACCTATCTCAGTCACCCTGCAGCCTCATAGCATCCTCCTTGCAGCTCACACTGCCACCCAGATTTGTGTCATCTGCAAATTTGGAGATGTCACATTTAATTCCCTCGTCTAAATCATTAATATATATTTTAAATAACTAGGGTACCAGCACCGAGCCTTGTGGCGCCCCACTAGTCACTGTGTAGCATGAAGCTGCTCGTAGAATATCAATAAAAAATAACTCACCACATTGCGATGTGATGCACAGCAGTTATAATTTACTCAATCATTCAAACCAAATTTACACATTTAACTATAAACAATTTTTACCAAGAGAACCAAAAATTGAGAACTGCTGCCAAATGGCACAAGAGAGCAGGTAATAATGTAACAAATAGGTAAACCTGCAGTAAAGTAGGGAAGGCGCAAGAATAGTATCAAACACATTTTGCCAAGGGGAGTTTATGGTAAATAGAAGGCAATGTAGATCAATTTTTAAAAAAAAAGATAAAATTAGAAAGAAACTGAAGATAGAAAAATGAAAACCTGAGACAGAAAAGAAAAAGTAATGTTGAGTTGGGGATTAAAAACATAGCACAGAAATATGGTGAATTTTTGAAAGCACTATGTAAATGCAAATTATTGTTCTTTCCTCACTGTCGCACTGTCACAGCACATAAGCTGGAATATGTAACACTGGGGCAAACATTATCCCCGGATAAACACAGGGTGCTGGAATAACAGCAGGGCAGACAGCATGGAGCATGCAGCAGGAGGGCATGGATAGATGAAATGTCATTTAGTCTTGTCCTCCAGAGATGTTATACACTCCTTGGTACTGTAAATAAGAATTTCATTGTACCATTTCAGGATATATGACAATAAAATATTCCTGACTTTTAACCAGCACTTTGTGTTTTACTTAAGATTTCTGCATTTGCAATTCTTGCTTGTGTCTCTATTCATCCAAGGTTGACAGCAATAAGCAACGACTGGAATATTGGCTGCAGATTCAGTTAATCTCCACTCATCCACTTCTGCCGAAACCAATAGAAAAAAAAAGACACAAACTGCTGGAGTATCTCAGCAGGTCAGGCAGCAATTCTGGAGAACATAGATAGGTGATGTTTTGGGTCGAGACTCTCCTGTCTCAAAATGTGTGTGCTTGTGCTTCTTCTGAGTACAATTGGTTACTGATATCCTAGCAAGCATTTGGTGCTTGCAACAAATTAGCTGTCTGATGTTCTACAACATTGTGCCAGCTCGATCTCGATCATTTCAAGGAAAACTAAAGGGGACAACAAGATTGATCTTAGGAGAACTTTGATGCCCCACAGACTCATACAACTGTTTTAAGTGGCTGCCAACGGCTTGGATTAGAACTTAAGAAATAACATATTTTATTTTTTATAAGATTCGCTTCTGTGTGTGCATACAGAAGTTGGTACGAGCAGTATCTCTGATAAATGAATGTAATCTGATTTACTAAAACCTAATAAAGTAAACCATTTTTTCTTCAGATACAATCGCTACAAGGTGCTCACCAAGCATTAAGATTTCAATAAATGATTTCAATGGAATGCTGTGTTGCATTTGTCAGGCAATACAGTGCAAGTAATAAACAGGAAAAGAAAACCTGCAGAAAGATTGCACTCAAATTACTCGTCCTTCTTTCCCTGATTATTTTTGGCACTTTTTGCAAGAAATCAAAGATTGATGACACTGATGAGTGTCTTAAGTCCATTGAGTAGATGTAAAAAGAAATCAATGCAGGCCATGTGATGTCTGAAGAAGGGTTTCGACCCGAAATGTTACCCATTCCTTCTCTCCAGAGATGCTGCCTGTCCCGTTTAGTTACTCCAGTGTTTTGTGTCTATCTTCGAGTTAAATCAGCATCTAGTTCTTTCCTACATATATGTAATGTCTAGTGTTTGCATCGCCATTCAGTAAGGTTATGACTGATCCTTTGCCTTGATTACTTTCCTGCCCTTCTCATCCGATTTCCTTTGAATTCAGAAATCTAGCCATGAATTTATTCTCAGCCTTGAATCAACTCATTGACGAAGCATCTGCAGCCGTTTGATGTAGAGAAACTCAAAGATTTACAAGTCATGCACACAATAACCTCTATTTAATAGTAATGGAAGGAATTAATGTTTAGAGTGTTAGATGAGGGCACTGGTCAAGTTGTCTCTTTGTCCTGGATGGTTTAGAGTTCTTTTGGGATTTCTGAAGCTCCACTCATCCATTCAAGTGGAGATCATTCAATTACATTCCTGGCTTTTGCCTTGTAGAAAAGCTTTGAAAGGTGAGTCACTTATCAAAGGATACCAATACTCCAACCTTCCTTTAGTATTTGCATACCACAGTAAGTGTATGGCTGGTCCAGTTGAGCTTCTGATTAATGATGACCCTCAGGACATTGATGATGGGGGATTCGGCAATGGAAATGCCAATGAATTATAGGAGTAGGTGCTAAAACGCTCTCTAGTTAAAAATAGTAAGATTAAACAAGAACTTACCAGTTTGAAGTTTGATCTTTATTTTATGAGGAGTCGAGTTGAGGGACTACGTGAATAGAAGCCCGTACAGCCGTTGGTCCGTCAATCTTCAAAGCAGCGGAATGAATTCACAGCTAACAATGACTGAAGTATAATGGTAAGATGATAAAACTAGAACTACCAGATGAGATCTATGAGGGTGGGAGCGGAGGGCACGTAGTCCCTCAACTCGACTCCTCATAAAATAAAGATCAAACTTCAAACTGGTAAGTTCTCGTTTAATCTTACTATTTTACTTCGGAGTCACGTGAGTGACTACGTGAAGACTTCAAAGCACTGTGAATTCACGCCGCAGACTGAAATCCGACGTTCACACTGCCTGGATTGACTCAAAAGTCGTTAACAATCAATCATGCATCAGTAATACATTTGTTAAATGAATAACAGTTTATTTACAAACAAATCATAACAAACCCCTCTAACTCAGGGGAAAAGTGTAACAGTACTGAAACCAGAATCAGCAAACACCCCGAGTCTTGAAATCGGCTTGTGATAAAACCTCTGAAAAGTTAGCTCACTGGACCATCCTGCGGCCGCGAGGATATGTCCATCGCCCTTGCCGCGGAAGTTGATGCCGCCCTGGTGGAATGAGATTTGAATTTATCAGTATCAATTCCAGCACTTGCCAGGACCTGCTTTAGCCACCTTGAAATCGTTTGCACCGACACCTTACTGTGTGGTTTTTTGTGACTAATAAACAAAGCCAACTCTGTTCCTCTCAGAGGTTTAGTAATTTCAATGTAACGAGATAAATGTGAGACTACACACAAGCGATCATCTGCGGGGTATGCTGAAAACACAATCTTACATCCTGTCATGCCTCTTCTATTATGTTTAAGCAAATCATAGACATAAAATATAATGGCATCTGCCGACACATGCATTCTATCTAGCCGTAGCTTTTGCAACGTTTGTACACGTTGAGCTGAAACCAACGCCATAAGCATGACCACCTTCATAGATAATTTGGCTATAGATAGGCTTGTAACCGGAGCTCACTGGCGAAGAACCATAAGAACCTCACTCACATTCCAAATACTGGCATACCTGGGTTTAGGAGGATTAGAATTGAAAAACTCCCTTCATGAATCGTGAAACTAACGGATGTGTCCCTACTGTATGCAATTTTGCATTCATAGGTAAATAAGAAGACAGAGCACGTCTGGCTGAATTAATCGCACTGTAACTTAATTTTTGGTCGAAATAAAGAGTTGACAAAACTCCAATACATCCGTGATCCCTGCAGTGTGATATACAATATTCTGCTGTAGGCAGAATTGCTCCCACTTCCTTATATAGGTGATATATTGCTGCTGTGTACTATCCCTGCAGGCCAACGTGAGAATATCCACAGTCCGATGAGACAGTCCTCTCCCCAGGTATGGCCTCCTTAAAATCTGCAAATTAACAGATCAATATGATCATATAAAGGATGTTGATCCCCAGTGACTGGATTTACCAGTAGATTTTTATTCTTGGGCATAAGCATGTAAGGCTCCCTAGCCATTTGTAATACAACGGGAAACCATGCTTGTGTAGGCCAATCTGGCACTACCAATACCCCTGAAGCGGAGTCCTCCTTGATCTTTTGCAAACATCTGCTGATGAGACAGAATGGAGGAAATACATACACAAACATTCCTCCCCAATGCAGCGAAAACGCATCCACTGCTACTGCCCCAGGATCTGGTTCCCATGAAACATATCTAGGTAACTGATGATTTAATCGAGATGCAAACAAGTCAATATCTGGCAATCCATACTGAACAATCATTTGGTTAAATACATCCTGATTTAACATCCATTCAATGTTGTCATTAAACTGACGTGACCTAGTGTCAGCTACCGTGTTGAAACTTCCTGGCAAATAAAGTGCTGAAAGCCAGATATTTTGGTTAATACACCAGCTCCAAATCTGGTTAGCCAGTCTATCACAAGACTATGACTTAACTCCACCCTTGTGGTTTACATATGTCACTGCTGTGGTGTTGTCAATCTGAACCTGCACATGCAGATCCCTCCTTGTAGAACAATAAGCTTTGAGCCCATACCAGGTGCACAACAACTCTAAATAATTAATCCCTCTTAATTGAAGAAGCGATGTCTCATCCACATTCCATCTGCCTCCACAACTAGAAGACATATCTGTTGCACCCCAACCCAGTGCACTTAATATCTGTAATATCAGTGACCAAAGCCTTCCTAACCTTTTTGAAACATGTACTATCCACCATTGTATGTCAGCAATCGCCCCAGCTGACAACTGCATAGGCCTATCAAAATGGCCCCTTTGTATTCTCAGTGCCTGTTCCTTTGATCGTTGTAATTGTTGATAATGCAGAGGACCATACTGCACAGCTGGAAATGCTGCAACAAACTTCCCAATTAAACTGGCTACTTGTCTAATCGAAGGCCGTTGTTCTCCAACGAGATTAACACAGTCCTCAATTAACTGATTCAATTTATCCCTGGGCAAAGTTACCAACATGTGATTGGAATTAATGGTAAATCCCAGATAATCAATAATTTGGACTGGTGATAATTTAGATTTATTCTGGGTGAATAACAAATCCCATTTGTTCGAAAGTGATTTTAACAACTGAAACTGATGATTGAGTTTCAGCATGAGTCTTTCCAACAATCAGAATATCATCTAAATAGGCCATTACCACATGCCCCTGAGCTCTAAGTAATGCTAACACAGGTTTTACCAATTTAGTAAATAATCTAGGAGCTGAAGTTAATCCATTCGGCAATGCACTGAATTGCCACAGCTCAGTCATCCAAATAAATTTCAAATATCTTCTATCATCACCATGAATAGACACTGAGTAATACGCATTCTTTAAATCAATGGTTGCCATATAATACCCTTTGGACACTAGATGTTTGCCCGTGGTAAAGGTCTCCATTTTGAAATGCCTATAACAAACAAATTTGTTCAAACTCGATAAATCCAGAATAATTCTACATCCCCCAGTCTTTTTAGATCTGGGAAATATACTTGACAGAAATTGTTGACTTTGATAGACAGAAGGCTCAATTACCCCTTTCTTATGTAACGACTGAATCTCTGCTTGAATAAGCACATTTTCCTCATCTGAAAAAATAAGTTTACAACTAGGAAAATGTTGATTAGGTAGACTGTCCTTAGAGTAAAATTCATTTTTTCACCCCTTCAATACTACTAAGTATGAACAAATCTGATGTCAACTGCTGCCATTGTTTGAGAAACAATTTTAACCTTCCCCAATTTGAACAGGAACATCAGTTAATTCATCGTCTGTCAATGTTATATTCCTTACCTGCATCTTTCCTTGTGGACCTTGTTGTCCTCGACTTCTTGTAGAGAACCCTTTTTGCCTTGCTTGCCAGCTGGCTTAATGAGGGCCATGGTTTTAACAACCTCATGACAGTCTTTGACCCTTTTTGCAAGGTTACCACCAAACAACAGCTTTCGTGGTGGTACACTGGTCGGTTTGCACAAACTCGCCAAATTCGGATTAGCACTGGCCTAATAGCGGCCCTCCCGATATTATTAATTTCAAAATGCATTACAAAGGAATCCCAGTTCGTCCTGGTGTGCTTCAACCATATTGCTTGTATCAATAACTTTCACCACAGCTGTAATATCTGCTGACAACAGGTTAAGCACTTTTTTAAAACTTCATCTCCTGGGCCCTAGCAAGCATACCCATCAATTACCAAATTTGGTGATTAACCACCGGTACCTTCAGGAGATCACAATTAACAGGAGCTTTATAGTTTTTTGCTACTTCATCCATAGCTAGCTCCTGTAACTGGTGGGAGAGCATATACTGAATTGCTTCGGCCAATTCTACATCAATCGCCTTTCCTGCCTCTCTACGCTCAGCAAACTTCCCAGCAATGTTCGGAATTACCTCCAACCGAACTCCTTTACTGCTCTCCCCCAGCATAGAATCAATGTCAGCAAACTGCACTGATAGAACATCCTCCTCACAGGCAGGATAGTTCTGCAGCCCTGAAACAGGTGCTGCTAGCACAAGCTCTCCATCAGCCTGGCTTGGGCACCACTCCTCCTCACGGAGCTGGTCCCTGTCGAGCATTCTTTTGTAATAGAATCTCGACGTGGGAGAGCCGTGAGCAAACGGACTCTCCTATGGAGGGTATACCCTCCAGGCCCGTCTCATCTATTGGCCATAGAAACTTGCCAGTGGCCTTCCGCCCTACTGGCAAGCCTCCACTGCCCCCCGGCAGTGGGTCCGCAACCACTGGCTGTGTAGCCAGTACCGGACCAGGTGTACCAGACGGGCCTCCTTCCTCAACACTTTCCTGGCCACTTTTCCTTTCTACCCCCGGAGCGCCTCGCCGACACCTTCTTCACTTTCTGCAACATATCTACCAGAACTCCAAACCGTCGCAGAAAATGACCTGTGGTAAAAAAAATTTAAAAACCTTACCTCCGTTTAAACTTACCGCTCGGAGGAGCGCTGCTGCTCCAACCGGCCGACTGCACCAGCGTCTGACGTCATGACGCACCAACGGCTGTACGGGCTTCTATTCACGTAGTCACTCACGTGACTCCGAAGTAAAATAGCCATTGTCTGGCACATTCCAACACAAATGTTGCTTGTCAATACAAGCCTGTGACTGCATGCTGTTTAGATCTTTTGCATATAGATTTGGAGTGTTATATTTGCGAAGGGATTGTAAATAGAATTGAACATTTATCAGTAAACATCACCATGTCTGCTGGTGAATGTATAATGTTATGGGAGGAAAATAATTGACAAATCAGGTAAAAGTGGCTAGTTTAGTCCATTGCCCTGTAGAATCCTTGCAGTGATGTTGCAGTGGTGGGAATATTGATCTCATACATCATCCTTGTGTTCAGCCATTTCAGTTTATTTTCACCTGGATTCCCATTGATTTCAGTTTTACTAAAACTGGAACTCATTATTTGCCAATCATATGGCTGAGTTCTGTCAAAATAATAATTTTATATTGTCAAGCAAATTGCTTTTACCTACAGATAGTTATACTTATATCAGTGAGGCCTGGCACACTACATCATGGCTGGACCATTGTATTTGTACAGCTGATGTACATGCCTCATTGGGGTGTATGAGCATTCTGTACGAGGCAGCAATGATTGATCATATAACTGTTACTATGTCAATAAATGTTGAACACTTATTGACTGTTGCTATGTCATAAATGTTGAACATACCTGTGATATCCAGAGATGGAAATAGTGTCCATAGAAAAACTGGACTGGTCAACCCTCACAAAGGAAGACATCTTAGCCTATTATGCTCATACAGCATTTTACTTTGGAGTCATGTGAGTGACTACGTGAAGGCCATCAGCCTGCATGCTCGTCATCACGTCTAGTGCATTGCGCAACGATTGACTGGCAGGCACACTGCTCTTGCCAGTGGTAAGTTTAAACCTGCAAAGTAAGTTTAAAACTTATTTCTAGGTTTTGTTTTTTGTGTTGCAGGAAGCTCCTTATAGAGTTTGCCTGCTGGATTTGGGGCGAAGTCGGACGGGCCGCGGGGAAACCGATTATGGACCGTGGGGAGATCCCGGTCCGGACCACGGAAGCGTGGGTAGCCGGCGGCCGTCGGGTTTGCTTCCCAAGTCCCTGACAAGGAGGCCAGTGACACCCAGTAGGGGAGTGCCAGTGGGGGTTTTCCCCAAGAAAGGGGGTAGACCAAGAGAAAGTTGGTCTCGCTACCCCAGTCGCTGACAATGGGGTCAGCAGTTCCCAGACTACTATGGTTCCCTCAGAAAAGGGCTAAAACTGGCAGTAAGCCAGTCTCGCTACCCCAGTTGCTGACAATGGGGTCAGCAGCTTCCAGGCCACTATGGTTCTCCCGTCAAACCACGAGGAAGCCGGTCAGGCCTTGGGACTCGGTTGAGTCGGGCCAGGAGGTTCTCCTCCTTCAATGGGTTGCGTCTGCAGACGCCTAAACCCACATGGAGCACCTGATGGAGAGGTGCTCCACAATGATATACTCCAAAGGAGGGAGTTTATCCTCGGGGGTCTGCGGCAGCGGCACCTTTTTCAGGGCTGCACAATGTCTCCCTCTCTGAGGAGGGGAGCATTCAGGGTCAGTTTCAGTCTGATCCAGAGCATAAATCCTGATATAGGTCCGAAGGAGGGGCAATGTCAGCGCAGGTATCCTCAGGGGCCTGCGGCAGCACCTGTTTTCAGGGCTGCCTACGAATCTCTCTCTCTGTGGAGCGGAGTGTGAGGAAATACTCGCAACCAAAGGGGTTACTGCCGGAAGAATTGGTTCCAGCCGTAGGCAAAAAACCCGGAAGGGGCCAGTTCCCCTCATGCTACAGTGAACAGAGCTATCAGGGGTAACATTGGAGTGGGCATGAAATCCAGGAAATGAAACCAGCTGCCGAATCTTCTCTTCAGGTAAGACTTATCCAACAGGTATACCTGGATGAGGAAGCAAGCTTCATCGTATCGGCGATGACACCCCCCACACCTCATCGGCAGGAAGCAGTTCACTGAAGCTGGTGGCAGCTTGAAAGCTGGGCAGAGGTCTTTCAGGCCAAGGTCCAAGCCGGTCTCAGGAAATATGGAATCCACATACACTACCATTCCTACTCTCCAATCAAGGAGGAGATTAGAACCCACATCAGGGGCCTTTGAGCTTACCATAACACCACCGGTAAACATGGAGGTAGGTAGGTCTGGTTCTTCCGAAACATGGGGTAAGTGGACCATTTACAAGTTGGTAATATTTACACTTGTTTTTTGTACAAATGAATGATAACATGTGATGGGTTATTATTGCACAGTATACAAGGGTACCAAACATGGCTTGGAATTAGGGCCAGAGCTGTCTTTCAAGGCAGGCTCAGTATTACAGCCAGGATTGCCTACCAAGACAAGCTCGGAAATATGGCCAGAATTGTATTCCGAGGCAGGCTCAGGATTATGGCCAGAGTTGTCTTTCGAGGCATGCTCAGAATTATGGCCAGAGCAGTCTTTCAAGGCAGGCCCAGTATTATGGTCAGAGTTGTCTTTTGAGGCAGGCTCAGTATTATGGCCAGGATTACCTTTCGAGACAGGCACGGGAATCTGGCCAGAGTTGTCGTTCAAGGCAGGCGTGGCTTGCTCATTGTGAAAGATGGAGCATGTCGGTTCATAATTGATTTAACTCCCATGTGCAACATAGACTTTTCAGTATATGGAACTTCGTTACGGTCTAACTACTGATTTCCTTAGGATTTTTATGGCATGCATCGATCTCAAAGATGCATACTATTCAGTTCCCATTCACAGGGATTATCGGAGACATTTGAAATTGATCTGGATGATCTAACGCTGTGTTTTGCTAAAATCAACTGTTTCAGCTGCCACTATATTTGAGGAATTGAGGTTCCTCAGCCATCCAGTTAAATTTAAGTTGTTACCAAATAGAGGTATTGATTATTCAGATTTACCTTTAACTATTAATTTATCTATGACTCCGCCATGGGGCAACAGATTGGAATCAATATAAGCCTGTAACAACCTTGTTATCAAGCAGCCTTCTATTCATCAAGTGTAATTGGCAATATAGCAGCTGCGTTTTCAGCTGTGCAATTGGGCCTTTGCATTATCAGAACTTACAACGTGTAAAGTAGTATCCTCTCAAGTGCCATATAGGTCATTGTTAATAGACCTATGCTATTACCAGCTGAAGCTACCAAAGTCACAATGGTGGACAAACTATATTCAGCATTGCTCCAGTAGTTTTGGTCAGGTCTCAAACTAGTTCTCATGGCATACCCCATGCACCTTCGGTTATGTGTGGTCACACATTTACAACAATACGTCAAGGTCATCTAGAGCCTTAGAGGCTCTGATACTAGCTATGTTTGTTAGTTGCAACAACAACAACAACAACAAAAAAAACTCATAAGAAGGTATCAGTTCAGACCATCACTAGGTGGTTAATACAGGCTTTTGGCTTATACAGTAGATACAGATTTTCTAATCTCACTCCACCAGGGCTGCTACAACATCAGCAGCAAGGGTTATGTACGGTCCTCTGGACCACATCCTGCCGACTGCAGGATGGTCTAATGAACGAGGTTTCCAACATTTTATTTTAACCCTTTGCCAGACCAGGGGTATTTGCCAACTCTATTTTAGATTCTATTTTATAGTTTCCCCTCAGATGAGAGGGGTTACTGTTATTATTATTTGTTTATTTATCAGCATCAGCATGTTTTGAATCTATATCATGTCTGTATGCATTATGAATGTTTCCACTCACGTGACTCCGAAGTAAAATAGTAAGATTAAACAAGAACTTACCAGTTTGAAGTTTGATTTTTTTTTCTGAGGAGTTACGATGAGGGATTGCGCGCCCTCCGCTCCCAACCCTCGTATCATAAAGATCATCTAGTAGTTCTAATCATCTCTAATCTTACTATGTTAGTTCAACAACTGTTATCTGTGATTTCACAGCGCTGCTTTGAAGATTGACGTGCATGCGGGCTGATGGCCTTCACGTAATCCCTCATCGTAACTCCTCATAAAATAAAGATCAAATTCAAACAGGTATGTTCTCGTTTAATCTTACTAATATTCGTCTAACTAAAGATGCAATGATGTGTAGTAATGTTAATTGTAAGGATGTGAAGCATAGGAGAGATACTGCTCCATGTATAATGTATAAGCGCTTTACAGTGCATTCAGAAAGTATTAAGACCCCATCACTTTTTCCACATTTTGTTACATTACAGCCTTATTTTAAAATGGATTAAATTCATTGTTTTAATCATCAACCTACACACAATACCCCAGAATGAAGAAGAAAAAACAGGTGTTAAGAAATGTTTGCAAAGTAATTAAAAATAAATAACTGAACTATCTTGTTAGCTTGTTACCAGACTCAATGTTAGCCTGTTAGTGCCAATTATTAAGGACAAAGCTGGTAAAGTAGGCAGCTTAAATAGTAACAGGTCCATTACTTTAACCAGCATACTGTCAAAAGTTCTAGAAATAATTCTGCTGGATAGATTAAATTATTTTGTTAACTCCACAGATAACCAGTTTGGTTTTAATGCTAAACATGGCACTGATGTGTATATATGCCTGAAAGGAAATTGTAAACAAATATAGAGGTAAAAACTCAACAATTGAGTTTTATTGATGCTCCCAAAACCTTTGATCATGTTAATCATAGAAAGTTGTTTGTTAAATTGAGTCAAAGAGTGGTACCTAAATACATTGTGAGAATTCTGGCTTACTGGTATGCCCATAAGATGATGCAAGAAAAATGGGGCAATAGCGTCTCAGCCCCATTTGGGGTTAGCAATGATGTCAGACAAGGGGGAATTATGTCCCCCATTATTTTTAATCTAGATATTGATGATCTGTCCAAGCAATTGAAAGCCTGTAATATTGGGTGCAAGATTGGAAATACTGAACCATATTATGTATGCAGATGATCTTCAGGTCTTTAGTCCATCTAGCACTGCTCCTTGCTATATGTTCTGTGTATGGTGTATAATATATTAAATATAATGCTGGAAGAGTGCCGTTATGATCTGTGGAGGATAAATGTCTAAAATGTCCTGATTTTAAACTGTCTGATAATGATCACAGTGTCTTGGACATTTTATGTATTTGTGTATTTATTTACTTACTTATTGATTTGTTTGTTTTACTTTTTATTTTAATAGTCTATCCTTGAATAGGTTTTATGTACTGCTGAGTAAAATGAGTATTCCCTTCCAGATGGGTTTTCAATTCTCCAAACATCCTTGATATTGGTGGTATTAATATATGTTTAATAATTCATGTTGTCTATATGGATTTCAGTAAGGCCTTTGACAAGGTTCCCCATGGAAGGTTGGTTCAGAAGGTTCAATCTTTGGGTGTTAATGGCGGAGTAGCAAGATGGATTCAGCAGTGGCTGAATGGGAGATGTCAGAGAGTAATGGTGGATGGCTGTTTGTCAGGTTGGAAGCCGGTGACCAGTGGGGTGCCTCAGGGATCTGTGTTGGGTCCACTGTTGTTTGTCATGTACATCAATGATCTGGATGATGGGGTGGAAAATTGGATAAGTAAGTATGCAGATGATACTAAGATAGGTGGTATTGTGGATAATGAAGTAGATTCTCAAAGTCTACAGAGAGATTTGGGCCATTTGGAAAAGTGGGCTGAATGATGGCAGATGGAGTTTAATGCTGATAAGTGTGAAGTGCTACATCTTGGCAGGACAAATCAAAATAGGACGTACATGGTAAATGGTAGGGAATTGAGGAATGCTGTGGAACAGAGGGATCTAGGAATAACTGTGCATAGTTCCCTGAAGGTGGAATCGCATGTAGATAGGGTGGTAAAGAAAGCCTTTGGTGTGCTGGCCTTTATACATAAGAGCATTGAATATAGGAGTAGGGAAGTAATGTTAAAATTGTACAAGGCATTGGTAAGACCAATTCTGGAGTATGGTGTACAATTTTGGTCGCCTAGTTATAGGAAGGATGTCAACAAAATAGAGAGAGTACAGAGGAGATTTACTAGAATGTTGCCAGGGTTCCAGCAACTATGTTACAGAGAAAGGTTGAACAAGTTAGGTCTTTATTCTTTGGAGCGCAGAAGGTTAAGGGGGGACTTGATTGAGGTCTTTAAAATGATGAAAGGCATAGACAGAGTTGACGTGGATAAGCTTTTCCCATTGAGGGTAGGGAAGATTCAAACAAGAGGGCATGACATGAGAATTAAGGGACAGAAGTTTAGGGGTAACGTGAGGGGGAACTTCTTTACTCAGAGGGTGGTGGCTGTGTGGAATGAGCTTCCGGCAGAGGTGGTGGAGGCAGGATCGATTTTAACATTTAAAAGTAAAGTGGATAGGTATATGGACGTGAAGGGAATGGAGGGGTATGGTCTGAGTGCAGGTAGATGGGACTAGGGGAAAACAAATGGTCGGCACGGACTGGAAGGGCCGAGAGGGCCTGTCTCCGTGCTGTAATTGTTATATGGTTATATGGTTATATGGTTAATTCGCTTGTCTTGGATTTTGCTTTTCTTTGGCTTGATGATCTATCGAGATGGGAATCTAGTGTACAATTTAAATCTCCACCAATTATCAAATTATGTTGTGTGAGCTCCGGGATAGTATTAAGTATATTCTTAAAAAAACATAGGATTATCAAAATTTGTGAGAAAAATCACTTTTTTTTAATATAATTCACCCACTGGTATAATATATCTACCATTGATGTCCACTATAGTTAATATGTGTTTATAAGGTATACCTTTACGAATTAAAATTGCGACACCTCTGGCCTTATGAGAGAATGAAGAGTGATATGTTTCAGCGATCCATTTTGCTTTCAATCTATGTTGTGCGTCGTTTTTAAGGTGGGTCTCTTGAAGAAATGTTATGTCTGCTTTGAGTGATTTTAAGTGTGCTAATACCTTACCTCTCTTGATTGATTCATTAATTCCCTTAACATTCCAACTACAAAAGGTAATTCCTTGACTCCCGTTTTTTCTATTTATGTCTTGCATCTTGCGTTTAGGGTGGTCTAGAAAAGAGCAGATAGGTCAGCACCCGTACGCCCGACATTCCACCTGAACACAGGACAGATGAGTTGTAAATCTAATTCAAATAAATCTTCCTCACGGTCACATCTCCACAAATAATATTTGTAAATTAATTCAAGTTTAAAATAGTAATTAGGTAAAATATACAAAAAGTAAAAAAATAGAAAATTAATAAAGTGTGAGAAGAAAAAAGAAACTACATATAAATTTAGTGTAGTTAGTGCTAGCCACACTAACGTGGCTGACCATCTAAGGACTTCCATAGATTAAAAATATATATTTGTAGCTCCATGCTTTAAAAAAAAAATGTGAACATGAGTAATTTACGGGATTAAATTTAAACTATTTTGGTCCAGATTATTAGTAATCATATAGTGAGAGACTATTACTCTCTTAGTTAATTATTAATCAAGAGTTAGTCTGATGTAGATAAAGGATGAACATAACAAATTCCAATTAATAAGATATCTAAATTATACCTTTTTTTTTTACATTTCATGTTTTTAACTAATTATTCCAATAATAATAACAAGTGTTTTTAATGATTAGTAATTGTTAGTAAAAATTAGTACTAAATATTAGAATAATATGTCCATAACAGGAGGGACTGCACAGTTGTCATTATCAGCTTTCATTAGTCCTTGAATAAAACAAATTAAAGCTCCATTTATTCTCAGCAAGATGACGGTATTAAATGAAAGTTATTCAGTCCTCACTCGAACCCTTTCTTGTGATCAGTGAAAAACTGTTCCTTCTGCAGATAAGTGACTCTCAATCTTTCAGGGTACAGCAATCCATATTTCAAGTTGTCTATCTTCTTTAGAATCATAGAAACATAGAAACATAGAAATTAGGTGCAGGAGTAGGCCATTCAGCCCTTCGAGCCTGCACCGCCATTCAATATGATCATGGCTGATCATCCAACTCAGTATCCCGTACCTGCCTTCTCTCCATACCCTCTGATCCCCTTAGCCACAAGGGCCACATCCAACTCACTCTTAAATATAGCCAATGAACTGGCCTCTTGTTTCGTTGAATAACGCTCTCCTTCTGACCACATCCGCAGGGTAATCTCGAAATATGCTTATTTTGTCTCCATCAAACATAGGATTTCTTGTGCCAGCAATTTTTTTCATGATATCCTCCAAAACGTGATCGTATTGGACCTTCACTGTCAGCTGCCTCGGGGGGGCGTTCGGGTCCGAGCGATGTCCAAGAACTCTGTGTGCCCGCCCTAATAAGGGCTTTTGGTCTAAATTCAAGACTTTTTTTAATAAGTCTGCAGCAAAGTCACGGAGATCTTTATTTCCTTCTTTACCCTCATGAACGCCCACGATTCTTAAATTCTGTCTTCTCTGACGGCCCTCCAAGTCAATACATCTTTCAGTTACTTTATGCAGTAAATCTGATAAATGCTTGTTATCGGCAAGGAGTGTCTCTGTATTTTCTTCCAAGTGAGTTATGGCGTCAGCTTGTTTCTCCATTTGTTGCTGCATTGTAGTGAAGGTCGACTCCAGATTATTATTAAAGTTGGTTTCATTCGACTTAATTTTCTTGTTTACTTCATTGATTTGCAAGTCAAAATTTACTGACATTTCCTCCTTCATATTAGTCAGTTTCGTACGCACAAGATTAGTCATTTTATTTTCAAACTAAGAAGTCTTCTTTAATCTCTTTTTTAAGACTTTTCAGTATTTCTTTAATATTCAATTTGTTTTTAAAACTTATCAATTCTTCTTTTATACTTGCAATTTCCATTGTAATGATGTTGCAAAGTTCATCCAGTTCACTTTTCTTTATCTTTATCTTCTGGGCAATTGAGACGTCCTCCTGGGACAACGTTAAAACCGAGCCCGAGGCTTCAGTCCGGCCTACTTCCTCCTTCAGTTGTTTTCCTCTTGCAGTTTTTTTAGTCGGTTCCTTTGTGGGGGAGCATGCTACCGACATCGCGGTCTGATGACGTCACGCAGGCTGCCGGAGCGATTTTTGCAGGTCAGTTCTGTATTTAATTCCCGTTTTTTTTTGTTTTTTTTTTCGCGTGGAGTTAGCTGGCACTCACCCTGCTCCACCATTAGCACCGCTGGAAGTCCGGACATTTTATTACAGAACAAATGATAGATGATCAAAGGTTCAAAGGTTCTTTATTTGTCACATACACCAATAGGATTTTTGGTGAGGATATTTATAGGCAACGCCATATGATGTATGCACATGCAAACATTTTCTTACGCGTTTAGTGCATGTACAGATGGAGTGAAGGTATCTCTGTTCAGAGCCTATTGTACACCACTCTATACTGCACACCAATGGTCAAAGAACAGAAAAGCAAGCTTGCAGAAACTTAAAGTAGCTTATAATGATGCCATGAGAATATTACTTAAGAGACCTAGATGATGTAGTGCAAGTGAAATGTTTGTGGCTGCAGCAGTCAATACTTTACAAACTTATGTATAAATGTATTTGCCGGATTAATAACACTGAAAATGAAATCATCTTGGCCTTATCAAACATAAGGTTTGGCACGACACACTACCAATCCCAGCTGTGGAGACATTGGTATAGTTGTCTCATTGTAGGACACTGATTTTTTTTATTCTTGATCTTAAACCATGTATTGGGCTTTTGTATGTAATTTATTGTGCTTTTGTAAGTAATTTACTGGTTTTGTATGTGATTTATTGTGCGTTTGCATGGAATTTATTCTATGTAATGTCTTGTTTTTTTATCTGGACCATGAGTCTGTAAAAAAAAGTAATTAAGTAAGTATTTTGATGCCACAATCAATCAAATCAGCGTGGCACAGTGGCGCAGCGGTAGAGTTGATGCCTTACAGCGCCAGAGACCAGGGTTCAATCCTGACTACGGGTGCTGTCTGTATGGAGTTTATACACTCTTCCCGTGACCTACGTGGGTTTTCTTTGGGTGCACCGGTTTCCTCCCACACTCGAAAGATGTACAGATTTGTAGGCTAATTGGTTTAGTAAAATTATAAATTGTCCCTCGTATGTGTAGGATTGTGTTGGTGTGTGGGGATTGCTGGTCGGCACAGACTCAGTGGGCCGAAGGACTGATATCCATACTGTATCTCTAAACAAAACTAAATGCTACTTTGATGCCAAGACTGTCATACTTACCTTTGCTCTTGAAGTCACATTTTTGGTCCATGGTAGAACGAGGACTATGATGAGATCTGGGCATTTGTGATCCAAGTGTATGAGTAGCAATGAGTAGATTATTGTTGAATAAGTGTTGTCAATGACACTTTCATCACTTTGTTAATGAGTGATTGTATACTGATTGGGTTATAGTTAGCTGTAAAGGATTTGTCCTGCATTTTCCAATAAGGTCTGACTGGGCAATTGTCCACATGATGCAAATGTCAGCTAACTGACTAGAACAGTTCTTCTGGAAACAGCTTATTCTGGAATGCAAATCTTCATGTTATTACTTTGTTGTAACTAGTTCTCTCAGACATGTTGACACCATAGGGAGTGAATTGAATTAGCAGAAGAATTCAGCAGAAGCTGGTTTCTGCAATGACACAGATTGCAAGAAGTAGCTTAGTTTAGTTTAGTTCAAGAGATACAGCATGAAAACAGGATATTTGGCCCACTGAGCCCACGCTGACCATCGGTCACCAATGGACGCAAGTTCTGTGCTATTCCACTTTCACAACCACTCCTTGCACGCAAAGGACAATTTTACAGAGGCCAATTAAGCTTCAAACCCACACCACTTTGGGTCTAAAAAGCCCCATGAAACTAGAGTGAAAGGAACCCACACCATCGAAGGAAGAACATGCAAACTCCACACACACAGCACCTGAGGTCAGGATCGAACTTGGGTCTTTGCCGCTGCGAGACAGTAGCTCCACCAGCTTCGCCACTGTGCCACCTCTAAAGATTTGAATACATAAGAGGAATGTGTAAAAACCTTGTAGTAAAACACAAAGTGCTGGTAAAACACAGCGGGTATGGAGGAATATCTGTGGAAGGATGGGGCAGGCAACGTTTTGGGTCAGGACCCTTCTTCAGACTTTTCCACTCCCATATGCTATTGGAAAGTTTAAATGTCATTGTTACTTTGCTTCGGATATCCTTATAACTCTAGACGACCTTCTTCATGGGATTTTAATTGTGCCAGAATATGCTGCCATTGCTTGAACAGATTGTATTTTACAATGGCATAAATGGTTAGGCACAGACTCTGTTTTCCCTGATTGAAACATGTCAACATTGCCCAAATCTTTTCCAATCCAAAGTGAAATATTTGTTACATGGAGGGATCTTCTTCAATGTGATATTGAGTGGGTGAGCTCCTCCCACTAAACTACACAAAATACTTAGACAGAGCAAGGGAATCAAGAACCAGGGGGCATAAGATTAAGATAAGATGGGAAAGATTTAATAGGAACCAGAGGGGCAATCTTTTCACACAAAAAGTGATGGAAATATGGAATGAGCTTAGTTTTGAGACACAGCAGAGAAACAGGCCCTTTGGCCCACAGACTCTGCACTGATCAGCGATCCCTGCACATTTACTCTATCCTTCACACACTAGGGACAATTTATACTTATACCAAGCCAATTAACTTCCAAACCTGTACGTCTTTGGTGTGTGGGAGGAAACCAAAGATCTCTGAGAAATCCCACGCGGTCACGGGGTGAATGCCCAAACGCCGTATAAACAGCACCCGTAGTCAAGATCAAACCCAGGTCTCCGGCACTGCAAGTGCTGTAAGGCAGCAATTCTCCCGGTGCGCCACCGTGCTGCACCGTGCTGCCAGAGAAGATAGTAAAAGCAGGTACTATAACAACATTTAAAGGACATTTGGATAGGTGCATGGGAAGGAAAGATTTAGAAGGATATGGACCAAAAGCAGACAGGTGGGACTAATTTAACCGGGGCATTTTGGGCAGCGTGGGCAAGTTGGGCTGAAGGACCTGTTGCCATGCTGTATGACTATGACAGCTATTTGACCTGTTAACCATCTGCTTTTATTGTAAAAGGGCTGATAAGAGGGGACTAGTAGTAGTGTTGAATTACTGCTTGAATATTAATAAGGTTAATAAGGTATAGCACAAATGCAAGCAATACATTCCACTTATTGTAAGTACTGAATTATTCACAATACAATGCTCTTATTTTCACTCCAGTACTTCAGATATAACTGTCTCCAAGATATGCAGCATCTCAGCAATATAACCAGTGGGTTAGCATTGATGATAACACACATCCTGAGTTGAAAAATGCTACTGCAGCATCTGAAGAATGCTCCCATTATGACAGCCTATGATTAAGACCGATACAATATTCTCTCCGCTTGTACTAGTATCTCCTCAATCTACATTTGTACTTTCTTTGTACAATACCTTGAAACTGGATATGTAGAATTATAGGCCCCTAGATTTGTAGACATTTATGGTGCAGAAGGAGGCCATTCATTTCCTGTTTGTGCTAGCCAAAGATGGACATTAGTTTTACCACTTACGTGTGAATTTTAATAGTCAAAAACTGCTGGGTTGAAGTGTGAACAAATAATTATTTTTTTAAACTCTTTCATCGAATCTCCTCAGGCCCATCAACTTCCAAATTAAATAAAGAGTCATATATGTTAGAAACAGGCCCTTTGGCTCAACTTGCCCATACTGACCAGTATACCCCATCTACCCAGCTGTCCACACTTGGCCCATATCCCTCTAAACCTTTCCTATCCATGTACCTGTTCAACAACAGCAGGAAACCAGATAAGATCAGAGATTATAAGATCATAAGATCATGTGATAGGAGTAGCATTAGGCCATTCAGCCCATGGCTCATCTATCTCTCACTCCTAACCCCATTCTCCTGCCTTCCCATAACATCTGACACCTGTACTAATCAATAATCTATCTGTCTCTGCCTTAAATATATCCACTGACTTTGCCTCCACAGCCTTCTGTGGCAAAGAATTCCGCAGATTCACCACCGATTAAAGAAATTTCTCCTCTGGTTACCAAAAGAACGTCCTTTAATTCTAAGGCTATGACCACTAATCCTAGACTCTACCACTAGCTGAAACATCCTCTCCACATCCACTCTATCCAAGCCTTTCACTATTCTGTATGTTTCAATGAGGTTCCCCCTCATTCTTCTAAACTCCAGTGAGTACAGGCCCAGTGCCGACAAACGCTCATCATAGAAACTGATCTATCTTGGTAACAGTGAAAGTTAAAGTTGAAGTAATTAGCAGTCCCATTGTTCCCTTCTAGAAATTCGATTAAATTGAATGAATAAAAAATCATGCCTGAATGCTGTATGATAAGTAAAATTATAAACATAATGGATGCTTTCTATTCTTCTACTTGAAATATTCCAACAATTCTGCAGATGAGACAATGTCATACAAAATCCATTGCTAAGACTCTTCAGCTGATTTGCGGCATATTTACTGCTAGGAGAAAAAAAAACTCCAAAGAATATCAATGCATCAAACACCCTCTTCAAATTCAGCTGCCCACAAAAATTTGTTTCCATTTTACCCTTAGGCCATTGTGGTATGCAAGCCATATACCATCACAACCATTCACAAAGCAAGGCTATATCATGGCCCCATCACTTTTTTCAATCTTAACTCCAACAAGCATCCCTATGCAAATGGTTCAGATATTCAGAACAATTGGATTGGGTATTGCATACAAGAGTAGGCAGATTATGCTCAAAATATGTAAAATATACCTCAGCTGAAGTACTTCATGCAGTTCTGGTCATCAAACAGTAGGAAGGAAGTGATAGCACTGGAGAGGGTGCTGAGGAGCTTTGCCAGGATACTGTCAGGGGTGGTGCATTTCAGAATTGAAAAGAGGCGGAAGAGGAAAGGTCTGTTTTTCATGAAATGGAGAAAGTTAAAAGGGGACTTAACTGAAGTATATATTTATGAGGGGTATTGATAGAGTAGACTGCACCAAAACTTTCCACTTATCAGTGGACATAGATTTTGGGTAAGGAGTAAGAGGTTCAGAAAAAACGTGAGTGGGGTCTGTTTTAACACCCAGAGAGTGATGAGTACCTGTAATGCACTGCCGGAGGGAACGATGGATGCTTAATCGCTGACAGCATTTAAGATGTTTCTGGACGAGTAGATAAATTGCTTAGGCAAAGAATACACACACTTAAATCTACTTGGCATGGAAGAACACAGGCCAGGTGTTAGAATGTTAAAGGTCTCCCCCCCCCCCCCCATCTTTCTCATAGACCTAGTTCTCCCCCAATGCACATAGACATATTCAACTCACACACTCACATGCACACACTCACATACACACACACTCACATTCACACACACACCCCCTCACACGCGCATGCATACTCACACTCGCACAACACACTCACGCACTTGCACGCACAGTCTGTATTCACACTTACATACAATCGCTCACACACTCTAAAATACAATCGCTGACACACTCTCACATATACACACTTACATACAATACATACACTCGCGCACTCACAAACACACACACATAATCACACACACGCACACTTACCTTCCTACTCTGGGTCTCCTATTTCCCTCTACCCGCCCCCCTCCTTTCCATTCACCTCTACCCATTATTCTTCTGTCTGGTTAAACATTTCACTCCGTATTTTTTCTGTTTTCAGATTCTACACTCTTTTGCCTTCTCCTCGCCACCTCCAACATACCTTATCCCCGTCCATCTCTCCCCCATCTGACTTACCTGCAACAAAAAACGTAAATTATATTATACTTCTTCCCAAGCCCAAGGAATACGTGAATTCCAGTTTACACATTATTAATGTCTTCTTCTAGCTTTATATTTAAATATTTTCTGGCTTCAGGCTCATCATAAAGTAAAAGAATTGATCAAGGGCACATTCCATTGAAAATAAGTCTGGGAAGGTATTCTGCTCTTTGCTCATTTCATCTATGGTGAAATAGTGTCTTAAGAATCAAATATATTCAGTAGAATTAATGTGTGTGGTTATTGGGAAGAACCAACAATACGTCAAATTATATTGTTCCATGACGTGACCGTACTGTGTATGTTTGGAAAAAAATATTATTGGGGCATTAATAATTTAGAAGTCATTTTTGTTTTTGGAAAACTATAATTTGCTTGAACGCTGTTTTGTGGTTTTGCAATTAGAGAAATAATGAGAATAGTTAGCTGAGCAAAGATTAGTCAACAATAATTCGTCCTCAAGACATGGTAGAGTTGTTTACGGTACTTTAGGAGTGCTGGCACAATAAAGATGTCCGTTTTTATAGAGGTAGATCGATCTATCCCTCCCCTCCACTTTCAGTCTGAAGAAGGATCCCAATCAGAAATGTCACCCGTCCTTTTTCTCCAGAGATGCTGCCAGATCCGCTGAGTTATTCCAGCACTTTGTGTCAATCTTCGGTATATACCAGCATCTGCAGTTCCTTTCTACACATTTTGTCTGCTCCACTGCGAAATCTCCTCAAGGTATGCCTACTTTGTAGAAGTTCTCCTCCTCTCTCTGATGGGAGTTCTATGGGACACACTCTACCTCCAGTTCCCTCCCCTCTAATTTCAGTCTGAAGAAGAGCCCGATCTGAAACGTTATCCATCCTTTTTCTCCGGAGATGCTGTCTGTCCCACTGAGTTACTCCAGCACTTTGTGTCTGTCTTCGGTACAGTAAGAAGCTTTGTATCGAGAGTGCAGATTGTAGTTCTCAGCATGGTAGAATATTATTGGAAAAAACTAGACATGGTGGTAAATTTACAGTTAGAAAAGAGATTTGAAAGAGTTGGGGGTACAGCGTCACAGCAGTAGAGTTGCTGCTTCACAGTGCCAGAGACACGTGTTCGATCCTTATTATGGGTGCTGTCTGTACATTTTCGCTGTGACCACGTGGGATTTATCTGAGTGCTCCGGTTACCTCCCACGCTACACGTTTGTAGGTTAATTGGCTTCTGTAAAATTGTACATTGTGTGTCGGATAATGCTAGTGTATGGGGTGATCGCTGGTCAGCATGGACTCGGTGGGCCTAAGAGTCTGTTTCCACGCTGTATCACTAAAGTCTAAAGTCTAAACTGGAACGATTGTATCAGATGATAGTGGATCCGTCTCTGGGGCCAGCCTGCAAAGTGTCACCACACCCTGGCACCAGGACTAATGAAAAAGTGCAAGATTTTATAGTACCTTTAATATAGTGTTCTCGATGGTGTACTGATAGCACCAATCTCCATAATATGCTCAACTGCCTTCAATGATGACGTGTTGCATTATGTTTGAATTTAGTATTGGTCAATATTTTACACTGTGAAATTGCAAACCTAGAAATTGGTACTTTTACATGGAAGAAGAACTGGGTTCAATCTTTGCTGCTTCTAGAAGATAATTAAACATCTTAAAGGCAGGTGTTAAGCAGTCAGAAATGCTGCAGAGGTCAGTTCTGAACGAGCTGGCCGGCTTTAGTTTTAAGGACACTCACCCTAACCTGGCAAGATCCCCATGTTTTATGTGGGTCAGACTCAGAGTAGGTCATCAGGGACCCATCTGTAACTTGTAACTGAAAGGTGACAGAGGGATTGGCATCTTTCTGGTGAGAGCAGCAATCAGTTCCAGAGCAAAACTGAGTAAGACACAAAGTGCTGGAGTACCTCAGATGGCATCTCTGGACAATAGGTGATACTTTGTGTCCCGAGCAGAATCATCACCTATCCATGTTGCCCAGAGATGCGGCCTGACCCTCTGAGTTACTCCAGCACTTTGTGTCTTTTTTTTGTAAACAAGCATCTGCATTTCCTTGAATTTCATTGTATATTTCCAGATTTCCCTTTTGGGTTAGATGTGTCCTGGTCTATTTCCGGAGGTGGTTTCATGCTTCCCACATTAATATTCTCTGGCGGTGATTCATGCCAGAATCAGGAGAACTTTGATCTTAAGTTGATATGTACAGTAAGTCCCAATATCTCAGAGTCTGACTTGTTAGGCTGTTGTTAGCACCCCCCTCCAATACCACCATCTGACAGTCTAGAGGTCAAATTAGAACAAAATTATTGGATTCTAAGATGGTTTATGTGATCAAACCCTCTTATTGGTTCTATCACTGAATGTATGAAAGTGAAACATGTGCTAGATTGATACTCTGAGCTAAAATTTAACATACCAACTCGAATTCCAATAGAGGAAGTTAGCGGGTGCTTTGGAATGTCACCACTTCCTATTCGTCTCCATGTCAGATGCTATCCTGATTTGGAAATGAATTGCTTTACCATCATGTCCACAGGATCGAAGTATCATAAATCCCCTTTTTACCACACTATGGGAGTACCCTCACCACGCAGACTGCAGCAATTCAGGACACCAGAATACCTTCTCGAGGACACTTCGGGATGGGCAACAAATGTTGGGCTTGCCAGTCAGAGAGAGCTGGTGGGCCCTTTGGCCCATCGAGTCCATGCTGACCACCAACCACCCATTTACACTAACCTTACACTCATCTAATACAACTTTATTCTCTCCATACTGTCACCAATTCTGCCCAGATTCTACCACTGCACACAGATAGCACCAAAGATCAGGAATGAACTCAGGTCTCTGGCGCAGTGTGGCAGTGACTCTATAAGCTGCATTATTGTGCCATGTACATGAATTACTTCAAAAACCACTGAACTAAACACTCAGAATGGATTTGCTTATTTTCCAAATCTTGTGGAATAGTTCATTAACAAGAATTGTCATAGATTCATACAGCACAGAAACAGTCCAAATTGGCCCATTATATTGACCATCAATTGAATATTGTTCCTATCGAGCAGCACAGTGGCACAGCTGGTAGAGCTGCTGCCGCACAGTGCCCCGTTAATTGTCCCCAGTGTGTAGGGGGTGGGTGAGAAAGTGGCATAATTTTGAACTAGTGCGTCGGTGTGGGCTCGGTGGGCCGAAGGGCCTGTTTCACTAAACTAAACTAAACAAGCACCCATTTACTCTTGCCCTACATTCATCCCACGTTATTCTGCCCAGTCTTACAGAAAAGTTAATGGGCACTTTCATAAAATGTTGTTTGAAGAATAAAATTTGTTGGCACATCCTGAATTTCAATCGTAAAATGAAATTGCAAAGTGAAATTGCCACAATGGGAAACAAATTCATTAATTCACCCGGCCAGTCTGAATTAGAGGAGTATTAATTTTACTCAGCTTTGCATTCCATTAATGGTTAAACAAGAACTCATGGCCATAAGAATCCTCTCCATCAGAATACTTTCAATTTTGCACACTAACTACTCATGTGAAAAATAGACCATGAGCAATGCAGATCAGATCATGCAACATGGGTAGACAAAAATGCTGGGGAAACTCAGCGGGTGCGGCAGCATCTATGGAGCGAAGGAAATAGGCAATGTTTTCGGGACGAAACCCTTCTTCATACAACATGAGAGCTGAATTAGGCTATTCGGCCCATCAAGCCTACTCTGCCATTTGATCATGGCTGATCTATTTTACCCATCACACCTCCATGCCTCCTGCCTTCTTCCCCCTCTAAAAGTACAGTTTCTAGTCTCATATTTATTCTCGTTGTTCATACGATTGTAAATCATTTCAAAATGTTATTCCTGAGATGACAGGGGATGGAGCTTTGCATTTCTACTCAGAATCTCAGCTTTCATCAATACCAAGAAGCTGATAGTAAGGGGAAGTCAGAGATTCATGAACTTGCCTTCATCAACAGAATGGTAGTGGAGAGAGTCAACAGCTTCAAGTTCCTGGACATGCATATCTGAAAATCTGTGCTGGGCCCAGCATATTGTTGCAATTATTAAAAAAATGCTCACTCATGCCTCTACTTCTTTGGAGGATTGCGGAGATTTGGTATTTCGACTAATATATCAAACATTGATGAGCATGCTGACTGGTTGCATTATGGTCTGGTTCGGGAACTCGAACAGTCAGGAACGAAGTTGCTGCCTTACAGCGAATGCAGCGCCTGAGACCCGGGTTCGATCCTGATTACAGGTGCTGTCTGGACGGAATTTGTACGTTCTCCCCGTGACCTGCATGGGTTTTCGAGATCTTCGGTTTCCTCCCACATTCCAAAGACGTACAGGTTTGTAGGTTAATTGGCTTGGTAAATGTAAAAATTGTCCCTAGTGGGTGTAGGATAGTGTTAATTTGTGGGGATTGCTGGTCAGCTCGGACCCGGTGAGCCAAAGGGCCTGTTTCCCTGCAGTGTCTCTAAAACAAAAGAGAAGGGGACTACAGAGGGTAGCAGTAGACATTGACTGGTCCATCACAGGTACTGATTCCCCACTAATGAAAAGATCTATAGGAGGCACAAGGAACTGCAGATGCTGGAATCAATAGTAGACACTGCCGCAAAAAGGCAGACAATATCATCAACCACTTACGCTAGCCTGCCCATGCTCTCTTTTCACAACTAACATCAAGATGAACATACAAGATTTTGCTTCTTCCCAGCAACCGTCAGATTATTGAACACTGCACAACATTTACCCTACCTCAACTGTGATCTTCACTGGACTGTGTATTTCATTTCATTATGGATTTAGATTATGCATTATTATGGTTATTAAGTTATTGTATTATTGATCTATGTATTATTGCGTTAATGGGACTATTAAACTGCAATAGGAATTTCATTGTTCCATTGCCAGCACATATCATAATTACCAGTCTTCACTCTCTTGACCATTGATTTTGCTTAACCTTTAGTTTAATTTCGTTTAGAGATACCACATGGAGATGTGCCCTTTGGCCCACTGAGTGTGCCCATCACTAGTTCAGGTTTACCCACTTTCGCATCCTACAAATCAGGAGCAATTTACAGAAGCCAATCAACCTACAAACCTGCACGTCTTTGGAATGTGGGAGCATGTTGGAGCACCCGGAGAAAACTGACGTTGTCACAGTAAGAACGTACAAACTCCTTCTAGAGGATCAAATCTGGGTCTCTGGTCAGATGTCAGGATTGAATCTGGGTCTCTGGCTCAGCAAGGCAGCAGCTTTACTACTGGGCCACTGTGCCACCCGTCATGCTTGTCATACTTTGAGGTGAAAGAACTTCTGACCTCACATACAGGTAATCTACAGTCGCACTATCTCCAAGGGATCAACAAATAAGTTAATTTACAGCCATCGTTTTTGCTGGTTGTAACTTACTGCTTGTTGAAAGGCTCATCACAACTAAGTGTTCGACTCAGGTTTTCTGCCCTAAAGAAAGACTTGTATGTTGTAGCAAATCCTTTGGCTGCAGGTAGCCAGACTCTGAAAGGCCATAAATGTTAGTTTTCGTCCATCTCAGCATCGTACTGTTCTGGTTACAGTAACAAATACTTCATGCAGCAGCTGAGCCGGGATATAATTGCATCCATCTGCAAGCAAGAAGAGTAGGTTTGGAAAATTATTCTAAATATTTATGTGCGTAATTTGCTCGATGCAGGATTTGATAACCATGTGAGAAAACGTCTGACTCTGACCTTTGACCTGTGTGGCTGCTTGATTTCAACTGTGCCGATGTCAGGATGTTGTAATTGGACTCCATCGCACAAGGTTGAGTAAACACTGGCTGCAAGTAGTCCCGTCCTGAGCACTTGGACCATCCTCTCACCAGCTACAAAGCAATCCAGACTTCCCATCTACCTCATTGGAGACCTTCAAACTATCATTAATCGGATATTATTGGACTTTATCTTGCACAAAACATCATACACTTTTTGGACACAAAATGCTGGAGTAACTCAGTGGATCAGGCAGCATCTCTGGACAGAAGAAATGGGTGACATTTCAGGTCGTGCCCCTTCTTCAGTTATACCATTTATCCTGGATCTGTACGCTGTGGGCAGCTTGTTTGTAACCATGTATGGTCTTTTCACTAACTGGTTAGCACACAACAAAATGTTTTTAATTTACCTCGGTACATGCGATAATAATAAACTAAACTAAACTAGTTACTTTCCGACCACTGATATTAGACTCACTGGCATAAAGCTCCCAGTCATTCTCTTACCGCCGTTCTAAAATTGAAGCACAATATTTTCCATCCTCCAGTCTTCTGGCACCTTTGTATACGTGACAATTATAATGAACGAAACTATACCGACTGTGATTGTAAATAGCTTGTTCTAAGCTTCCCCCAGTGTAGTTTCAGTCAAAAGCCACTGAGTCAACTTGCACATCTAGACTTTATTTTAGAAAAACCCAATAACAGTTCCCCACTACTATACCTAACCACCATGGGTTTGATTTTCGTATCTCCCTGGCCAAGCCCTCCTAGCCTCGTTCAAGCAGAGACACTCCAGAAGGTCACGGAGTCCTAAGCGTTCTCCCAGAAGATCAACACAGGACCTCGTGGGAGCTATCCTTTATAGGTCTCCGAACCTTGAGGAGCCGAACCACATGGGGGTGGTCTCTATACAGTCCAATAACAGATATCGATTAACACAGTACATGATAGACATTTCCCTAACCCAATAATACAGTAACCAATACATTGTATTCAAACGGAGCTTCTGAAAGGAAGCAAAAATAGTAACTTTTGCCCAGATATTCAAGTAACCCGGGCAAGGCTCAACACTTAATCCAATCAACATCTAGCAAAGTAAAGCTTTGCAACAATATTTACAATGTATATGTCTGGTTTGCATTCACCCAATCCGTTTCATGCAATTTACACCTAATTGTCAGAATCTGCAGATGTTCCATTCTCTTCCTGCAACTCTTATCTAGGCTCTAGACAAGTTGGCACCATTCTGCAGCTTGTCCCATATCTGCAGAAGGCACATTTAAATTAACCAAATGGCCTAGCAGCCCAGAAGCTTTTACTCCAATTTAGTGTCCTGGCCTCTCCAATTTGGCCTGAGTTAACATGATAGCCTACTTGAAATGAGTGGAACAATGCAATCCTTTATAATAATGATAAGTAATCTGCTTAAATTAATAGCAAGTGTGGACCTTCAGAACACAATGACAATATCCAAAGACCATAGCAGAAGTATTACATTTTATTTTCTAAAGAGGTTCCAAAAAATATTCTGAGAAAAGGCAGAGATAGACAAATCCTTGATTAGAACGGGTGTCAAGGGTTATGGAGAGAAGGCAGGAAAATGGGATTAGAAGGCAGAGATCAGCCATGATTGAATGGCAGAGTAAACTCGATGAGCCTAATGGCCTAACTCTACTCATATAACTTATGAACGTGAAATGTATTACATTCAAAAAGATTTGAATAAATATTGAGAAGAATGGAAGTTACCACCAGGGGTGGCGAATTATTGGCAGCCCCGCCAACAGTTTGTTATTTTGGCATTTTTTAATTTTAGTGCGGTGCATTTTATAAGTTTGTGTAACTGTTCTCCGGTCTGTTTTATGTGGGGGGTGGGGTGTCGGGGGAAACATTTTTTTCAGTTTCTTACCTTGTTGGTGATGCAATGTTTCCAGGTGCGTCTCCGGTCGCTTTGCTGCCTATCATCCATGGAGCTGAAGGCCTCCTTGGAATGAACATGGGCCCCACCGAAGGGTGCGGACTTAATATTGGAGCCAATCCCATGCCTGGAATCTCTCCAACCGCAGCCTGTGGACTTACCATCAAGAGCTCGCAGTCTCGGGAGGCTAGTCGGAAGCTCAGACAAATGCAGAGGCTCAACCAGCCCCGACGCGTGGTTCAATCACCCCACATAGAAACATAGAAACATAGAAATTAGGTGCAGGAGTAGGCCATTCAGCCCTTCGAGCCTGCACCGCCATTCAATATGATCATGGCTGATCATCCAACTCAGTATCCCGTACCTGCCTTCTCTCCATACCCTCTGATCCCCTTAGCCACAAGGGCCACATCCAACTCACTCTTAAATATAGCCAATGAACTGGCCTCAACTACCCTCTGTGGCAGAGAGTTCCAGAGACTCACCACTCTCTGTGTGAAAAAAGTCTTTCTCATCTCGGTCTTAAAGGATTTCCCCCTTATCCTTAAGCTGTGACCCCTTGTCCTGGACTTCCCCAACATCGGGAACAATCTTCCTGCATCTAGCCTGTCCAACCCCTTAAGAATTTTGTAAGTTTCTATAAGATCCCCTCTCAATCTCCTAAATTCCAGAGAGTATAAACCGAGTCTATCCAGTCTTTCTTCATAAGACAGTCCTGACATCCCAGGAATCAGTCTGGTGAACCTTCTCTGCACTCCCTCTATGGCAATAATGTCCTTCCTCAGATTTGGAGACCAAAACTGTACGCAATACTCCAGGTGTGGTCTCACCAAGACCCTGTACAACTGAAGTAGAACCTCCCTGCTCCTGTACTCAAATCCTTTTGCTATGAAAGCTAACATACCATTCGCTTTTTTCACTGCCTGCTGCACCTGCATGCCTACTTTCAATGACTGGTGTACCATGACACCCAGGTCTCGCTGCATCTCCCCTTTTCCTAATCGGCCACCAATCACCCCACACGGGCGAGCTGACAACCCCCCTGATGCAGGAGCTGGATCGCCCCGATGCGGAGAGTCTAAAACACCACTGGCTATTGGAGTAAAGAACTTCCCGTCAACAGAGGGCTCGAGGCCCCCGACAGCGGGAGAGCTGAGCAAAGAGTTTGAACTTTTATTTTGCCTTCCATCACTGTGAGGAACGTGGAGTCTCTGTGGTGGATGTTTATGTTAAAATATGTTTTGTGTGTTCTGCTGCTTTTCATTTGCATGACTGACTTGGCAAATTAAATTTCTCGTATGTTGCAAAACATACATGGCTAAGAAAGTATTAATGTGATTGTGATTGTGATTGTGATAGATTGTGATGTATAGTCTTCGAGCCCTTCTCGATTTCTTACCCATGGAAGAAGAGAAGGTCTGACTGAGAATGTCAGGCAGCAAGGTGGAATATGCACCCAACAGTCAAATATTAATTGTGCAATGGATTCAATCACTCTGGCAGCTTTTCACAACAGGTAACATTGCCTGAGGTTTTATTTTACAGGGGGAAACTATCTCAACATTGTGGCAGCATAGTGAGAGCCCACTATAACAATTAATCCTAATTTCCAATTGGCTGTTGAAGTCACTGTTGATTTTAAACTGTGCATCATAAGATGAAACCTGCAAAACTCCGTAGAACTGTAGATAGACACGAAGTGCTAGAATAACTCAGCGGGTCAGGCAGCATCTCTGGAGAAAAAGAATGAGTGATGTTACAGGTCGGAACCCTTCTTCAGACCACGGAAACGTGTTCACATTAATAAACAGGTCACATGCGTTTATTATCTGTAGCTAATATTTTCATCGGTATCCTCAGGGCCAACACTTGCATTGCAATGTTATAGAGTGATATTTTTGTGATGATGGGAACTTTAGGAATTGACTAGGATTGATTATATGGAAAAAAAGGAAGCTAAGGGGAGATTTAATTGAGGTGTATGAAATTGTGAGAGGTCTCAAGAGAGATTGACTTTTTAACTTTCGAAGAGGTCAACAAATAGTGGATATAAATTTGGTAGAAGGATTTAAGTTGAATTGAGAAAAAGAAATCCATACCCAAAGATTAGAGAGGGCTGGAACTCATTAAATAGGTAGAGGTGGCAACAATGCTAATCGCATCCATAATGCCCGAGGATGAGCATTTAAGTGTTATATTCAATAAGGCTACAGACTGAGTTAGGAAGTAAGAACAATCTAGGATGAGAACAATGGGCTGAAGGGCCTCCATATGTGCTAAAAATTTCTCACTTTTCTGTACAGTGAGAAGGACAAGTGCAACTGAGAAGAGAGATAGGGCCTTGCTCTAAAACATCATGAAATTTCAACCTAGATTACGTGTTCAAGTCCCTAAAGTGGAACTGGAAATCATTGTCCTCCAGCCCTCCCGTCTTTGAGTCAAAAAGTCTCCAAGACGAGAGAGCTAACAATGCGCCACAGCAAATGGCCCAAAGAGGTTTTCCATCAATGGGTACGTCAACAGGAAAAAACGCTGGAATTCAATTGCCTGTTAGAAGCAGCAGACGATTATTCAAGTGAATGCTTGATTTACTCAGTGACCTCAAATACTTTATTTTCAGGAACTAAACAGTCCAATCATATTAACTTATTCAAGGGGAAATTTTTTGAGTCCTGTTCTTGGAGTTAAAAGCCATCCTGTATAGCTTTAGCTGATGACATTGAAAGGTAGAAAGTATGGTTTATTCATCCATCAGAATCACTTCTGATTAATTTAAAGCATGACGAAGATACACACTTCAGGTCCCTGGATAAATGTGATGCTGGTTATCTAAGCGCCGACAAAATATGAGAATAGCAGCAGTTAGAACACTATCTTTCATCAATTGCAGGAATCATATAGTGGTAGTTTCTGACACACTTGCAAGGAGAACGACAGCTCAGATTATTTCACCCATAAGAAACTGACAAGATGGGATCTGGGCTAAAATGTTTTTAAAATCCAGAATTTGCCACTTTTAGGGCGGCAAGAGGATGATTGTTCTACTAATCCATTCTGAGAAGGCAGGACGAAAAACAAAACTTTTTTTTCAGTTTAGGTTGTTAATGTCACAGGTATTGTCACAGTGAAATATTTTTTGTTGCGTGCTATCCAGTCAACGAGTAGATTGCACATAAATACAGGATAAAGGGTAATGTGGCGGCTCCTGGTGGTGGACCACACGTTGTATATAACCTTCTGGAGGGGGGTCTTGTGTCCCGGTGACGAGAGATGGGGGTCACATAGTGGTCACGGGTGCCCCTGGGGGTTATTTAAGGTGATGATCACACGCGCACTGGGTAAGAGTTAGGAGACTTGTAGCAGCGATAAAGAATCTCGTGTTGGACAACTTCACCTCCTGCCTCTTTCTTTGACGGACAACTTTGTGTCTGCTCCATTGCATGTGCCGCCAGCTCCTGCGGACAGTCAGTATGTCTTCCTCTGTTACAACGCCCACAGGTTGCCCTTACTGCGCCCATTTGAAGGTTATTTTCGGGTGCTACGGCACGGGCTCATGACTTTTGTCATGTATTGGACATGGGGGTCGGCAAAAGACCGTGTCAGTGGCTTGCTTAAAGCCGGCCCATTTGGATCTGGGCAAGCCAGTCCAGGTGGCCCAGCCTCACCGTCTAGGGCGTCCACCGGTGTCCAAACTTTTTGCAAAGAGGGCCAGATTTGGTAAGGTGAAAATGTGTGGGGGCCGACTATTTAGCCTGACATTCTTTGAACCATTAACATTAAATACAAATTAACTTTTTGGGATTTTTTTTAATTACAAATGGCATACTTTTACTTTTACATTTTTTTTTACATTTAGGTTTTTTACCGAAATCACAAACCACAAAAAATTAAGAAAACTATAAAGGATATCTAAGTTCATGTGAAACATTACATATTATTCACTATTAAATGCTCACTGTAGGAAAAGTGCTGAAAACAAAACAATGATCACTGCATATTCAAACTGTGATTTTGACCATCACAAAAAAATTAATTAACTGAGATTTAAGAATTTATTCAACTCAGAGGACTTAACAAAGGTCTTGCCTGCACTAATGTGAAGGGTGATACTGGGATCTTGACTGCAGTATGTAGTCCATGTCTGGCTCAAGAGCAGTGGTTTTGATGCGCAAGACGTCACGCAGGTGAGAGTCACTCAGTCTCGTCCTCATGCGGCTCTTGTTAATGTTCATAACGGAGAATGTCTTCTCGCACATGTATGTGGAGCCAAACAAGCTCAGCATTTTCTTAGCAAATGTCCGAATTGCTTGGAACCTGCCTTCATCCAGCTGGCGGTAGAAGTTGACAAGAGGGAGCTGTTGGTGCCGACTGCGATGCTCGGCGTCACACTGCAGCTCAATGAGCTCCAGTTGCAGGTGGTCTGGAGCGTCATCAGGGTCCACGGAGAAAGGAGAGGAAAAAAGCGTGATCTCCTTTTCAATAGCTGCAAAGTCCCGAAAGCGCTGCTGAAACTCCTCAACCAGAGATGAGATGTCTGCTGCATACTTTGTCATTTGCGCACTGATATTGATCTGTGGGAAACTGGTCACAATTTCCTGCAGCGACGGGAAATGTGCGGTATTGGGCTGCGCCTGTGACAGGTGTCTTTGGAAAAGTAGCAGCTTGGTCCGAAAGGCTTTGATGTGTGAATACAGTTGGCTTACCACTGCATTTTGCCCTTGAAGGCTTGTGTTCAGCGCATTCAGATGTCGCGTTATGTCAACTAAAAATCCCAAATCAGCCAGCCAAACAGGATCATTTAATTGTGGCATGGGTTGTCCCTTTTTAGTCAAGAATTGTCCAATTTCCTCCCTGAGAGAGAAGAAGCGCTGCAGCGCAGACCCCCGACTGAGCCACCTTACGTCGGTGTGATACAAAACATCTCCGTATTCAGCCTGGATGTCGAGAAGAAACTGTTGAAACTGGCGGTGGCACAGCGCTTTGGAGCGAATATAATTAATAGTCTTTATCACCGGTTTCATAACATTATCATATTTCATATATTTGGCACAGAGAACTTCTTGATGAATAATACAGTGGAGTTTAATAGCGCTGCCTCCTTCTTCGCTGACTTTGTTACAGACAAGGCTTGATAATCCACTCCGCTCGCCAGCCATGGCAGGTGCGCCGTCCGTAATAATCCCGGTGACTTTATTCCACTGTAGTTTCATGTCATCTACGGTGGAACAAACAGAAACAAATAAATCCGTTCCTCTTGTTTGGCCCTTCAGACTCTGGAGGTCCAGAAGCTCTTCACTCACGTTCATGTCATTGTCCACTCCTCTTAAAAAGATCAGTAACTGAGCGGTGTCGGACGCATCCGTGCTTTCATCGCACGCTAACGAGAAAAAGTCAAACTCAGTTCCTTTTGCCTCTAACTGTCTCTTAATATCTAATGAAACGTCTTCAATTCTCCGTACCACAGTATTACGAGCCAGGCAAATATTGGCAAACTCTTGCTTCTTCGCGGGACAAATTTTCTCAACCATTTTCATTACACAGTCTTTAATAAATTCACCCTCAGTGAAAGGTTTGCAGTGCTTTGCAATCAGCGTTGCCACTTCGTAGCTTGCCTCTGTGGCATTTTCATTTGACTCACGGACTCTTGTGAAAAAGCTTTGCTGTGCCGTTAAAACAGCTTCCAGTTGCTTCACTTTTTCACCGCGTTTGTTCCCAGTTAGCTTGTCGTAGCTAGCATGTTTCGTCTGGTAGTGCCTATTGATGTTGAATTCCTTGAAAACAGCCACAGTCTCTTGGCAAATTAGGCAGACACAGTTGTTTCGTATTTCAGTGAAAAAATACTCAAATTTCCACTTGTCCTGGAAGCGGCGGCCCTCGCGGTCAACTTTCCTTTTTTTGTTTACAGACGCCATGTTAGAAATGGGCTGGGCTGAAACGATCACGCAAGGTCAAGGGTCACGGCGGCCAGAGTGCGGCCACAGGGCTACTGCCATCTTCTGGTGAAATGAAAAATATGAAAAATAGCTTTTTGTACACATGTACTTTATACTGTGGTCAACAGTGCTGGCGGGCCGCATATTATTGATTTCATGATAGAGGCCGCGGGCCGGTAAAAATTTGTCCACGGGCCGCAATTGGCCCGGGGGCCGGACTTTGGACATGTCTGGTCTAGGGCGTCCACCGTCTCGGGTCCCACCTAATTCATCTGTCCAGGGCAAAGAACCTTTGCATGAGGTCGTATGTACGAGGTCCGGCCACCTCATTCGGTTGCCCGTCCATTTTTGTGTCTCTGGTTCTGCGGGGGGGGGGGGAGATAATGTGGCAGCCCCTGGTGTTGGGCCATGCACTGTACATAACCTTTGTCTCTGAGGGAGGTCACGTCTCCCGGTGTCGAGAGGTAGGGGTCACATAGTGGTCACGGGTACCCTGGGGGTTATTTAAGGTGATTATCGCGAGGGTACGGGGTGGGAGTTAGGAGACTTGTAGCAGCAATAAAGAATCTCATGTTGGACAAACTTAACATCCTGCCTCGTCCGCTACAGTATATTATTTATTGCAAGATAAAGTCCGATTAAAAATAGTTCAAAGGTCTCCAATGAGGTAGATGGTAGGTCGGGACTGCACTTTAGCTGGTGAGAGAACGGTTCAGTTGCCTGATAACAGCTGGGAAGAAACGGTTCCTGAATCTGGAGGTATTTGTTTTCAAACTTCAGTACCTCTTCCCTTATGGGGAAGGGGAGAAGAGGGATTGTCCAGGATTATGCTGGCAACGTTACCTAGGCAGAGTGAATATAGATGGATAAGGTGGAAAGCTGAAATAAAAACTGAAAATTCTGGAAATACATCAATAGTCTCTACAGGGAGAGAAACGGTGTTAATATTTCAGTTCAATAATGTTTCATTAGATCACCAGAACACAAAACTTTTCATCATGTTCAGATGAGAGGCCATTAACCTGACGCATTGACTCTGTTTTCCTTTTGTCCACAGATGCTGCCAGAGGTTGGCAATATATGGAATGAGTTGCCAGTGGGAGTAGTTGAGGCTGGAAACATAACAAACTTTAATAGACATTAAGGCAGGTACATGGAAAGGAAAGTTATGGATGAAATGGGAGAAATGGGACAAGTGTAGATGGGCATCTTGGTTGGCATGGACAAGTTGGGCTAAAGTAATTGTTGTTATGTTGCATGACCCAATGACTCTGTGACCATTATTCCCTATTTCCATTATCCCAGGTGGTAGGTTGTCAATTTAAATAGTTTAATAAGTCTAAACACATTCTATTAAAGCTGCTTTCCAGGTTCAGCTGAGATAGGTCAGTGGGTATTTGAGTCGGATATATTTGATGGTGGGGAAACAAAATGGGTTGGGAGGAAGGAGGAAAGTAAGCACAGTGATCAAGGGTCAGAGGATCTCCACTATCGCAGTGCTGAAGGAAGGTAAGAATAGAACATAGAACAGTACTGCACAGGAACAAGCCCCCCGGCCCAAAATTATTGCGCCAAACACGATGCAAACTTAGTGTGACATAGTGGCACAGCACGTAGAGTTGCTGCCTTACAGCATTAGATACCCCAGTTCGATCCTGACTATGGATGCTGTCTGTATGGAGTTTGTACATTCTCCCTGTGACCCTATGAGTGCTCCAGTTTCCGCATACACTCCAAAGACACGCAGGGTTGTTGGCTTTGGTAAAAATTGTAAATTGTCCCGAGTATGTAGGATAGTGCTAGTGTACGGGGTGATTGATGGTCGGCGCTGACTCGGTGGGCCGAAAGTCCTGTTTCCGCACTGTATCTTTAAACTAAACTAAAAACTTAAATTGATCTAATTTGCCTGCAAGGGGTTCATATCCTTCCATTCCCAGCACTTCCATGCACATATCTAAATCCTCTTAAATGCCACTATTGTATCTGTCTCCATCACCACCTCTGGCCATGTGTTCGAGGCCTCCACCACACTGTGTGTAAAAAACTTGCCCCGCACATCTCCATTTAACTTTGCCCCTCTCACCTTATAGCTATGCTCTCTCTGTTTCAACATTACCACCCTGGGAAAAAGGTCATAATTGATAGGAGCAGAATTAGGCCATTCAGTCCATCAAGTCCCTTTTCAACCATGGCTGATCTATCTCTCCCTCTCAACCCCATTCTCCTGCCATCTCCCCATAACCCCTGACACCTGTACTAATCAAGAATCTATCTATCTCTGCCTTAAAAATATCTTGATCTCCATAGCCTTCTGTCGCAATGAATTCCACAAATTCACCATCCTCTGACTAAAGAAATTCCTCTTCATCTTCCTAAAGGAATTTCCCATTATTCTGAGGCTATGACCTCTCGTCCTAGACTCTCCCACTAATGGAAACATACCAGATACTTTCAGATAACCTTGGTCCTAGAATGTAATCCCCATAAAGTGAGCAGCTTCCCATTAGTTTGGAGGATTAGCTCCATTCCTGTGGGAAATGTTTTGGACGTGAGATTCAGATCTGATGTCATTCCGCTATCATAGTGTGAAGTTTGGAAGGTCAGATCACAGGTAATTTTAGAAGTGGTGCCTTTCTCTCGCTTTTTGATGGCTCTTGATTGCTCCTAAAAAGACGTGATGTTCTCAATGACTTCCTGCACGCTCCTTCCTTATTTTAATAGGCAAAGGGCAATGATTCCCATAAGACATTTTCTCAAGCAAAAAATAAAGTGTTGGAGGAACTCCATGGATCAGCCACTGATTCAGGCATCAATGCGGATGGTGGACGCAAAATGCTGGAGTAACTCAGCAGGACAGGCAGCATCTGTGGAGAGAAGGATTGGATGAAGTTTCCAGTCAAGACACTTTTTCAGACTCAGAAGAAGGGCCTGACTGAAGAAGGGTCTTGACCCGAAACATCACCCATTCCTTCTATCCAGAGATGCCGCCTGTCCCGCTGAGTTATTCCAGCATTTTGTGTCTATCTTTGGTTTAAACCAGCATCTGCAGTTCCTTCCTACACATACATGCGAAGGGAATAAACAAATGATATTCCGGTTGGGGCTCTTCTTCAGTGGTGGCACCAGCGATAAAGTACTTGTTCCAGGAGTCTGATGTCAGGCTTTATACTTTAGAAATACTGTGTGGACACCGGCCTTTCAACCCACCGAGTCCAACTATCCTACACACTAGGGACAATGTACGTCTTTGGAGTGTGAGAGGAAACTGGAGCACCGGGAGAAATCTCACGTGGTCACAGGGAGAATGTACAAACTCCGTATAGACAGCACACAGTCAGGATCGAACCAGGGTCTCTGGCGATATAATGCAGAACATCTACCGCCATGGCACTGTGATGCCCTTCTGCAGAGGGAATGGACAGACAACGTTTCAGGTTAGGACTTTTCTTCAGAGTCATATTTTCCTGGTAACTTATTGCTAGGGTGGAGCTTGGAGTAAAGTGCCTCTTTCAGGGGTATGAACAATATGGCTCACCTTTTGAAGATGGCTGGATGTAATGACATGCTTGATGCCTGAGGATGTTGGTACTGGTGAGGATGCTGACTTGACCTCTGTATGTTGCCAGTGGATTTGGTGGTGGCTTCATTGGAACCCCTCTTCTGTGCTCTGGGGTTACTGTAATAACTTTATAAACGGTCGCAATCATCTGGTGGGGAATAAGAATTCTGATTCCCAGAGAAGAATAGATAATAGTTATTTAACGGGATTCTTTTTCCATGGAATTTCATGCATTAGAAAATGGATGTGCAGGTTTAAATCCTTTTAAGTTTGATTAATGGAATCAAAATAACTGAAAATCAATTAAAATAATGAAGCATACAGTGGTGCTACGATAGAGTTGCCGTCTTACAGTGCTAGAGACAGTTCCGATCCTGACTATGGGTGCTTCTATATGGAGTTTGTACATTCTCCATGTGACTGCGTGGGTTTTCTACAGATGCTCCGATTTCCTCTCACACTCACAAAGATGTACAGTTTTGTATGTTAATTGGCTTTGGTAAAAAATTATAAATTGTCCCTAGTGTGTAGGAAAGTGCTAGAGTACGGGGTGATCACTGGTCGGCGCTGACTGGGTGGGCCGAAGGGTCTGTTTCCACACTGTATCTCAAAAAGACTGGGAGGATATCTGCTAGAAACGTCTAACTGCAGTTGGAAGCATATTATAGATGCAATATTTTTTCACCTGTATAGACTATCTGAAGCACAAAGTGTACTGTCGTCTTACTCAATTTTACAAATGAAATATACTTTTATGAGAAGAACCTGTTTTTTTTATATATTTTAATTGAAATGAAAGCCAAAAATCTCATTTGCAGTGATTTGTTTATTTCCAATGCAAGATTGAAAATGGAATTAACTCAAAATTTAAAGTAGCTGCTTTTATTTGCGCAACATCAATTCAATGAGCAGATACAGCAAAGAGGAAAATCTTTCAATCCATGCAAAACAAATCATACTTATTTAAAATCTCAATTTTACTCTTACAGTATTTCCCCATTTTCCTGGAACTATGAGGAAGACACAGACCCCACACTTTGCAGCTTTGAATAATAAAGAAAATTTGCTTTTATGCCACACTTATTACAGTGAATTAACCTTGTTGGTTGCCCTGAAGGTTAACATTTTATTTGTTTTGCTGAAATGAGAATGACTGCTGAATAATAAAGTAAAGATTAATAATGCATTTCTGTGGGCAATGTACTGTTTTTGTCGCAAAATTCAGCTAAATAAAACATTGATATATATTAACATAAATATTGCAGTTTAAAAATAATTTTAAGTCTCACTCTATTTATGCATTATTATACATATAAACTACAAAACCACAAAATTAATTTTGGCCAAATAAGACTGAAATTGAAATTGGAATAATTCCATTCCAGGTAGTTCATGAGTAATGTAATTCAGTAGTACCACAAATCAAGTTGCACAATATTGTGATAGTTGACTTGTCAACAACTTTCTCAATCTCCATAAAAAACATGATCTGCTGATTTAACAGCAGTAAATTTAAGTTGATATACCAAAGGATGTTCTGTTCATAAGATCTGTATATTACATGATGTAACCCACAACACTAACTGTTTTGCCTCTTCAATTAATTAATTGTTTACGCAAGTCTTTTGCAAATACCATTACTCAATAGCTTTGATTTCAGGGATAAAATAGAATGGGATCACTATGGAAAAGAGCAGTTGAGTGGGACTGATTGTCTTGATCTTGTAAAAATTCACCACGGACTATTGGTTCCAAATGGTTTATTTCGTCTTCCATGTTGTCCATTTCTATGGGCGGCAGGGTGACGCAGCGGTAGAGTTGCTGCCTTACAGTGCCAGAGACCTGGGTTAATTCCTGATTATGGGTGCTGTCTGTATGGAGTTTGAATGAATTAATTAATTAATTAATGAAAGAATGCTTTATTATCACATGTGATTGGTCACAGTAATATTCTTTGATTGCAAAACTAAGGTATGCAAATAGTGGCCCATTAAGGGCACTTACAAAGTTACATTCTTTCCGTGACCTGTGCGTTTTCTCCGGGTGCTCTTCCCACACTTCAAAGATGCACAGGTTTATAGGCTAATTGGCTTGAACAATTTGTCCGCAGTGTGTGTAGGATAGTGTCAGTGTGTGAGGATCGCTGGTTGACGTGGACTCGGTGGGCAAAAGGGCATGTTTCTGAACTGTATGCCTAATCTAAACTAAACTAAACTAATGTTTTTAGCCTAGAGTGCCAGGGCTGTAGAACGTGATATTTTGAACTGCGTTGGAAGCTAACTTGGAACATAATTCTAATAGAATGAGATAAATTTCTAAAGCCATCATTAACTTAACGGAAAAGATGGGACATATTTACCATGGATAGTAGCAAACAGCATGGCATCCATCAGCTTAAATACATGCTATACTGTCAGTGAAGTTAAATGGTGCACAGCAGATGGCTGATCTGATACTCAGAGAATATCTACCTCATTGTTTGTGCTGTTTTAATGCTTTAACTTAATTATGAAACAATTGCAGTCATGAGAGTCACCAAGTAGTTGCCAAGGACTCCCGGCCTCATTTAAAATTGAAATGACAATATACTGCATCCATGAACATTCAGCATCCAACTGCATTAAAATGTCGTAATATTCATAACACTATCCTTTGTCTGAACAATTTATAGTTTGATAATCATTTCGAACAACAAATATCTCTTCTTTGATTACAGAGTACCAAAGTAAGACTGAAGTGGAAGGAGTCATTGAATCAGGGGGCATATGTTTTTACGGTTCAGTTATACATAAACGTGCACTCCAATTGTCATTAATGCTCAGTTATCCCAATGTTCACAGTGACAAGAATAAAACCTTCTGAATAAATGGCTGCTTCTCAGAGCTTGGGGATTTAGGTGCCTCCAATGGTAGTGTAGAGAGTCCCCTGGATTACATTTGCTCCAGACTATATCTTGTTTAATAATGATTGATGGGGCCATTAAATGTTATGTGCGTTTTTCTTTCAGTTTACAGCACTAACTTCGCCATCCAGATGAACCTGGATGCAGAAGCTGTCAGATGAATAACATAGCATAAGATTCTTAATCCCGATGGAAGGACAACACTTTGGTGCTTCTGGTACTTTTTATCCAGAGTACTAATTTAAGGGGCCAACATCAATTCCTTGGTCCTTATTTAACTCAGACATTGAGGGGACTAGAAAAGATATCACGATGTTCTGCTTTCCCTGCTGGGAATTCTTGCATATGGCGTGCACAGCCTAAAGTTGTATTTGTTTGTGCACCGGGAGATCTGGTAGGTTCAGGCAGGCTGAGCAAAGGTGTTCCTCGAAATGATCGTCCAGTCTGCGTTAGCTCCCGCCGATGTATAATAGTCCACATCTTGAACCAAGGATAGAGTAGATGAGGGTCGGAAGAGGTGCAAGTGAACCTCTGCCTAACAAGTGAACCTCTGACCTCAATCAAGTCCCCCCTTAACCTTCTGCGCTCCAAAGAATAAAGACCTAACTTGTTCAACCTTTCTCTGTAACATAGTTGCTGGAACCCTGGCAACATTCTATTAAATCTCCTCTGTGCTCTCTCTATTTTGTTGACATCCTTCCTATAATTAGGCGACCAAAATTGTACACCATACTCCAAAATTGGTCTTACCAATGCCTTGTACAATTTTAACATTACTTCCCTACTCCTATATTCAATGCTCTGATTTATAAAGGCCAGCACACCAAAGGCTTTCTTTACCACCCTATCTACATGCGATTCCACCTTCAGGGAACTATGCACAGTTATTTATAGATCCCTCTGTTCCACAGTATTCCTCAATTCCCTACCATTTACCATGTACGTCCTATTTTGATTTGTCCTGCCAAGATGTAGCACTTCACACTTAACAGCATTAAACTCCATCTGCCATCTTTTAGCCCACTTTTCCAAATGGCCCAAATCTCTCTGTAGACTTTGAAAATCTACTTAATTATCCACAACGCCACCTATCGTAGTATCATCTGCATACTTACTTATCCAATTTTCCACCCCATCATCCAGATCATTGATGTACATGACAAACAACAGTGGACCCAACACAGATCCCTGAGGCACCCCACTGGTCACCGGCTTCCAACCTAACAAACAGCCATCCACCATTACTCTCTGACATCTCCCATTCAGCCACTGTTGAATCCATCTTGCTACTCTGCCATTAACACCCAAAGATTGAACCTTCTTAACCAACCTTCCATGGGGAACCTTGTCAAAGGCCTTACTGAAATCCATATAGACAACATCCACTGCTTTACCATCATCAATTTCCCTAGTTACCGCTTCAAAAAAGTCAAGAAGGTTTGACAAACATGACCTTCCAGGCACAAATCCATGTTGACTGTTCCTGATCAGACCCTGTTTACCCAGATGCTTATAGATATTATCTCTAGGTATCCTTACCATTAATTTGCCCACCACTGACGTCAAACTAATAGGTCTATAATTGCTAGGTTTATTCTTTGAACCCTTTTTAAACAATGGAACAACATGCGCAGTACGCCAATCCTCCGGCACTATTCCCGTTTCTAATGACATTTGAAATATTTCTGTCATAGCTCCTGCTATTTCTACACTAACTTCCCTCAATGTCCTAGGGAATATCCTGTCAGGACCTGGAGACTTATCCACTTTTATATTTTTCAAAAGTGTCAGTACTTCCTCCTCTTTGAATCTCATAGTTTCCATAGCTACTCTACTTTTTCCCCTTAACTCACAGAGTTCAATATCCTTCTCCTTGGTGAATACCGAAGAAAAGAAATTGTTCAATATCTCCCCCATCTCTTTTGGCTCTGCAGATAGCTGTCCATTCTGGTTCTCTAATGGTCCAATTTTATCCCTCGTTATCCTTTTGCTATTAATATAGCTGTAGATACCCTTTGGGTTTACTTTCACCTTTCTTGCCAAAGCAACCTCATATCTTCTTTTAGCCTTCCTAATTTATTTCTTAAGATTCTTTTTACATTCTTTATACTCCTCTAGCACCTCATTTACTCCATGCCTCCTATAATTATTGTAGATATCTCTCTTTTTTCGAAACAAGTGTCCAATTTCCCTTGAAAACCATGGCTCTTTCCAATTTTTACTATTTCCTTTCAACCTAACAGGGACATAAAGATTCTGTACTCTTACAATTTCCCCTTTAAATGTCCTCCATTTCTCTTCTACATCCTTCCCATGAAACAAGGTGTCCCAATTCACTCCTTTAAAATCCTTACGCATTCCCTCAAAGTTAGCCTTTCTCCAATCAAAAATCTCTACCCTAGGTCCAGTTCTGACTCTCTCCATAATTATATTGAAACTAATGGTATTGTGATCACTGGTCCCGAAGTGCTCACCAAAGCATACCTCCGTCACCTGACCTGCATCATTTCCTAACAGGAGGTCCAGCACTGCCCCTTCTCTGGTCGATACCTCTATGTACTGCTGCAAAAAACTATCTTGCACACATTTTACAAACTCCAAACCATCCAGCCCATTTACAGAATGTGTTTCCCAGTCTATTTTTGGAAAATTGAATCCTCTAGCCAAGAACACACCCCAGACTATGTATAAAATACCACCCACATTAACACAGGCAGATAATAATTAAAGGTAACTAGACATGACTATAATAAACTTACTTAAGCTTAATGGCTACAACAGTGTCAAAAGCATCCGTTCATATATGCTACATGTGTGCAAAGTTTAGCGCTTTTTTTTGCAATGAAACAAAACCCAATGTCTTCCAGAGCAACTTAGTTTTTTTTAGGAACAACCATACAGATAAGGAGATAGAGAAATATTATCTGCATATGGGGCAGCACAGTGCTGCAACCAAATGTGTGAAAACTTTATAGGAGGGATAGACAGAAAGGAAAAGGAGGTGGGATAGCGTTGCTGGTTAGAGAGGAGATTAACGCAAGAGAAAGGAAGGACATTAGCTTGGAGGATGTGGAATCGATATGGTACAACTGCGAAACACTAAGAGGCAGAAAACGCCAGTGGGAGTTGAGGCCACCTAATTGTAGTCGTGGAGTTGGGGATGGCATCAAACAGGAAATTAGAAATGCGTGCAACAAAGGTAAAACAGTTATAATGGGTGACTTCAATCTACATACAGATTGGGTGAATCAAATTGGCAGGGGTGCTGAGGAAGAGGATTTATTGGAATGTATGCGGGATAGTTTTCTAAACCAACATATAGAGGAACCGACGAGAGAGCAGGCTATTCTAGACTGGGTATTGAGTAATGAGGAAGGGTTAGTTAGCAGACTTGTTGTATGTGCCCCCTTGGGCAAGAGTGACCATAATATGGTTGAGTTCTTCATTAGGATGGAGAGTGACATTGTTAATTCAGAAACAAAGGTTCTGAACTTAAAGAAAGGTAATTCTGAGGGTATGAGACGTGAATTGGCCAAGATAGACTGACAATTGATTCTTAAAGAGTTGACGGTGGATATGCAATGGAAGGCATTTAAAGACTGCATGGATGAACTACAACAATTGTTCATACCAGTTTGGCAAAATAATAAATCAGGGAAGGTAGTGCATCCGTGGATAACAAGGGAAATCAGGGATAGTATCAAAACAAAAGATGAAGCATACAAATTAGCCAGAATAAGCAGCCTACCAGAGGACTGGGAGAAATTCAGAGTCCAGCAGAGGAGGAAAAAGGGCTTTATTAGGAAAGGGAAAATAGATTATGAAAGAAAACTGGCAGGGAACATAAAAACTGACTGCAAACGTTTTTATAGATGTGTGAAGAGAAAAAGATAAATTAAAACAAATGTAGGTCCCTTGCAGTCAGAAACAGGTGAATTGATCATGGGGAACAAGGACATGGCAGACCAATTGAATAACTACTTTGGTTCTGTCTTCACTGAGGAAGACATAAATAATCTGCTGGAAATAGCAGGGGACAGGGGGTCAAATGAGATGGAGGAACTGAGTGAAATCCAGGTTAGTCGGGAAGTGGTGTTCGGTAAATTGAATGGACTAAAGGCCGATAAATCTCCAGGGCCAGATAGGCTGCATCCCAGAGTGCTTAAGGAGTAGCCCCAGAAATATTAGTGATCATTTTTAAAAACGCTTTAAATTCTGGAGAAGTTCCTGAGGATTGGAGGGTAGCTAATGTAACCCCACTTTTTAAAAAGGGAGGGAGAGAGAAAACGGGGAATTACAGACCATTTAGTCTAACATCGGTAGTGGGGAAAATGCTAGAGTCAGTTATTAAAGATGAGATAGCTGCATATTTGGAAAGTGGTGAAATCATTGGACAAAGTCAGCATGGATTTACGAAAGGTAAATCATGTCTGTCGAATCTTAAAGAATTTTTCGAGGATGTAACTAGTAGAGTGGATAGGGGGAACCAGTGGATGCGTTATATCTGGACTTTCAGAATGCTTTCGACAAGGTCCCACATAAGAGATTAGTATGCAAACTTAAAGTACATGGTATTGGGGGTTCAGTATTGATGTGGATAGAGAACTGGCTGACAGACAGGAAGCAAAAAGTAGGAGTAAACAGGTCCTTTTCAGAATGCAGGCAGTGACTAGAGGGGTACCGCAAGGCTCAGTGCTGGGACACCAGCTATTTACAATATATATTAATGATTTGGACGAGGGAATTAAATGCAACATCTCCAAGTTTGCGGATGACATGAAGCTGGGGGGCAGTGTTAGCTGTGAGGAGGATGCTAGGAGGCTGCAAGGTGACTTGGATAGGTTCGGTGAGTGGGCAAATGCTTGGCAGATGCAGTATAATGTGGATAAATGTGAGGTTATCCACTTTGGTGGCAAGAACAGGAAAGTAGACTATTATCTGAATGGTGGCCGATTAGGAAAAGGGGAGATGCAACGAGACCTGGGTGTCATGGTACACCTGTCATTGAAAGTAGGCATGCATGTGCACAGGCAGTGAAGAAAGCGAATGGTATGTTAGCATTCATAGCAAAAGGATTTGAGTACAGGAGCAGGGAGGTTCTTCTGCAGTTGTACAGGGCCTTGGTGAGACCACACCTGGAGTATTGTGTACAGGTTTGGTCTCCTAATCTGAGGATATACATTCTTGCCATAGAGGGAGTACAGAGAAGGTTCACCAGACTAATTCCTGGGATGGCAGGACTTTCATATGAAGAAAGACTGGATAGACTTGGCTTGTACTCGCTAGAATTTAGGAGATTGAGGGGGGGTCTTATAGAGACTTACAAAATTCTTAAGGGTTTGGACAGGCTAGATGCAGGAAGATTGTTCCCGATGTTGGGGAAGTCCAGAACAAGGGGTCACAGTTTAAGGATAAGGGGGAAGTCTTTTAGGACAGAGATGAGAAAAACATTTTTCACACAGAGAGTGGTGAATTTGTGGAATTCTCTGCCACAGAAGGTAGTTGAGGCCAGTTCATTGGCTAGATTTAAGAGATGTGGCCCTTGTGGCTTTAGGCATCAGGGGTTATGGAGAGAAGGCAGGTACAGGATAGTGAGTTGGATGATCAGCCATGATCATATTGAATGGCTGTGCAGGCTCGTAGGGCTGAATGGCCTACTCCTGCACCTGTTTTCTATGTTTCTATGTTTCTATGTAACTCATACCTCCAAATTCAGGGCTAATTTCTTCCCAGCTGTTATCAAGCAACTGAACCATCCTATCAACAACTAGAGAGTGACCCTGAGCTACCATCTACCTCACTGGAGACTATCTTTAATTGGACTTTACTGGATTTTATCTTGCACTAAACATTATTCCCTTTGTCATGCACCTGTACACTGTGGTGGCTCCATTGGAATCATGTATTATTTTTCCACTGACTGTTTAGCATGGAATAAAAGCTTTTTCTTATCCTCGGTACACATGACCTTAACATAAATTACAATAAACTAAATTAAACTAAAAGCATCTCCACAACCTGTGACCTCTACCACAGGCAGAATGAAACAACACCCCCTGCAGTTTCCCTCAAAGTTTCACCAGGCTGACTTGGAAATATGATGCTGGGTCCGAATCCCAGAACGTCCGCCTCAGCATCACTACAGTACTGCCATCCTTCACCAGAAGGATGGCAGTGGGCCAAGAATACCAGTCACCACCAGCTTCTTGAGAAATAAAGGATAGACAACAAATGTTGGCATTGCACAGATCATGAAAAATGAATACATTTTGGAATTTATTCATTGGAATAATGAAAAATAGATAGGACTGGTTTGGAATGATATGGATCAAGCGTAGGCAGGTGGGACTAGTGTAGCTGGGACGTGTTGCCCGGTGTGGACAAATTGGACCAAAGGGTCTGTTTCCACACTGTATCACTCTATGATTCAAAAAACAAATAAATCCCGGGCAGAATACCAGAAAAACAAATCTATTCCTCATCTAATTTATGTTTTTCGAGAGTACAGATGCTGCACTGGTTTATCCTCTGTTGAGAGAAACGCGTTCTTTCTATCACTTCCAGTTTAGCCTTTATGTTATTGACTAAAATTATTCTTGATCCTCTGTTCATACCAATTAAGATGAAGCAAACCCAACTTTTCAATATTTCCTCAAGGAGAATGCAATAAATACATCATTTGACAATGCAATACACATTCAGTACTTTATTGATATATTAAATAAAATATTATAATGTAAAAACTAAAAACTAAAAACTAAATTAACCCAAACGTTTGGGAATGTGATGAAGATACGTTCTGATTCCAAGGTAAGAGAACCATCATTGAGTCAAGGTGGATGCATAAAATGGCTAACATAGGCTGCCTTCATTCAATAGGCTTTATTGCAGACTTTTTCTTGAAATCTCCTGGGATGTCAGGATTTTAGGATGATTAGACTGATTCCAACTTTTTTTTTAAACAGAATATTTCTAGGTAGCCAATGTTTTTTCAAAGAATTTCACATACACTATATTTCAGAACAGGTTGATTACCTTGAGTTATTTATAAATTCATCCTCCATAAGATTGTAATAAAGAGGAGTCCTTGCGGAACATAGCTGGAGATGCATAGATTCAGCAAAAAACTCTCCTTAATAGCAAGGCGTAGATTTCCCCAATTTCATTTTATTTTGTTCCTGGAAATTAAAGTTCGCTCTTTTAGAAAGGAGGTGAGGGAGAACTTCTTTAGTCGGAGGTTAGTTAATCTGTGGACCTCATTGCCACAAGAGGGCTGTGGAGGCCAAGTCAGTGGATATTTTTAAGACAGAGATAGACAAATTCTTGATTAGAATGGGTGTCAAGGGTTATGGGGAGAAGGCAGGAAATTGGGATTAAGAGGCAGAGATCAACTATGATTGAATGGCGGAGTACACTCAATTGGCTGAATGGCCTAATTCTACTCCTATAACTTGTGAACTTGTGAAATATGGGTTGAAAATCAGAAATGGACAACAAAATATGTACCTTCACAAGCATTGCATTCAGGTCTCTCTGATATTTTCAGTTGCAGTCAAATAAGATGGATGTCCTATTTTACCTCTTCCCTTCTCCAAAGTTGATTGCCTCACATTCCATTGCACCTTGTAACTTTTTCTCACAATTTACCCACCAAAATCTTGAGTCCATTTTATTTATTGGGGCACCAGCGAAGTTGAGACCCAGATTTCCTTATTTTATTTCCTTTATGGATTGACAATGAGTTAGCAGAGGAGTGAAGCACAGTGGTGTACAAGATGAGCTGAGAAGAATCTACGCTAAACATAAAATGCTGGAGTAGCACAGTGGGACAGGCAGCATCTCTGGAGAGGAGGAATGGGTGACGTTTTTTGTCAAGACCAGTGTCACCTATTCTATTTCTCCAGAGTTACTCCAGCATTTTTTGTCTACCTTCGGTATAAACCAGCATCTGCAGTTCCTTCCTACACAATGTCTCGACCCGAAACAGACAGTCTGAAGAAGGGTCTCAACCCAAAACATCACCCATTCCTTCTCTCCAGGGATGCTGCCTGTCCTGCAGAGTTACTCCAGCATTTTGTTTTATATCTTTTGTTAAAACCAGCATCTGCAGTTCCTTCTTACACAAGAATCTAAGGTCAATGGGAGGGGAGAGTTTGATGTTCAATTGGCACAGCTGACATTGTCTTGTCATATAACTCTCTCCATGGCCTTGGTTTTGATCTTCATTCTTGCTGATAGAGATGATTGAGAGCTTCAGATTCCATTGATACCAATGGAAGGAAATGAGATCAGAAAATTAGCAAAATGTGAGCAAAAATGTTGGAAATAGTAAGGAAGGTTTTTAAAGGTACAGCAGGATTTGGCTCACTACAATGGATTGTTCACTGTAACTAAAGACTCCTTCCTCTCCTCACCTCCTCTCATCCACAGCCACAGTCATATCACAGGAGACGCAAGGAAAATTGGAATAAAGAAGTATTCACAGCAAATAATGGTAAAATTAGCTTGGAAAATTAATTTCCAATTTCAGGCAATCAAAGATGGAACAGACTAACAATTATATATAAAGATAGACACAAAGTACTGGAGTAACTCAGCGGATCAGGCAGTATCTCTGGAGAAAGAGGATGGGTGACGTTTCGGGTGGGGACCCTTCCTCAGGCCTTTCAGTGTGAAGGGTCTCGACCCAAAATGTCACCCATCCTTTTTCTCCTGAGATACTGCCTGATCCGCTGAGTTATTCCAGCACTTTGTGTCAAGCTTTGGTATAAACCTGCATCTGCAGTTTCTTTCTACTGAGTTACATATAAATATTATTTTACCTCCAAAATAGCACTAAATGAAGACAGCTCTCCCGGTTAGGGATAGAAAAACTCACTATCCAACACACCAGCCAGCAACATACCCCAGATGTTCAGTACCCTCTGCAATGCGCAGAGCTGCCAATATTTAGATTACACTCTTCTATTTGTTCAATTGGGATCATCTATTAAAAATGGCAAGCAAAAAAAACATCCAACTGGAGTATTTCAGCGGGTGAAGCAGTATCTGTGGAGGCAGTGGTTTGGTTGATGTTTTGGGTCGATACGGCATTTGGACTGGTGAAGGGTTTTGACCGAATACATAGCCAACTCTTTGCATCAACAGATACAGCCTGATCCACTCAGTTTGTTTTTTTTCTTTGCTCCAAATTACAGCAACTGCAATCTCTTGTGTCTCCATTAATAATCACATTCATATTCCCTATAAATATTTTACAGATCTTCAACAGGCTGCCAGTGCTATCTTTACATAAATAGACTAAAGTCCTAAGTCTTCTGGACAGCTTAGGTAATTTGCTTTAGGAAACAATTTTCCACCTCTCCTCTGGTTTTTGTTCAATGTCATATAACCATATAACCATATAACAATTACAGCACGGAAACAGGCCCTCTCGGCCCTTACAGTCCGTGCCGACCATTTGTTTTCCCCTAGTCCCATCTACCTGCACTCAGACCATACCCCTCCATTCCCTTCACGTCCATATACCTATTCACTTTACTTTTAAATGTTAAAATCGATCCTGCCTCCACCACTTCTGCTGGAAGCTCATTCCACACAGCCACCACCCTCTGAGTAAAGAAGTTCCCCCTCACGTTACCCCTAAACTTCTGTCCCTTAATTCTCATGTCATGCCCTCTTGTTTGAATCTTCCCTACCCTCAATGGGAAAAGCTTATCCACGTCAACTCTGTCTATCCCTTTCATCATTTTAAAGACTTCAATCAAGTCCCCCCTTAGCCTTCTGCGCTCCAAAGAATAAAGACCTAACTTGTTCAACCTTTCTCTGTAACATAGTTGCTGGAACCCAGGCAACATTCTAGTAAATCTCCTCTGTACTCTCTCTATTTTGTTGACATCCTTCCTATAATTTTGTACACCTACTCCAGAATTGGTCTTACCAATGCCTTGTACAATTTTAACATTACTTCCCTACTCCTATATTCAATGCTCAGATTTATAAAGGCCAGCACACGAAAGGCTTTCTTTACCACCCTATCTACATGTGATTCCACCTTCAGGGAACTATGCACAGTTATTCCTCGATCCCTCTGTTCCACAGCATTCCTCAATTCCCTACCATTTACCATGTACGTCCTATTTTGATTTGTCCTGCCAAGATGTAGCACTTCACACTTAACAGCATTAAACTCCATCTGCCATCTTTTAGCCCACTTTTCCAAATGGCCCAAATCTCTCTGTAGACTTTGAAAATCTACTTCATTATCCACAACACCACCTATCTTAGTATCATCTGCATACTTACTTATCCAATTTTCCACCCCATCATCCAGATCATTGATGTACATGACAAACAACAGTGGACCCAACACAGATCCCTGAGGCACCCCACTGGTCACCGGCTTCCAACCTGACAAACAGCCATCCACCATTACTCTCTGACATCTCCCATTCAGCCACTGTTGAATCCATCTTGCTACTCCGCCATTAACACCCAAAGATTGAACCTTCTTAACCAACCTTCCATGGGGAACCTTGTCAAAGGCCTTACTGAAATCCATATAGACAACATCCACTGCTTTACCCTCATCAAGTTCCCTAGTTACCGCTTCAAAAAATTCAAGAAGGTTTGTCAAACATGACCTTCCAGGCACAAATCCATGTTGACTGTTCCTGATCAGACCCTGTTTATCCAGATGCTTATATATATTATCTCTAAGTATCCTTTCCATTAATTTGCCCACCACTGACGTCAAACTAATAGGTCTACAATTGCTAGGTTTATTCTTTGAACCCTTTTTAAACAATGGAACAACATGCGCAGTACGCCAATCCTCCGGCACTATTCCCGTTTCTAATGACATTTGAAATATTTCTGTCATAGCTCCTGCTATTTCTACACTAACTTCCCTCAATGTCCTAGGGAATATCCTGTCAGGACCTGGAGACTTATCCACTTTTATATTTTTCAAAAGTGTCAGTACTTCCTCCTCTTTGAATCTCATAGTTTCCATAGCTACTCTACTTTTTTCCCTTACCTCACAGAGTTCAATATTCTTCTCCATGGTGAATACCGAAGAAAAGAAATTGTTCTTTATCTCCCCCATCTCCTTTGGCTCTGCAGATAGCTGTCCATTCTGGTTCTCTAATGGTCCAATTTTAACCCTCGTTATCCTTTTGCTATTAATATAGCTGTAGAAACCCTTTGGATTTACTTTCACCTTTCTTGCCAAAGCAACCTCATATCTTCTTTTAGCCTTCCTAATTTCTTTCTTAAGATTCTTTTTACATTCTTTATACTCCTCTAGCACCTCATTTACTCCATGCCTCCTACAATTATTGTAGTTATCTCTCTTTTTTCGAAACGTGTCCAATTTCCCTTGAAAACCATGGCTCTTTCCAATTTTTACTATTTCCTTTCAACCTAACAGGGACATAAAGATTCTGTACTCTTACAATTTCCCCTTTAAATGTCCTCCATTTCTCTTCTACATCCTTCCCATGAAACAAAGTGTCCCAATTCACTCCTTTAAAATCCTTACGCATTTCCTCAAAGTTAGCCTTTCTCCAATCAAAAATCTCCACCCTAGGTCCAGTTCTGACTCTCTCCATAATTATATTGAAACTAATGGTATTGTGATCACTGGTCCCGAAGTGCTCACCAACACATACCTCCGTCACCTGACCTGCCTCATTTCCTAACAGGAGGTCCAGCACTGCCCCTTCTCAGGTCGATACCTCTATGTACTGCTGCAAAAAACTATCCTGCACACATTTTATAAACTCCAAACTATCCAGCCCATTTACAGAATGTGTTTCCCAGTCTATTTTTGGAAAATTGAAATCTCCCACAATCACTACCTTGTGCTTACTACTAATATCTGCTAGCTCCTTACATATTTGCTCTTCCAATTCTCGCTCTCCATTTGGCGGTCTATAGTACACCCCTAAAAGTGTTGCTACACCGTTCCCACTTCTCAGTTCCACCCAAATAGCCTCCCTAGACGAGCCCTCTAATCTATCCTGCCAAAGCACTGCTGTAATATCTTCTCTGACAAGCAATGCAACACCTCCCCCTCTGGTCCCTCCAATTCTATCACACCTGAAGCAATGAAATCGTGGAATATTTAGTTTCCAATCACAGCCCTCCTGCAACCATGTTTCACTGATTGCCACAACATCATATTTCCAGGTGTCAATCCAGGCTCTAAGTTCATCCACCTTACTTACAATGCTCCTAGCATTAAAATATACAGATTTTAGAAACCCACCATCCCTTATTCTCTGTCTATTATCTTTTTCATCTTTCTCGCCTACATTTTGGGTCCGAGTGCTTCCCTTCTCTGCCTCTTGCCCCACACCCTGACCCCTAGCCCCCTCTACCCTAGTCCCTCCCCCCAGCCTTTCTAGTTTAAAGTCTCCCCAGTAGCCTTTGCAAATCTCCCTGCCAGGATATTGGTCCCCCTCGGGTTCAAGTGCAACCCGTCCTTTGTGTACAGATCATGCCCTCCCCAAAAGAGGTCCCAATGATCAAGGAACCTGAATCCCTGCCCACTGCACCAGTCCCTCAGCCACGCATTTATCCTCCACCTCATTTCATTCCTACTCTCGTATCACCACGCGATACTGCCTGGTGCCAGGATCACGCGGCACAGGCAGTAATCCTGAAATCGTTACCCTTTTGGTCCTTCTCCTTAACTTTCCCCCCAACTCCCTAAATTCTCCCTTCAGGACCTCGTCACTTTTTCTGCCTATGTCATTGGTACCTATGTGTACCACAACATCAGGCTCCTCTCCCTCCCTTATCAGAATCTTTTGGACACGTTCTGACACATGCGAGACCCTGGCACCAGGGAGGCAAACTACCATCCGGGTCTCCCGACTGCGTCCACAGAATCGCCTATCCGACCCCCTAACTATAGAGTCCCCTATTACAATTACCCTCCTCTTTTTGCTACCCTTCTGAGCATCAGGGCCCGTCTCTGTGCCGGAGGCCCGGCCGCTGTTGCTGCCCCCAGCTAGGCTGTCCCCTCCAATCGTACTCAAACCCGAGTACCTATTTTCCAGGTGTACGGTCACAGGGGTACTCTCTAGCCACTGCCTCTGCCCCTTGCCCTTCCTAACCGTGACCCACTTGTCTGCCTCCTGTCGTCTGGGAGTGACTACCTCCCTGTAGCTCCTCTCTATGACTTCCTCACTCTCCCTGACCAGACGGAGGTCATCGAGCTGCTGCTCCAGGTTCCTAACACAGTCCTTTAGGAGCCCCATCTCGACACACCTGGCGCAGATGTGGACGTCTGGAGCGCTATCAGATTTCCTGACCTCCCACATCTGACATCCAGAACAGTACACTGCCCTGGCCTTCATACTCCCCCCCTTACACAGGATACAATATCAACACAATATAAAATCACTACAAACTGCTGAAATCTGACTGTAAATCAGCTGTTTACCCTGGTCCACTTCCCACCAATCAGCTGCTTACCCTAGTCCACTTCCCACCAATCAGCGGCTTCCTCAAAAAAACCCACTTCTCCAAATGGAACGTTATGGATTTAGGTAAGCCCCGCGCTTGATTTTAAACCTTACCGGTCGGGTGTCGCTCCTCCCCCTCCTTCTCTTCCAACGGCTCCTGTGGGCCTCTGTAAAAAACAAGCCCCGCGCTTGATTTTAAAGCTTACCGGTCGGGTGTCGCTTTTGAAAAAAAACAAGCCCCGCGCTTGATTTTAAAGCTTACCGGTCGGGTGTCGCTCCTCCCCCTCCTTCTCTTCCAATGGCTCCTGTGGGCCTCAATGTCACAATGGTGTTGCGAGACTAAAATGAGCAAAATGTCCCTGATGAAGTTTGTTTTATCCAGTGTCAAGATGGTTTAGGTTGTTTTGATTTATGTTATTAATACAACTTAAGATTTTGCTTAGCTCTTGCACAATTTCCTTGCACCGTTTATGAATCTTCAGTGATCGATGTCCAATGACAACCAGATCTTTTATTTTCCCTCCCAAATCAGAGAACACCACTAATTACAGAATGGAAACCTACCGTATACAGTTATCAATTACCATTCTCGGGATGTAGCAGTGAACTATACTCAAATATCGTGGCAAACAAATGCATTTCAATCAGTTCCCCAGGAACTTTATTAAATACAATGGCATGACTGTTCTTGAGAAATTAAAAGTATGTTTCAACCCCTTGAATCAATCTGCAATTCCTGGAAATTCACTCTAATGTCAAAGGCCTGGCAGGGAACAGATGCAGACATACAATTATTTTTTGGATAGAATCTTGGCAATCATGCATTTAACATTTATCTATTATTATACTAAAAGTCTCATCTTGACCACTTCCTGTCTACGTTGTTAAATGATTTTAGAAAAAAACGACCCTATATCACTATGATTTTTTTTGCCATCTTACTCACAGTCCTCGACTGGAGCAGCCCCAAGGATTTTTCCGATCGCTGAAAAATAAAAAAGTTATGAATGTTTACAAAATCTTGAGATCAGCTGATTTGTACTCTTGCCTGTCAATCAACTTCCGGGGGGGGGGGGGGGGGGGGGGGGGGGAGTGCAGGAGTATAAAGCCCCAGATGAGTCAATCACTCTGGAAGATAGTGAAGGAGAGTCCACAACTGTGATTTTATGCTGTGAGGCAACTAAACTGTGAGTCTACTGAACTGTGAGTCTGCTGAACTGTAAGTTGCGATGTACTTGCAATAAATGATTTGTTAGCCCTTAATGAAAATGAAATGAGTTGGTTGGCCTGCCCTGTGCTTGAAACTGAAATGGAAATGGAAATGAAATGCAAATGAAATGAGTTGTTTGGCCTGCCCTGGGCCTGAAACTGAAATGGAAATGGAAATGAAATGAAAATGAAATTAGTTGTTTGGCCTGCCTGAAACCACTAATTTCAGCCCACCTGGCCCCTATTAGCCAACAAACCAGTCCTTTTTGCCCAAAATGCCCGTATTAGCCCAGGAGCAGAATTTTGGCCCAAAAGGCCCATGCCAGGCTAGGAAAAGTCCAGAAAAATTGCCTTTCACTGAGATTTCACTCAGATTTTTTTTAAGATTCCCTTCGGCCCATCAGGCCTGTACTAGCCTAGGAGGAGTCCCTTCGGCCCATCAGTAAGATTTCCCCCTGCAAGTATTAAACCTCACGCCTGTATTTTTCTCCCTCCCTTCATTGGCTCCCTGTGAGATCCAGACCAGGATAGACGTGCCTCCTTCATTGCTGTGATCTGCAGAAAAAGACGAAAAATGTCTAAAAATGATTCTCCACCCTCTCCCCTTTCTCTCTCACAGACTCTCTCACCTGTATTGGGCAGAATTTCTGGCAGTTTCTGAGCTGCCAACCCACCAGGCCTGAGTGACTAAGCTTCCAGCCTACCAGGCCTGAGTGACTGAGCTGCAGGCCTACTGGGCATGAGTGACTGAGCTGCCAGCCCACCAAGCCTGAGTGACTGAGCTGCTAGCCCACCAGGCTTGAGTGACTGAGCTGCCAGCCCACCAATCCATTCGGCCCACAATGTTCATACTAGCCCTCTGGAAACCAGTCCCTTCGGCCCACAACACCCATACTAGCACTCCAGAAAGCCCCCACCCTCCCCAACTGGCGACTAATATTGGAATTGGTGGAGAGGTGGAATATTGTGTTAGGGGACCAGCTCTCCCGTGTGAACATGGGACCCAACGGGTCCCACTTAGTCTAGTCTTTATGTTATTTGTCATAAGAGATTGGGATTTGCTTTCTCTATGCCATAGTTAAGTCATTAATTTAGTACAGAATATAGAACAGTACAGAATATAGTTTATGCACAGTAACAGGCCCTTTAGCCCACAATGTTTGTGACAAACACAATTAAAATGATGCCATCTGCCTATACGTAATTCCATATACCACAATTTCCTGAACTTACAAGTGCCTATCGAGAAGCTTCTTAAACGCCACTATCGTATCTGCCTCCAGTACCAACCCTGGCAGTGTGTTCCAGGTGCTCATCATTCTGTGTAAAAAACATGCCCTACACTCCTTTAAACGTTCTCCCTCTCACTTTACAGCTATGCCTTCCAATGCTGGACATTTCCACCCTGGGAAAAAGGTTCTGTCTACCCTATTCATGCCTCAAAATTTTATATACTTCTATCAAGACTCCCCTCTACGGACTTCCGGTGGTGCTATGGCGACCTGAGACGTGCGCCATTTAGCTCCGCTCCGCAAAAATCGTAAAATGGCCAAAAATAATAAACTGACTGAAGAAAAACGCTTACCGGCTGATGCCCGTTGTTGCGTAAGTGACTTCACCAAAAATCGACCCGACTACGGTATTTTAAATGGCTAGTTGATGGTACAAGAAAAGGAATCTTCCCAATCCACCTCCTAGCAGACCCAAAGCCACACAAGGGAAAAAACTACAAGAGGAGGTGAGGAAGTTTCTAAAGTCTCTAAGGAAGAAGTTTCTACTCTGACTATGGAACAAGAACATGTGAAAACATTAAGACAAGCTTTGGTGCAAGACATTAAAGATTTATCGGCTGAAAAGCTTGAAAAGCTGGACACGAAACTGGGTGAGCAAATTACTGAGCAACTTACTGACAAAGTCAGCATGGATTTACAAAAGGGAAATCATGTCTGACGAATCTTGTGGAATTTTTCGAGGATGTAACTAGTAGCGTGGATAAGGGAGAACCAGTGGATGTGGTATATCTGGACTTCCAGAAGGCTTTCGACAAGGTCCCACATAAGAGATTAGTATACAAACTTAAAGCATACGGTATTAGGGGTTCAGTATTGATGTGGATAGAGAACTGGCTGGCAAACAGGAAGCAAAGAGTAGGAGTAAACGGGTCCTTTTCACAATGGCAGGCAGTAACTAGTGGGGTTACCGCAGGGCTCAGTGCTGGGACCCCAGCTATTTACAATATATATTAATGATCTGGATGAGGGAATTGAAGGCAATATCTCCAAGTTTGCGGATGACACTAAGCTGGGGGGCAGTGTTCGCTGTGAGGAAGATGCTAGGAGACTGCAAGGTGACTTGGATAGGCTGGGTGAGTGGTGCAAATGTTTGGCAGATGCAGTATAATGTGGATAAATGTGAGGTTATCCACTTTGGTGGCAAAAACAGGAAAGCAGACTATTATTTAAATGGTGGCCGATTAGGAAAAGGGGAGATGCAGCGAGACCTGGGTGTCATGGTACACCAGTCATTGAAAGTAGGCATGCAGGTGCAGCGGGCAGTGAAAAAAGCGAATGGTATGTTAGCTTTCATAGCAAAAGGATTTGAGTACAGGAGCAGGGAGGTTCTACTTCAGTTGTACAGGGTCTTGGTGAGACCACACCTGGAGTATTGCGTGCAGTTTTGGTCTCCAAATCTGAGGAAGGACATTATTGCCATAGAGGGAGTGCAGAGAAGGTTCACCAGACTGATTCCTGGGATGTCAGGACTGTCTTATGAAGAAAGACTGGATAGACTCGGTTTATACTCTCTGGAATTTAGGAGATTGAGAGGGGATCTTATAGAAACTTACAAAATTCTTAAGGGGTTGGACAGGCTAGATGCAGGAAGATTGTTCCCGATGTTGGGGAAGTCCAGGACAAGGGGTCACAGCTTAAGGATAAGGGGGAAATCCTTTAAGACCGAGATGAGAAAGACTTTCTTCACACAGAGAGTGGTGAGTCTCTGGAACTCTCTGCCACAGAGGGTAGTTGAGGCCAGTTCATTGGCTATATTTAAGAGTGAGTTGGATGTGGCCCTTGTGGCTAAGGGGATCAGAGGGTATGGAGAGAAGGCAGGTACGGGATACTGAGTTGGATGATCAGCCATGATCATATTGAATGGCGGTGCAGGCTCGAAGGGCTGAATGGCCTACTCCTGCACCTAATTTCTATGTTTCTATGTTTCTATGTAAAGCAGGACATTGCTGCTGGTGGATCAGAAATATGTGATAAGATCGACACGGTAAAGGTTCGCATAGAGGAGGTGAATTCCTCTTTGAGGGGGGAAATCAAAAGGATTGAAATGGATATCAACAGCAAATTAGACCCCATTCTCACCACTTCAAAAAAACAGTGATGCCATCCGAGAATTGGAATCTTCTGCTACAGAAATCACTCAGACAGCACAAAGACTGAAGGCGGAATTGGAGTGTGTTTCTGGGCAATTGGCCAAGATAACCGAAAAATGTCTAGATCTTGAAGGGAGCTATAAACGTCAGAATTTAAGGATTGTCGGGGTGAAGGAAGGAAAAGAAAATGGTAAAGACACTCGTGATTTTGCAGTTCAATTACACTAAGTGGTATTTAATTTGGATGAGAGACCAAAACTTGACTGGGCACATAGAGCTCTGAGAGCCCGACCAGGATTTGCAACTCCACCAAGGCAGTTGATTTTGAAGTTTCCTCACTCCTACGTCCTTGAAGACATCATGAAGAAAGTGGCAAACAAAAGAAATCTGATTTATGAATTTGGTGAAAAACTACAAAAATTATTGTCAAGGCAGCTTAGAAAATCAGATGAGGAAAAAATGATATATAAAATCAGATCAAAACAAGGTGAAATATTAACTTTGCCAAAACATATTAATGACAGATTTCTGCATTACTATCAAAAACTTTATTCAACCAAACTGACGGGGCAATCGGATGGAATGGAAGCATTCTTACATGAATGTCATATCAAAGGTTTAGATCAGGAAGGCAAAGACTTGTTAGATGCTGAAATATCAGTAAAAGACATTGAGGAATCAATCAGATTATTGAAAAATGGAAAAGCTGCTAGCCCTGATGGCCTAAGTGCTGAATTTTATAAGAAGTTTCATGACTTGATTTCCCCACGTTTACAAGCGATATATAAATATACTTACGAACAAGGAAAGTTACCAGAAACTCTAAATGAGTCCACAATCACACTCATTCCTAAAGTAGACAAGGATCTGGAAGATCCTGGATCATATAGAGCAATTGCTCTTCTAAATACTGATCAAAAAATATTAACTAAAATTTTATCCCAAAGGTTAAGTTTAGTGATTAATAAACTAATACATCATGATCAAACAGGCTTTATTCCCAAACGTTACTTCACTTATAACTTGAGACGACTATTCAATATCATATATTCAAAAAGAGTTAATGATATTGAATTAGCTGTCATTTCACTAGATGCGGAAAAAGCATTCGACCATGTTGAATGGCCTTACTTATTTAAGATAATGCAGAAATTTCAACTGGGCGATAGATTTTGTAAATGGGTTAAAATTTTGTACTCCAACCCTACAGCAAAAATACTAATAAACCAAATGTTATCAGCTAAATTTAATCTTTCTAGGGGTTGTAGACAAGGATGCCCGTTATCACCTTTATTATTTGCTCTCGCAATCGAGCCATTAGCCGAAAGGATTAGATCAGATCCAGAAATATACGGATACAATACTAATACCACAACGAATAAAATATCTTTATATGCAGACGATGTTTTAATATATATCACAAAACCGGAGATCAGTATTCCTAACTGACTTAACATTATAAATAAATTGGGATAAAAGTGAAATTATGCTTATAACTGGATAAAAGTAAACATATTACAACAATTTCTGTTTAAAATAGTTACGGATAAATTTAAATACCTAGGAATTAATGTATCCAAATCTTATAATCTATTATTCGAATTAAATTATCCTCAGTTATTGGATAAACTAAAAAAGAATGTTTTATACTGGAAAACACTACCAATATCAATCATTGGCAGAATAAATGCTATAAAAATGGTCTTTTTACCACAATTATTATATTTATTTCAAGCTATCCCTTTATATCTCCCAAAATTTTTTTTCAAAAAAATCGATTCTATTATTAACAGCTTTATTTGGGTTTATAAAAATCACAGAATAAGTAAAAAACATTTATGTAAATCCAAGATAAATGGAGGATTAGCGTTTTTTAATATAATTTTTTATATTATTTTTGGGCGGTTCAGATTAAGAATATGAATTTTTGGCTGGTAAAAATCAACCAGGAACCAGCTTGGCTAAAGAAGGAAATGGAAGACTGTTTACCATTTGATATAAGTTCGATTCTTCTTGCTCCAAGTGAAGTACAAAAAAAAACTTACGGGGATAGCCCTATAATTTATAGCAATATAAGTATTTGGAAACAAATAGTTAAGACTTTACATCTGGATAATATGTCACTCTGTTTACCAATTATTAATAATCCTTTATTTGAACCTTCTATATTGGATAAGCGGTTTAGACACTGGAAAAATTTAGGAATTATAAGGATAGAACACCTTTACAGGAAAGGAAAAATTTCTATACTTTCAAGAATTAAAAGATATCTATGGATTACACCCAAATAACTTGTTTAGGTATTTACAAATTAGAGACTATATCAAGTCAAACATGCAAGGCTATAAGAATAGAGTGCCAGGATTATTGGATGAGTGGCTTAACAAGCACCCAAATACAGAAAAATGAATAGCATGCATATATAATACTCTTTTGGATAGGGAAGTCCCAACAACAGAATCATACCGACAGATATGGGAAAATGAAATAGGTCTATCTATAATGAAAGACACTTGGGAAGAAAGTTTACAACGTACACACCGATGCTCATTAAATGCCAGACATACTTTGGTACAATTTAAAGTAATACATAGATTACGCTGCTCAAAAACAAAATTAAATAGAATTTTTCCTAATATTTCTTCTATTTGCAATAAATGTCAGAATTTAGAAGCCAACTTAGCACATAGTTTTGTAACATGCATAAAACTTAATAGTTATTGGGCTGATATTTTTGGAATCATCTCTGAGGTTCTTAAAACTAAATTGGACCCTGATCTAAAGTTAATAATATTAGGAGTCCCTGACTAAAACCCCTGTCTCACGGTCGGAGTTGACCCACGAGTGACCACGAGTTTTCACTCGCAGTAATCACATACAATCAACGTAGCGGGAACGTCGGAACTCTTGCGAGCAACTTAGCGACTCGTGGCGCTAACGGCAGGTACTCGGGAAACTTGTTAACTCGTAAAAAAATCAAACATGTTTGATTTTTTCCACGAGTCAAATTTACTGTTCAAGTTAAAAATGGAAACATTTTAACTCGTTGTAATAACGTAGCGGCCCGTGCGTTTACGTTAATGACTCGTGAGTCTACCGTGGGAACTCTTTAACTCAGCGGGCAGGCAGCATCTCTGGAGAGAAGGAATGGGTGACAGGATGACATTTCCAAATTTCTCCAGCCCCATGTGTTCACTTTTTGTCAACCAGCATCTGCCCTTTCTTGTGTAAGTCATTATTTGTGTCCGTGGCAGTTGATTGTCGCTCCCTTCAGTTTCCCAGGGGGTCGGGACGGGACTGGAGTTATTCACTAACTGACAACAACATGGTGGTATTGATATCATTTGGTTTATTGTTTCACATGCAACGATGTACAATGAAAAACTTTGCCTGCGTGCTATCCATTAAAATCATACCGTATGCGAGTACAATCAAGTTGTATTAAGTCATACCAACGGCCGCACGGTTCAAGGGGAAATTCAAGTTCTTTTCAAGGGGAAGGCTTCTTTTTTACGCATGATTCAAAATACAAGAAGCCAATCGTCCATCAAGTCTGAGGATCATGATTCCAAGCGTGAAATATCCATGTCCCGCCACAGATGCTGCCTGACCCGTTGAATCGTCCGGTAATTAGTTTTTTGTTCAAGATTCCAGTATCTCCTGGTTCTTGTGTCTCAACCATGTACCGCCACTCACACACTGTATTCCCATCTGCCCCACTGCCTGCACTCATTTATCGCGCTCGTACCATCACCTCCCTTCACCCTACCCTATTCCCCCTTCCCTCCACCCCCACTAACCTACACTGGGGTCACATCAAGCAGCCAATACAACGAGAGCCCCTCGCGCCTTCGGGAAGTGACAGGAAACCGGAGCACACGCGGGTAAAGCACGTGGGGACGGGTTGAATGAACAAAGTCCACACAGGCAGAACCCACGTCGTTGGATCTCGCTGGCGGCTGCTGTAAACACTGGAACACTCCGCCAGCCACAGCAGCGTTTGTGATGGGGCAGTGCAGTGAATTTATCAACGAAATAAGATGCACGTCACCCAGATAAATTGTCATCGATTTATATTCCAGATATGTTACTTTCTTCACAGAATTTCCAAAGGTCTCTGCGCTGAGGCCACCATCAGTACTAGGCGGCCCTTCGGATCACGGACAACACGGGGTACGAACACAAACACCGGAGGATGAGAAACCCGCCGCCCCCCCAATACGCCCCCCTCCCACCCCCGGAACTCGCCCTCATCACCCACCCCCACCTGCAGCAGGGTCTCCAGTCCCAAACGGTTTAGTCCTAGGTTTATTATTTTCACATATATAAAGGTTTTGTTTTGCATTCTGTCCAGTCAAAGTAAATAATATCAAAGATAACTACAATCAAGCTGAAAAGGAACAGATATAATGTGCAGCATATAGTTCTCAGCATTGCATAGTCACAACACGCTAACATTTATACAATATCCTCGCATCTCTTTTCGGAGAACACAGTTCTTTTACCTGCGTAAATCACATTGAAGTGCAGCCAGTAATGGCAACGGGAATCCAGAACCTCGTCAATGAAGGTCCAGAGTACAACATCCGGACATAGTCACAAAAAGCTGGAGTAACTCAGCAGGACAGGCAGCATCCCTGGAGAGAAGGAATGTCTGAAGTAGGGTCTCGACCCGAACCGTCACCCATTCCTCCTGATGCAGCCTGTCCCGCTGAGTTACTCCAGCATTTTGTGCCTATGGAAAGGGAATAAGGCTTTTCAATTTAGTTTATTGTCACGTGTATCGAGGAATAGTGAAATTCGGTCAGCTGAAAGACAATACATTATTACAATCGAGCGCATTACAGGTGTTTGTGTAAAATTGTCCCTATTGTATATTGGTCGCTGGTCGGTGCGGACTCGGTGGCCCTGAAGGGCCTGTTTTCGCGCTAATCTAACTAATCTAAGTGAACCTTTGCATACTGAAATAAATATTAAAGAGTCATGTAATATCCTTTAAATAATAACAAGACTGCTGCATGAGAGACAGGTGCAGACTGTTGTGGATTAAAATAAGGCTGGAGGGAGGTCTCCGTCCTGATCCCGGGCTGTGATCAGCGGGTTCCACTGCCCAACAGGTGCAACGCCTCGTCAGGTTACACCTGAGGCTTTTCCCAAACCCTTTTCTCAGCTTTCGTCTATATTCAGGTCAGTTTAATGTCCAAATAGAACATGTCCAAATAGAAACACTGTGTCACTTTTCAGGAGACGTTGTCAGCTCAAGAGTAAACGGGAGACGAACTTGGTTAACTCAGGAGGAGAACTTGTAACATCGCAGTGAACGGCAAAATACCATACTCGTGGGATCTCGGTTCAAACACTTGAACATCAACTCAGGATCTCGTGCACAACCACGAGTCTGTCACTCGGGGTCACTCGTGGGTCAACTCGCACCGTGAGACAGGGCCATCAAGCTTAATATTAACAGTAAGTCAAAGAAATTTTCTTGATTACTGTTTGATAATTGGAAAAAAATTAATATTAAAATTCTGGAAGGGAACATTATCCCCCACAATCAAAATGTGGACTGTGGAAATGTCGGAGACGTTGCATTTGGAGAGAATTAGGTTTGTCCTAATGGACAAATATGAACTTTTTGAACAAATATGGTCTCCATTCATTGATTACATAAAGGGGTAGCTGAGCTCAGCACCGTAACTCAATAAGTACCCTGGTGTAGGATTAGATGAAAAAAGTATTGGGATCTGTATACATGTCTCAATAGATATTGTTATATGAAACTGTTCCATTCAATGTAAAGATTCCTTTTTTAAATGTTTTATTATATAATAATTGTTTTTATTTTTTTTTAATTTTTCTTTATCTTTATTCTTTTTTATTTTATTTTTTTTATTATATAATCATTATTATTTAATCACAATGTCTTGATTATTGATTTATACTTTTACTTTTTTTTTCACTCCCTTACCTTCCCAAAAAAAAATCAAAAGCAGTAGCATAAATAAATTATCCCGGAATATCTATACAACGTTTGTGATAAGTCTGATTTGTATTTGAAGTGCTGTTGTACCTTAGATAATAGGCAATGCTTCTAATAAAAATATTAAACAAAAAAAAAAGAAATCTGATTTTTGAAGGGAACACCAGACAAATCTTCAGAGATTACCCAGCCGAAGTCGTCAAGAAAAGAGCACTCTTCACCAAGTCAATAGTCATTCTGAGAGACATACAAGATCTCAGATACGGCCTAATGTACCCAGCCAAACCTAGAGTCACATATAAAGGGGCTGAACGCTTCTTTACTGATCCAGAGGAAGCATTTAAGTTTGCGCAAGATACTGCGGACTCTAAGGATAAGTAACTACTTTACATAGTTTTGTCACGAAGGTACATTGAGCTTATCTTAAAGTGCCACTCAAGAGGACCACATCCTATTTACCTTGAAGTCATACTGTGTGTTTAAGTCATTCTATCTGTATTCAATTATACAGCGGTTATAAAAGAGATTATGGTTTACAATGAGCTTATAATTATTTTATATTGTATGCATTTATACTGGGTTTAAATCTAAAATGTTCTTATAAGATGGCAGACATTATAGAATAAGTTTTGTTAAGTCTTGGGGAAGCTTAGAGATTGAATTGGAATGCATGTGAAAACTAGGGAGGCACTGTCAGGCAGAGTGGGAGGGAGGGAGAGAGAGAGATTACTCAATCTTTGTACACCACAACTGTATCAACAATCTGCCACAGGCTCTCTCACTCCGAAGTTTTTAATAGCTTATCTAATATACTAATATACTAATAGAAATAAGTCAAGCATTAAGTCGTGTATTTTAACTTAACATCTAATATTTCATTACGAGAGTTACCAGATTTGTGTCATGTCCTTGTAGTCTGCTCATATTTGAGGGCGATTGTAGACCGCCCAATATAGTGCCGGTTAGACCTCCTGACAGTTTGCATGACAGAGCGAGAGGGAGTGCGGTAGAGAAAGCGAGGCGTGGGCTTGATGTGGTGGAGAGTTGGAGGCAGAGGCAGGAAGAGTGGACATGGGAGAGCTGTGGAGAGTCATCAAGGGTGAGAATTGGTGGGGGTTGGTTGGGGTGGTCACGGAGAGTTGGGGGAGTTGGGGAGTGACGAGGGAAGGTGAGGGGCCCAGGGAGAGGGCAGAGGTTAATAGAGAGAGAGGGGTCGAGTAAGTGTTGACAGGCATTGAGCATGTTGTGGCAAGATGTGGGGAAGTCTAGAGATTGTATTGGAATGTATTGGGAAGCTGGGGGGAGTTGAAGGGTGTTAGAGAGGGAGGGAGAGAGAGTAATCGCTCTGTCTATACAACTGCAGGTGGCATTAACAAACCACTTTAAGTTCACCTACTTTGAATTGGCTATTTATTAGACATATCAATATCAGTAAGGTATCTAATAAGTCTTATATATTAATCTAAATAACAAATATTCACCTAGTTATTCACTGTATAAAAAGATATCTAATCTTTTGGGAATCTGGTTTTCCAGACGAATTTATATACTGATTTTTTTTTATTCTTTGCTGTTCAGCACTTTTTTAATTCTTTAAGGAGCGGAGTTATTTGATATTAATATCTACGGAAGTTAACAAGAATAATTCCACCATGGGGTCGCAGCACGTCTATATGCTGTAATTTCTGTTGGTTTTCTTTTTCACTTTTTAGTCTTTCTATTGGATTCTTTAGCTATCTTTGTTAATGCACCTTTTTCTGGGAGATACCTGCAGGGGATTGGAATAGGGCTCACCCACCCAGCAACTAAAAGTTTTATTTTAAATATTGTGTTACACCATTTGAAACAAAGGAAACCATGTAAGCTTTAATGCAAGACAATCCCTCTAGGAAAATTGGAGGAATTACTTTTTGTAGTTGGAACGTCAGGGGAGTCAATGAGCCAATTAAAAGGGGCAAGGTTTTAGCCCATTTAAATCTATTAATACTGATATAATATTTTTACAGGAGACACATCTTAAAGATGGAACTCATAACAGGCTGAAGGCTAACTGTTAACGAAGAAACTGCAGATGCTGGAGAATCGAGGGTTACACAAAAAGCTGGAGAAACTCAGCGGGTGCAGCAGCATCTAAGGAGCGAAGGAGATAGGCGACGTTTCGGGTCGAGACCCTTCTTCAGACTGGTCAGGGATCAGGGAAACGAGAGATATAGACGGTGATGTGAGAGATAAAGAACAATGAATGAAAGATATGCAAAAAAGTATCGATGATAAAGGGAACAAGCCATTGTAAGCTGTTTGTGGTGTGAAAATGAGAAGCTAGTGCGACTAGGGTGGGGGAGGGAGATAGAGATAGAGGGAATGCCAGGGCCCGAGGGCTGAGGGAGAGGTGGGAGGGGGAGGAGACAGCAGGGGTTAACAGAATTGAGAAAATTCAATGTTCAAACCTAAAGGATGCAAACTCCCCAAGCGGAATATGAGGTGCTGTTCCTCCAACTTGCGGCGTTGCTCACTCTGGCCATGGAGGAGGCCCAGGACCGAGAGGTCGGATACGGAATGGGAGGGGGAGTTGAAGTGCTGAGCCACCGGGAGGTCGGGTTGGTTTTTGCGGACCGAGCGGAGGTGTTCGGCGAAACGATCGCCAAGCCTCCTCTTGGTCTCACCGATATAGATCATCTGGCATCTGGAGCAGCGGATGCAGTAGATGAGGTTGGAGGAGGTGCAGGTGAACCTCTGTCGGACCTGGAAGGACTGCTTGGGTCCCTGAAAGGAGTGGAGGGGGGAGGTGAAGGGACAAGTGTTGCATTTCTTGCGGTTGCAAGGGAAAGTGCCCGGGGAAGGAGTAGAGCGGGAGGGGAGGGAAGAATTGACCATTGAGTCGCGGAGGGAGCGGTCTTTGTGGAAGGCAGACAGGGGGGGAGATGGGAAGATGTGGCGGGTGGAGGGGTCACGTTGGGGGTGGCGAAACTGGCGGAGGACTATCTGTTGTGGCGAAACTGGCGGAAGGCTAACTGGATTGGTCTATTATACCACTCTACTTTTCTTTCTAAAGCAAGAGGTGCTGCGATTATAATTCGTAAAGGCATACTATTTAAACACAAAGCTACTATAGCTGATAAGGAGGGTAGGTACATTATAGTATCTGGGGAGCTATACTCAACCCTACTTACTCTGGTGAATATCTATGCTCCTAATATTGATAACACACATTTTTTTAATAAAATAATCAACATAATCTCAGACTCCAGTCAGCAAAATCTGATAATTGGAGGAGACTTCAATTGTGTACTGGACCCTTATCTGGATAAATCCTCACAGCAAAGGAGATACTGTACAAAATCAAAATCCAGTGAACTTTTAAATACTTACATAAAAAATACAAACATAAGTGACGTATGGAGGATTGCTAATCCATCCGGAAGAGAATATTATTTTTATGCAGGTGTTCACAAAACATATACATGAATTGATTACTTTCTGGTGGACGTAAAATTGATCCTTTATACTATCAATCCTAAATATCATAATAACATCATTTCTGATGTTATTTCCATTAACCTTCTCCTTAAAATTAGAATAAAAAAAACGTTCTGGAGATTTAATCCACAAATATTAAATGAGCCAGGTTGTAGTGATTATCTGAAGCAACAGATGGAACTATTTTAAGAGACAAACGACACACCTGGCATTTCGGCTTCTTAATTGTGGGAATCTTTTAAGGCCTTTATCAGAGGTTCTATTATTTCATATCAAGCTTATCAAAACAAAAAAAATAGGTTGGTGCAACTGGAATTAGAAAAACAGATTAAACAGCTTGATTTAGAAAACGTTTAGAGATCCATCTACTGTTAAACACAATAAGATAGCAGCATTAAAATTCAAGTTAAAATCAAATCCTCTCCGCAAAAGTTAAGTTATTTCAATACACTAAGCGAAAAACCTTTGAATTTGGTGATAAACCGCATACACATCTGGCACGCCAGTTGGAAATTGGAAAAAGATCATACTATTCAAAAAATCAGATCAGAAAAAGGTGAGCTGCTTACACTCCTTAAAAGATATTAACGAAAGATTCTTGAAATTCTATCAACATTTATATGCATCTAAAACTTCAGCCGAAAGCATAAAGATCAAAATCTTTATTGACAATTGTAACCTTCCATCACTCAATGAGGTGGAACGAGAAGAATTAGGAGCGGAGATTACAGTAAAAGATATTGAAGAGACTATCAAATCACTGAATAATGTCAAAACGCCTGGTTCAGCTGGGTTCAGCAATGAATTCTATAAAAAATTTCATGAATTAATTTCCCCACGTTTACTAGCCCTTTACATACATGCATTTAAAGAACAGACGTTACCACAAACCTTAGCCGAATCAACCATTACATTGATAACTAAAAAAGATAAAGATCTCGAAGAGCTTTGGCAAGACTAAGTTTGTATATTAGTAAACTAATACACTCAGACCAAACTGGGTTTATACCTAAGCAACATTCGTATAATAAGTTGAGATGTTTGTTTAATATAATGTATTCACACAGAACGATAAATTAAGATTTATCAAATATTTATTTAGACGCAGAAAAAGCATTTGACCAAGTAGAATGGGAATATCTCTTTACAGTATTGCAAAAATTTTATCTCATAGATAAAGTTGTTATATAACAATCCGACTGTCAGAATACTGACTAATCAAACTCTATCACCTAAATTTCAATTATTATGGGGCAATTACAAGGATGTGCTCTTTCACCAATGTTATTTGCCCTTGCCATAGAACCATTAGCTGAATGTATAAGAGTACATCCAGGCATTCATGGTTATAACACTAAACATACCAATAACAAGATTTTGTTATATGCAGACAATGTACTTTTATATATTACCAGTATCCAAATTACCAGTTCCCAAATATGTTAAACCTCTTAGGACAATTTGGTTCCTTCTCAGGGTATAGAATAAATTGGAATAAAAGTGAAATTATGTCAATAAAAGCTCAAGACCCTTCACATCTCCTAAAATTTCCCTTTAGAATTGCCACTGAAAAATGTAAATACCTTGGAGTTTATGTGACTAGAAAATACACCTCTCTATTCCAAGCAAATTTTCCACCATTAATTACTATATTAAATGCCCTTATTCAATTTTGGAAAACACTTCCTATTTCCCTTATAGGTAGAGTAAATGCTATAAAGATGATTTTCCTTCCACAATTCCTTTACCTATTTCAATCAATACCAATTTATCTCCCTAAAAGGTTTTTAAAAACTTGACTCTGTGATTACAAACTTTATCTGGGATTATAAAACTCATAGAATTCATAAACAACATTTATATAAACCTAAAAAAATGGTGGACTTGTGTTTCCCCAATTTTCTTTTTTATTACTAGGCTATAAACATTTAAAATTTAATCTACTAGATGGATGATAGATGTCAACAAGTAAACTGGTTAAAAATGGAGAGGGAAGATTGTTCGCCTTTTAATATAGGTGCGATTCTTCTTTCACCAATACATTTGAAGAAATCAATCTATGAGAAAAATCCGATAATTCATAGCACCCTACAAATTTGGAAACATTTGAAATCAACTCTCAAATTGAGAACATTCTCTCTCCTTTTACCAATCGCCAACAACCCCTCGTTTAAACCATCTACTTTAGATAAGGCATTAGCACAATGGGAAAACTCAGGAATTAAAATGCTGGGAGATCTATATGAGAAGGGGATCTTTCTCATGTTTCAAGAATTACAGGGGAAATACCATTTGAAAGCTAGTAATTTTTTTAGATATCTTCAAATCCGAGACTATGTGAAAACACACAAGCAAGACTGTCATTCTATGGGCCCAGATATATTAGACGAATGCATGAATAGAAACGCGGATACAAGTAAGTTAATATCCTGTATTTACAATACCTTATTAACTGCACATATCCCACCCTCTGAAAGGATTAGGTGAGCATGAGAAGATGAATTGGGCCTATCAATCTCAAAGGATAGTTGGGAGCAAAGCCTTTCATACATACATTACTGCTCTCTTAATGTTAGGCACTCCCTGATACAATTTATAATACTGCACAGACTTTATTATTCAATTGAACAAGATCTTCCCAAATGTCTCTCCTATTTGTGATAAATGACTCCTCCAAGAAGCAACTACAACCCATTATTTTGCTTCCTGCACAAAGTTACAATACTTCTGGAGGGGAATATTTGATACCTTTACCAAAATACATATAAGTAAATTGGACCCAGATAAAAAAATGATCATATTAGGTATCTCAGAGGCCTAACGATATTTCAAAGACGTTTCCTCAATTACGGCCGAATAATGGTGAAAGAATTAATACTTAAATGTTGGAAACAGACAACAGTCCCCACAGTGAAGATGTGGATATGTCTGAGACACTACATTTGGAAAACATTAGCCTTGCCTTGGCAAAAAAAAACAGATCAATTTCTTAAGACATGGACACCCTTTACTGAATTTTTACAACAATAGTATGGTGAAACACAAATTTAAATTTAAAACCGATGCTATGTTGGGTGAGTGAGGGGGGGTAAGGTATATCTCCATCTTCTCTTTTTCTTTTTTCTCTCTGCTGCACTGTTTGGGTAGTTTAGGGTTTTTGTTTTCATTCTTTTCTATTTTATCCCTTCATTTGTTCCTTTCTTCTTTTCTTGCTTACCCTTTGTTTCCTTTTTTCCTTTTTTTAAATTTAGGGTATAAGGTTAAAAATGCAGCTGTACAATAATTGTATAATTGCAGATGCCGAACGTTTTATCCTTGTACAATTGCTTCTAATAAAAAAATTAAAATTAAAAAAAGACTCCCCTCCACCTCTGATTCCATATTCCAGATCCCAGATTTGTTAAATGCCTGTACTGACTGACAGAGGAGAATCGATGGTACAAGCCACCTTTGTTCAAAATGCTTCTCTTCTGCAGAATATTATCAGAACCTTTTCCATCGTGGTAAAAGAATGATGGTAATCCAGACTTCCCGCCATTGACTCCATCTACACTTCACACTGCGTCGGAAAAGCAGCCAACATAATCAAAGACGTATCCACCCCACTCACTCCTTCTACGCCCGGCTGGAATTGTAGAAGCTAAAAAGAATGCACCACTAGATTCAGGAACAGCTTCTTCACCCCTGTTATTAGGCTTCTGAATAGTCCTTCCACATGTTTGATTACTGTCTGATTCACCACTATTGTATTGAGGACATTGGACATTGTCTATGAGACTGATGTGCTACAATGCGCTACAATGTTGGGAACTATATTCTGTACTCTCATGTGTCTTCTCATTTGCTATATTTATTGTATTTGAGTTTGGCTTGAATCTATTCTTTTTAAGGGTAGCTAATGTAACCCCACTTTTTTAGGGTAGCTAATGTAACCCCACTTTTTAAGGGTAGCTAATGTAACCCCACTTTTTAAAAAGGGAGGGAGAGAGAAAACGGGGAATTACAGACCAGTTAGTCTAACATCGGTAGTGGGGAAACTGCTAGAGTCAATTATTAAAGATGGGATAGCAGCGCATTTGGAAAGTGGTGAAATCAATGGACAAAGTCAGCATGGATTTACGAAGGGTAAATCATGTCTGACAAATCTTATTGAATTTTTTGAGGATGTAACTAGTAGAGTGGATAAGGGAGAAGCAGTGGATGTGTTATATCTGGACTTTCAGAAGGCTTTCGACAAGGTCCCGCACAAGAGATTGGTATACAAACTTAAAGCACATGGTATTGGTGGTTCAGTATTGATGTGGATAGAGAACTGGCTGGCAGACAGGAAGCAAAGAGTAGGAGTGAACAGGTCCTATTCAGGATGGCAGGCAGTGACTAGTGGGGTGCCGCACGGCTCAGTGCTGGGACCCCAGCTATTTACAATATACATTAATGATTTGGACGAGGGAATTAAATGCAACATCTCGAAGTTTGCGGATGACACAAAGCTGGGGGGCAGTGTTAGCTGTGAGGAGGATGCTAGGAGGCTGCAAGATGACTTGGATAGACTGGGTGAGTGGGCAAATGCATGGCAGATGCGGTATAATGTGGATAAATGTGAGGTTATCCACTTTGGTGGCAAAAAAAGGAAGGTAGACTATTATTTGAATGGTGACCGATTAGGAAAAGGGGAGATGCAACGAGACCTGGGTGTCATGGTACACCAGTCATTGAAAGTAGGCATGCAGGTGCAGCAGGCTGTGAAGAAAGCGAATGGTATGTTGGCATTCATAGCAAAAGGATTTGAGTACAAGAGCAGGGAGGTTCTACTGCAGTTGTACAGGGTCTTGGTGAGGCCACACCTGGAGTATTGCGTACAGTTTTGGTCTCCTAATCTGAGGAAAGACATTCTTGCCATGGAGTACAGAGAAGGTTCACCAGACTGATTCCTGGGATGGCACGACTTCCATATGAAGAAAGACTGGATAGACTCGGCTTGTACTCGCTGGAATTTAGAAGATTGAGGGGTGATCTCATAGAGACTTACAAAATTCTTAAGGGGTTGGACAGGCTAGATGCAGGAAGATTGTTCCCGATGTTGGGGAAGTCCAGGACAAGGGGTCACAGTTTAAGGATAAGGGGGAAGTCTTTTTGGACTGAGATGAGAAAATCGTTTTTCACACAGAGAGTGGTGAATCAGTGGAATTCTCTGCCACAGAAGGTAGTTGAGGCCAGTTCGGTGACCATATTTAAGAGGGAGTTGGATGTTGCCCTTGTGGCTGAAGGGATCAGAGCGTATGCAGAGAAGGCAGGTACAGGATATTGAGTTGGATGATCAGCCATGATCATATTGAATGGTGGTGCAGGCTCGAAGGGCCGAATGGCCTGCTCCTGCACCTAATTTCTATGTTTCTATGTTTCTGTTCATGTATCTAACCTGTTTGGCCCTACTAGAGGGCAAAATACTGGACCTCAGGGAGTCCAAGGTTATGAGGAGAAGGCAGGAGAATTGGGTTGAGAGTGAAAAGATCAGCCATGATTGAATGGTGGAGTAGACAGCAATATAGGCCGAATGGCCTCATTCTGCTCCAATGAAGTATAAGGCAGGGCTAGTGGTTGAGGTGACTGTAGAGGAGCATTTTGGGACCAGTTACTATAAATCTTTTGTTTTTTAAATAGTTCTGGGAAAAGTTAAGACAAGTTAATGTACTAAAATGGGACAAGGCCAATTTAGATGATGTTAAATAAGAATTTTCAGAACGTCACAGGGAGATGCTCTTTATAGATAAAGGATCGTCTGGCAAGTGAAAGGATTTTAAAGGTAAGACTGGAAGAGATCAGAGACAGACGAATCCAAGGATATCGGGAGAAAGCAGGAACGGGGTACTGATTTTGGATGATCAGCCATGATCATGCTGAATGGCGGTGCTGACTCAAAGGCCCAAATGGCCTACTCCTGCACCTATTTTCTATGTTTCTATGTATTCCTGCTAGAACGGAAAGATTTAGGAAACCCTGATTGAAGAAGGATATCGCGGCTCCAGTAAAAAAAGTAAAGGAAGCATGTATCAGGTAGAAGTAATTGGGATCAAGCAAATCCCTTGAGGAATAGAAGTAAACGCCGAAGTGTACTCAACAGGGGAATTGGGAAGGCAAAAAGGGGAAATGAGATAGCTATGGCAGACAAGATAAAATAGTACGATTAAACGAGAACTTACCAGTTCAAAGTTTGATCCTTATTTTATGAGTAGTTACGATGAGGGATTACGTGAAGAAGCCCCGCCAGACACATGCGCGTCATACTGCAAAGCAGTGGCGTGAAAACACAGAAACCGATAGCCGAAGTAACATAGTAAGGCTTTGAGAAGACTAGAACTACCAGATGATCCTTTCGATTATGAGGGCCGGGAGCGGAGGGCACTTAATCCCTCATCGTAACTCCTCATAAAATAAGGATCAAACTTCGAACTGGTAAGTTCTCATTTAATCTTACTATTTTACTTCGGAGTCACGTGAGTGACTACGTGAAGATTTCAAAGCTCTGTGATTTCATGCCGTAGATGCACTCCATACGACACACTGGTTCAGTTGACACAGTAGTGAATAAATAATATATTGAACATTGCTTCGAATTATCCAATAATCTTTTTAAAATAACAATACAGTAATAACCCCTCTATCCCAGGGAAAATCACAAATGAAACTTATAAAGACAAAGCAAATCAAATCAAACAGAAATCAAAACAGCATGCCCAAACCCTGGCACTGTCAGGACAGGTTTAACATAATTATAGAAAGTTGATTCCTTAGACCATCCTGCGGCCTTGCTGCGGATGTTGATGCCGCCCTGGTGGAGTAAGATTTAATTACGTGAAGAAGCCCCGCCAGGCGCATGTGCGTCATACTTCAAAGCAGTGGCGTGAAAACACAGAAACCGTTAGCCGAAGTAACATAGTAAGGCTTTGAGAAGACTAGAACTACCAGATGATCCTTTCGATTATGAGGGCCGGGATCGGAGGGCACATAATCCCTCATCGTAACTCCTCATAAAATAAGGATCAAACTTCGAACTGGTAAGTTCTCATTTAATCTTACTATTTTACTTCGGAGTCACGTGAGTGACTATGTGAAGATTTCAAAGCTCTGTGATTTCATGCCGTAGATGCACTCCATACGACACACTGGTTCAGTTGACACAGTAGTGAATAAATAATGTATTGAACATTGCTTCGAATTATCCAATAATCTTTTTTAAAATAACAATACAGTAATAACCCCTCTATCCCAGGGGAAATCACAAATGAAACTTATAAAGACAAAGCAAATCAAATCAAACAGAAATCAAAACAGCATGCCCAAACCCTGGCACTGTCAGGACAGGTTTAACATAATTTTAGAAAGTTGATTCCTTAGACCATCCTGCGGCCTTGCTGTGGATGTTGATGCCGCCCTGGTGGAGTAAGATTTAAATACATGAGTGTCTACTCCAGCAGAATCCAAAACCTGTTTTACCATCTAGAAATAGTTTATTCTGACACGTTTTATGAAGTTTTTTTTTGTGACTGATGAGCATTGCTGTCTAAGAGCCTCTGAGACTCTAAGTTACCTTGATATATTGACTCAGGTGCTTAACTACACATAACCTTTGGTCAACAGGGTATGCTTTAAACCCTGTACAGGACCCAACACAGCAAGTCAAAACCTTGCAACTGTAAGTACAAGTTTATAATAAAACGTAGAAATGTCGATTCCTTAGACCATCTTGCGGTCCCGAGGATTTGGTCTACCTCCCAATATTGGCTTGTTGTTGGGCTGCACTGGTGGGTAATATTTTTGCCCCATCGGCCTTCCTCTGCTTGGCCCTGCCCCGTGATCCGACTCCCTGCGCATCAAACCTAACTGTTTAGATGACATCCTGGGAGCAGGGATGAATGGTTTCATAAGCCCAATTGTCTTTGCCTCATCGTCAATGTCCCTAATTTGCTTGATGAGGTCGTCGCCAAACAAGTAATCCGGTGCTTGAATGTTGCTTGCCCTACACAGTCCTGCAAATTTTGGGTGCAATGTTGGCCGAATGGCAATTTTCCTTATACAATTAAGTTCGAAATAGGCATTGCAGAACAACGCATGCATGTCCTTTTGAGTTTTGGACATTGTCGACCCTTGTATGTGTTTCCCAAATACAATGATGCCTGTTGATATCAGCTTGAGGACATGCTGGAAACGCATTTCCTGCCCTTGCATCGTTGCACTCATGGGTGCCCAAATTGCAGATTTTGCTGTTGGCACCCTGAGCGAGGCACAATTGACGAGTGTTTTATATATTTCAGCTGTTTCAGTCATAACAGTTTCTTGGAGCTGGTGAGAAACCAATTAATGTTGGCCGCCAGGTTCTCGTCCATAGCCTCACCAGTCCATTCCACTATAGCAATACTTATTGCTACATCGGGAACACCCGGAGCGTGGCTCTTGTGCTCTGGTGCATACACATAAGTAGGGACACCAGCTTCAGGGTCAGTCCCCTCCTGTCCTGGTACTCCTGAGTCTTGCTCTAGGGAGACCTCTTCCAGACCTAAACAAGGCACTGGAGAGTGATATTCCCATTCTTGATAGGCACCATACTCAGTGTGTGGAACTCCTTTGGAGGCTGCCTGGGAAATCTTTGGGTCTTTGGACCCTTGACTGATTAAAGGTTGGAGCATTTTCTCCATTTGTTCCAGTCTCCCCTACATTCTTTTCTGGTCTGGAGGAGCGTCTTCTTCTCCCTCAGACCCGTCAGAGAAAACTGGTCTGACAGACTTTCGGTATTTTTTAATTTATTTTTTATTTTTTATTTTTCCCTTCATGTTATTTATTTATTTATTTATTTATTTATTTATTTTAATTACTTGTTGCTGTGGCCTCAGTGCCCTGCGACACTGGAGCAGCTGGAGGCTGTTCAATCACCAGGGCAACATCCATTGGTATCAGAGCCGGCATTACCGCACTTAGCTCCCGACTCAAACGCTGAGATGGAACCGCATCACTGTGCGTCCCACGCTTCCTGTGAACAGACTCTCTCCCAGCACTTTCCATAACCTCTAGCTTGCACTCCAACTGCACTACAGGGAAAACTGCCACCAATTTACTAATAACAGTAGCTACTTCCCGGATGGAGGGATATTGTTTTCCAGTAAGACTGGTACAGACCTCGCTGATCTCCACAGCCTTGGCTGTAGGCAAGTCACTGACATATCCCAAATAAACAATTTTTTAGGATGGCTCTAACTTGGATTTAGTTGGATTGACCAGGTAGATGATATGTGTATACACCTTTAATTGATAGTAACGATGTCCATGCTAACCACTCCCCCACCAGTTAGTATAATTGTAACCCACATGCCCTTAGCTCGCTCTCTAGTGATCGTGACAGACCACGTACAGCCAGGGCTATATATAATGTATGCTTAATAAAGTAGTGAAGACTTTAAGGTGTCTGTGTACCTTCTCTACATGGTGTCAGAAGTGGGATAGTGCGGGCGCCTGATGGCCAAGTTCAAGTCCTTAGGGTTGATGCAGATCCGTATTTTGCTCTTGTCTTTCTTCGCAGCAACAACCATAGTAGAAACCCACCGGGTGGAGGCCGTTACTGGCTTCAGGATGCCCGTGGCCACCATCTCGCGAAGAGCAGACTCGACCTTGCCCCTCATGGCAAAGGACACACGGTGCGGGGGATGGACGACCGGCGTGATGTCGGGATTGAGGGCAATCCTGTAGCTGCAGGGCAACTTCCCCAGCTTCGAGTCAAACCGGTCCGGGAATTTGGCCAGCGGGTTCAGGGGTGCCTCTACCAGGTGGACATCACTGTGGAAGCTCACCAATCCGAGGTCCTGGCAGGCCTCCACGCTGAGCAGGGGGTCACATTTACCATCTAGCAGGAAGAAAGAGAGAGGCCGAGTGGTCTTCAGCACCTTGCAGTGGAGAGTGGCCCTCCCCACAGGAACCCTGTACGCCACCCCCATAGGCACGCAAAACAGCACTGTCTGTGGAAACGGGCTCATTATTTCTTTTCTTCCTGAACAGGCTTGTTGACATAACATTGGCAGCAGCCCCCATATCCACCTTAGCAGAGAAGGCCATGCCATTCACCGTGACTCGGACGGTCGGGTCCGTTATCAGAGCAGCTGCACCTCGCAAGGAAAACACACTCAGCTCGCTCTGAGAAGAGTCAGGGTCAGACGGGGGAAGATCATCGTGCTGGAGATGGGAACCAGACGCTGAATCATCACGTGTCAGGTAGCGAGACAGTTTCTGCTGTGGCTGTGCAGGGCTCCCACGTGAACGGCATGCAGCCGAGAAGTGGTTGGGCTTGTTGCAGAAATTATAGGTTTTCCCCAACGCCGGGCACACATTAAAACGGTGTGAGACAAAGTTACAATTTGGACATCGTTGAGGTGGTCTGAAGCCCTGCAGTGGTCTTACCCTCTGTCGCCGGGGAGCATTGAATTGGGGACCAGCAAGACTGGCTGTGTGGACTACAGGGTCAGGTACAGCGGAGGAGACAGCCTCAGCTAAACAAGAGGCATGCAGCGCCTCATCGAATGTCAGATCAGGCTTACGCAGCAGCTCAGAGCGCAGCTTATCATCCCGTAGACCAAAGACCAAGATGTCACGGGTCAAAGTATCAGGGGTCAGAACATGCAGGTCACATCGGCGAGCCAGTTGGCGCAGCGCGGCCACGAAATTGTCAATAGATTCCCCAGGGTTTTGGCGTCTGGAGAACAGTTTGAAACGCTCTAAGATGTGGTTAGTGGGAAGGTCACACATCGCCGTAAATTTAGCAAGCAGACAATCCGGGTCCCGGATACTCTCACCATGTCCATAGATGAACGACTCCGAACGCTCGAGCGTTTGGGACCAACCAGCTTAAGCAGCAGGGAAGCCTTGACAGCGGGGGCCACAGCAGGGTGGGCGATTGCAACATAATGCTCAAAGTCCCGTCGGAACACACTCCAGCGATGAGTGATGTCCGCATCAAAGACTAGGATGTCAGGTTTACGACAGGCAGAAGCCATCACGGCACAGGGAGGGGGTACTGGGACTAAGAAAATAAAACGCGATAGACTGGAGACGCAGAAAGAAGCACTTCTGAATTCAAAGACCATATCCTGGGCAACTGCTTCACTGTCGAGACGGACCATCAGCCTCTGGTCACCATCCTCAACAAGCCGATACACATGGCCTCCCAGCTCCAGCGCATGATGCTCCAGCTACAACGCTTCATTTTCACAGTGGTTTATCGCAAGGGCAAGGACATGTTTGTTGCTGACACGCTGTCTCGGGCGCCTCTCTCATCCACAACCCGACATCCGTATGAGACGTCCGATCTGATAGTCCTAAACGTTAACTTCATGCCCTCCGGTCAGTTGAAGTCCCTGGCCAAGCACACGGCAGCAGACGCTTCGCTACAGCAGCTGGCCGTGATCATCAAGCAGGGTTGGCCAGACCGCCGTTCTTCCCTGCCGGCCGCAGTGGTGCCTTACTTCTTGGTTCGTGATGAGTTGGTGTTGCGTGATGGTGTGATTGTGAAGGGGCACAAGGTGGTGGTGCCCGAAGCACTAAGAGAACAATACTTCGAAACCGCTCATCTTGGCCATCCCGGGGCCGAGGCGACCCTTTCCATCGTTCAGAGCCAGTTTTTCTGGCCCGACATGCCTTGCTACTTCCAGGATAGGGTCTCCGCGTGCCCTACCTGCAACTGCCTCGCTCCACAGCAACAGCGGCAGCCACTCCTGCAGCAGCTAGCTGCTGACCTGCCATGGTCTGCGTTAGCAACCGACATCTTCGAATGGCACGGAAAGCACTTCCTGGTGCTTGTCGACTCTTACTCCAGCTGGTTTGAAGTTGACCAGCTCCACTCTTCCTCCGCGGTCATCGAGAAGTTGCGCCGCCACTTTGCCACCTTCGGGTCTCCGGTCAGCCTGCAGTCGGACAATGGCAGCCAGTTCACCAGTGCCGAGTTCCGCGCTTTTGCCGAACGATGGAACTTTCGTCATTACACCAGCAGCCCGGAATACCCGCAGAGCAATGGACTGGCCGAGCGCGCGGTCCGCAGTGCTAAAGGATTGTTGGAACGTTGTCGCCTATCCCGCTCCGATATCTACCTGGCCCTGCTGAACCTCCGCAACATCTCACGCGACCATGCCCTGGGCTCCCCGTTTCCTGCCGAAACCCCCAATACTCTATTAGGCATATTGTGTACAGGCGGATCAATTGTTGACATAAACTGTATTTGAGCTTGAGACAGTGTGTAGTATAAACTGATGAGATGTTATGCAGCATCGTTCATCACAGCCAATTGCAACCTACCCCCAACCGGAGGTCCCAGAACCTATCCTGGACAAAATGAATCACCTGTACCTCTACAGTCAGCCTTTACTACTTTTTTTTTATTTTTTATTTAATATTTTTATTAGCAGCATTGCATATTATCTAAGGTACAACAGCACTTCAAATACAAATCAGACTTATCACAAATGTTGTACAGATATTACGGGATAATTTAAATATGCTACTGTTTTTGATTTTCTTTGGGAAGGTAAGGGAGTAAAAAAAAAGTAAAAGTATAAATCAATAATCAAGACATTGTGATTAAATAATAATGATTATATAATAAGAAATAAAAAATAAAAAAGAATAAAGATAAACAAGAAAAATTAAAAAAAAACAATTATTAGATAATAAAAAATTAAAAAAAGGAATACATCTTTACATTGAATGGAACAGTTTCATATAACAATATCTATAGAGACATGTATACAGATCCCAATACTTTTTTCATCTAATCCTACACCAGGGTACTTATTGAGTTGCGGTGCTGAGCTCAGCTACTCCTTTATGTAATCAATGAATGGAGACCATATTTGTTCAAAAAGTTCATATTTGTCCATTAGGACAAACCTAATTCTCTCCAAATGCAACGTCTCCGACATTTCCACAGTCCACATTTTGATTGTGGGGTATAATGCTCCATTCCAGAATTTTAATATTAATGTTTTTCCAATCATCAAACAGTAGTCAAGAAAATTTCTTTGACTTACTGTTAATATTAAGCTTGAGTCAGGGACTCCTAATATTATTAACTTTAGATCAGGGTCCAATTTAGTTTTAAGAACCTCGGAGATGATTCCAAAAATAACTATTAAGTTTTATGCATGTTACAAAACTATGCATTAAGTTGGCTTCTAAATTCGCACATTTATCGCAAATAGAAGAAATGTTAGGAAAAATTCTATTTAAATTTGTTTTTGAGTAGTGTAATCTATGTATTACTTTAAATTATACCAAAGTATGTCTGGCATTTAATGAGCATCGGTGTATACGTTGTAAACTTTCTTCCCAAGTGTCTTTCATTATAGATAGACCTATTTCATTTTCCCATATCTGTCAGTATGATTCTGTTGGGACTTCCCTATCCAAAAGAGTATTATATATGCACGCTATTCATTTTTCTGTATTTGGGTGCTTGTTACGCCACTCATCCAATAATCCTGGCACTCTATTCTTATAGTCTTGCATGTTTGACTTGATATAGTCTCTAATTTCTAAATACCTAAACAAGTTATTTGGGTGTAATCCATAGATATCTTTTAATTCTTGAAAGTATAGAAATTTTCCTTTCCTGTAAAGGTGTTCTATCCTTATAATTCCTAAATTTTTCCAGTGTCTAAACCCCTTATCCAATATAGAATGTTTAAATAAAGGATTATTCATAATTGGTAAACAAAGTGACATATTATCCAGATGTAAAGTCTTAACTATTTGTTTCCAAATACGTATATTGCTATAAATTATAGGGTTATCCCCGTAAGTTTTTTTTTTGTACTTTACTTGGAGCAAGAAGAATCAAATTTATATCAAATGGTAATCAGTCTTCCATTTCCATCTTTAGCCAAACTGGTTCCTGGTCCATTTTCACCAGCCAAAAATTCATATTCTTAATCTGAACCGCCCAAAAATAATATAACAAATTAGGTAACGCTAATCCTCCATTTATCTTGGATTTACATAAATGTTTTTTACTTATTCTGTGATTTTTAAAATCCCAAATAAAGCTGTTAATAATAGAATCGATTTTTTTGACAAAAAATTTTGGGAGATATAAAGGGATAGCTTGAAATAAATATAATAATTGTGGTAAAAAGACCATTTTTATAGCATTTATTCTGCCAATCATTGATATTGGTAGTGTTTTCCAGTATAAAATATTCTTTTTTAGTTTATCCAATAACTGAGGATAATTTTATTATAATAAGTAAAAATAAGTAAAAAAGTAAAAAACATTTATGTAAATCCAAGATAAATGGAGGATAAGCGTTACCTAATTTTTTATATTATTATTTTATAATCTATTATGAATAATAGATTATAAGATTCCTAGGTATTATCCAATAACTGAGTATAATTTAATTTAAATAATAGTTTATAAAATCCCTAGGTATTTAAATTTATCCGTAACTACTTTAAACGGAAATTGTTGTAATATATTTACTTTTATTCCAGTTATAGGTATAATTTCACTTTTATTCCAATTAATTCTATATCCTGAAAATGTACCGAACTTATTTATAATGTTAAGTAAGTTAGGAATACTGATCTCCGGTTTTGTGATATATATTAAAACATCGTCTGCATATAAAGATATTTTATTCATTGTGGTATTAGTATTGTATCCATATATTTCTGGATCTGATCTAATCCTTTCGGCTAATGGCTCGATTGCGAGAGCAAATAAAAAAGGTGATAACGGGCATCCTTGTCTACAACCCCTAGCAAGCCTTTACTACTTCTGCCCATATTGGGGTTGTAGCTGGTATACACAGGTGAGTAATACCTTTGTCCCACTGGCCCCACGGTGCTTGGCCCTGCCCCTGGATCCGTCACCTTTCGCGCTGAAACGACCTGCGAGACGGCATCCTGGCAGAAGGAACATATGCCTGCTAAGACGGATTGTTTTGGCATGTTCCTCCAGGTCCTTGGCTTGTTGGAGGAGGTCCACCCCAAATAAATAATCTGGCTTGGATATTGGTGGACGTACATAGAGCTGCAACTTCGGGTTCAACGTAGGTGTTGCAGAACAGGCCAGCATATCTTGTTGAATAGCAACAACTTGGGGATGTGTTGAAATTTCACTTTTTGTCTCCGCATCGTTGCACTCATTTGTGCCTTTGCCGAGTTCACAATGAACATTTTGAGTGAAGCACAGTTTACAGGTGTTTCATAACTTATGGCAGTCTTCATGAACGTATTCTGGAACTGGTGAGAAATCATGTAATTGACATTTGCGGCTAGAGTTTTCTTGATATCCTCACCAGTCCCTACCGGGTTTAGCGAAGTTTTTAACGCTACGTCCGGGACACCTGGAGCATGGCTCGTGTGCGCTGGTGTGTGCACATAAGCAGTGACACCAGCTACAGGGTCAGATTCCTCCTGCCCTGCTTCTCCCGAGTTATGCTCTAGGGAGGTCTCATTCAGCCCTAACAAGGTGCTGGGGAGGATGATTCCCACTGCTATGTATAACAATGTTTTCTTCTATGCTATATGGACCTCTGCGAGAGGCTGTGTGGGAATCTTAGGGCATTTGACCCCAATTGAAATGTTCCCCCCCCCCCCCCCCCCCCCCCCATGGCTCTTTAAATTTGGAGTATTTTCCCCCCATTGGTTGAGTCATCCCCATACCTTTAAATTAAAAAGGAGGGAATCTTCCATATCATCAGACTCATAACAAATGAGCCTGAGAGTACTTTAGTGTGGTATTTCTAAGTGCCTTGAAACACTGCAAATTGATGGAGGCAGTTGGGAAATAAAGTTAGTATTTCATTTTATTTTATTTCATTTCATTTTACCTGCCTAGTATAACAGTAGCGGGTATTGGAGCCGGCATTTAGCCCAGCCGTTATCTCCAAACCTGATCTAAATAACGGTAATAGCGGGAGCCGTCTTTAGAGAAGCCATTATCTCCCGACCCGATCTAAAAGCGGTAACCGCAGTCCCCGCGCGTTCCACTCCATTACTGCAGTTTAAAAATATATTTTTCCAACTCTAGCTGGCTCTGCGAGCCAGACTTACAGAGTTTTAAAATTTAACAATATATATGAGCAACTCTAGCTGACTCTGCGAGCCAGACTTACACTCGCAGGAAGGTTTAACAGTGACTTACCTGCGGGTTACTACTTTCTGCTGGTGGAGCTGAGCTCTCCAGCCTGTCGGTGCGACATGCGTCGACGTAATGACGCGCATGCGCCTGGCGGGGCTTCTTCACGTAGTCACTCACGTGACTCTGAAGTAAAATAAAACATTAGAAATTCTATTAAGATTTATTAAGAGCAAAAGCATAAGAAGGCATAGAATAGGCCCTTAAGCATCTAAGAGGTGTGGAGACGCACGTAATCGGCTTGGTGCTAAATTAATACTTCTCATCTCTATTGACTGAGGAGAAGGTCATTGAAGCACAGGAATTGAGGGAAATGAATGTGATGAGCAGATCATAGTAAAGGGGTCACAATTTATAGTAGATAGATGTCACCATTTAATGCTGGCATCCTCTATTCAATTTCCACAGAGTTGTGAAAGGCAGAGAACATCGTGGAGGTGGTTGAAGAACTACTGGAGGCAGCTAACCTATTACAGACATGTCCCTGTATTTGAGCATCTATATATTTTGTAATGCCCATCCCAAAGGATTGTGAGCTGATCTGTGCAGATGCTTTTCAGTAATCAGGCACCACGGTCTCCTTAAGAACACAGGCTGCTAGTGACACTTGTGCAATGATACTCTATTAAACAATGTAATAAATAGCCTTTAGTATTTTTAGCTTGCAGTAACAAATATTATTTTTAGCTGTTAAAAAGAACTTTGCATTTGAAAACAACCCGTTGTTTCACGGAGTGACCGCTAGTTGATTGGAGAGAGTCCCTTACTCAGTTAATAAGATCATAAGTGATAGCAGTAGAATTAGGCCACTCAGCCCATCAAGTCTACTCCACCATTCAATCAAGGCCGATCAATCTCTCCCTCCTAACCACATTCTCCTGCCTTCTCCCTGCCACCTCTGCCTCCTGTACTAATCAAGAATCTATCTATCTCTGCCTTAAATATATCCACTGACTTTGCCTCCACAGCCTTCTGTGGCAAAGAATTCCACAGATTCACCACCCAGTTCCAGTTATAGCGGACAATCGACAATATGGGACACCATTCCCCCATGGACCGTTATAACCGAGAGTTAACACGAAAGATGGCTGCCATCTCTCTCGCACAGAGATAAAGCTCTTCAATCTCTCTATGGCATCCCAGAAAAGCACTCTGTGAAATAAATGAATGTGAATCACTTTGCTCCAATTGCTCAAATGAAAATGCAGCAGTTCTACTTGGGTTCACTTAATTCAATCAGTGCAACTTGTCTTTGCAAATGAAAACAAAATGATGAGCAATTCTACATTGTGTCACACTGGTGAGTCACTTTGCTTTGCTGAATGAAGTACTTACATGAGTTATGTTTTACAGCTGTGAATGCCCTTATAGCTTTTTTTCTTTTCTTTTATTGTATATAATCTCATGATCTGTAACAAGATAAAAACAAATTCACCAGCAGATCAGGAGGCAGTTGTGCCAAACAGAATCAGAAAAAGTTGAGCTGTAGAAACAAAGAACTGCAGATGCTGGTAAAGATAGGCACAAAGTGCTGGAGTAACTCAGTGGGTCAGTCAGCATCTCTGGAGAAAAAGGATAAGTGACATTTTGGGTCGGGATCCTTCTTCAGACTGAATGTAGGGGGTGTGGAAGGAGGGGGGGAGGTTGTGTGGAAAAGCTGGAGGAGCGAAAAGACCAAGAACAATCATGGCTGACCACGAACAGGTGTCCTGGTAGGAATATTGTTGGCGAGGAAAGGTGTGATCTTAAGAGCGATACAACGTGATGAAATGTAGAACTCGTTAAACCACTAAGGTGGGGGAAGGGGAATAGGGCATAGGGGGATTGTAGAAGTTACTTAAAATTAGAGAAAACGTTCTATTGTTTGTCACCTTAGAACATTAAAACCGTTTCTCTGTCCACAGATGCTGCCAGACCTGCAGTGCATTTCCAATATTTTCTGTTCATTTTTATTTCTAATTCCCTGCCATGGTTTCTACTGCTTGAATTTCATCTTCAATAACCAAAATAAGCAATTATGCCAAAATACAGACAGGTTCTGCAGAGAATCCAGGTTCATTTATCTCCCATCACCGCTCATATAAAGTATTTATTGATCCCAAGACCGGCTAACAAATAAGTTTGCCTTAATATTCATGGATTTGAAATACACTATTCTTAGATTATTTGTTTGGGCAAACCGATATATCGACTTTTTAACTTTTTGTTATCTCATGTGAATATAATTGGCTTTAGAACTTGACAAATAAATGCAAGCCTTTTCTTTCTGGAACGAGGAAATTGCAGATGCTGGTTTACAAAACATAAAGACACAAAGTGCTGTAGTAACTTATCAGGTCATGCACCATCTCTGAAAAACGTGTATAGGTGATGTTCTGGACATGATGTTCTTCGTCTGGCCCAAAATGCCACCTATCCATGTTCTCCTGTAATGCTGCCTAACCCCGCTGAGTTACTACAGCACTTTGGGTCATCTGTTTTAACTGCTGTGAAGAAAATGGTTGTAAAATCATGAACAAACTTGCAAAAATATTGAACCAAATATTAAATTGCTTCAGGGTCAATGGGTGGAGGGTACAGGAGGCCAAGTTGTATCTCTAAGGTGAATCAATAACCCTGCTCCCCTGATCGATTTGAATGCTGAATCTGAGTGGAGGAACTATTACCTGTAAGCTTACCTGTAACTTGTAACTTTCCAGTCATAGCCCCTCATTCACAGCTGGCACAGAAAGCATGTATATTACATATGTATATTGTATTATACATACAATATGTATAAATTATGTAGAATATTTTATGAGTAAAGCATTTTATCTGGATGCATCACAGCATGGTTTGGGAACAACTCCATCAAAGACCGCAGGAAATTGCTGATAATTATGGGCACAGCCCAAACCATTACGCAAACCAATTTCCCTTCCATTGGCTCCATCTACATTTCATGCTGCCTCTGCAAGGCCATTGACATAATCTAAGACAGTCACGACCTCTGCTCCCCTCTCCCATCAGGCAAGTTTAAAAGCGCATACCTCCAGATTCAGGGATAGATTCTTCCCAGCTGTTATCAGTGAACCATCCTATCACCATCTAGGAAGTAGTTGTGACCTGCCAACTACCTCGGTGGAAATTCTCAGACTATCTTTAATCGGACTATATCGAAATTTATTGTTCACTAAACATTATTCCCCTTATCCTGTATCTAACACTTGGTGACAGCTTGATTGTAATCATATGTAGTCTTTCCACTCACAGGATAGCATGCAATAACAAAAAAGCCAAAAATGCTTTTCACTGTACCTTAGTAGACAATAAACTAAACTATACTAAACTAAATTAGCACTGTCGTGGGTTCTTACCCTGGAGAAGCCTCTCAGAAACAGCGGGAAGACCAGAGCTGGTGTGTACAGGTGCCAGAATAAAATGAATCTTTTTGGTCTCTGGATTTTCAGGTTGCCTCTCTTTAAATTGTGTTATCAATTTTCCCATTTGTTTACCCATTGTAACAAGTTCAGCTCCTTCAGAGATTATTCTGGTCACCTACTCCCTGTGGAGGTAGACTCACCACTGGCCTACAATGCAGGAACTCAGGGTGTTAATGAAATTCATGCTTATCACTGGATTTCAGTATCATCTACTGCTGTACCCATTAAATCTACACATAAACAGATCCTGTTTGCAAGTTGCTCTATTCTGTACAAAGTAGATCTTGCAAGACACTCAATGTCTTTTGATGGCAACCTCTTCAGATTGAGAGTCAGGGGAGAGGGAGAACCTAGAGGTATGATAAGGTACAGAACAAATCAGAGCCGGCACCGATGACCCAGGTAAGGTGGAGCCCACAATGGTCCATGTTGGCTATGGAAGGGATAACAAGGGGATACGAACAACAAAATTAGCAGGCTGACCAGGGTGGGGGATGGACGGAGATAGAGGGATGCCGGGGTTACTTGAAATTAGAAAAATCAATATTCATACTGCTGGGTTGTAAGCTGCCCGAGCTAAATATGAGCAAAACATACATTTGCTTTGCTGTGTCATTCCTCTACGTTTATTCTTCAGATGTGGTTGATACTGATTGGGCAGTATTTATTGCCCATCCGGAGAACATTACAAGGCAATGGAGCTCAATTCACTGGATGTTTTCAAGAGTGAGTTAGATTTAGTTCAGGGCTAACAAAATCAAGGGAAATAGGGAAAAAGCAGGAACAGGGTACTGATTTTGGATGATCAGCCATGAACATATTGAATGGCGGTTCTGGCTCAAAGGGCCGAATGTCCTACTCCTGCACCTTTATTTTTCTATGTTTCTATGTTTCTAATCAGAGTGGTTGAACAAAAATAGGATTGGAACGATGAGATGGAGATGGTGACATTTCTTCTCTCAGTAGGTTCTGAAACTTTGAAGTTCTCGAGAGCTATGGATCAAGTTATTGCATATATTAATGGCTGATAGATAAATATTTTGATTGTTTGGAATGAGGAATAATTGAGGTCAGACAGAACAGCTCTGTGAGAACCACACCGTTCTCCTATATCCTCCCCCAAATAGTTCCATCTGCACATCATCCTTCCCTTATCTAGTTCCTCATCAACATCTGTGCTTAGATTTCAGCATTTATTGCTGTTATGGACACAGAACGCAGTTTGATGGGAAAGGTGAGGGAGCTGCGGGTGGGGGGGTTCTATATGGGTTCCCACTGCTATTTCTTATCACATAATCTTCCTGTTATCTTTGAAGGAGTAGTGAACATAGAGATATTTCTGTGACTTTCACAGTCAATATATTTCATACATGAGTTGGTAAGCTCCCTGATGTATTGGCACAGATTCACATGCTCCTCCTCCAACTTTATTACTGCATTTGTTGTTCTTGATGTAGCTCGCACCGCGTCAGTGAGACCGAGTGTAGGCGAGGAAACTGCTTTGTGGAATACTTATCCTCTGCCACAGTGGCCATCCTGACTTACTTGTCACATGTTATCTCAGGCCCACACCAGCCTGGCAGTCCTTGGCCTTCTCCATTGCCAGAGTAAGGCCAAACCTAGAAGAACAGCACCTTGGGTAGTTTAGAACCCAATTGTATTAGCTTTGACTTTTCTAATTTCAGGCAACCCACATGCCTTGTGTTCCTTTGTCTCTCCTTCTGCACCTCTCTCCCTCCCAACACTTTTCATTCCCCTCCTTACTTGGTTCCATCTGCCTGTCACCCACACACCACACCTTCAGATTCTCCTAATCTCTTCCCCCAAATGGTCCCCTCTGCCCACTATCCCTCCCTTGTCTAGTTCCACATCACCTTTATATTCCAGCATTTACACCCTCTCATGTCTCAAATTATTACCATCCAACCTCCTTCCACCCTCGCCCCTCCCCCCACTTGGTGGCATCTGCCCACTCTTATTCTGAAGGGTCTCGACCCGAAACATCACCCATTCCTTCCCTCCAGTGATGCTGCCTGTCCCACTGAGTTATTCCAGCAAATGTTTTTTAGATGTTGTTATAGTATCTGCCTCAATGACCTCATCTTACAGCTTGTTTCATATACCCGCTATCCTCTGTGTGACATCACTGTAATGTAATTACTATAAAATACATTTTACAAAAATCAGCTTGTTAAATCTTTCCTTAATGTGAGGGGTAATTTCCCATTTATTCCTTTGTGGTCTCTACAATTAGAATCATTTATCATTCCCATTTTTGCCACAAGTAGTACACAATTGGGTGTCATCCCAGATCACACGTAGGTTGCAGACTGATCAGCATAAAAAGAAATGGCTTAATACACCAGGGTATTATGTCATAATCTCTTACTTTCTGGTCATCGGCCCTCTTCTTCACCACCATTAACAATTTATCCTGCTTCATTCTACACAATAAAGATCTCAAAGAGTGAAGAATCTTTTCCTGTATCGCCACAAGAACAAACAGTACTCTTCTAATGAAGGGTGAAGCGCATTATTTTTCCACGGGTACTTTGCAGCCATCTTTCTTCAGTGTTAACTTTCAAAACCTCAGGACTTAGCAAATGATCTACTGTCTGTCAAAAGAGTGACGATATTTTCAACATGAAATGGATTGAAATGGATTGCACTTGTACTTGGAGGTAGAATTCTCTATTAAAATGTCATGCTGCGAAGCTGTATATACAGACAGGGAGCTTATTTCCTTTTAATCTGCCAGCAGGGCAATGTGCCACTGCTATTTCTTTGTCATAAAAATCATGGACATCATTGTGTCATTCAGAATGGAAATGGGCCCTTCAGTGCACCAAGTCCGCACCAACCATCGGGCACCTATTTACACTAATCCTGTTTAATTCTCCCCACACTTCAGCCAGGTTCCCATATTCTAACATTACCTACACACTATGGGCAATTTATCTACAACATTGCCCTTCATTGGTTTGTGGGAGGAAATCAGAGTAGTCAGCCTAATCCCATGCAGTTACAGGGAGAACGTTGAACTCCACGCAGACAATGCCCAAGGTCAGAGTTGAGCCAGGGTCTCTGGTTGTCTGAAACAGCAGATTCACCACTGTACCTCAGTACATGTGACAATGAACAAAATGAAACTAAACTAAACTATCGTGCCGCTGTTGTATCACTGTATCATCCCTCGGTGTGTGTAGGGTTTGCATGCATCCCTTCCCACTTCTATCCCATGCTCCCCTCCTGTACCTATATTTTATTTCTGGGATTTTCATCAAAAATGAAAATCGCTACAACATAATAGGGATTAAATCCACATTTCCAGTCAAATGTCAGGATTGCCTGGAGTAAGATGGCCTTCCTGTTTTCCTGCAATTATCTACTAACTTTTGTTCTATCTTTTCTGCCACTTAAATAATTCCCAAACAACACCCAAGCATTTTACATGTTTGGAGACATAGGGAGCTGTAGATGTTGGTTTATATAAAAAGACACAAAGTACTTGAGTAACTCAGTGGGCCAGGCAGCACCTCTGGAGAACATGGAGAGGTGTAGTTTCTGTATCCACCCATCACTTGCCAGACTTTGTCCTACTCCACCTCTCTTCCAGCTTTCTTCCCCCCACCCCACCACAATCGGTCTGAAGAAGGGTCCAAACCAGAAATGCCACCTACCCATGCTCTCCAAAGATGCTGCCTGACCCACTGATTACTCCATCATTTTGTGTCAATTTACAAGACTTTATATTTCTCTGCACTATTTTGCTTACCCCTCACTTTCTTTCCTCCTGTAACATTCCAATTGTTTTCACCAGGGCCATTTCCCAGTCTCAATGCAACTTGATTATCTTCTCTCCTCTGAAGCTACCAAGCCTCATTTTGATCTTGCTCTTCATTAATGTCCAGTGCTGAACCCATCCTGATACAGCCAGGGTTGATCTTTCTTTTCAAAATCATTGGTTTTAAATTGTAAGATGCAACAATGGAAACAAGCTCTTGGCTAACCAGGTCCGCGCTGACCACCAATCGTCCATTCACATTAGTTCCACGTCAACCCACTTTTGCATCCACGCCCTACACATTAGGAGCAATTTTACAGCGGTCAATTAACCTATACAGCCGCACATCTTTGAAAGAAAGCCACGCGATCGGAGTGAGAATGTGCTCCATTGTCCACAGTCATTTCACAGAGTTTCCCTGGGTTGTGAAAGAGAAATCAGTACGTTGACTTTCATTCAACTTCTTAATTATTTTTAGAACAGATTGGAAAGGCAAACAAAGCCACAAGGACATTTAGAGAATACTGCCACAAATTTCAAATTTTGCCAAAGCTTTCTTTAAAATTCTTCAGGAAAGGAGGCCTTCATTAGCAGAACCTGCAATTAGTGCCCATCTCTAGTTGGCATTGAACATAAACAACTTACTTGACATTTCAGAGTGTGATATATGTAGTCATATACAGCAAACGTTTTTAATTCAGTTTTTATGTTGGCCCATCTCTAATTACCCTCGAGAAGGAGGTGGACGGCTGCAGATTTCTGATGAAGATACTTCTTCAATGCTGCTGGGTAAGGTATCAAGGATTTAGTCCCACAAAGGACTGGCACTATATTTTCAAGTCAGGAAATCTGTTTAGGTTAGTTTATTATTGTCACGTGTACCGAGATATAGTGAAAAGCTTTTTTGTTTTTTCTGGAGGTATGATTGCAATCCAGTTAGCAAAAAAACTAAAGATAGACACAAAATGCTGGCGTAACTCAACGGGTCAGGCAGCATTCTTGGAGAAAAGGAATAGGTGACATTTCAGAACAAAACCCTTCTTTAGACTGAAGGAGTTTGAAGAAGGGTTTTAACCCAAAATGGCACCTATTTCTTTTCTTCAGAGATGCTGGCTGACCCGCTGAGTTACTCTAGCATTTTGTATCTATCTTCTGCGAAAAGAATATGCAGGATTACAATGAAGCCATCCCTAGTTTATCGATACAGATGAAAGGGAATAACATTTAGTGCAAGATAAAGTCTAGTAAAGTCCAACAAAAGATAGTTTGAGGGGTTCCAATGTGGTAGATGCTGCTCTCTAGCTAGAGATAGGATGGTTCTGTTGTCTGATAACAGCTGGGAAGAAACCGTCGCTGAATCTGGAGGTATGATTTTTCACACTTCTGCACCTCTTGCCCGATGGGAGAGGGCAGCAGAAGGAGTGGCCGAGGTGAGACTTGTCCGACATTATGTTGGTGGCCTTGCCGAGGCAGCGTAAGGTGTAGATGGAGCCAATGGAAGGGGGTTTGTTTTACAACATGAAGAAGAAACTGCAGGTGACAGCATCCCGACGTGCCCTATGTACTCGTCCTTCCTGACGGTAGAGGTCATGGTTCGGGAGATGCTGTCAGAGTGGATGGCACACACTGCAGGCGAGAACACCAGATTTACTCCCCTGAAGGCTGTTAGTGAAACAGATGGAGATTTAGTTTCATTATGTCCATAATTGAAGCTGAATTTTTATTTAAGATTCATTTAATTAACTAAATTTAAATTCTCCATCTGCTATGGTGGGATTTGAACTCTTGTTGCTGGACCATCCATCCAGCCCAGTAACATAGCTACTCTATTACAATGGACCAAAATGATCCGCAGCTGATTTCACTTGACAGCTTCCCGTACAATTGACGGGCTAATGAGAAAGCTCCTATAGCTCCATCTTGGTATCCATTACAGTATATTCTATCCCACTCTCTAAACTGCATATATAGGCCTCTCAATACTTGATCCCACACTTTTTAAATAGGTGCTGACATTGACATTTATTGCGACCTAGCTAAATATATCACTTTATTTCACTGTATTTGAGAGGAAGCTCTACTCTACTTTAAGTAAAATTCCACCCACTCCTAAAGCAATTTCCTTGTCATTGTTTCCTTAATCCAAAAATCCATTCCTTGTTCCTTTGCCTGTGTGGTAGACTCTGATAAAGTCGTAGCCATGGAAACCAAAAATGAATGCCTGAGTATTTTTAAACTGATGGTGCAGCAGGGAATTAAAAAGCGGAACTGTGCAAATTAATTGCTGGATGTTAATTATGTGCTGTATTAACTGGCAACACATGCATGTAGGCACTTAAGTAACAAAACTACAAGCTTATGGAGCAAGATAATAGTCTGCCATCAATGTCTATTTTCTCTGCCCTTTTGGCTTTGTGTAGTTTTTATGCTGCTTTTGAGCAAATCATTGACTTCACAAAATCAGTTAACCGTGGAGCACGAGAAAAAGCTCCTGAAAGCTTTTGCTGAACTGCTAACATTTTGATAAAACTTGTTTCCAATTCTTGTGCCAATCACAGAGTTTGGACATACACGTGACAATATGTGTCGAATCTGCAGAAACTCAAATTAAGTCGTTCAGGGAAAAAAAATCTGTAAAGTGGAGATAAGGTACCATTCAGAAATTGATGCACAGGATAATATTGTTGTTATCTGTTGCATAATATCCTGGAGAAATAGAATCATAAAACATAGAAGACAATGGACAATAGACAATAGGTGCAGGAGTAGGCCATTCGGCCCTTCGAGCCAGCATCGCCATTCTATGTGATCATGGCTGATCATCCACAATCAGTACCCTGTTCCTGCCTTCTCCCCATATCCCCTGACTCCGCTATCTTTAAGAGCCCTATCTAGCTCTCTCTTGAAAGTATCTAGCGAACCGGCCTCCACCGCAGAGAATTCCACACTCACAACTCTCTGTCAAAAAGTGTTTCCTCATCTCCGTTCTAAATGACTTACCCCTTATTCTTAAACTGTGGCCCCTGGTTCTGGACTCCCCAACATCGGGAACATGTTTCCTGCCTCTAGCGTGTCCAAACCCTTAATAATAGTAAGATTAAACGAGAACTTACCAGTTCGAAGTTTGATCGTTATTTTATGAGGAGTAACGATGAGGGATTACGTGAAGAAGCCCCGCCTGGCGCTTGATCGGCATACTTCAAAGCAGCGGCATGAAAAACTCAGAACATAATAGCCGGAGTAAGATAGTAAGGCTCAACATAGATTTAGAACTACCAGATGATCATTTATTTTATGAGGGTCGGGAGTGGAGGGCACGTAATCCCTCATCGTTACTCCTCATAAAATAACGATCAAACTTCGAACTGGTAAGTTCTCGTTTAATCTTACTATTTTACTTCAGAGTCACGTGAGTGACTACGTGAAGATTTTGTAGCTTCTGTCTTTTTTATGTCGTAGACTCATTCCATACGACAATCTGGCTCAATCAACAGTAATGAGCAAATAACACATTTTTTCCCAAACATTGCCTCAGTTTATGTGATAAATTTTTTCCATTATAAAAGAATGAAAGTAATGCCCTTTCCATTGAAAGGCAAATTTATCACCAAAATATCAATTGATAATATAATTTGATAGTATAAACAAAGCAACAATTACAGAGAACCCGACACTCCTTGTCCAACCCTGACACCATGACTGGTTCCTTGTAACTTTAATATTATTTTACACCCTCCTGCGGCCTTGAATCTTTGCTCGAGCGCCCATCCTGTGCCATTCCTGTGAATATAACTACCTCCTTAATGGAGTGATTTTCCACATCTCAATGTCTAGCTCCACTGAGTTTTAAACATGTTTTAACCATCTATAACATAATTATCTAGAACCATCAGTTTTTACTGATACTTAATGTGGTTTTTGTGTGTAATAAGTAGTGCTGTCTCACCACCACAGAGACTCTTACCTACTTTAACATATTGAGTCAATGTTGACCCACACACCATTTTTGGCCGACAGGCTATGTTTAAATTTTACCTTGGTTCCAGCTGTTCTTGGTCTGCTTTGTTTAGTAAATTCATAAACATATAAGATAATGTAATCCGTAGCCACATGCAATTATATAACGTAACATTTGCAATGTTTGCACTCTTATTCTGACACGAAAGTCATGAGCATTATTACTTTCAATGTTAATTTTTTTGAATCATTGATAGAATTGGAGTCCATTGCCTAAGGCAAATCAGGACTATACTGATCTCCCAACTTCTGTATTTCAACTTTGGACAGATTATATGTATATATATATACAGTGGCTTGCAAAAGTTTTCATACCCCTTGAACTTTTCCACATTTTGTCACATTACAACCGCAAACGTAAATGTATTTTATTGGGATTTTATGTGATAGACCAACACAAAGTGGGGCATAATTTTGAAGTGGAACGGCAATGATACATGTTTTTCACATTTATTTACAATTAAAAAACTGAAAAGTGTGGCGTGCAAATGTATTCAGCCCCCTTTACTCTGATACCCCTAAATAAAATCCAGTGCAACCAAATACCTTCATAAGTCACCTAATTAGTAAATAGAGTCCACTTGTGTATAATCTAATCTCAGTATAAATACAGCTGTTCTGTGAAGGCCTCAGAGGTTTGTTAGATAACATTAGTAAACAAACAGCATCATGAAGCCCAAGGAATACACCAGACAGGTAAGGGATAAAGTTGTGGAGAAGTTTAAAGCAGGGTTAGGTTATAAACAAATATCCCAAGCTTTGAACATCTCATGGAGCACTGTTCAATCCATCATCCGAAAATGGAAAGAGTATGGCACAACTGCAAACCTACCAAGACATGGCTGTGCACCTAAACTGACAGGCCGGGCAAGGAGGGCATTGATCAGAGAAGCAGCCAAGAGGCCCATGGTAACTCTGGAGGAGCTGCAGAGATCCACAGCTCAGGTGGGAGAATCTGTCCACAGGACAACTATTAGTCGTGCATTCCACAAATCTGGCATTTATGGCAGAGTGGCAAGAAGAAAGCCATTGTTGAAACAAAGGTATAAGAAGTCCCGTTTGCAGTTTGCTACAATCCAGGTGGGGGCCACAGCAAACATGTGGGGGAAGGTGCTCTGGTCTGATGAGACCAAAATTGAAGTTTTTGGCCTACATGCAAAACGCTATGTGTGGCGGAAAACTAACACTGCACATCACGCTGAACACACCATCCCCACTGTAAAATATGATGGTGGCAGCATCATGCCATGGGGATGCTTTTCTTCAGCAGGGACAGGGAAGCTGGTCCGAGTTGATGGGAAGATGGATGGAGCCAAATGCAGGGCAATCTTGGAAGAAAACCTGTTAGAGTCTGCAAAAGACTTGAGACTGGAGTGGATGTTCACCTTCCAGCAGGACAACGACCCTAAACATTCAGCCAGAGCTACAATGGAATGGTTTGGTCAAAGCACATTCATGTGTTAGAATGGCCCAGTCAAAGTCCAGACCTAAATCCAATTGAGAATCGCTGGCAAGACTTGAAAATTGCTTTTCACAGACGCTCTCCATCCAATCTGACTGAGCTTGAGCTATTTTGCAAAGAAGAATGGGCAAACATTTCAGTCTCTAGATGTGCAAAGCTGGTAGAGACATACCCCAAAAGACTTGATTTGCACTGGATTTTATTTAGGGGTATCAGAGTAAAGGGGGATGAATACTTTTGCACGCCACACTTTTCAGTGTTTTTATTTGTAATGAAATTTGGAAACCATGTATCATTTCCCACTTCACAATTATGCACCACTTTGTGTTGGTCGATCACATGAAATCCCAATAAAATACATTTACGTTTGTAGTTGTAACGTGACAAAATGTGGAAAAATTCAAGGGCTATGAATACTTTTGCAAGCCACTGTATGTGTGTATATATATATGTATATATATATATATATATATATATACATATAATCTGTCCAAAGTTGAAATACAGAAGTTGGGAGATCAGTATAAACAAAATATTGGTTTTTAAAACGATTTCTCCAAATTGCAGGTATAACATTCCTTTTGTACATAATTGTTATATTGTTATATTAGTTAAAACATTCATAGACCTCTTTGACCATCATACTGTTATAATGGTCTGGTCAAACCTGCAGATAGACAAATTCATATCTTCATGCCATGGATGAATTTGTACAACAATAAATTACTGCAACTATGAGTCATCATAACTGGTTCAAACATCACTCTCAACATTAATGAGAACCATGATGGTCCAGTTTTGGGCCACCAAAGCGCTCCTGGCAGTGTCCTGCCACATTTTCATCAGACACTGCCTTATCAGACAAAATGAGGAACATAAAAGAACATCTTTCCTCATGTAATTTAGCGAAATGCATCCACCGCTCCCGCCCTCGGTTTTCCCACGAGAAACATTTGAGAAATCGGTGATTTAATCTGGATACAAACAGATTAATGGTAAGTAATCCATATTACTGACAATGTTTTTCCCCTGATTTGTTGTCTGCGACAACATTGTCTCTTCCTTAGAGATAAACAGCTGAACTAAAACATTTTTAGAATACACCACATCTGGCTACCCAGATAATCACTTGATAATGATCTGACTTGACCCATGTGATTGATATATGCCACAACCGTGGTATTGTTCACCTGATTGGACAAGCACACTTTCATAGTAGAACAATAGGCATTTAATCCATAAAAAACTCCTGATACTCCAATAACTAATACAAATGTTTGGAGAAAAAGTTTCTTAGGACAATCCATTTGCAATTCCCTGGTGTTATTGTCCATAGTCCATAAACAAGGGACGTATCAAATATTAACTTGATAAGAATAGATATTATACTTATCTTAGCCCAAATAATCACAGAAGCTATCCATCATCCGATAATACTTGCTTCAGCTTGCAATGGCTGCTAAGCTTATATATTTAAAGCAGCTTGTGGAACCTTTTCTATCCACCACTTTAATTCTGATAACGTATCCTTTGGTAATTGCATAGGCCTGTCAAAAAGTCTGGATACTCTTATAAAGCTTGAGTTTTCCCTTTTTTGGAGCTTTTTTACTCTTTTACCTAAGCTCCTTCTCGGATGGAGGGACAAAGTTTGTCAACAAAGCAATGAGACATATTTGTAATATTGACATTTTGTTTCTCGGAAAAAAATTTCCCCCCCATATGGTGCTGAATTACTCCTAAACCACAGAATAGTAATTTAGGAATGTTTATGAATGCCTAAAACATAGTTTTTATTGGATGGGTCAGCACCCTTGCCTCTCAACAGGCTTGTAATTGCTGCACTAATTTGCAGCTGACTCCTGATCAACCTTCCAATTTAAAATGTGATCAAGATAAACCATGACCATGTCCTCATTAGTGCAAGTGCTGATCATCTTATCAGTGCAATTGTTGTTCCAAAATTATGTGAACAACCTAGAACTGAGTTTAATCCATTAGCCAATGTCTTAACTTGCAACAGCTGACCTATCTAATTAATTTCAAGCACCTGTAAATATGATAATAAATTAGTACTAAATACCAATCCTTCGAGTCTTATAGTAATGATTAACAATTTGTTAATAACAACTGTTTTTCAGTGTTGAAGATGTCCATTTTGATAAAAATGTTTTTACACTGTAAAAGTGTATTTAAAATGATGTCTCGTATGGCTTTACCACCACATCTTCCTCCCCCCCCCCGGGGACATTTATGATACTAATTTTCTTACCTCTTCTTTATTGGAGATATTTTGGGTGCAAACCTAAAAACATTTTTTAGGTTTTCCTATACAGGTGAACCAATTCCTTCTACAATTTTTTTTGTAGATCCTTTACACATTAAAATAAATCAATCCGTTGTTATGCCATATCATTGATCATAACACATCTGTAATCTCCCACAATTGGAGATTTCATCAACTTCTTCTGTAACAAGTTTTTGCACCTCTTCAAATGTACATGAAGCCTTCTCTCCCCAATCATATGGGTTCACATAAGTGTGTGTTGGATAAATATTTATTTATCATACTCCTGCCTTTGCTTTGATCCATTATCAAATCTTTGCATTGGATCATAATTCTGCCAAAGTTTAATGACCAATTGTCTTTCCTTTGTAATCAAAGTCTTTGATTTATTCTGAAGCAGGTTTACTCCATAATAATCAGGAGTATATATATATATATATATATATACACACACACACACACACACACACACACACACACACACTCACACACACATTTATATATATATATATATATATATATATATATATATATATATATATATATATATATATATATATATATATATATATATATTATATATATATATATATATATATATACACACACACATATATATATATATATATATATATATATATATATATATATAATATATAAATATATTATATTATGGGATATATTTTTATCTTGGGATAATATATAAATATATATATATACACACACACACACACACACACACACACACACACACACACACACACACACACACACATACATATATATACACACACACACATATATTTATATTATATATTTTTATCCCATTGAGCTCCACAAACTAATGGCAATTTGTCTTTTTATTTAAAATGTTTTGGTTATTGCTCAATGTTTTACTTGTTTTACATAAGTAGTGATGCCACGCACCAGCTTGAAATACTTTGAAATCGTATTTCCTTATGTCTCCATATAATTGAGACATGGGTACCATAATTGGATTCACCGTTGATACCTTAATAAAACAGTTTTATCAATAATTCTGCTGTTTCAACCATAACAGCTTTGGTGAGAGACCAATTAATGTTGGTTTCCATGGTTCTGTCCATGGCCTCACTCCTTCATTCAGGTATCGTACTTAATACACCTGAATGTATATTTGTGCTGTGGTGGGTACTTTATGACCAGCCACCACTATCAATGCACCTTTAGAGTCAGTTTTTTCATTTTCTTTTACTGCCCTGGTACTCCTGAGTTTTTCCTCAAGGAGACTACCTCCAAAACAATCTGAGGTAGATATTCTCACATTGTTAAATCCCACCATATATATTAATATATGGAAACCACTAAGGGTATGTTTTTGGGAATATTCTGGGCCTTTTTAAACCCTTGGGTTGGTTTGGTTTTTTGGCGTCTTTCTCCATTAATTTTAAGCCATTAAGCTTTTTTGTCTGGTGGACTTTTTATTAGAACTTTTAATTCATGGCCTCTATGACTTTTTAAAAAGTTTTCCTCCCCACTGGAGTTTTCCTCATAGCCAAAAGTTTGTGGAGCAACTAAAATCTCCCTAATGGTAATTTTAACGGCCACCGGTATCGGTACCGGCTCCGCACTAGTCTGCCATCCCGATCGCTGAATTTCCCCTGGGATGCTTTTTAAACTCCGTTTTTTTCACCTGGAGTATTTTCTTTTCTTTTTAACTTTTAAACTCCGTTTTTTTCACCCGGAGTATTTATTTCTTTTTAACTTTTAAACTCAGTTTTTTCCACCCGGAGTATTTTCTTTTTCTTTTAACTTTTAAACTCCGTTCCCCCCCCAACCCCCCCCCCCCCCCCCCCGGAGTATTTACTTTTATTTTTTGCTTTTAAATTCCGTTTCTATACACCAGCCACAGAGTTTGGATATGCCCTGTAAGTAATGCAACTGTACTTACCTGCGGGCCCGCACCTACCGCTGTAGAGGAGCTGCGCTCTGCAGCACTGCCGTCAGTGTCGACGTAATGCCGATCAAGCGCCAGGCGGGGCTTCTTCACGTAGTCATTCACGTGACTCCGAAGTAAAATCATATATTTCAATAAGATAGCCTCTCATCCTTCTAAACTCCAGAGTATACAAGCCCAGCCGCTCCATTCTCTCAGCATATGACAGTCCCACCAACCCGCGAATTAACCACGTAAACCTATGCTGCACTCCCTCAATAGCTAGAATGTCCTTCCTCAAATGAGGGGACAAAACTGCAAACAATACTCCAGGTGTGGTCTCAGTAGGGTTGTATACAACTGCAGAAGGACCTCTTCGCTCCTATACTCAATTCCTCTTGTTATGAAGGCCAACATGCCATTCGCTTTCTTCACTGCCTTCTGTACCTGCATGCTTACTTTCATTGACTGATGAACAAGTACCCCCAGATCCTATTGTACTTCCGCTTTTCTCAACTTGACACCATTTAGACAATAATCTGCCTTCCTGTTTTTGCTATCAAAGTGGATAACCTCACATTTATCCACATTAAACTGCATCTGCCATGCATCTGCCCACTTACCCAACCTGTCCAAGCCACCCTGCATTCTCATAGCATCCTCCTCACAGTTCACACTGCCACCCAGCTTTGTGTCATCTGCAAATTTGCTAATGTTACTTTGAATCCCTTCATCCAAATCATTGATGTATATTGTAAATAGCTGCGGTGGCAGCACCGAGCCTTGCGGTACCCCACTAGTCACTGCCTGCCATTCTTAAAGGGACCCGTTAACCCATACTCTTTGTTTCCTGCTGCCAACCAATTCTCTATCCATGTCAGCACTCTATCCCCAATACCATGTGCCCTAATTTTCCCCACTAATCAAATACTTTCTGAAAGTCCAGGTACACTACATCCACTGGCTCTCTCTTTTCCATTTTCCTAGTTACATCCTCAAAACATTTCAGAAGATTAGTCAAGCATGATTTCCCCTTCGTAAATCCATACTGACTCGGACCGATCCTGTTACTGCTATCCAAATGTGCCACTATTTCATCTTTTATAATTGACTCCAGCATCTTCCCCATTACCGATGTCAGGCTAACTAGAGTATAATTCCCTGTTTTCTCTCTCTCGCCTTTCTTTAAAAGTGGAATAACATTGGTTACCCTCCAATCCACAGGAACTGATCCTGAATCTGAAGGTAGAACGTAGACCAATACAGCACAAGAACAGGCCATACTTCCCACAATATCTGTACCATCACTTAACTAACTGCACATAATCCATATCACTCCATTCCCTGCATTACCATATGCCTATGCAGAAGTCTCTGAAATGCTTCTTTTGTATCTGCCATAACTACCACCCCTGGCATCGTGTTCCAGGCACTCACCACTCTCTGCATAAAAACTTGCCCTGCAAGTCATAGAGCCCTACCGAACAAAAACTGACCCCTTGGCCCAACTTGTCCGTGTTGTTCAAGATGCCCCATCTAAGATAGTCCCTTTTGCCAGATTTGGGCCATATGCCTCTAAGCATTTCCTATCCATGTACCTGTCCAGGTGTCGTTTAAATGTTGTTATATTACCTGCCTCAACTACCTCCTCTGGCAGCCCATTTCGGATGCATTTGAAAATGCTCTGTCAGGTAAGGTTTTTTGTTCAGGCTCTAAAAAAGGTGCAGCGGGATTGGAGAGGCTGACAAGTGCAACCTGTACAATCTGAAAAAGAGCAGGTTGGTGACCCGTGCTCAGAGACGCTGGTTGGGGGGCCTACACAGCAACCTCTGAAAGTTCCGAAATGGAGCAGCTTACCGGAACCGGGCTCAGAGACACTGGCAAGGTGGCTTGCACAGCAACCTCTGTGAAAGCTTCCAGAAGGAGCAGCTTGTCTACCCTGATTCAGGGTAGACCAACTCGAAACTGGCTGTCCAAATGGATCATATTGGCCAGGGAAGCACTGCCTCAACATCTATGATTGAGGTTATCAGGCTGCCCACAAGAGTGAGGAAGGTGCATTTCATTGATAGAGGCAGTTAAATTCAGATATTTGAGGATATCTCCTGCTCAGAGGCAGGGAGTTATATCAACACATACAGTGGCTTGCAAAAGTATTCATACCCCTTGAACTTTTACACACATTGTCACGTTACAATCACAAACGTAAATGTATTTTATTGGGATTTTATGTGATAGACCAACACAAAGCGGTGCATAATTGTGAAGTGGAAGGAAAATTATACATGGTTTCCAAATTTTATTACAAATAAAAACTGAAAAGTGTGGCGTGCAGAAGTATTCAGCCCCCCTGAGTCAATACTTTGTAGAACCACCTTTCGCTGCAATTACAGTTGCAAGTCTTTTGGGGTATGTCTCTACCAGCTTTGCACATCTAGAGACTGACATTTTTGCCCATTCTTCTTTGCAAAATAGCTCAAGCTCAGTGAGATTGGATGGAGAGCGTCTGTGAACAGCAATTTTCAAGTCTTGCCAGAGATTCTCAATTGGATTTAGGTCTGGACTTTGACTGGGCCATTCTAACACATGAATATGCTTTGATCTAAACCATTCCATTGTAGCTCTGGCTCTATGTTTAGGGTCGTTGTTCTGCTGGAAGGTGAACCTCCGCCCTAGTCTCAAGTCTTTTGCAGACTCTAACAGGTTTTCTTCCAAGATTGCCCTGTATTTGGCTCCATCCATCTTCCCATCAACTCTGCCCAGCTTCCCTGTCCCTGCTGAAGAAAAGCATCCCCACAGCATGATGTTGTCACCACCATGTTTCACAGTGGGGATGGTGTGTTCAGGGTCATGTGCAGTGTTAGTTTTCTGCCACACAGAGCGTTTTGCATTTAGGACAAAAACTTCAATTTTGGTCTCATCCGATCAGAGCACCTTCCTCCACATGTTTGCTGTGTCCCCCACATGGCTTGTGGCAAACTGCAAACGGGACTTAGAAACATAGAAATTAGGTGCAGGAGTAGGCCATTCAGCCCTTCGAGCCTGCACCGCCATTCAATATGATCATGGCTGATCATGCAACTCAGTATCCCGTACCTGCCTTCTCTCCATACCCTCTGATCCCCTTAGCCACAAGGGCCACATCCAACTCACTCTTAAATATAGCCAATGAACTGGCCTCAACTACCCTCTGTGGCAGAGAGTTCCAGAGACTCACCACTCTCTGTGTGAAAAAAGTATTTCTCATCTCGGTCTTAAAGGATTTCCCCCTTATCCTTAAGCTGTGACCCCTTGTCCTGGACTTCCCCAACATCGGGAACAATCTTCCTGCATCTAGCCTGTCCAACCCCTTAAGAATTTTGTAAGTTTCTATAAGATCCCCTCTTAATCTCCTAAATTCCAGAGAGTATAAACCGAGTCTATCCAGTCTTTCTTCATAAGACAGTCCTGACATCCCAGGAATCAGTCTGGTGAACCTTCTCTGCACTCCCTCTATGGCAATAATGTCCTTCCTCAGATTTGGAGACCAAAACTGCACGCAATACTCCAGGTGTGGTCTCACCAAGACCCTGTACAACTGAAGTAGAACCTCCCTGCTCCTGTACTCAAATCCTTTTGCTATGAAAGCTAACATACCATTCGCTTTTTTCACTGCCTGCTGCACCTGCACGCCTACTTTCAATGACTGGTGTACCATGACACCCAGGTCTCGCTGCATCTCCCCTTTTCCTAATCGGCCACCATTTAAATAATAGTCTGCTTTCCTGTTTTTGCCACCATGACTTCTTATGGCTTTGTTTCAACAATGTCTTTCTTCTTGCCACTCTTCCATAAAGGCTCGATTTGTGGAGTGCATGACTAATAGTTGTCCTATGGACAGATTCTCCCACCTGAGCTGTGGATCTCTGCAGCTCCTCCAGAGTGACCATGGGCCTCTTGGCTACTTCTCTGATCAATGCTCTCCTTGCCCGGCCTGTCAGTTTAGGTGGATGGCCATGTCTTGATAGGTTTGCAGTTGTGCCATACTCTTTCCATTTTCGGATGATAGATTGAACAGTGCTCTGTGAGATGTTCAAAGCTTGCGATATTTTTTTTATAACCTAACCCTGCTTTAAACTTCTCTACAACTTTATCCCTGACCTATATAACCATATAACCATATAACAATTACAGCACGGAAACAGGCCCTCTCGGCCCTTCCAGTCCATGCCGACCATTTGTTTTCCCCTAGTCCCATCTACCTGCACTCAGACCATACCCCTCCATTCCCTTCACATCCATATACCTACCCACTTTACTCTTAAATGTTAAAATCGATCCTGCCTCCACCACTTCTGCTGGAAGCTCATTCCACACAGCCACCACCCTCTGAGTAAAGAAGTTCCCCCTCACGTTACCCCGAAACTTCTGTCCCTTAATTCTCATGTCATGTCCTCTTGTTTGAATCTTCCCTACCCTCAATGGGAAAAACGTATCCACGTTTTAGAGGGATAGACAGAGATAGACTCTGTCTATCCCTTTCATCATTTTAAAGACCTCAATCAAGTCCCCCCTTAACCTTCTGTGCTCCAAAGAATAAAGACCTAACTTGTTCAACCTTTCTCTGTAACATAGTTGCTGGAACCCTGGCAACATTCTAGTAAATCTCCTCTGTACTCTCTCTATTTTGTTGACATCCTTCCTATAACTAGGCGACCAAAATTGTACACCATACTCCAGAATTGGTCTTCCCAATGCCTTGTACAATTTTAACATTACTTCCCTACTCCTATATTCAATGCTCTGATTTATAAAGGCCAGCACACCAAAGGCTTTCTTTACCACCCTATCTACATGCGATTCCACCTTCAGGGAACTATGCACAGTTGTTCCTAGATCCCTCTGTTCCACAGCATTCCTCAATTCCCTACCATTTTCCATGTACGTCCTATTTTGATTTGTCCTGCCAAGATGTAGCACTTCACACTTAACAGCATTAAACTCCATCTGCCATCTTTCAGCCCACTTTTCCAAATGGCCCAAATCTCTCTGTAGACTTTGAAAATCTACTTCATTAGCCACAAACACCACCTATCTTAGTATTATCTGCATACTTACTTATCCAATTTTCCACCCCATCATCCAGATCATTGATGTACATGACAAACAACAGTGGACCCAACACAGATCCCTGAGGCACCCCACTGGTCACCGGCTTCCAACCTGACAAACAGCCATCCACCATTACTCTCTGACATCTCCCATTCAGCCACTGTTGAATCCATCTTGCTACTCCGCCATTAACACCCAAAGATTGAACCTTCTTAACCAACCTTCCATGGGGAACCTTGTCAAAGGCCTTAGTGAAATCCATATAGACAACATCCACTGCTTTACCCTCATCAATTTCCCTAGTTACCGCTTCAAAAAATTCATGAAGGTTTGTCAAACATGACCTTCCAGGCACAAATCCATGTTGACTGTTCCTGATCAGACCCTGTTTATCCAGATGCTTATATATATTATCTCTAAGTATCCTTTCCATTAATTTGCCCACCACTGACATCAAACTAATAGGTCTATAATTGCTAGGTTTATTCTTTGAACCCTTTTTAAACAATGGAACAACATGCGCAGTACGCCAATCCTCCAGCACTATTCCCGTTTCTAATGACATTTGAAATATTTCTGTCTTAGCTCCTGCTATTTCTGCACTAACTTCCCTCAATGTCCTAGGGAATATCCTGTCAGGACCTGGAGACTTATCCACTTTCATATTTTTCAAAAGTGTCAGTACTTCCTCCTCTTTGAATCTCATAGTTTCCATAGCTACTCTAATTTTTCCCCTTAACTCACAGAGTTCAATATTCTTCTCCTTGGTGAATACCGAAGAAAAGGAATTGTTCAATATCTCCCCCATCTCTTTTGGCTCTGCAGATAGCTGTCCATTCTGGTTCTCTAATGGTCCAATTTTATCCCTCGTTATCCTTTTGCTATTAATATAGCTGTAGAAACCCTTTGGGTTTACTTTCACCTTTCTTGCCAAAGCAACCTCATATCTTCTTTTAGCCTTCCTAATTTCTTTCTTAAGATTCTTTTTACATTCTTTATACTCCTCTAGCACCTCATTTACTCCATGCCTCCTATAATGATTGTAGATATCTCTCTTTTTTCGAAACAAGTGTCCAATTTCCCTTGAAAACCATGGCTCTTTCCAATTTTACTATTTCCTTTCAACCTAACAGGGACATAAAGATTCTGTACTCTTCCAATTTCCCCTTTAAATGTCCTCCATTTCTCTTCTACATCCTTCCCATGAAACAAGGTGTCCCAATTCACTCCATTAAAATCCTTACGCATTCCCTCAAAGTTAGCCTTTCTCCAATCAAAAATCTCCACCCTAGGTCCAATTCTGACTCTCTCCATAATTATATTGATCACTGGTCCCGAAGTGCTCACCAACGCATACCTCCATCACCTGACCTGCCTCATTTCCTAACAGGAGGTCCAGCACTGCCCCTTCTCTGGTCGATACCTCTATGTACTGCTGCAAAAAACTATCCTACACACATTTTACAAACACACCTGTCTGGTGTGTTCCTTGGGCTTCATGATGCCCAAGGAACATTGTTTGTTCACTAAGGTGCTCTAACAAACCTCTGAGGCCTTCTCAGAACAGCTGTAATTATACTGAGATTAGATTACACACAAGTGGTCTCGATTTACTAATTAGGTGACTTCTAAAGGCAATTGGTTGCACTGGATTTTATTTAGGGGTATCAGAGTAAAGGGGGCTGAATACTTTTGCACGCCACACTTTTCAGTTTTTTATTTGTAAAAAAATTTGAAAATCATGTATCATTTTCCTTCCACTTCACAATTATGCGCCACTTTGTGTTGGTCTATCACATAAAATCCCAATAAAATACATTTACGTTTGTGGTTGTAACGTGACAAAATGTGGAAAAGTTCAAGGGGTATGAATACTTTTGAAAGCCACTGTACAGGAAATATCCTGTTATTCATCCAGGAAAGTCCATACTGGAGCTGGCATTATCTATTACATATTTAGGTTTTGTCATAAACTCTGCAGATATGTTTCTGATCCTACCCACAGATAAGACTCAGGGTATTTATCAGAAGATGCCTCCTAAGATAATTCAAGACGAGGCAACATAAATTGCAGTAGTGCCAAATTGACCTACTCAACCATGGCTTCCATTGTAAATAAGTCCGCTGAAAGAAGCTCCTACATTTGCTCACAGACACGAGCATTGACTAGTTCAACCTATCTCTTGTGCACCTATCATTGCATGTTTGTATGGAAAGTTTTGTGAAGAGACACATGTGAGCGACTTTTAAACAGAGCTAGCAGAAATTTGTGGGTTTCTTTCAGTTTGGGTTTATGTCATTGCACAATTAACACTGCTCGTACTGCTTTGTCATCATATCTAGAAGGGACAATAAATGATTGGCTCTCACCCACTGGTGACTAAGGTTATGGAAGGTGTCTTTTATATGAACACTCTAAAGCCTAGATACAAAGTAGTGTGGAATGTGTAATCAGTATACATTTTTATGCAGGTTATTATCAGCTGTATTCCTAATCTTGGAGTTACTCTTAAGTTAGTCATGCTTATGACACTGATTTCAGCACGAAGAGCACAGTCTTTACACAATCTCCGTCTGGATCACTCGGTCATATATGTGAAGCATTTTATGTGAATGAACTCATAAAGCAGAGCAGGCACAGTTGGGTACAAGTTGGAGTTGACAGCATACCCACCAGATCGGAGATTGAGGGTGTTTATTATGTGAAAAGGTACACTGAGGTTACTAAGAACCTATGAGTTGAAGGAAAAGTCTCTTCATAGTTACATAATAGTTTCACAAGAGATTGTTGGTGCAGACTATTTCAAGATGGATAGAGTGTAAGCAGCTGAAAGCGGCAATGAATACAAATAATTTCAAGTCTCACTCTACCAGGGCGGCTGGCTCGTCAGCAGTCAATAGAATGGATATTACCCTTTGATCATTTTCTTGCAATAGCTGGAAGCTCAGATGAACGCACTTTCGGAAGTTATAAAATATCGCTGAACATGTCTGGACATTTGCAGATAGAATTCTGGACAGTGCTACATGAACTATTGTTTAACTCAAAGGCAGTTGGTAATGTGGTCCAATTAAGGGCAATGTGCATGTATGTAAAGTTAGCATCATGTTGTTAATGGCCCAAGTCTTTTCTACCATTTATGATTTATCTGTGTAGTGAGTTCACATACAGATTGGTTTACTGCATGAAACCACAGAGCTTCGGAAGCTTCACGTAGCCTCATCACGAGACTTCAAAATAAAATAGAAAGATCAAACAAGAACTTACCGTTTAAAGTTTGATCTTTATTTTATGAGAAGTTGGAGTGAGAGACTACGTGCCCTCCACCCTGAATCTCATAAAGATCATTCAGTAAGTCAAGCGTTGTTAATCTTTCTATAGTTTAAATTGATGCAAGTGGTCTGTGGTTTCATTCAGTTGCTTTGAAGATTGAGGCGCATGCGGGCTGGTGGGTTCATCATGTAGTCTCTCACTCCCACTTCTCATAAAATAAATTTTAAACTTCAAACAGTTAGTTCTCGCTTAATCTTTCTATTAATTCTAGCTATTCCTCTCATGATTTTGACTTCTGTAAGATCATTCCTCAGCACTCTGCCACTCCAAGTAATAAAGTCCAAGCTTGCCCAACCTCTCCCTACAGCTCCAATTAAATTCTCATGGTATCCATTGCCTTAAACCAAATGTCATTTTTGAACATCAGGTCATTTAAATAAGAAGTAATATCTGGAACAGCTCCTCTGTTTGTTCCACCTTTCAATGGCCTTTCATTTCCCCAATACTATTCACCCATCTTTGCCATTCCAGTTCTTTTGTTGAAATAAATAAACAAAAGAAATTAAGAGCAGAAATAGTCCACCTGGTCTTTCAAACATGCCCTGTTGCTGAATATGATTGTATGTGATCTGATCCCAGGATGCAACTCCTATCGAGAGTGAAACTTGTAATGCATTTACTTTAGACTTTAGACTTTAGAGATACAGCGCAGATACAAGGCCTTCAACCACTAAGTCTGCGCCAACCTGCGATCCCCATATACAAGCACTGTCCAACACATTAGGGACAATTTATAATTTTACTGAAGCCAATTAGCCTACAAACATGTACGGCTTTGGAATGTGGGAGGAAACCGGAGCACCCAGAGAAAGCGCACACGGTCACAGGGAGAATGTACAAACTCCATGCAGACAGCACCCATAGTCAAGATTGAACCCAGGTCTCTGGTGCTGTAAGGCAGCAACTCTACCGCTGTGCCACTGTGTCGCCCTACTCATTTCCTGAGTGAAGATAATTTAGGGATGCATTTAGTCCAAGACTTTTAAGGCTTTCTGTAGGTCACTTTCCAAATGTGAGGCCTCTCTGACAGTGATTTTAAAAAAGCACCTCAACCAGGAGAAACCAGCATTGAGCTGGAGTGAATATCTGCCCAGAATCAACGATCAACAAGTCACTGTTGGGTGCCAGAGGGTTTTATCACAATTTTCTAAGACTGCCTCCAGAACGGGGAAGTTGGTGATCACAGCCAATTATTTGGCTTGCTCATAGCCAGATGCTGAACTGGCATCTGTTGAGTACTCTTTTGGGTTGAAGCAAATATCCTGGAAGCTAACCCAAAGAATTAATATTTTTGCTGTATTTTATTATGGTAGAAAATGTCTGAAAATGCTTCTAATTAAATCATAATCTTCCCAAGTAAATGAGTTTCATGACCACTGTAAAATGTACTGTTCTCTGGTCATGTTGTGCCAGTAGTAACTTCTGCAGCTCTGCCAAACCTGGTGGTTTGTTCCTCCTGACTTCACCCTCTCAACTGCTCACATATCTTGGATGAATAGGAGAATGCTGCCTGGATATATCGGAATGCTCCCTGGACTAGGGGGTCTCAGCTACAGAGAGAGGTTGAATACATTTGGATTGCTTTTGTGGAACGTCGGAGGTTGAGGGGAGACCTAATGACATAAGGTAATAAGGAATTGTAGTAGAACTAGGTCATTCAGCCCATCAAGTCTACTCCGCCATTCAATCATGGCTGATCTATATCTCCATCCTAACCCCATTCTTCTGCCTTCTCCCCATAAGCTATACTGATCAAGAATCTATCTATCTCTGCCTTAAAAATATCCACTGATAGCCTCTACAACCTTCTGTGGCAAAGAGTTCCACAGATTCACCACCATCTGACTAAATAAATTTCTTCTAATCTCCTTCCTAAAAGAACGTCCTTTATTTCTGAAGCTATGACCTCTAGTTCTAGACTCTCCCAGAAGTGTATAGAATTATGAGAGGCATAGATACTATAGACTGTCAGACCTTTCTCCCTGGGAATTTCTCCCTTCGGGTGAAATCATGTGACTATTAAATTTAGATTTAGCCTTCTTTCTTTGTGTAATGTGGTGCTAATAGAGAAAAAATTCAAGAGAGTCATACTGAAACTACTCTGCTCTTTACCACATTAACCTGCAGAGAGCAGTGAGCTACCCAGTCCATCACAGGCTCATCCAGTCCATCTTCATAGTGAGTTGCATCATTTTCTCTCTTCTACTTTCTGGGAGAAGATATAGGAGCTTGAAAGCCCTGATGCCCAAATTTAAGAACAACTTCTTTCCCACTGCTGTCAGACCTCTTGCACCCCTCTTTCCAGAGGTGTTGCCATGTACTCTTACTTTTTTGGTTATTCGGTTATTGCACTTTGTTTTTTTTTTGCAGATTACACAACAATCTTTCCACCATTCTGCTTAGTTTGTTTTGTTTGGTTTAGAGATACAGCGTGGAAACATACCCTTCAGCGCACTGAGTCTGCACCGACCAACGATCTCCGTGCACTAACACTATCTTACACATTATGGACAATTTACAATTTTTACCGAAGCCACCCTACAAACTTGTACGTGTTTAGAGCTTGGGAGGAAACTGGAGCACCTTGAGAAAACTCATGCAGTCACAGGGAGAACATATAAATTCCATACAGACAGCACCCGTAGTCAGTATTGAACCCGGGTCTCAGGCGCTGTAAGGCAACAACTCTACCACTGCATGACCGTGTCACCTGTTGTTTATCATCAGTCATTGTATTTAATGTTATACCTATCAATGACATGTATATGTGTACGAAGGAACTGCAGATCCTAAACCGATTACATACAGATCTATCCAAGTTACTTCAAACTAACAAAAGGTACGTAGACACAAAATGCTGGAGTAACTCATCGGGACCGGCAGCATCTCTGGAGAGAAGGAATGGGTGACGTTTTGGGTCGAGACTGTTCTTCAGACTGATGTTAGGGGAGAAGGAGATACATAGATAAGAAAGTGTAAGGTGTGAAAATAGGACAAAGGGTATGGAGATCAAGGAAAATGTAGAATAGATCATTGTTAGCTGGGAGAAGGCAGCAACAAAGCAGATATACCATGTATACTGTTTACTGAGCTTCATGTGAACACAAACTTTTAATGCACCCTGATGTATCTGATAATAAATTAATCTGACATGCTACATGGCAAGCTACAATGTGCCCAGATGGAGAATGCGGTGTCGTATCTCAAGCTTCTATTGGCCATGTTGTAATAGTGCTAAAGGTTGAGGACATAAAAGTCCAAGTGGGAATGAGATGGTGAATTAAAGTGCTAGTCAGCTGCAAGCTCAGGGTCACTACTACGGATTAACTAAAGATGCTGCAGAAACTGAATCTGTACTTGATTTCTCCAATGTAGAGAATTTTATGTTGAGCTATTTTCTCAGTTACCCATAATGAGGTGTTCCATATTAGAACATCTGAGATGTCATCATTCTTTAGGGAACGGGGGTGCCCCTCTCCCATCATAGGTCCTCACTCGTGTCTCCTCAGTATCCCGCAGCTCTGCCCTAGCTCCCCTCCCTGAAGTTGCAACAGAGACAGAGTCCCCCTATTCCTTACCTTCCACCCCATCAGCTGTCGCATACAACGCATAATCCTCTGAAATTTCCGCCACCACCAATGATATCCCATCACTAGCCAGATTTTCCCATCTCCACCCCTTTCCGCCTTCTACAGAGACCATTCCCTCGCAACTCCCTAGTTAACTCATCCCTTCCCACCCAAACCACCCTGTCCCCAGGTATCTTCCCCTGCAACTGCAGAAGATGCAACACCTGTCGCTATACCTCCTCCCTCAACTATCTCGACCACACTTCTTCCCACCCTGCTTCCTGCAAAAACTCAATCCCCTATGCCTAATTCCTCCGTCCATGCCACATCTGCGCCCAAGACGACGTGTTCCATACCAGGGCATCTGATATGTCCTCATTCTTTAGGGAACAGAGATAAAACAAATAATCCTCTGTAATATTTGCCACCTCCAAAAGGATCCCAACGCTAGTCACATCTGCACTTCTTTCCACCTTCTGCAGGGACCGTTCCCTCCACAACTCCCTTTTTAACTCATCCCCACCCTGATACCCTTCCCAGATACCTTCTCCTGCTACCGCAGAAGATGCGATACTTGTCGTTATACCTTCTCACTTGACTCTGTCCACGGACCCCAACAGTCCTTTCAAGTTAGGCAGAGGTTCACTTGCACCTCCTCCAACCTGCTGTATCCATTGTTCAAGATATGGACTCTTATACATCGGCGAGACCAAATTCAGACTGGGCGACCATTTTGCAGAACACCTTCGCTTAGCCCGTGTGAACCAACCTGATCTCCCGGTTGCTGGACACTTTAATTCTCCTATCCCATTCCTCCACAGACCTTTCTGTCCTTGGTCTCTTCCATTGTCTATGTGAGGCTAATTGCAAATTGGAGGAGCAGCATCTCATATTTTGCTTGGGCAGCTTACAGCCCACGGTATGAATATTGATTTCTCTCACTTCAGGTATCCTCGGCATTCCCCCTCTCTCTATCCCTCCCCATTCAAGGTTGCACTAGCTTTTCCTTTTCACCCTACAAACAGCTTACAATGGCCCGTTTCCTTTTGTCATCAGTTACTTTTTTGCATATCCTTCATTCATTGTTCTTTATCTCGCCACATCATCGTCTATATTTCTCCTCTCCCTTATCCCCAACCAGTCTGAAGAAGGGTCTCGAACCGAAACATCACCCATTCCTTCTCTCCAGAGATGCCGCCTATCCCGCTGAGTTACTTCAGCTTTTTGAGTGTCTTTGGTTTAAACCAGCATCTGCAGTTCCTTCTTACACATATGTTAGAATTGGTCATTTGGCCACTTATCATACTACTGTTTGTAGAACTGTGCTGTGGCCATGTTGAATACTGTGTTTTTGCCTCTTTTCCTTCAGTAATGCAAATAGATTTATATACTTTTATGGGATGTGAGAGAAAAATTGAAAATATGTGTGACAGGTGGTTTTGCAGTTTGATGATGCAGAGAATTTCTATTTATGGAACCAGGTGATTAAACTTCCAGTATTTTTTTTGTTTCAATAGCTTCAATTTTCACTGTTAAGAGAACAATTCTCCTGCATATATTTGTTGTTTTCTTTATAATATTGAAGTAGGCCATTCAGCCCTTTGGATTTATGCCAGCTCACAGGATAATCCCATCAGTCCCATTTCTCTGCTGCTTTCTCAGACCATGTATGCTTCCTAATTCTCGAGTCACCCACTCACATTAGGGACAATTTTCAAACACCAATTAACCTGCCAGCACGTCTTTGGGATCTGGAAGGAAACTGGAGCATCTGAAGGAAACCCACGTGTTCACAAAGAGAACATGCAAACTTGAACAGAGATTGCACCAAAGGTCTGGATTGAACCCAGGTCATTGGAGCTGTGAGGCAGCAGCTCTTCCAGCTACACCACTGTGCTGCTCGTAAACTTGGTTGATTCACTTTTTTTTCATTTGTAGATTAAAGTTTACATGAATTAACTGAAAAATAGAATATTTTTGAGCTCCAGCACAAAAGAAACATCAAGATGCTAGAAAACTGCAGGTTTGAGAACATTTGGCAGACAACTTTAGTTTCTACAGTTGCTTCCACTTTGATTGTAGTTAAAGTTTGGATGGCTACTTATTGGCATAGCTTTGATCATAATTGATCTCTCAATGGCTGCTTCATGTTGCCGCTTTGATCATAGTTAGTTCAATTATTATAGTTTACGTCTGAACGTGAAGATGAGGTGTGATTGTAATTACAAGTGATTCATAAAGACATAGAAACAGAAAAGTAAAGCTCATTTGTCGATTGCAAATGGTCTCACCCCTCTCCTTATCTAAGATGAGAACACATTTCTTGAGCCAAATATGCAGCAACTAGCTAATCCCTAAACTCAGAGAACTAAGATGCCCTTAAATGCAAATAGATTATTTTAGTGCAGCACAGAAGGGATGCATTACTTCAGAAATATTACAGGCTGCCTAATTAAATCCACTTAATGTGGAGATTTGCATACCAAATATTTGTAATGTACTTTTACGTGACAGCACGCACTGCCGGTTTCCAGCGATGTAATCACAGGTAATCACAGTATGTTTTCAGGCAAGTGAGAAAATGTGTTGAGACTTTCAACCCTACATCCCTACAACAATAGTTCAAAACTACCTACGCATGGAACCCTTCCAGCTTGCAGATAGCAATACTTTAGAATGAATTAATAAATGAATTATACTTCATTTATCACAGACGTTAGAAATACAGCACGGAAACAGGCCCTTCGGCCCACTGAGTCCATGCCAACCAGCGATCAGCCTTTACCCTAACCTACACACTATAGATAATTTTACAATTTTACCGAAGCCAATTAATCAACAAACTTGTACGTCTTTGGAGTGTGGGAGGAAACCGTAGCTCTCAGAGAAAACCCACACGGTCACATGAGAATGTTCAAACTCCATACAGACAGCACCCATAGTCAAGATCAAATTTGGGTCTCTGACACTGTAAGGCAGCAACTTTACCGCTGAGACACTGTAAGGCAGCAACTCTACCGCTGTGTCACTGTAAGGCAGTAACTCTACCGCTGTGTCACTGTAAGCCAGCAACTCTACCATTGTGTCACTGTAAGGCAGCAACTTTACCGCTGTGTCACTGTAAGGCAGTAACTCTACCGCTGAGACACTGTAAGGCAGCAACTCTACCACTGTGTCACTGTAAGGCAGTAACTCTACCACTGTGTCACTGTAAGCCAGCAACTCTACCGCTGAGACACTGTAAGGCAGCAACTCTACCGCTGTGTCACTGTAAGCCAGCAACTCTACTGGTGAGCCATTGTGCCGCCCCTTGTATAGAGACAAATTCATCCGATAGAAATGAATTTAACCTATTTTCAGAAAAATAAATATCAGCAGATGCCAGAGATCTGAGGTAGAAGGGAACATGTTGGAAACATTCTGCAGGTCAGGCAGCATCCTTTGAAAGAAAAACAATTAGCATTCTAACTAAAAGTCCATGTCCTGAAACATTAATTGTTTTCCTTTCTACAGATGCTATCTGAGCCAATTTCAATCAGGGAGCCATAGATTATAAGCCTGGATGGTAAAGAGGATTGAATTTCATTGGTACAGTGGATTCAAACTCTATGTGAGTGGGCATAGTCAGACTCTATTCCAATTTATGTTCATAGGTTGACTTCAATGAATTGGGAAGACAGAGTAATTATCAGTGATTTCTCGAACAATCTTCTACAGATGTATTTTTTTAAAAGTGACCTTCCTGGTTGCCCTGTGGTCCAGTCTCCTTCTTGTGTATGGCGTGCACAGCCTAACAAAGCACTACATCTATTTGTTTGTGCACGTCGGGTTGATTGCATTAGTTGAACCACGTGTAGGTTGCAATCTCCCACCCCTGTGATCTAATGTGGTAATTTCAATGCACAAGAACTCAAGAAGCTGCAGAGAGTGATGGACTCCGACTGTTCAGACAAGCAAGCTAGCTCAGGTGCTCATACAGGAACGGAAGGAGCTAGAGCTTACTTGCAAATGTGGGCAGAAGGAAACAAAGGATGTAAAAGAATAGTGTATCTTCCCAGTGAAATGTGTTAGCGATGAGGTTCACAGCAATACACCAGCAAGCAAACATTACGATTTACAAAACGTTACGATTTACCCATGATTGCTTCCACTTGCTTACACCTTACTTGCAGCCCATCCAATATCCCAGCATTCCAACCAAGTTTACATCTAAATCCCCAACATAAGGACTGTAGAGAAACTGCAAAGAAGATTTACAAGAATGGTACCAGGACTTGAGGGCATGAATTATAAGGAGGATGAAAGGCTGGAACATTATTCGCTGGAACATACTATAGACTGATAGAAGGGAGCTTGAGGAGGAATATAAAATGATGAGGGAAATAGATAGGGTGAATGCATAATCTTTTTACAGAAGTAGTGTCATCAAAAGCCAGAGGGCACGGGTTTAAGGTGAGAGGAAAAATATTTAATAGGAGCCTGAGGGGCATTTTATCACACATAGGGTGGTACATATATGGAACGAGCTGCCAGAGAAAGTGGTAGAGGCAGATACAATAATATATAAAAGTCATTTGGATAGGCACTGTATTACTCTAAGAATAAATCAAGGTGTTTTAGATCAGTGAAGAAAATATCGGACAATCATATGATGGTACAGTGTAAGGGCTGAGTGGCCTTCTATTTATTTTGTTTCTAACATAAAAGTAAAAGGCAATTACACATCGATATGAAGACCTTGCTTACTTTTCCTTCATCTCCAGATCAAGAATAAGGAAATGAGAAGACAACTTGAATTTCCTTGTGGATTAATTCTGCTTCATAATCTGTTGCTATTTTACTGTTCTGAGGCTCATATAAATTACAATGAATTATAGCAGTTTTTCTGTCAAAATCTCTCTGTGAGTCAGGAGAACAATCAATATATTGCACTTTCATACAGCTGTTTATTCCTCATTAACCAGTATCTAAATGGTGGCCTATTATCTAAATGGTGGCCGATTAGGAAAAGGGGAGATGCAGCGAGACCTGGGTGTCATGGTACACCAGTCATTGAAAGTAGGCATGCAGGTGCAGCAGGCAGTGAAAAAAGCGAATGGTATGTTGGCGTTCATAGCAAAAGGATTTGAGTATAGGAGCAGGGAGGTTCTACTTCAGTTGTACAGGGTCTTGGTGAGACCACACCTGGAGTATTGCGTACAGTTCTGGTCTCCAAATCTGAGGAAGGACATTATTGCCATAGAGGGAGTGCAGAGAAGCTTCACCAGACTGATTCCTGGGATGTCAGGACTGTCTTATGAAGAAAGACTGGATAGACTCGGTTTATACTCTCTAGAATTTAGGAGATTGAGAGGGGATCTTATAGAAACTTACAAAATTCTTAAGGGGTTAAACAGGCTTGATGCAGGAAGATTGTTCCCGATGTTGGGGTGGTCCAGGACAAGGGGTCACAGCTTAAGGATAAGGGGAAAATTCTTTAACACCCAGATGAGGAAGACATTTTTCAACAGAGAGTGGTGAGTCTCTGGAACTCTCTGCCACAGAGGGTAGTTGAGGCCAGTTCATTGGCTATATTTAAGAGGGAGTTAGATGTGGCCCTTGTGGCTAAGGGGATCAGAGGGTATGGAGAGAAGGCAGGTACGGGATACTGAGTTGGATGATCAGCCATGATCATATTGAATGGTGGTGCAGGCTCGAAGGGCCGAATGGCCTACTCCTGCACCTAATTTCTATGTTTCTATGTTTCTATTTCTATGTATCACTTTAGCACAATACACCTACAATGTGACTTTTCTTCTTAGTCCAAAGGTATACAGTATACTCCGATGCTACATGTAGGAATAGTGCCTGATGAAACAATGAGTGGTGTCTTACAATTTAACTAGAATGGTTCTGTCCTCGCTGCTGTGTGGGGACTGTATACAATATTCTTTCACTGTACCTTCATTTTCCATTGTTTCATTGTACATTTTTTCATCTTTTGAACAGAGGGTAGTGGGTGTATGAAACAAGCTGGCAGAGGAGATAGTTGAGGCAGGTGCTATCACAAAAATCTAAGAAACATTTAGACAGGTACATGGATAGGGTATGTTTAGAGGGATATGGGCTAGAAGCAGACAGGTGGAACTAGTGTAGATGGGGCATGTTGGTCTGTGTGGGCCAGTTGGGCTGAAGGGTCTGTGTATGACTCTATGACTCTAAGACCTTTACACAGTGGATAATAAATTGAGCGGAGACACAAGGAAATGCAGATGACAAAATAAGAAATAAAGTGCTAGAGTAACTCAGTGGGCAGGCAGTATGTCTGGTGAACATGGATAGGTGACATTATGGGTCAAGATCCTTTTTCAGACCCTTCTTCAGTTGTTACTCCAACACTTCATATCTTTTTTTTTGTAAACCAGCATCTGCAGTTCATTTTTGTGAATTAAGTATATCTGCATTGGGCGTGCAGAGACATACTGAGATTGCACTGAGGAAGGAGATACATGAAGTCCCAACATCCCAGCCACACTGCAGCAAGACATTCAGTGATTATTTTAATGCGGTCAAGGTCGGTGAATGGAACTTTAAAAGTTAGCTCCCACCAACTGCAACGCAAGCATCAAGCATTGCTCCACTGAGCACATTCCCTTCACTCATCCACAAACAATATCCTTAAATCACAACAGACCTACCATAGTGTGCTCCACCACCCTTGCATAATTAGTGCCCCTTCAGGTTCATAACTAGCAACATAATACTGGTAAAAATTCAATGCTGTGATGTTGACTGAATCTGACTCCATTCTGACTCCATTCTTAAGGTTTAGACAAGTGTAATCTGTTCCAAGGTGGTCAATTATGAAATAAATTTGCACCTTGGCTATAAGGCTATGTATCTAACGATCATGTAGTGATGGAAACTACAAATATCTTACACAACTTTAGATACATGTCTTATTTTAACATATGTCAATTCATGAGATTTTGATAGATATATTTTGATCTTTATGCCAATTAAACTTCAAAACCAAGGATTGGTCTTGGAACATTTCCAAGAACGTAATTTATGAAAAGTCCATCAAAGAAGTTCAGATCTGTGCAAATCCCTCCATTTAAAATAATTAATCATTGGAATTTTGGGATGAGATCACCACCTCTGTTATGTTTTTCTAGAGAAATGTATACAGAGAAAATGTCTTTTGCTGTGCAACTACTTTTAATAAACCTATCTGTATTTGTCAGCCTGAGGCTCAATTTGATAAAGGTTCAGCCATTCTCTAGCATCTCAGAAAATTTGGCATATATCAGAATCGTTACAACACATTCTGTTTGCACTTTGTGCTCTGCACTCCACCAAACACAACAATAAGTTGCTTTCTTTCAAGGAGTACAGGCTAACTTCTGGGTACAGTTTTGACATTAAACGCAGTGAAAATATTTGAGAAGCACAAAAGGCAGCAGATGCTGGAAGTTGGAGCAAATAACAAACTGCTGGAAGAACTCAGCTGGTCCATCTCTGGAGTTTAGAAGGATGAGAGGGTTCTCATTGAAACATATAAGATTGTTAAGGGCTTGGGCACGCTAGAGGCAGGAAACATGTTCCCGATGTTGGGGGATTCCAGAACCAGGGGCCACAGATTAAGAATAAGGAGTAAGCCATTTAGAACGGAGACGACAAAACACTTTTTCTCACAGAGAGTGGTGAGTCTGTGGAATTCTCTGCCTCAGAGGGCAGATGAGGCAGGTTCTCTGGATGCTTTCAAGGGAGAGCTAGATAGGGCTCTTAAAAATAGCAGAGTCAGGGGATATGGGGAGAAGGCAGGAACGAGGTACTGATTGGGGATGATCAGCCATGATCACATTGAATGGCGGTGCTGGCTCGAAGGGCCAAATGGCCTACTCCTGCACCTATTGTCTATTGTCTATTGTCAAGTAGCTGGTGGGGGAGGGGGAATTGTCAATGTTTTGGGACTGAGTGGAGAGGTAGGATAGCCAGTATAAAGGGGGATGGGTGAGATAGGAACTTGTGGTTGATACGTAGACCAAGTAGGGGTGAAGAATGTTGGGTTATTTAGGGGTGACAGAAGGAGAGAGAGGCAGATGTACTGTGTAGGAAGGAACTGTAGATGTTGGTCTAAACTGAAGATAGACACAAAAAGCTGTAGTAATTCAGCAGGACAGGAAGCATCTCTGGGGAGAAGGAATGGGTGACGTTTCGGGTCGAGACCCTTATTCAGACGAGTTAGGGATAAGGGAAATGAGAGATATAGACAATGATGTAGAGAGTTAAAGAAAAATGAATGAAAGATATATCAAAAAGTAACGATGATAAAAGAAACAGGCCATTGTTAGCTCTTAGGTGGGTGAAAACGAGAAGCTGGTGTGACTTGGGTGGGGGAGGGATAGAGAGAGAGGGAATGCCGGGGTTACTTGAAGTTAGATAAATCAATATTCATACCACTGGGCTGTAAGCTGTGATAGGTTGAGGTAGACAAGGGAGATGGAACCAGGTGAAGAGGGCAAAGGTGGGGGCAGTTGCTGGAGGCTGTTGTGGAGACACAACGGCTACAAGTGCAGGAACCTGATAAGTAAGGCTGAGACTCGTGGATTGTCAGAGGAATTTGTAAATGAGCTCCAACTAGTAATAATCTATATTATTTCCAAGGTACACAAAAGGCTGGAGAAGCTCAGCGGGTGCAGCAGCATCTAAAGAACGAAGGAGATAGGCGACGTTTCGGGTCGAGACCCTTCTTCAGTCTGATTCTCCAGCATCTGCAGTTCCTTCTTTAACAATATATTATTTCCAAGTTTGCTGATCAGAAAGTAGGTGGGATTATGGAGGATATAAAGGGGATGTAAACCAACTGAATAAGTGGGCAAGAACATACCACATGCAATGTGGAAAATGAAGTTATCCACTTCAGTGCAAAAAAAAGGACAGTTTCATTTTAATTCATGGGAGATTAGATAATATCACTGAGAATGCTTCCTTCTGAAGGAAGATCCTACAATGAAACATTGACGATTCCCACACAGATGCTGCCTGACCCATTGAGTTCCTCCAGCACTTTCTGTTTTGTTTATCCAGATTTGCGCTGCAGGTGCCATTCGAATGGAAATATCCATGGAGTACCTACTTACAATAGTATATTAGACACATGAAATTCCAGAAGGAAAATCTCCAATTTTGTACAGCATCTCAGTTGGTCTTGGATTGAGGACTTTCCAATGAAATTACACTGCATTGTGCAGGTAGATATGTTGATATTCTTTAGGTCATGCATCTTTATATTGGACAAGTGAGGCAAACTAAATTTCACTTTACATATTTTGCTGTTGCTAAATCATTTAATAGAAAAGATATACTTTTTGGCAAAATGATAAGTAGATTATTTCTGGATTTTCACTTCCGCACGGCAATATGGATTCTGTATCTTTGAAGTGAAGTTCCCATGTTGATCAGAGTGCTGTGGAGAAGGAACAATGTTCCCACAGCCCATTCTAAGCACCCTATTAACTGACCTATTGAGTTACATCTGCCGCCTTCCTGACCTGACTTTTTGTCCAATTACCCCTGCTCCACTGAGATACACCCACACATGGCTATTTGCATTAATTCACTCCAACTACATTTTAGCATTTTAATTTTTGTCACTGCTGTGTTGGTATTTTGGAATTTGATTTATTAACTTCACTATATAAGTCTGACCTGAAGTAGAATGCTTTTTGATTGTACCATGACATTTCAATCCTGCACAAGTCCATCGACACCAACTTGCGTAAAGGTTAATAAGTATAAATTGTTTTTTTTTGCCCATTTTATAAGTTTGGAGGAGAGAATTGTTGGAGTACTGCTTACCATGGACGGATATCTTTTTACATAGTATCAGACCGGAAATGTGGCCGGTGGGCAGGACTTCAGGTCAGACTGAAGCGCAGGGGACTTCGACCCCCTCTCCCTACTATCCAACTGGCCAATTTACAGTCCCTTGAAAATAAAGTGGGGGACTTAAGGGCAAGGCTGCTTTATCAAAGGGAGCTGAGGGAATGCTCTGTGTTCTGTTTCACAGAGACATGGCTCACCCCCAGCTCCCCAGACTCAGCGGTCCAGCCTGAAGGGTTCTCCATCCACCTCATGGACCATACACTGGCATCGGGGAAAGGGAGAGGAGGGGGCGTCTGCCTCATGGTCAACTCTGCGTGGTGCTCAGACGTGGCAGTCCTGTCCAACTTCTGCTCTCCACACCTCGAACATCTGGCGGTGAAGTGCCGTCCCTTCTACCTTCCGAGGGAATTCACCTCCATCATCCTGACCGTGGTCTACGTCCCACCCCAGGCAGACGTCCGTCTGGCACTGGAGGAGCTGCACGCCGTGGTCAACAAACACCAGACGTCTTACCCCGAGGCTTTTACCACCATTGCTGGGGACTTCAATAAGGCAAACCTAAAGAAATCACTCCCCAACTTCCACCAACATGCCTCCTGCTGCACCAGAGGACCAAACACCCTCGACCACTGCTACACCACCATCAAGAATGCCTACCGCTCTATCCCTCGCCCTCACTTCGGTAAATCTGACCATACCGCGGTGCTGCTTCTCCCTGCCCATAGGCAGCAATTAAAGAACGCACCCCCAGAGATGAGGACAGTACAGAGCTGGTTGGGGGGGTGGGGGAGGGGTGCAGAGGAACAACTACAGGACTGTTTGGAGTCTGTAGACTGGGCAATGTTCAAGGACTCGGCAACGGACGAATGAATATGCCACAGTCGTTACAGACTTCATTAAGATATGTGTGGAGGGCTGCATCCCTACAAAAACCTTCCGAGTGTTTCCCAATCAGAAACCTTGGATGAACTGTGAGATCCGCACTCTTCTGAAGACCAGACATCGGGCATTCATGTCTGATGATACAGTGGTCTACACGAAGTCCAGATACGACCTTGGTAAGGCGATCAAAAAAGGCGACTTCTGCTCCAAGCTGAAGGATGAGACAGATGTTCGGCAGCTGTGGGGGGGGCTGAATGCGGGGACCTCCTACAAGGCAAAACCAGGAGGCAGCTCGGACGTCGGCGATACATCACTCCCTGATGAGCTCAATGCATTTTACACACGCTTTGATAGGGAGAACACCGATGTGCCTTCCCGAGCCCCCATTCGCTGTGATGGTATTTCAGTCTCAGTAACAGAGGCTGACGTCAGGAAATCCTTCAGAGGGGTGAACCCTCGAAAAGCGTCTGGACCTGATGGTTTTCATGGTCGTGTTCTAAAAACATGTGCGGACCAACTGGCTGGAGTTTTTACGGACATTTTCAACCTGTCACTTCTGAGGTCTGAGGTTCCCACCTGCTTCAAAAAGGCATCAATAATACCGGTGCCCAAGAAGAGCAAGGTGACATGCCTCAATAACTATCGACCAGTGGCACTAACGCCTGTGGTGATGAAGTGCTTTTAGGGGTTGATCATGGTGAAAATCAACTCCTACCTTGACAAAAACCTGGACCCACTGCAGTTCGCTTACCGCCACAACAGATCAACGGTGGATCCGATCTCGCTGGCCCTCCACTCTGCTCTGGACCACTTGGACAACAAAAACTCATATGTTAAGCTGTTATTCATCGATTACAGCTCGGCATTTAACACAATCATCTCCTCCAAGCTGGTTACCAAACTCACAGAACTGGGTCTCTGCGCATCCCTCTGCAATTGGATCCTCGACTTCCTCATTCACAGACCACTGTCTGTTCATATTGGTGGAAATGTGTCAGACTCGATAACAATCAGCACGGGAGCACCTCAAGGCTGCGTGCTTAGCCCCCTGCTGTACTCACTCTATACTCATGACTGCGTAGCCGGTCATAGTGCGAACTCCATCATCAAGTTCGCTGACGACACCACTGTTGTGGAACATATCACTGATGGGGATGAGTCAGAGTATAGAAGAGAGATCGAGCGACTGTCCATATGGTGCCAGCACAATAACCTGGCCCTCAACACCAGCAAAACCAAGGAACTGATTGTGGACTTTGGAAGGAGTAGGATGGGGACCCACAGTCCTGTTTATATCAACGGGTCGATGGTTGAAAGGGTCAAGAGCTTCAAATTACTGGGCGTGCACATCTGTGAAGATCTTTCCTGGTCCGAGAACACAGATGCAATTATTAAGAAAGCTCATCAGCGCCTCTACTTCCTGATAAGATTAAGGAGAGTCAGTCTGTCAAGGAGGACTCTCTCTAACTTCTACAGGTGCACAGTAGAGAGCTTGCTTACCGGTTGCATAGTGGCTTGGTTCGGCAACTTGAGCACCCTGGAGAGGAAAAGACTGCAAAAAGTAGTAAACACTGCCCAGTCCATCATTGGCTCTGACCTTCCTTCCATCGAGGGGATCTATCACAGTCGCTGCCTCAAAAAGGCTGCCAGCATCATCAAGGACCCACACAACCCTGGTGGAGTTATATCAGCGCGGGTCTCCTCGGAGGCCCGCGGCGGCGCCTGGTTCAGGGCTGCACAATGTCTTCCTCTTCGAAGAGGGGAGCGTACAGAGTCAGTACTGGGCTGACTTCGAATTCGGTGGAATGGCTGAAGAACATACCAGTGTGTGTGGGGGCATGAAGCACAGGATTTGCCTGCCATAGCCACCAAATTTGCGATACCCTCGCAAACAGGGGAGCCATTACAGGAGGAGCTGGCTGCAAGGATTAACTACCTCACCCACCAGCTGCAGGAGCAGGTGATGGCAGATACATCTGCCAAATACAAGGCACCTGCAAACTGTGCTTCATTAAGTGTACTGGCCATGAACAACTCGATTTGAGGACATATTTGAGTGGGCATCAGGGCCCAAGAAGTAAAACTCCAGAAAATCTTCAAATTGCTGGCTTCGGGCATAACGGCGTTTGCCAGGTCCGTGGATGGAGGGCCATTGTCGGATGAGCAACAGGATAGAAACATAGAAACATAGAAACATAGAAACATAGAAAATAGGTGCAGGAGGAGGCCATTCGGCCCTTCGAGCCAGCACCGCCATTCATTGTGATCATGGCTGATCGTCCCCTATCAATAACCCGTGCCTGCCTTCTCCTCATATCCCTTGACTCCACTAGCCCCTAGAGCTCTATCTAACTCTCTCTTAAATCCATCTCGCTGAACCTCCCCCTTACCTAACCTAACACCATTGAGATAATAATCTGCCCACTTGTTTTTGCCGCCAAAGTGAATAACCTCACATTTATATACATTATACTGCATGTTCACGCATCTGCCCATTCACTCAACCTGTCCAGGTCACCCTGCAACTTCCTCTTCACAGTTCACACTCCCACCCAGCTTTGTGTCATCCGCAAACTTGCTAATTCCCTCTTCCAAATAATTAATATATATGGTAAACATTTGCGGCCCCAACACCGAGCCTTGCGGCACTCCACTCGTTACTGCCTGCCATTCTGTAAAGGACCCGTTCACTCCTACACTTTGCTTCTGCACTGCCAACCAATTTTCTATCCACATAACACCCTATCCCCAATACCATGTGCTCTAATTTTAGCCACCAGTCTCCCATGCGGGACCTTATCAAAGGCTTTCTGAAAGTCTAGATACACCACATCCACTGGCACCCCTTCATCCATTTTACTTGTCACATCCTCAAAAAATTCCAGAAGATTAGTCAAACATGATTTCCCTTTCATAAATCCATGTTGACTTGGACTAATCCTTTTACTGCTATCCAAATGCCCCATTATTACCTCTTTAATAATTGACTCCAGCATCTTTCCCACCACCAAAGTCAGGCTAACTGGTCTGTAATTCCCCGTTTTCTCTCTCACTCCTTTCTTGAAAAGTGGGATAACATTAGCTATCCTCCAATCCACAGGAACTGATCCTGAATCTATTGAACATTGGAAAATGATCACCAATGCGTCCACTATTTCTAAAGCCACCTCCCTGAGGAACCTGGGATGAAGACCATCAGGCCCAGGGGATTTATCATCGTTCAGTCCCATTAGCCTACCCAATACTATTTCTCGCCTAATGAAAATTTATTTCAGTTCCTCTACCCCCTTAAATCCTCTGTCCTCCAGTACATCTGGGAGATTGTTTGTGTCTTCCCTAGTGAAGACAGATCCGAAGTACCTATTGAACTCTTCTGCCATTTCCTTGCTGCCCATAATAATTTCACTGGTGTCAGCTTTCAAGGGACCCACATTTGACTTTGCTACACTTTTTCCCTTAACATATCTAAATAGGCTTTTATTGTCCTTCTTTATATTCCTAGCCAGCTTCCCTTCATACTTCATCTTTTCAGCCCGTATTGCCCGTTTTGTTTCCTTCTGTTGTCCTATGAAAGTTTCCCAATCCTCTGGCTTCCGGCTACTCTTTGCTATGTGATACATATTTTCTTTTAGTTTTATTCTATCCCTAACTTCTCTTGTCAGCCACGGTTGCCTCCTACTACCCTTAGAATCTTTCTTCCTTTTTGGAATGAAATTATCCTGCGTCTTCCGGATTATGCCCAGGATGCCCTGGCACTGATGTGCAATGCACATTTTGAGATCAATTGTTTCCACATAAGTGCCATCCGACCTGCCCTGAACCCCACATTTGCGGGGTTGTGCAAAGCCAGCAACATACTGCCGCCGATTCTCCTCTTCGGAGAAAACCTACCAAAACAGCTCAAGTACCTTGATGAAGAGGCGAAGGCTGTCAGGCTGTTGAAGGCGCCGTCAACCAGCAAAACCTCTCAATTCTGGTGGCAGCACCCCTATGCATCCACCAGCAGAAAGCGGTTTCCGGAAGCTGGTGTAAGCTCGAAGGCCGTATATTCTGGGCAGAGGTCTTTTTAGGCCAAGGCCCAAGCCGGCCTTCTTGGAAGATGCGCCATTCACACACTCCAGCACCCCTACCCCCAAAAACTCAGGGGCGGAAGTAATAACCACGGAACCACTGGTAACCATGGAGGTAGGTGGGTCTGGTTCCTTCCGGAACATGGGGTGTGTGGACCGTTTACCTTATTTAGATCCAATGCAGCTCAATTAACCTGGATTGTTAACAAATGTGGGCTTTATTTTAATTCTCCCTTTACAAATGAGGTTAGCAAAACATAGGATCTTTTCGAGTCAAACTTTTCTATGGGTTAAACATTATTAAAATATAGCAGATTTATGGATAGAGCCTTCATCTTATGCACAAGGCTAAATGTGTTGAAATACAGAATAATTCATAATATTGAATTAATAATCAATATTAATTTGGATTACATGTATTTACTTATCTCCAAGGTAAATAATCTATGAAACCTTTTGAAGCTGGTCATACTGCCCAATATGTCTTCCGAAAATCCATGAAGATTATTTTGACTATAAATCTTGATTACAAAGTTCAAAATCCAATCAATTTGAATCAGTGAATTACCAACAAAGGTTTGTTACTAATTTACTTATGAGGAAATGTTTGCCACCAAACAATTTTGATATTCCTTGCTCATTTCAATAAAGCCAAAACTCCATTAACTCTCCTACTTATTATACCTAGCGTCAGTATAAAACACACCAAGTGTGGCACAATGTGAAAATAGGCCCTTCGGCCCAACTTGGACCAGTAACCACTGTTCTATTAGCTCAAAACAAGACTAAGTGGGACCCGTTGGTTCCCATGTTCACACGGGATGGCTGATCCCCAACGCAATATTCCACCTCTCCACCAATTCCAATATTGGTGGCCAGTGGAGGGGGGGTGGGGGTCTTTGTGGAGCGCTAGTATGAGTGTTGTGGGCCGAAAGGACTGGTTTCCAGAGGGCTAGTATGGACATTGTGGGCCGAATGGAGTCTTGGGCTGGCAGCTCAGTCACTCAGGCCTGGTGGGCTGACAGCTCAGTCACTCAGGCCTGGTGGGCTGGCAGATCAGTCACTCAGGGATGGCAGTTCACTCATGGTTATTCCTTGAAATTCCATTTCAAGCAGAGTGCAGACCACCAAATTCAATTTCATAGCGTTTCAAGCAAAGTTCAGGCCACCAAGTTCAATTTCATAGCATTTCAAACAGAGTGCAGGCCACCAAATTGCTAAACAACTCATTGCATTGTCATTAAGGGCTAACAAATCATTTATTGCCAATCCATTGCAGACTCACAGTTCAGCTGATTCACATCTTAGAATCACAGTTGTGGACTGTCCCTCGCGATCTTCCAGAGTGACTGACTGACGTCCAGGCATCCGGGGTTTTATCGTCATGTCCCCCCGGATGGGGGGTTACCTTCATCGTGGTGGTTGACAGGTGAGAGGGCCAATCAGCTGATCTCAAGATTTCTTAAACATTCATATCTTTTTTATTTTTCATCGATTGGAAAAATCATCAGGGCTCCCTAAGCGGAGAACTGTGAGTAAGATGGCCAAAAATCATAGCGATATATGGTAGCGTTTTTTTCTAAAATCAATATACAGTGCAGGCAGCAAGTGGTCAAGATGAGACTTTTAGTTATATAGATGGTCATAGATAATGATAGGGCAGGCCCACAAATTAAAATTCTGAATTGGAGCATATCCAACTTTGATGGTATTACACATGAACTTGCTGAAGTAGATTGGAGTAGATAGTTTGCGGACAAAAGAACGTCTGGAATGTGGGATGTATTTAAAAGTGTTACAGGAGTAGGCCATTCGGCCCTTTTAGTCAGCACCGCCATTCAATACGATCATGGCTGATCATCTAAAATCAGTATCCTGTTCTTCCTTTCCCCCCATATCCCTTGATTCCTTTAGCCCCAAGACCTAAATCCAACTGTCTCTTGAAAACATCCAGTGAATTGACCTCCACTGCCTTCTGAGCCACACCATTCTACGGATTCACAACTCTCTGGGCGAAAAATGTTTTCCCCATCTCAGTTCTACATGGCCTACCCCCTAGCCTTAATCTGTGACCCCTGGTTCTAGACTCCCCCAACATCAGGAACATTTTTCCTGCATGTAACCTGTCCAATCCTTTAAGAATTGTATATGTTTCTATAAGATCCCCTCTCATCCTTCTAAATACCAGTGAATACAAGCCCAGTCGACCCATTCTTTCATCATATATCAATCCTGCCAACCCAGGAATTAACCTGGTGAACAATGCTGCACTCCCTCAATAGTAATAATGTCTTTCCTCAAATTAGGGGACCAAAATTGTACACAATACTCCAAGTGTGGTGGACAATCATTGTTCCTTTAAGGATTAATTTCTGTGAATAATTGCTTTGGGACAAATTAAAGAAGATAGCTGGTGAAAAGTAAAGTATACTCAGGATAGTTGCTGATTTAATACATTGTTTCATGAAAAAAAGCACCTTAATAGTTTAAATTATGAACTATTTCTAATAGCCTACCGAAAAAGGTGGTTGTGAACTTTTTCCCTTCATTACATATGTGTCTGAAATGACTAATATCTAGTTAATGCATCCCAAGAAACAAAGATCAGTCTGAAGAAGGGTCTCAACCCGAAATGTCACCCATTCCTTCTCTCCAGTGATGTTGCCTATCCCGCTGAGTTACTCCAGTCTATCCAGGAAACAAATAATGTATTTTCTATGTGCAAACTCTGCAGGACTTGGTTCAACAAGGGCATTAATTTTGATTATAAACTAATTTTAGTTACATACATTCAGAGGAGATTTACTAGAATGTTGCCAGGGTTCCAGCAACTATGTTACAGAGAAAGGTTGAACAAGTTAGGTCTTTATTCTTTGGAGCGCAGAAGGTTAAGGGGGGACTTGATTGAGGTCTTTAAAATGATGAAAGGGATAGACAGAGTTGACGTGGATACGTTTTTCCCATTGAGGGTAGGGAAGATTCAAACAAGAGGGCATGACATGAGAATTAAGGGACAGAGGTTTCGGGGTAACGTGAGGGGGAACCTCTTTACTCAGAGGGTGGCGGCTGTGTGGAATCAGCTTCCAGCAGAAGTGGTGGAGGCAGGATCGATTTTAACATTTAAGAGTAAAGTGGATAGGTATATGGACATGAAGGGAATGGAGGGGTATGGTCTGAGTGCAGGTAGATGGGACTAGGGGAAAACAAATGGTCGGCACGGACTGGAAGGGCCGAGAGGGCCTGTTTCCGTGCTGTAATTGTTATATGGTTATATGGTTATATGGTTCATGATCAAACAATTCCAGAATATCAAGTTCTCTTTGCATCCCTTAGAGGTTTGATTGCACGATGCAAGTCCAGTTAAAATAAACGACAGTTGCGTTATTTTATACCAATGCCTTATATAGAGACATCAGAAATCCATTTAAAAGTGAGATTTCACCACATTCTGAGCAAAGAAAAATATCTCCCACAGTATCATTGGATGGTGATCTTAAATCATAATGCAAAGTAATAAACTGTCAACTTTAGTGATTCCAACCATCGATTCTGGTATAACATAAAGTTAACCTATTTATTATGTTGCCTTGTTCATTTAAGGATACCGTGTCTGAAATCAGTAAGACAGAGATTAAAGCCTTTAATCCACAAGATGAAATAAAACAAGCTGGATTCTTGAAAGTGGCATTTAATTGCAATTAAGGTTAAGGTTTCTTATATCTGTAGTTTGTAATTAAGTAGTTTTTCCAAGATAAATCAGACCTAATTAATAATAATAATTCATTAAGTCTGTGGCACAATTGTGTACAATCACAGATTACTATTACATCAAATCATAGATTGCTTTAAATTCCAAATTAAGGTTTATTCATAATAACAATTTAGTTTAGTTTAGTTTAGTTTATTGTCACGTGTACTGAAGTACAGCGACAAGCTTTTTTGTTGCATGTTATCCAGTCAATGGAAAGACTATACATGATTAGACTGTGGATGTATCCATTGTATTATAATCAAGCAGTATCCAGTTTGCTGATCAGTTGCTTGCTGTCTCAGCACCAGTTCAATTGGTTGCACTCTTGCATCAAACCATTGTGGTTTGCATTCTATTTCAGTGATATAAGCATAAATATCAGGCTGCTGCTCCAGCAGAGTGTTCACGTTGTACTGTCAAAGTATCAGGAAGGTCGCCCGCATGAGCCTGCTTCATCATTCAACAACATCCTGGCTGATCAGATCTTGGCCTCTACTCCATTTTCCCGCCTTTTCATTGACTCCTTTATAGATAAAACCATCTCCGCCTTGAGAGCATTCAATGACAACCTACAGCTCTCTGAGGTAACATAGAAACATAGAAAATAGATGCAGGAGTAGGCCATTTGGTTCATCGAGTCAGCACCGCCATCCAATATGATCATGGCTGATCATCCAAAATCAGTACCCCAATCCTGCTTTTTCCCCATATCCCTTGATTCCGTTAGCCCTAAGAGCTATATCTAATGCTCTCTTAAGAGAGTGCAAAGGTTCAAACCCTCAGGAATGTCTCCATCTGCCTGAAATAGCAACGCCATATTCAGAAACCATGTCCCTAATTCTAAATTTTCTTTACATGGAGAAACATTGCCTCATCATCCACCTAGTCATTCCCTCTGGATCTTGCCTCTTTCATTAGGTTCACCTCTCCCTGTTCCGAACTGCAATTAGTATAAAATTAACCTGCTCAATCATTCTGTGAGCATTCTCTAAACTGCAAGTTAAATATGGAGACAAAAGCTGCAAATATTTAATGTGGTCTCAACAATGTCCTGTAGTAGAACTTCAACATATTTGCACTCCATTCCCTTTGCAATAAAGACTAGCTTTTTAATCTCCTACCTAGTTACTTGCTGTGCCTGCATGTTGGATTATATCTAGGGCATTGTCCAGCAAACCTCTGTGTTGCCTGATGACTAAGCAATATGTGTATAGATGAGACCCTCATGAGAAGATTACTTTCAAGTAGAACAGGGGAGTCTTAATTTATTTAGGAGATACAGCATGAAAACAAGCCCGACGTGCATCAAGTCCAAGCCAACCCATTCATAATCCGTTCACATCAGTTCCATGTTATCCCATTTTCTCATCAACTCCAGAAACACTAGGGGCAATTTTAGAGTGGCTAATTAATCTGCAAACCCGCATGTCTTTGGGATGTGGGAAAAAACTGATGCACCCGGAAAACATCCACACAGTCACAGGGAGAATGTGCAAACTCCACACAGACTGCACTCAAGATACAGATTGAATCAGGCTCTTTGACTCTGTGAGGCAGCAGCTCTACCAGCTGCACCACTATGCCGCCGTCTATCTTGGCTAATATTTCTCTACCATCTCCAGAATTAATTTATCTGATCTTTATTATTTTGCAGTTGTGTCCAAATCAATTGGCGTATCTCAAGAGTCACTACATTTCAAGGAAAATAATGTTGTTGTCTGCATGGTGCTTCAGGACACCCTCAAAGTACAAAAAACATTACACAAATGCAAACTATTCTAAATGAGAAATGTTGGGAAAGACACATGGGAGGAAACACAAGACTATAAGCAGGGATCAAGCAAAGTCATTCCTTCCATTTAGTAGGAGAATTGTGAACTCGTACTTACTCTCACGTGTTGAGGTGGGGGATTCCTGCAAATTATGATTGTGTTGGGATGTTATGATTGTGTTGGAATGTATTTACATCAATGTCCTGGAAATTTGCAAGATCTTAAGCAAGTATGCTGATGTGCTGACATCAGCAAAAGCCATTTACCGTGGGCTTCTTTCTGTCTTTGTGTGCCTTCTCTCTCCTTCCAAAACCAGGTTTGTGTACATAGAGCTATGCATAAAATTACCTTTAAATTCTACTTCATATAAAATTATGAGAGGCAGAGATAGACTATACAGAATCATTTTTCCAGGATGGAAGAATCAATCACTAGGGGTGTTAGGTACTCCCCCCCCCTCCCTCTGGTGAATGCATACTTAACTCCTCTGTTTCTCTCCTGAGTGCAGGCCCCATGGCTGGGAGTCAGGAATCAAGGGATTAAGGGCTCCTGTACCCGATTGGCCAAGCTGCGTCAGGTGACGGGTGACTCATCGGAAGCTTAAATACCAGAATCTCCCAGAATTCTCTCTCTCTTCGTCGACCCTGGCTCGTGAGCAGGTTGCTGGTTTGAGCTGCAGGAGGCCTGGCCACATGGCATAGAACTTTGTGTATTATTACCTACATTTGTTAATTAATATTGAATTGGGACAGATAAGGGCTGACCTGAGGGTTTTCGTGTATTTTGTTTCAGGGTTATTTCCATTTAGGCAGGTTAGAGACTCTAGTTCGACGGCCCATTGCGAGGCTGTCTGGAGCACTGTTATCTTTGTTTATTAGTGTATTCTTGTCCTTGTCTGGGTTGTTTGGATCAGGTTTGGGTTTTAACAAAATAAAAGACTATTTTGTTGAACTTGAGCCTGGTTTTTGACTATGTTACGTGGCTCTGAAGTACCTGCATTCGGGAGTCGTAACAGGGGGCATAGCTTTAAGGTCAGAGGAGCAAGGTTTAAAGGAGATGTGCAGAGGCAAGTATTTTACACATAGGTTGGTGAGTGCCAGGAACATGCTGCCGGGGTCTGAAGAAGGGTTTCAACCCGAAACGTCACCCATTCCTTCGCTCCAGAGATGCTGCCTGTCCCGCTGAGTTACCCCAGCATTTTGTGTCTACCTTCAATTTAAACCAGCATCTGCAGTTCTTTCATAGAAACATAGAAACATAGAAATTAGGTGCAGGAGTAGGCCATTCAGCCCTTCGAGCCTGCACCGCCATTCAATATGATCATGGCTGATCATCCAACTCAGTATCCCGTACCTGCCTTCTCTCCATACCCTCTGATCCCCTTAGCCACAAGGGCCACATCCAACTCACTCTTAAATATAGCCAATGAACTGGCCTCAACTACCCTCTGTGGCAGAGAGTTCCAGAGACTCACCACTCTCTGTGTGAAAAAAAGTCTTTCTCATCTCGGTCTTAAAGGATTTCCCCCTTATCCTTAAGCTGTGACCCCTTGTCCTGGACTTCCCCAACATCGGGAACAATCTTCCTGCATCTAGCCTGTCCAACCCCTTAAGAATTTTGTAAGTTTCTATAAGATCCCCTCTCAATCTCCTAAATTCCAGAGAGTATAAACCGAGTCTATCCAGTCTTTCTTCATAAGACAGTCCTGACATCCCAGGAATCAGTCTGGTGAACCTTCTCTGCACTCCCTCTATGGCAATAATGTCCTTCCTCAGATTTGGAGACCAAAACTGTACGCAATACTCCAGGTGTGGTCTCACCAAGACCCTGTACAACTGAAGTAGAACCTCCCTGCTCCTGTACTCAAATCCTTTTGCTATGAAAGCTAACATACCATTCGCTTTTTTCACTGCCTGCTGCACCTGCATGCCTACTTTCAATGACTGGTGTACCATGACACCCAGGTCTCGCTGCATCTCCCCTTTTCCTAATCGGCCACCATTTAAATAATAGTCTGCTTTCCTGTTTTTGCCAACAAAGTGGATAACCTCACATTTATCCACATTATACTGCATCTGCCAAACATTTGCCCACTCACCCAGCCTATCCAAGTCACCTTGCAGTCTCCTAGCATCCTCCTCACAGCGAACACTGCCCCCCAGCTTAGTGTCATCCGCAAACTTGGAGATATTGCCTTCAATTCCCTCATCCAGATCATTAATATATATTGTAAACAGCTGGGGTCCCAGCACTGAGCCCTGCGGTACCCCACTAGTTACTGCCTGCCATTGTGAAAAGGACCCGTTTACTCCTACCCTTTGCTTCCTGTTTGCCAGCCAGTTGTCTATCCACATCAATACTGAACCCCTAATACCGTATGCTTTAAGTTTGTATACTAATCTCTTATGTGGGACCTTGTCGAAAGCCTTCTGGAAGTCCAGATATACCACATCCACTGGTTCTCCCTTATCCACGCTACTAGTTACATCCTCGAAAAATTCCACAAGATTCGTCAGACATGATTTACCTTTTGTAAATCCATGCTGACTTTGTCCAATGATTTCACCACTTTCCAAATGTGCTGCTATCCCATCTTTAATAACTGACTCTAGCAGTTTACCCACTACCGATGTTAGACTAACTGGTCTGTAATTCCCCGTTTTCTCTCTCCCTCCCTTCTTAAAAAGAGGGGTTACATTTGCTACCCGCCAATCCTCAGGAACTACTCCAGAATCTAAAGAGTTTTGAAAGATTATCACTAATGCATCCACTATTTCCTGAGCTACTTCCTTAAGTACTCTGGGATGCAGCCTATCTGGCCCTGGGGATTTATCGGCCTTTAATCTATTCAATTTACCCAACACCACTTCCCGACTGACCTGGATTTCACTCAATTCCTCCTTTGACCCACAGTCCCCTGCTATTTCAGGCAGATTATTTATGTCTTCCTTAGTGAAGACGGAACCAAAGTAGTTATTCAATTGGTCCGCCATATCCTTGTTCCCCATGATCCACTCACCTGTTTCTGACTGCAAGGGACCTACATTTGTTTTAACTAACCTCTTTCTCTTCACATATCTATAAAAACTTTTGCAGTCAGTTTTTATGTTCCCTGCCAGTTTTCTTTCATAATCTATTTTTCCTTTCCTAATTAAGCCCTTTGTCCTCCTCTGCTGGTCTCTGAATTTCTCCCAGTCCTCTGGTATGCTGCTTTTTCTGGCTACTTTGTACGCATCATCCTTTGCTTTGATACTATCCCTGATTTCCCTTGTTATCCACGGATGCACTACCTTCCCCGATTTATTCTTTTGCCAAACTGGGATGAACAATTTTTGTAGTTCATCCATGCAGTCTTTAAATGTCTTCCATTGTATATCCACCGTCAACCCTTTTAGAATTAATTGCCAGTCAATCTTGGCCAATTCACGTCTCATACCCTCAAAGTTACCTTTCTTTAAGTTCAGAACCATTGTTTCTGAATTAACAATGTCACTCTCCATCCTAATGAAGAACTCAACCATATTATGGTCACTCTTGCCCAAGGGGGCACGTACAACAAGACGGCTAATTACCCCTTCCTCATTACTCAAAACCCAGTCTAAAATAGCCTGCTCTCTCGTTGGTTCCTCTACATGTTGATTTAGATAACTATCCGCATACATTCCAAAAAATCCTCTTCCTCAGCACCCCTGCCAATTTGATTAACCCAATCTATATGTAGATTGAAGTCACCCATTATAACTGTTTTGCCTTTGTCGCACGCATTTCTAATTTCCTGTTTGATACCATCCCCAACTTCTCTGCTACTGTTAGGTGGCCTGTACACAACACCCACCAGCGTTTTCTGCCCCTTAGTGTTTTGTAGCTCTACCCATACCGATTCCACATCCTCCAAGCTAATGTCCTTCCTTTCCATTGCGTTAATCTCCTCTCTAACCAGCAACGCTACCCCACCTCCTTTTCCTTTCTCTCTATCCCTCCTGAATATTGAATATCCCTGGATGTTCAGCTCCCAGCCTACGTCACCCTGGAGCCATGTCTCCGTGATCCCAACTATATCATAATCATTAATATCTATCTGCACGTTCAACTCGTCCACCTTATTACGAATACTCCTTGCATTGAGACACAAAGCCTTCAGGCTTGTCTTTACAACGCACTTACCCCTAATACAATTTTGCTGAAAAGTGGCCCTTTTTGATTTTTGCCCTGGTTTTGTCTGCCTGCCACTTTTACTTTTCACCTTGCTACCTAATGCTTCTACCCTCATTTTACACCCTCCTGCCTCTCTGCTCTTGTACCCATCCCCCTGCCACATTAGTTTAAATCCTCCCCGACAGCACTAGCAAACACTCCCCCAAGAACATTGGTTCCATTCCAATCCAGGTGCAAACCGTCCTGTTTGTACCGGTCCCACCTCCCCAGAACTGGTCCCAGTGCCCTAAAAATTTGAATCCCTCCCCCTTGCACCACTTTTCAAGCCACGCATTCATTTGCATTATCCTCCTATTTCTACTCTGACTGGCCCGTGGTACTGGTAGTAATCCGGAGATTACTACCTTTGAGGTCCTACTTTTAAGTTTATCTCCTAGCTCCCTAAATTCACCTTGTAGGACCTCATCCCTTTTTTTACCTATATCGTTGGTGCCAACATGCACCACGACAACTGGCTGTTCACCCTCCCCCTCCAGAATGTTCTGCAGCCGTTCAGTGACATCCCTGACCTTTGCACCAGGGAGGCAACATACCATCCTGGAGTCTCGTTTGCGGCCGCAGAAACGCCTATCTATTCCCCTGACAATTGAATCCCCTATTACTATTGCCCTTCCCCTCTTTTTTCCCCCCTCATGTGCTGCAGAGCCACCCATGGTGCCATGAACCTGGCTGCTGCTGCTGCATTCCCCTGATGAGCCATCTCCCTCAACAGTATCCAAAATGGTATACCTGTTTAGGAGGGAGATGACCGCAGGGGACTCCTGCACTACCTGCCTACTGCTTTGCTGGCTATTGGCCACCCGTTCCCTTCTTGTCCTCTTACCGTTTGCCTGCGGTGTGACCAACTCACTGTACGTGCTATCCACGACTTTCTCCGCATCGTGGATGCTCCAGTATGAATCCAGCCGCAGTTCCAATCATTCAATGCGGTCTGCCAGGAGCTGCAGCTGGACACACTTCCTGCAAACGTAGTCACCAGGGACACCGACCATCTCCCTGATCTCCCACATGTTGCAGGCTGAACAAACCACGGGGCCAATCTCTACTGCCATACCTTACTCCCAAATTACACTGTATTAAATATTAAAAAACACAAAAACTTATCCTTTAAACTTTACTACTAAATACTGAATCCTTAACTCCCAGAATCCCTCACTCCCAGAAGGCAGAAATTTAAAAATTGTAAACCCGGGGTTGCACCCAATCAGCTGCTTCCTCGGGTCCTCTTCCACCAATCAGCGGCTTCCTCAAAAAAAAAAAAAAAAAAAAAAAAAAAAAACCCACTTCTCCAAATGGAACGTTACGGATTTTGGTAAGCCTCTGGAAAAACAAGCCCCGCGCTCGATTTTTATCCTTACCGGTCGGGTGTCGCTCCTCCCCCTCCTCCTCTTCTTCCAACGGCTCCTGTTGGCCTCTGGAAAAAACAAGCCCCGCGCTCGATTTTTATCCTTACCGGTCGGGTGTCGCTCCTCCCCCTCCTCCTCTTCTTCCAACGGCTCCTGTGGGCCTCTCCTCTTTTCCTAAACATGCTGCTGGCGGTGGTGGTTTAAGCAGATATGTTAATGGCATTTTAAAATCTTTTGGATAGGCAGGGAATAGAGAGATGTGGATTATGTGCAGGTAGGTAAGTGATAGTTTTGGCATTATGTTCGTCATAGACATTGTGGGCCGATGTGCCTGTTCTCGTGTGTTCTATGTCCAATGTTATATTCTCAGCTTTGACTGGCATTGTCAACAGTGTTAATGGACCTGGTCATAATGGCCTTCTGCAGGGTGAGCTTCCAGCGGTAACAGACAGCCATCTGATTTTTGACTCAGTTTTACTCTTCTCCATTATGGGATCCTGACCTGGGTATGACACACATCCTTGCTGTTCGCAGCACAACATCAACAAAGAAGCTTCATCAGACTATATCTACACCATTAACCCATTTGATCTGTTTTTTTTTCCTATTGCAGATATTCACTTTGTCCTATCCATCCCTTTTGTAAGATTCTCTGCACCTTCAAACTACTATTTTTTTAATCCCTTTCTCAGTTGTGATTTAGGGTCTCTGACTTTTTGAATTTCTCCAACAGTTTGTTTTTTGATCAATGAGTCCAGCATATGCAGTTTCTTGTGTCACCATCAATTATGAGATACAAGATACAAGATACATTTATTTGTCACGTGTGCCAATTGGCACAGTGAAATGAAATCACCATGCAGCCATGGAGTAAAAATAAAGAACACAACATAGAGTTGAAAGAATTCAACATAAAACATCCCCACACAGCAGGATCAAAATTTCCCACTGTGAGGGAAGGCATCAAAGTCAGTCTCTTCCCCTGATGTTCCCCACTGTTCACCCATAGTCGGGGCCTCCCCGAGCCCTCCGCAGTCGCCGCTATGGGTGGCCTGATGTTCAGGCCCCCTCGCCAGGGTGATGTAAGTCCGACATCAGGGCTGGGGGATGTCCTCAGAGACCTGGACCCCGAGTCGGCCCCCTCCTATCGGAGTCTGCGGCTCCCAAAGTCCGCAGGGCGAGCCGGGCAGAGATTCAACGCTGGAGGCTCTCTGCAAAGGGCCCCAGGACTCCACGGAGTTGTTCAGCGCCGCCCGCGTTGGAAGCTCTCCCCAAACCAGAGCTCCACGATGTTGGAGCAGCAGCCCAACGCTGCAGAGCTCCAAAATGGCGACCCAGGTAGATATCGCCCGCTCCGCGGTGACTCCAGCGCCGCCACTGTTGTAGCTCTGGTCCGGTTCCCCGTCAGGAAAAGTCGCTCCGATCCAGGTGGTAGGCCGCGAGGAGGGGGGCGAGGACGCGACTCGGAGAATAGTCGCGTCCCCGCCAGGAAGCGACTGGGAGTTAGTTTCCCCCTTACCCTGCCCCCCTCCCCCACATATAAAAGTTAAAGACTCCCCCTGGGCTGTAGGAAGAGGCTGCTGTCAGTGCAGCGCCTCTAGTGGAATGATTGTAGGGAAATACTGGTTCCACTTCTTATGATCTTGTGAGAATTTTTGTATAATATATCTGAGATTTCCTATTCCTGTAATTATCAGGTTTATTGCCCTTTTCACCTTCATCACATTTCTTGTACTTCCTTTGTAATGAAAACTACATAAAAGCATAAAAATAGGCTATGTGTGAGTCTCCGGTGTTGAATTTGGGGCAGTGACTCAACCTTGTGGACAGCCATAAATAATTTAAGCACAGATTATGTCATCAAGCCCTTTCAAATGAAATACCGCTTTGTAACTGACTGCAAAACATACTCTATTCATTCCATAAATCTTACTATTGAAATGTCATAGTATTGTAATAAGGTGCACATCAGCGTAGTGTTATTAACACACAAGTTGCACTCTTACGATTTTTAGCGATGCTTCAGTTACCCGACAACAAATTGGTAGCTAGAAACCACAATTGATGTAGAAAGATAGGCAAAACAGATACATATTTCAATGTGCTATTCAATGAAGAAAGACATTGCGGCTGAGATTCCATGGGGATTCCATCTGAGCAACTCGGGCAGAACAACAACTTAATCCTTGGAACATTTCAGGCAAGGAATAGAAGACAAGAATTAAATTATAATGTCGAGTAAGGAGCACTGCAGAGGATTCTAACCTAATGCTCCATAATATCGCCAGATGTAAAGCAAGACAGTTTTTAAAAAGAGAAGCTGTTATCCAACAGAAGACACTGATGCCAGAGGAGACAATGGCAACCGAACCCACCTGCTTGAATACAGACACACTCGAATCGACGACTGCCTGTTTTGCATCCAACACAATTTTACTGTCCACTGATGTCAATGTAGAATACACCAGGTATAAAATAAGTGTGCTACCTCCACCTATTTCCTAGTGAATCCACCCATTTTCTAATAACAGTATGATTAAAGACTGAAGAAGGGTCTCGACCCGAAACGTCGCCTATCTCCTTCGCTCCTTAGATGCTGCTGCACCCGCTGAGTTTCTCCAGCTTTTTGTGTACCCTCGATTCTCCAGCATCTGCAGTTCCTTCTTTAAAAAAAATGATTTAAAGAGTTATGGCCCTGTCTCACTGTGCGAGTTGACCCACGAGGTACCCCGAGTGACAGACTCGTGGCTGTGCACGAGACTTCAAGTTTATGATCAAGTGTGTAACCGAGTTCCCACGGGTATGTCATTGCTGCGATGTTCCAAGTTCCTCTCCCGAGTTACCAAGTTCCTCTCCCGTTACTCTTGAGCCAACCGTGAATGAAGGTATGTTTTAATAAAGCAACAATGTTAAAATACATCTCCATCCTGTGGCTTTGAGTTATTTCAGCGCGGCGGCATCTATTGATATGACCTACAAAGGGAAAATGCGCACCCTCCAGTAACCAATAACGTGGTAAGTGCATTTCTTGTTGTTTTATGTTTTTTAAATACTTTTTTGCAATGGATCTCTATTTTAAATAATTTTAAAAAAGGAAGCAGCTCGGGTGACTGACATTGAGCGGCCGCCGGGACCCGACAGCAGACACACACACACACACACACACACACACACACACACACACACACACACACACACACACACACACACACACACACACACACACACACACACACACACACACACACACACACACACACAGATACACACAGACAGCAGGACTGGCCGCCACTTCAGAGGAAGGAAGCAGCTCGGGTGACTTTGAGCGGCCGCCGGGACCCGACAGCAGACACACACACAGATACACACAGATAGACAGAGAGGGAGAGAGAGACACACACACACACACACACACACACACACACACACACACACACACACACACACACAGATACACACAGACAGACAGACACACACACACACACACACACACACACACACACACACACAGATACACACAGACAGCAGGACTGGCCGCCACTTCAGAGGAAGGAAGCAGCTCGGGTGACTGACTTTGAGCGGCCGCCGGGACCCGACAGCAGACACACACACAGATACACACAGATACACACACACACAAACACACACACACCACACACACAGACACACACACAAACACACACACACACACAGACACACACACAGACACACACACAGACACACACACAGCCACACACACAGCCACACACACACACACACACATATGTGGCGTTTCTGCTCGGGACCCTTCTTCAGACAATCCAATGTCCCATAATATATTCTTTAAATATTAAGTTTTCTGTTGAAAGTATGGTGCCGTGGTTACGGGTTGTCGGAAGGAAGATGATGAGGTCTGGTACAAGTTGACTTTGTTTTCAGTAATCAGGCCTCCGTGTTGGCCGATGCCTGGTTGATCGAGCGTTCATACAGTTGCGAGCGAGCGAGGTCCATATATAGGAGCAAGGAACGCGAAGCCTCTGAGGGTTCATTGTTCCCCTGGTTTGGATTGCTCCCAGGAGAGCGGGCACAAAGAAAAATTTAGGCATTTTTCTGTGGAAGGGGGAGGGCAGTATAAAATCGAAAGCATTGTACAGCAGCACTCTCCCCAACACGAAACACAGCGCAGCGTAAACAATTAAACAGCTTCACTTTTAAAAGCAAAGACACACGTTAAATTACACGGCCCCAAGAAATCGCCTCTCAATTGCTTCGGGGTTGGAATTGAAATATATATAATATATATAATATGTATATACATATTATACTACTTTGGTTCAGTCCCTTTCAGATTATAAAAAAGTTCCCACGATAGACTCACGAGACACTATGGTAAACGCACGGGCCATTACGTTACTGCAACGAGTTTAAATGTTTCCATTTTTAACTTGAACAGTTAATTTGACTCGTGGAAAAAAATCAAACATGTTTGATTTTTTTCACGAGTTAAACAAGTTTCCCGAGTACCTGCCGTTAGCGCCACGAGTGGACAAGTTGAACGCGCGAGTTCCGACGTTCCCGCTACGTGATCACCACGAGTGAAAACTCGGGGTCACTCGTGGGCCAACTCGCACAGTGAGACAGGGATTTTAGTTAGTTAGTTTAGTTTATTGTGACATGTACAGTGAAAAGCTTTTTTGTGTGCTAACCAGTAGGTGGAAAGACATACATGATTGCAATCGAGCCATCCACATTGTACAGATCCATGATAAAGGGAATAAAGTAAATAATGCTTAGTGCAAGATAGAGTCCAATCAAAGATAGTCCGACAGTCTCCAATGAGGTGGATGGTAGCTCAGCACTGCACTCTAGTTGTCGGTAGGATGGTTCAGTTGCCTGACAACAGCTGGGAAGAAACGTCCCTGAATCTGGAGGAGTGTGTTTTCACACTTCTATACCTTTTTTCCCCGATAGGAAAGGGGAGGAGAGCCAGGGTAATTCCCCTCCCTCCTTCAACATTTGTTCCCCACTCAGAATTCAGAGGTATTGTGCATTCTTCAGTTGCAAAAGGAGTTAAATGATTGTAACAGATATATATATAAGGTGCAAGGTTAATTTTCAGTATAATTGCAATATAAGCAACAATTTAATGAATGTGTACAAATTATAAAAAAGCAAGTTTAGAACTGAGTGGATGCAGTTAATGTTCCAAGCACGGATTGTTACTTGAAATATGCTGCATTTGTATTTAAAATAATTTACCATCATAATTAAAAATGGATTATAAATGTAATTTAGTGGACTGGTATTATCCCATGATGATTTCAGCATAAAGCGCAAGGAGGCCTTTCAGTCTATTGTGGCTGTACTGACTAGCAATCCAATTAACTCCTTGCTCCTCATTTCCCCATATCCCTGTACTTTCCCATTCAAGTACTGATCTCCCTCTGTTATATCTCTTGGGCAATACCATTCAGATGACAGAAGCCTGCATGCTTCATTGGACCTTTAATTTCGACAGTCATCTTTAATCTGTGTCCTTCACATAGAAACATAGAAACTAGGTGCAGGAGGAGGCCATTCGGCCCTTCGAGCCAGCACCGCCATTCATTGTGATCATGGCTGATCGTCCCCTATCAACTGTGGTCCCCTATCTGTGGCCCCTGGTTCTGGACTCGCCCAACATTGGGAACATTTTTCCTGCATTTAGATTGTCCAGTCCTTTTATAATTTTATATGTTTCTATAAGATCCCCCTCATCCTTCTAAACTCCAGTGAATACAAGCCTAGTCTTTTCAATCTTTCCTCATATGACAGCCCCAGCATCCCAGGGATCGATCTTGTGAACCTACGCTGCACTGCCTCAATCACAAGGATATCCTTCCTCAAATTACGAGAGCAAAACTGTACACAATACTCCAGATGTGGTCTCACCAGAGCCATATACAACTGCAGAAGAACCTCTTTACTCCATTACTGAAATCCTCTTGTTATAAAGGCCAACATTCCATTAGCTTTCTTCATTGCCTGCTGTACCTGTAAGCCAACTTTCAGTGACCGGTGTACAAGGACGCCCAGGTCTCGCTGCACCTCCCCCTTACCTAACCTTACCCCATCGAGATAATAATCTGCCCCCTTGTTTTTGCTGCCAAAGTGGATAACCTCACATTTATCTATATTATACTGTATCTGCCACGCCTCTGCCCACTCACTCAACCTGTCCAGGTCACCCTGCAACCTCCTAACATCCTCTTCACAGTTCACACTGCCACTCAGCTTTGTGTCATCCGCAAAGTTGCTAGTGTTGCTCCTAATTCCCTCTTCCAAATCATTAATATATATGGTAAACAGTTGCAGACCCAACATCGAGCGTTGCGGCACTCCACTCGCCACTGCCTGCCATTGTGAAAAGGACCCGTTCACTCATAGAAACATAGAAAATAGGTGCAGGAGGAGGCCATTCAGCCCTTCGAGCCAGCACCGCCATTCAATATGATCGTGGCTGATCGTCCGTTATCAATAACCCGTGCCTGCCTTCTCCCCATATCCCTTGACTCCACTAGCCCCTAGAGCTCTATCCAACTCTCTCTTAAATCCATCCAGTGATTTGACCTCCACTACCCTCTGTGGCAGGGAATTCCTTAAATTCACAACTCTCCGGGTAAAAAAGTTTTTTCTCAGCTGAGTCTTAAATGACCTCCCCTTTATTCTAAGAATAACTTCTACTCTTTGCTTCTGGTCTGCCAACCAATTTTCTATCCATGTCAATACCCTACCCCCAATACCATGTGCTCTAATTTTAATCACTTGTCTCCCGTGCTGGACCTTATCAAAGGCTTTCTGAAAGTCTAGATACACTGCACCCACTGGCACCCATACATCCATTTTACTTGTCACATTCTCAAAAAATTCCAGAAGATTAGTCAAGTATGATTTCCCTTTCATAAATCCATGTTGTCTTGGACTAATCATTTTACTGCTATCCAAATACCCCATTATTACCTCTTTAATAATTGACCAGCATCTTTCCCACTACCGAAGTCAGGCTAACTGGTCTGTAATTCCCCGTTTTCTCTCTCGCTCCTTTCTTGAAAAGTGGGATAACATTAGCTATCCTCCAATCCACAGGAACTGATCCTGAATCTATTGAACACTGGAAAATGATCACCAATACATCCACTATTTCTAGAGCCACCTCCCTGAGGACCCTGGGATGCAGACCATCAGGTCCAGGGAATTTATCATCCTTCAGTCCCAATGAAAATGTATTTCAGTTCCTCTACCCCCTTAGATCCTCTGTCCTCCACTACATCTGGGAGATTGTTTGTGTCTTCCTTAGTGGAGACAGATCCAAAGCACCTATTCAACTCTTCTGCCATTTCCTTGTTGCCCATAATATTTTCACCCATGTCTGCCTTCAAGGGACCCACATTTGACTTTGCTACTCGTTTTCCCTTAACATATCTAAAGAAGCTTTTATTGTCCTTTATATTCCTGGCCAGCTTCCCTTCATTTTTTCAGCCCATATTGCCCATTTTGTTTCCTTCTGTTGTCCTATGAAAGTTTCCCAATCCTCTGGCTTCCGGCTACTCTTTGCTGTGTTATACATCTGTACTTTTAGTTTTATTCTATCCCTAACTTCCCTTGTCAGTCACGGTTGTCTTATAGAATCCCTTAGAATCTTTCTTCCTTTTTGGAATGAAATGATCCTGTGTCTTCCGGATTATGCCCAGAAATTCCTGCCATTGCTGTTCCACCGTCATTTCTGCCAGGATCCCTTTCCAGTTTACCTTGGCCAGCTCCTCTTTCATGCCTTCATAGTCCCCTTTGTTCAACTGCATCACTGCCACATCCAATTTAATGTTCTCCTTCTCAAATTGAAAATTAAAACTAATCATATTATGATCACTACCTCCAAGTGATTCCTTTACCTCGAGTTCTCTTATCATATCTGGTTCATTGGACAACACTAAATGCAGAATTGCCTTTTCTCTGGTCGGCTCCATTACAAGCTGCTCTAAGAATCCATCTTGGAGGCACTCTACAAACTCTCTTTCTTGGGGTCCTGAACCAACCTGATTTTCCCAGACTACCTCCATATTGAAATCCCCCAGCACCACAGTGGCATTACCTTTGTTACATGCCAGTTTTAACTCCTGCTGCAACTTACACCCTACATCTGGGCTACTATTTGGGGGTCTGTAGTGTCTTCTTGCCTTTACAATTCCTCAACTCGATCCATAGTGACTCGACCTCGTCAGTCCCTATCTCTTCCTTCGTAAGGGACTGAATTCCATCCCTCACTAGCAGAGCTACCCGTCCCCCCCTCCTCTGCCCACCTGCCAGTCCTTTCTGTAGGATGTATAACCCTGAATATTAAGTTCTCAGGCCCGATCCTCCTGCAGCCACATCTCAGTAATCCCCACAATGTCATATCTACCAACCTCTAACTGAGCCTCAAGCTCATCTACTTTACTTCTTATACTTCGCGCATTCATATCCAATACTTTTAATTCCTTACGCATCTCACCTTTCACATCGGTCCCTATTACACTTGGCCATACTCTCCTATCCCTTTGTGAGCTTCCTTTCCCGTTAATTCTGGGGTCATTAACCATCACTTTACTCTCTTTCCCTTTAACTCCATCCTCGACTATCCTATTTGACACCACACCCCCCTTATTCAGTTTGAAACCACCCGTGTAGAAGTGGCAAACCTGCCTGCCAGAATGCTGATCCCACACCTGTTAATATGCAATCCGTCCCTTTTGTACTGTTCCCCCTTACTCCAAAACTGATCCCAGTGATCTAAGAATCTAAATCCCTGCCCGCTACAACAGTTCCTCAGCCAAACATTCAGGTCCCGTATCTCCCTGTTCCTGCTCTCACCAGCACGAGGAACTGGAAGCAAACCGGAGATAACAACCCTGGAGGTCCTGCTTTTCAGCATTTTTCTCTGTAAAGTCACGCTGCAGAATATTCATCCCCTTCTTTCCGACATCGTTTGTGCCGACATGCACTTCCACTTCCGGCTGTTCTTCACCCTTGAGGATTTTCTGCACTCTGTCCGTGACATCCTGCACACCATCAAGGCAGCACACCATCCTCGAATCCCGTCTGTTGCCACAGAAACCCCTGTCCGTACCTCTCACAATGGAGTCTCCAACCACAATGGTGTTGCCTGACCTTGGCCTCTTTGGTTTTGGCTCAACAGCCCTTTTTGCTTCGCAAGCCAGTCCACCACTCAGTGTGATAACGTCTTCTGTGGTTAACACTGTCGCTGGAAATGGCTCCTCTTTATCAATGCAATCAAAAAAACTCAATGTATATTAACATCTCCAACATATCTACATAGTGCCAAAATGGAAACAACCCGAGTTTCCCTATATCTGTCTTATCTGCTGTAATGGAGCTGCAGACATGCATTCAATCAGATAAAATAAAGGACACAAAGTGCTGGAGTAACTCAGCAGGTCAGACCATATCTCTGGAGGACATAGATAGGTGAAGTTATAGGTTGAGACCCTTCCTCAGTGTGAAGAAGTGCCTCGACCCAAAACATTACCTATCCATGTTCTCCAGAGATGCTGCCTGAGCTGCCGAGCAACTCCAGCACTTTGTGCCATTTTCTGTATTAACCAGCATCTGAAATTCCTTGTTTCTAATTTTTCAATCAGATAACCTTGCACAAAATGACAGGAGAGATGGCCGAGTTTGCCTCATGACTAATTATAGATGGAGAGGAAGCATGAACGAGAGTTTCTGCTCTACACCTACTTATGCAGTGACTCTTCCTAAGCAGAAATGCATGTAGATAGGTTTTGGCTAATTATTAGCTTGGGTGCAGAAGTAGATGTAAACCTGTACATTTACTACAGTTTTGTTTGGTTTACAGATACAGCTTGGAAACACGCCCTTTGACAGACCGAGTTCACTCCGACCATCGATCACATGTTCAAACTAGAGCAACATTTTCCCATTTTGTCATCTACTTCCCACATATTAGGAACTATTTTACAGTGGCAAATTAACCGTACGTCTTTGGGATGTGGGAGAAAATCAGATCATCCGGAGGAACCCCATGAGGTCACAAGGAAAACATGCAAACTCCACACAGACAGCACCCAAGGTCAGGATTAATCTCAGGTTTCTGGTGCTGTGAGGCAGCAGCACTACTAGCTGCACCACTGTGCTGCCTGTATGGAACAAGCTGAAGATTTTAGCAACAAACTCTCTGCTGTATTGAAAAATAACTGAGTAGGTATGATCTATCATCAATAAGAGTGGCTTTATTGGTCTTTAGCTATTCTCCAACTCATTTTTACTCTCCAAATTGTCATTGGATTAATGATGTTTGGAAGATTTTTATCAGTTAAGTAGCTTGGGAGCAGCTTTGAAGTATGTAAGGGATCATTGACATGAGCCTGCCATGCCCAGCTGCTTTGTCTTCAAGCACTAACTAACTTGCAGAAATAAGATTTTATTTCTGCATTGTCCTGATGTTTCATACCTAAACGATTGCTCACCTTAAGCTATGGGCCTCATGTTTAAATTGTTCAATGAAGGCCCAAAGTTCTAAAGGATTAAAATCTGCTTTCCAAGACATTGCTGCAAATAACCTCAAGAGGATGGTCTTTTTTCAAAAATAAAATGCTTTTTTTTAAATACCTTGGGCAACTTTGTTAGCCAACGACAGACATGGAAAGCGAAATTGCTCAAACGACTGTCAAGAATCTTCCAACTGACAAACAAAGATAGACACAAAGTACTGGAGTTACTCAGCGAGTCAGGCTGCATCTCTGGAGAAAAGTAATAGGTGACATTTTGGGTCGGGACAAAGGCCCCATTCACCTTCTTGGAAACAAAGAACTGCAGATGTGGTCAATACACAAAAGGACACAAAGTGCAGGAGTAACTCAGCAGGTTAGATAGCATTTCTGGACAACATGTAGAGGTGACATTTCGGGTCTGGACCCTTCTTCAGACTTCTTCAGACTAATCTGGAAAGTCCCCTATTCGTGTTTTCCAGAGATACTGCCTGACCTGCTGAGTTTCCCCAACACTTTGTATCATTTATACCTTTGACTCAAATTGTTGTGAGAAGTTCACATGCATGATTAATGTGTTGAGATAGAGTGGTTGGAAAGGGGTCTTATGAGGAATGTAGCCAAGGTTGTCTCTTTAGACCCACCCAGAATTTGGTTAAAGGCTGAAAGAAACACCAATCTTTATTCTTTTCATCAAATGTTCAGTCCACATCAACCGAGCTGAATCCTCCGAGATGGTGAACAAAACTGAAGAAATTTTAACTGTAGATATGGCAGAAGTGGCCATTTCTTACATAATTAGTGGTACCTGTGAGATGCTCCATGTTAAACTCAACCATGGATTTCAACGGAGAGAATCACAGGAACCATGTTCATGGGGTTCAGAATAATCGTCCCCCATCAATTTTTCAAACATTCTGCAGTGCCTTTTATGTCTTCTGTCTAACATCATCAGGAACTGGTTCTTAACATGCACTATACTTGGAAAACTTTCCTCTCCTAACTGCTGTCGAATCTTGCCAGTTATATTTCACACCTCAGTAGCTGCACAGCTCCGTATTTTTTTTAATTTGTGCAAACATGTTTCAATTTGCTTTGAATTGTCACATAATTAGTCTATGCTGCAAAGTTACCTGTAGCATCTGGCTGAGGCACATGTCAATTAATGAGAGCAGGTACTTGCAAGGCTACCTCCCTTCCAATCCATTTGTTTCTTGCAGGTGATGAGTTATGGGCCTGTCCCACTTAGGCAACTTTTTCGGCGAATGCCGGCACCTGTCATAGGTCGTTGCAGGTCGCCGAAAATGTTCAACATGTTGAAAATCCAGCGGCGACCAGAACAAGGAAACGACTCTTTGGGCGACTACTCACGATCATACAGGCTTCACCCCACGACATGTCGCCAGGGTATCGTATCGCCTGTAATGTTGTGAGTAGTCTCCTCAGTTGCCCAAAGAGTTGTAGCGTCTTTCTGGTCGCCGCTGAATTTTCAACAAGTTGAACATTTTCGGCGACCTGCAACGACCTATGACAGGTGCCGGCATTCGCAACGACCTATGACGGGTGCCGGCAGTCGTCGAAAAAGTTGCGTAAGTGGGACAGGTAATTAAGTAACAATAGTGAGCCAGGCTGCAGAAATCTTAAAGCTTCATTTGAAGCAAATCTATGCCCGTTACTCAGGAAGTTCAACATTGTAGGACAGTAACCCCAAACCCAGATCTATTCTATCATGCAGTAAAATAAAACGAGACAGTGGAAGAATGTGATTGCACTGGAGAGGGTACCAAGAAGATTCATCAGTTGCTAAGTACTCGAATAACCAGCAGGTCAGGACGTTTCTGGTCGAGACCATTCGTCAGACTGACCTTCCTCTGAAGAAGGGTGTCGACCCGAAACGACAGTCTGAAGAAAGGTCTCATCCCAAAACGTCACCTTTCCATGTTCTCCAGAGAGGCTGCCTGGCCTGCTGAGTTACCCCAGCACTTTGTGTCCTTTTGTATATTAACCAGCATCAGCATTTCTTTGTTTCTTCATCAGATGCTGCCTGGGTTGCAGCACTATGGTGATAAGGAGAGAATGGGCAGATTGCGTTTCTTTTCCCTGAAGTGGAGGGGTCTCGCAAGTGACCTGATATAGGTGTTTAAAATTATGAGGGATATAGGGTAGACAGCAAAAAAAAAATGTCACCAAGAATCATCAAAGGCACGAGGGTTTAAAGGAAATCTGAGGAAAAGCGTTGTACTGACGCAACACTTTTGTGCTACCACCTATAATGAGTTTCTCAGTGGTCAGCATGTGCTTGGCGGCATGGGCTTGGCGGCATGGGCTTGATGTTACAGCCCACCTATGTCCAACTCTGTGGGAGGAGATCACTGAAAAACCCATTCTTTATGGTAGCACAAAACTGCTGCGTCGGTACATTATACTGTTACTCAAATTGAACCCATTAACGTTAATTAATACCAGAGGCAGTAATACACACAAATATAGTAGAAACAACCAAGATCCTCCTTTTTTGGGAGATATAATAAGGCTGGAGCCTGTTATTGGTTCTATGAAGAATTAGAAAATAGCTGCAGTCTGATCAAGATGTCAGTATCTGGATTTTGCAGGCTGGAAGTACAGAAGATGCAAAAATAAAATCATTGGATACTCTTGGCAAATCAGGCAGCAGCTGTAGACAGATAAATGGCTAACATTTTAGGTAAATGACGTTTTATTAGAAGGGAAAGAAAACACATTAGTTGTTCAATTTTGAATTCCCTGGAGGCATGAAATCCACTTTTTTAAATCCACTTATACATATCCAAACCTAGAGCACAAACGTGAGACTGTCATCAATAACTCCAATCAGAGAAACCTCTTTCACCAGAGACTATAATAACATGGAACTTGCCACCATAGCGAATTGGAACAGAAGTAAATAGCATAAGAAGCCAGATAAATAAAGAGAAGGCTGCAGTTAAAGAAGGTGGGCAGCCTACCAATTAGTTTTGCATCTACAGGAGTGTAGCAGAGTGAGGAGACTTGATGTTGAAGAATGGATGTCAGGAGGATGAGACACAATCTGGACCTGGGAGCATCAGTTTCAAAATGAAGATATGTCATTTAAGACAGGCAAAATCTTTGCTCTGGGAAATCAGAGACTATGGAAATATTAAAGCAGCAGATAAGGATAAATGTAATATAGGTAGTTCTGATAGGTTACCACAGATGGGAATATGGAGTGGAGTTAGAATCAGATCAGCCACAATCATATTAAATGACGACGCAAACTTGAATGACAAAATTCATACTCCTGCTTATAATTCATAACCACGTATTGCATCATGTGATGATGCTAGAACATGCTGATTCAAATATATATGCTGAATTTCTTCCGAGCTGAGGAGACATGCTCATGTAGATTCATATTTCCGCACGGGAATGAGAATAAGCTGTTGGCACAGTTTTTTTAATTATGGATATTTGAAATTAATTTATGTCCTCTTACAGTTATCAGTATGAGTAGGACTCCCCCATGTCAGGCATCTAATTTTGTGTTCCCAGGAACGTTCCCTAGATTTCCCCATCCCCTGAGCTCTGGAACAGAACATGTGTGATCTCACTCAAGGGGGATCTGAAGTAGGGATTACCCTTTTCTTTTGGATTGACTGTGTTCCAAACCTATTTCGTGAGCCACCACATGCAGACCCCATCTCCAAACCGATACCAAAATCCATTCCATTAAATTCAGTGACATGAATTTCCAAAGTAAATGTGTTTTTCGGTGATATCTGGAAGAAACTGCAGATCCCCCCCTTCCCCCCCCCCCCCCCCCCCACCCCCCCACCCCCTTCCCCCACCCTATTCATCCTACCAGTTCCTATGTTTGCATCCTTGTTATCATCACACCTTCCCCAGCCAACAATGGGCCATTATGGGCTCCACCCTTCCTGAGGTAATCTGTTACCGGCATTATGTTCTGGCCTCAAAGTTATCTTCCTCCCCTCTCCCCTCCCCCCCCCCCTCCCCCCCCCCAACCCCCCCCCCCCCCCCCCCATCCCAACCCCTTCACCCCTCCCTCCACCTCTACATTCAGACTGAAGAAGGGATCTCACCCGTAACGTCACCAATTATCACAGCTGAGTTACTCCACCACTTTGTGGCTATCGTTGATTATATAGTCAGGCCTTTTTACAGGGCTCAAGGGTGGTGAATCATTGCAATTCTCTACGTCCTGGCTGTGTAGTCTCGAGTATTGAATTCATTCAAAGCAAGGATCGATAAATTTCAAGATATTATATGAAACTCAGTATATGGAAATGATGCATTGTATTCTGCCTTTGAAAATAGCATAATGTAGATCAACTGTGGTAAATGGCAGAGCAGGCTTCAATGACCATATTGCTTGCTCCTAATTTGGTTCTTGTGTTTCTGCTTCACCAGGAATCTCGTTACCTGGCAAACATTGGAGTGGAGAGATCAACTGCATTGGAGGCCAGTAAGGGCTGGTGGATTGGAAGTCATGTTTTGGGGCATCAAAAGCCAGAAGGTTGCCTGGGGCCTCAGGCTTGCTGAGCAGTGGAATTGGTTTGGAAGCAGAAGATAGTTGCTGTAATTCAGGTGGTCAGGGATTCCTTCACAAGCTTAGGAGGTGGGGGGTTGAGGTGTTGTGGAGAACTTATTGTAGATATAATTTCACTTACCTGCAAGGCTAACTGGCTGGTATAGTAGGGCTGAGCCCATGTAGTCCTGGGGTACCGAACAATGGCTGCCTTGCACCAAAGTGGTCCAAGTCTCTCCATCATGTTCCATGCAGAGTGTTGAGGTCTTTCCTTGAGCCTCAACATGGAAATCACCTCAAAAACCCTGGTGTAACTTACAACAAGATGCACCCAGATGATGTTTTAGTGTTGCAAAGTGACTCAGACATGGATATTATAGAAACATAGAAACATAGAAAATAGGTGCATGAGGAGGCCATTCGACCCTTCAAGCCAGCACCGCCATTCATTGTGATCAAGGCTGATCATCCCCAATCAATAACCCGTGCCTGCCTTTTCCCCATATCCCTTGATTTCACTAGCCCCTAGAGCTCTATCTAACTCTCTCTTAAATTCATCCAGTGATTTGGCCTCCACAACCCTCTGTGGCAGGGAATTTCACAAATTCACAACTCTCTGGGTGAAAACGTTTTTTTCACCTCAGTCTTAAATGGCCTCCCCTTTATTCTAAGACAGTGACCTCTGGTTCTGGACTTGTCCAACATTGGAAAAAATTTTCCTGCATCTAGCTTGTCCAGTCCTTTTATAACTTTATACGTTTCTATGAGATCCCCCCTCATCTTTCTAAACTCCAGTGAATACAAGCCTAGTCTTTTCAATCTTTCCTCTTACGACAGTCCCACCATCCCAGGGATCAATCTCGTGAACCTACATTGCACTGCCTCAATCACAAGGATGTCCTTCCTCAAATTAGGAGACAAAAACTGTACACAATACTGTCTGAAGAAGGGTTTCGGCCCGAAACATTGCCTATTCCCTTCGCTCCATAGATGCTGCTGCACCGTCTGAGTTTCTCCAGCACTTTTGTCTACCCACAATACTCTAGATGAGGTCTTACCAGAGCCCTATACAACGGCAGAAGAACTTCTTTACTCCTATACTGAAATCCTCTTGTTATGAAGGCCAACATTCCATTAGCTTTCTTCAATGTCTGCTGTACCTGCACGCCAACTTTCAGTGACTGGTGTACAAGGACACCCAGGTCTCACCGCACCTCCCCCTTACCTCACCTATCCCCATTGAGATAATAATCTGCCCCCTTGTTTTTGTCGCCAAAGTGGATAACCTCACATTTATATATATTATACTGCAGCTGCCACGCATCTACCCACTCACTCAACCTGTCCAGGTCACCCTGCAACCTCCTAACATCCTCTTCACAGTTCACACTGCCACACATCTTTGTGTCATCCGCAAACTTGCTAGTATTGCTCCTAATTCCCTCTTCCAAATCATTAATATATATGGTAAACAGTTGCGGCCCCAACACCGAGCCTTGCGGCACTCCACTCGCCACTGCTTGCCATTCTGAAAAGGGCACGTTCACTCCTACTCTTTGCTTCCTGTCTGCCAACCAATTTTCTATCCATGTCAACACCCTATCCCCAATACCATGTACTCTAATTTTAGTCACCAGTCTCCTGTGCGGGATCTCATCAAAGGCTTTCTGAAAGTCTAGATACACTACATCCACTGCCTCCCCTTCATCCATTTTACTTGTCACATCCTCAAAAAATTCTAGAAGATTAGTCAAGCATTATTTCCCTTTCATAAATCCATGTTGATTTGGACTAATCCTTTTACTGCTATCCAAATGCCCCATTATTACCTCTTTAATAATTGACACCAGCATCTTTCCCACCACCGAAGTCAGGCTAACTAGTCTGTAATTCCCCGTTTTCTCTCTCGCTCCTTTCTTGAAAAGTGGGATAACATTAGTTATCCTCCAATCGACAGAAACTGATCCTGAATCTATTGAACATTGGAAAATGATCACCAATGTGTCCACTATTTCTAGAGCCACCTCCCTGAGGACCCTGGGATCCAGACCATCCGGTCCAGGGGATTTATCATCCTTCAGTCCCATTAGCCTACCAAATACTATTTCGCACCTAATGAAATTTTATTTCAGGTCCTCTACCCCCTTGGATCCTCTGTCCTCCAGTACATCTGGGAGATTGTTTATGTCTTCCTTAGTGATGACAGATCCGAAGTACCTGTTCAACTCTTCTGCCATTTCCTTGTTACCCATAATAAATCCACATGTGTCTGTCTTCAAGGGACCCACATTTGACCTTGCTACTCCTTTTCCCTTAACATATCTAAAGAAGCTTTTACTGTCCTTCTTTATATTCCAGGCCAGCTTCCCCTCGTACTTCATCTCTTCAGCCCGTATTGCCCATTTTGTTTCCTTCTGTTGTCCTATGAAAGTTTCCCAATCCTCTGGCTTCCAGCTACTTTTTGCTGTGTTATACATCTGTTCTTTTAGTTTTATTCTATCCCTAACTTCTCTTGTCAGCCACGGTTGCCTCCTACTCCCCTTAGAATCTTTCTTCTTTTTTGGAATGAAATGATACTGTGTCTTCCGGATTATGCCCAGAAATTCCTGCCATTTCTGTTCCACCGTCATTTCTGCCAGGATCCCTTTCCAGTCTACCTTGGCCAGCTCCTCTTTCATGCCTTCATAGTCCCCTTTGTTCAACTACATCACTGACACTTCCGATTGAATCTTCTCCTTCTCAAATTGCAGATTAAAACTAATTATATTATGATCATTACCTCCAAGTGGTTCCTTTACCTCAAGTTCTCTTATCAAATCTGGTTCATTATACAACACTAAATCCAGAATTGCCTTTTCTCTGGTCGGCTCCATTACAAGCTGCTCATCTCGGAGGCACTCTACAAACTCTCTTTCTTGGGATCCTGAACAAACCTGATTTTCCCAGTCTACCTGCATATTGAAATCCCCCATCACCACAGTGGCATTACCTTTGTTACATGCCAATTTTAACTCCTGCTGCAACTTACACCCTACATCCGGGCTACTATTAGGGGGTCTGTAGTGTCTTTTTACCTTTACAATTCTTCAACTCAATCCACAGTGACTCTACCTCATCAGTCCCTATGTCTTCCTTCGCAAGGGACTGGATTCCATCCCTCACAAGCAGACCTACCACCCCCCTGCCTGTCCTTTCTATAGGATGTAAAACCCTGAATATTAAGTTCCCAGGCCCGATCCTCCTGCAGCCACGTCTCAGTGATCCCCACAATGTCATATCTACCAACCTCTAACTGAGCCTCAAGCTCATCTACTTTGCTTCTTATATTTCACGCATTCATATACAATACATTTATTTCCTTACGCATCTCACCTTTCACATCGACCCCTATTACACTTGGCTATACTCTTGTACCCCTTTGTGAGCTTTATTTCCCATGAATTTGGCTTCACGATGAAGGAGCTTCACCTGTGAAGCTCCTTCATCTGGCTGTGAATCTTATCTGGCTTCACCGGTGAAAAGATTAATTTCAAATTCCAATTTCAAAAAACAATGCAGTGTAATTGAATTTCCAGGCAATTTCAAAACCAAAGAATTCTCCTATTCATTGTATCCAAACTTTCCTCATAATTTATGCATTACATTTTTCCTTGCCTTTCTCTGAATCAGTAAGTATTTTGGAGAAGATTTCAAGGTTCCTCATATTGCTTTATTATTTTGGTAAATGTATACAGGCTCTCTATCTTAAAATGTATTACTTAATTAGCAATGAGTCCCTTTATAGTTATGAAAACCTATACCAGATCTGTTTTGAATGAAATTAATAAAAGCTCTGATTTCTCCTGGTAATTGTAGCCTCTCATTGCTGTTAACAAGTTACTGAACTTATTCTTACTCTGGTCCATTGCTTTTCTTACCTTTGTAAAATTAAAGGCCCAGAAAATCAAACTATGTTTCAACCAGAGGCTAAATGTAAGTCTATTGTAAGCCAACATTACCTCTGCATTTCTACGAGCATTGAAATTTATTTGCAAAAGAATCATGATGTGTGAGGAACCTATACTGGATGAACAACATGTAGAGCGCACCCAAGGTTTGCGTGCCACCTCTCATTATTGCATTATCTTTTGCTTGGTTCATGTCACATCTCTCTTACTCCTACACTCACTATGACCATAGACCCGGGATAGATCGCTCGGCGCAGGGGAGCTGAGATTCCCCCCACCCCCCCTCTGATGAAGGAGCCTGACGAGGAGGCCCGCCGTCGGCTACTAGAGAAAGATCATCCCGTCAACGGAAAGTTAGAGACCCCTGACCGCTGTAGGACAAAGAAGGGAGAGATTTAACTTTTTTTTGCATTCCATCACAGTGAGAAATGCGGTCACTTTGGTGGATATTTACGGTAAAATGTATTTTGTGTGTTCTGTTGCTTTTTGTTGGTATGACTGTATGATAAATTAAATTCCTCGGATGTTGCAAAACATACTTGACTAATAAAGTATGATTATGATTATCATTATGATTATAATTATGATTTAACTACTTCCCACTCAAGACTTTGCTGTGAGATATTGAAGATAACAGAACATTATACGACCTGAACGTTCAGACATTGTACTTTAGAAACTAATTTGGATGTGGTGAGATGTTGGTCTATGTACCCACTTCCCATTCTGAAGACACAAAGCACAATGGTGCAGCAGTAGAGACCCAGGTTTAATTCCAACTTACAACGCCAGAGACCCAGGTTTCATTCTAACTACGGGTGCTATTTGCATGGCGTTCTCTCTGTGACAGTGTGGGTTTTCTCCTGGTGCTCTGGTTTTCTCCCACATTGCAAAGACATGCAGGATAGTAGGGTAATTGGCTTCTATAAATTGCTCCTAGTTTGTAGGATAGAACTAGTGTATGAGTCAGCACGGACACGGTCAGCCGAAAGGCCTATTTCTGCACTGTATCTCTAGACTAAAATAAAACTAGATGGACCATCTTATAGATTAGTTCTTGCTAAGATACAGTCAGACATGGGGAAATGCTCAGGGAACATTGGGAAGGACCTCAGCTACATCCTTGCACAAGATTTTGCACAAACCCTACAGCCTGAAAGTGATGGCCAATTCTTTTCCAAAGTTGAAGTACTGCAGACACTCCAAAGGCAGATCCAAGATGGCGCCTCTGCCAGGCGACTCTTTGTGTGCCAGTCACAGAAGTGGTCTGCAATCACGCATTACAATTGCTCCATTCTTTGAAATTTCTACAACTGCAGCATTTCTTACTTTAACTATGTTCTTAATCTCCTCTCAGACCCTTGGACCACCTTTGATTCCACCAGTTGGCAGCCTTGCCAGCAGCTTGTGTGTTTTTTTGACTTTTTAAATTTATTTTTACTGTGTCTAAATGTATTTTTTAATGTTTCTCGGTATGGTTTGATGTGGGGGGTGCGGGGGGGGGGGGGGGGGGGGGGGTGGGGGAATAGAGGGAAACAGTTTCCAGTCACTTACCTCAACGGAGATGCTACTTTTTTCCGTGTTGCATCTTCGCCCTCCTCGCAGCCTAACAACAGGTTTGATGCGACCTCTTCAGACCGGATACCGGCCCAAGGCTTCAAGCAGCAAGTGCGGGGCGGACTTACCATCGCGGAGTGGGCGATGGCATCCTTTGCCAAGGATCGCCAGTGTTGGAGCTCTGACCACGGGTGCCTGTTGACTTTAACATCGTGGAGCAACAGTCTGCGAAACTTCTAACCGTGGGCACAGCTGCGATCCTTTGCCGAGATCACCTGTTGGAGCTTCTACCATGGGGCCTGTGGACTTTAACATCGTGAAGCCAAGGTCTCTGGTAAGAAGCAGCCGATTCGGGAACTCCAGGCTGCGGAGTGTGCTCCAATCTGTCCCGACGTCGGCGTTTCAATCATCCCAATGAGAGGGCCTGAACATCTGTAGCGGCCACTGCGGAGGGTTCAAGGCCCTGACCACAGGTGAACAAAGGAGGAAGATGACTGAACTGTATTGCCTTCCATCACAGTGAAGAATACTGAGTCCACTGTGGTGGATGTTTATGTTAAATTCTATTGTGTATTGTGTTATTTTTACTTGTATGGCTGTATGGTAACACAAATATCACTGTACCTCAATTGGTGCATGTGACAATAAATGTGAGCTTGAACTTGATCGGACTTTATCTTGCACTGAACGTTATTCATGTTATTCCCTTTATCATGTGGATGGCTCAATTATAGTCATGTATTGTCTCCGCTGACTGGTTAGCATTTAACAAAAGCTTTTTACTGTCCCTCGGTACACCTGACAATAAACCAAACTCTAACTCAAACGCAAGCCTTTGAATTTAACTGAACCGTCATACCACTCACAAACCTGAAAATAGTGATGCTGAAGTATCAATGATATGAGTCTTAATCCTGTAACAATTCCTCTCAATAATGGCAGGGAACTACCCAGAGGATTGAAGTCATTTAGGAAGACAGTTCCTCACCAATTTCACAAGGCCAATACGCATTGGTCTTATAAATCACCAATGATTTATGGTCTTACAAATCATGGCAATATGTACTAGGGATCTAACCAGTACAATCAGAGATTTGGTGGATAACCCTTAAGAGTTGGCATATAATCCTCCATGATGGATGAAATACAGTTGGCTCAACGAACTGACTGAAAGTCAACAGCTAAATGGTAATTTCCATCAACATCTGTTAATGGTGTTTGCTGGCAACTTGTGCATTCAGGCAATGAAAGCATGTTCCGATCCCCAATCATCAAACCTGCCTTCAGATGATTTTGGGAAACACTCCTTGGCAAGGCACTTCAACCTAGCAACCAGCATCCTTCACTGGGAAGGGCAGCCTTGCATTTGGATCCTCATCTCCTTTTGGAGGTTAGCCAGCAGGATTATATTTCATGCTTCGGTCTTTTGGACCTAAATCATGTTTTCCAAGCTAATAGAACGCAGTTCACTGGCTCGGTTTGCTGAATGAATGCCAGTTCTTTTATAACAAAATAATAAATGAACGCCTTTATACACACTATTTTATTCTCACTCTGGGGAAACAAAAACACTATCAGCCAGTGGCATTATCTCACGTACAGCTGTTAAAAACGTAGAACACAGAACAGTAGAGCACAAGAACAGGCCTTTCAGCCCACAATGTTTGTGCTGAACATGATGCCAAATTAAACTGATCTCATCTGCCTGTACATGATCCATATCCCTCTATTCCCTGCACTCCCATGTGCCTATCTAAAAGCTTCTTAAATGCCACTATCATATTTGCCTCCGTCAATGTGTTCCAGGCTCCCACCACTCTCTGTGTAAAAACGTTGTCCGCACATCTCCATTTAAACTTTCTCACTCCCACCTTACAGTTATGCCCCCTAATATTGGACATTTCCACCCTGAGAAAAAAAGGTTATGACTGTCTACCCTATCTATGCTGCTCATAATTTGATATACCTATCAAATCACTCCTCAACCTCGGATGTACCAGAGAAAACAGTCCAAGTCTGCCCAACCGCTGCCTGGAGCTGACACCCACTAATCCAGGCAGCTTTATTGTTCTAAAGTAGTAAATGCAGCAAACAATCTGTGCACCACAAGCAGCCACAGCCAGCAATGTAATAATGACGTGATCTGCTTCAAGAGTATGGGCTGAAGGATAAATATCTGAGGTGATTGTTTGTCCCTGCTGTGCATGTTTCACACTTTGTTTGGACAAGTACCCAGTCATCTTAATTTGACCTAATTTAAGGAAGGACATTCTTGCTATTGAGGGAGTGCAGCGTAGGCTCACGAGGTTAATTCCTGCGATGGCGGGACTGTCATATGATGAAAGAATGGAGCGACTGGGTTTGTATTCACTGGAATTTAGAATGATGCTAGGGGATCTTATAGAAACATATTAAATGATTAAGGGATTGGACACGCTAGATGCTGGAAACATGTTCCCGATGTTGGGGGAGTCCAGAACCAGGGGCCACAGTTTAAGAATAAAGGGTAGGCCATTTAGAACTGAGATGAGGAAAACTTTTTCACACTGAGAGTTGTGAATTTGAGAAATTCTCTGCTTCAGAAGGCCATGGATGCCGATTCACTGGATGCATTCAAGAGAGAGTTAGATAGAACTCTTCAGGCTAGCCGTGTCAAGGGGTTTGGGGAGAAGGCAGGAATGCGGTACCGATTGCGGATGATCAGCCATGATCACATTGAATGATGGTGCTGACTCGAAGGGCTGAATGGCCTACTCCTGGACCTATTGTCTATGTATCTATGTTTTTATCTTCTGCCTACACTGCCTACTGCTAATGTATGTGCACAGAATTTAATTTGATAAGTTAGCACAAACATGCTAAAACATTCTGTGCACAATTTGTGATTTAAATTCACACCCAGAGAACAAAGGAAAACAATTGCATGCCATCCAATTTCATATGCACTAAAGTAATGACTTAGTCCGACTATTTTATGATCTTCACTCTTTGCACAATTGTTATTGATTCCACTCTTGTCGACTTTTCAGGGAGTATATTGCAAAGCGTAATAAATTGCAGGCAATCAAAAGCTCCCCAAATACCTTCAGGTGCTGCTGACTCATTTTAAATCCATGACAACTCTGTTTGGTGCCAGTGGTTCCACTCCTACTCTACTCAACGGTTCCCAATAGGACAGGTTTAGAGGGATATGGGAAATAGGACTAGAGTGGATTGGCAGTTTGGTTGGCATGGGCGTCAAATTGAAGGGCTTGTTTTCCTGCTGTATTACTCTATCACCATTGAAAGGCAAACTTCTACCAGAACTTTTGTTTGGAGATGGCCCAATTTCACCGCACTAAGCTGGTGATTTCCATGGCACTTTCCAATGGTTTGTGGTGACACTGACTGCTTGGTGAGCACAGGATTCAGGGATGGAAGGGAAGTCTTGTTACGTCACATCTCCATTTCTGTTTATTTTCCAGAAATCATAAACTTGTCCTCCCAATATAGTTAAGAGAAGGATATATGTACAGAAACCTGAATGGTGCTACTGTTGAGGGATTGTTGAGGCCACATTTAGAGTATTGTGTTCAGCTGTGGGCACCATGTTAGAGGAAAGATGTTGTCAAACTGGAAAGAATGCAGAGAATATTTACGAGGATGTTACCAGGACTCGAGTGCCCCAGCAGAAAGGAGAGGTTGAGCAGGCTAGGACTCTATTCCTTGGAGAGCAGGAGGATGAGGGGTGATCTTACAGAGGTGTACAAAATCATGAGAAGAATAGACCAGGTAAACGCAGAGTATATTGCCCAGAGTTGGGTAATTGAGAACCAGAGGACATACTGCAGGTTTAAGGTGAGGGGGGAAAGATGTAATAGAAACTTAAGGGAACACATGCAGGCATGCGGGACTAGTGTAGATGGGACATGATGGTGATTTGAGCAAGTTCGATTGAAGGGCCGATTTCCACACTGTATGACTCAATGACTCTTTATGAATTGACATCGATAGAAAATTGGTTGGCAGACAGGAAACAAAGAGTAGGGATTAACGGGTCCCTTTGAGAATGGCAGGCAGTGACTAGTGGGGTACCACAAGGCTAAGTGCTGGGACAGCAGCTATTTACAATATACATCGATGATTTAGATGAAGGGATTAAAAGTAACATTAGCAAATTTGCAGATGACACAAAGCTGGGTGGCAGTGTGAACTATGAGGAGGATGCTGTGAGAATGCAGGGTGACTTGGACAGGTTAGGTGAGTGGGCGGATGCATGGCAGATGCAGATTAATGTGGATAAATGTGAGGTTATCCATTTTGGTAGCAAAAACAGAAGGCAGATTACTATTTAAATGGTGTCAGGTTGGGAAAAGGGGAAGTACAACGGGATCTGGGGATCCTTGTTCATCAGTCAATGAAAGTAAGCATACAGGTACACCAGGTAGTGAAGAAAGCGAATGGCATGTTGGCCTTTATAACAAGAGGAGTTGAGTATAGGAGCAAAGAGGTCCTTCGCAGTTGTATTGGGGCCAAGTGAGACCACACCTGGAGTATTGTGTACTGTTTTGATCCTCTAATTTGAGGAAGGACATTCTTGCTATTGAGGGAGTGCAGCATAGGTTTACAAAGTTAATTTCCGGGATGGCGGGACAGTCATATGCTGAGAGAATGGAACGGCTGGGCTTGTAAACTCCGGAGTTTCGAAGGATGAGAGGGGATCTTATTGCAATATATATAGTGGGGACTCGCAGGAGTCCAGCCAAAAACTAGGCGGTCACAGGTTTTGTGCTCGAGACTTGTTTTATTCGGTACGATACAGCTCCCTACTCCTCAAAAGGGCATGGGCGTTGCCCGACAAATACCCTTATGGGTCAACCCCGTGACCTGCTCCTCCCACAAATAGACACCTAACTCCTCCCTCCAGAGCCGAGGGTTCACTCTGCGCGTGGCATACCACACATATGCCGCCACACATATAAGATTATTAAGGGTTTGGACACGCTAGAGGCAGGAAACATGTTCCCGATGTTGGGGGAGTCCAGAACCAGGGGCCACAGTTTAAGAATAAGGGTTAAGCCATTTAGAATGGAGACGAGGAAACACTTTTTCTCACAGAGAGTTGTTAGTCTGTGAAATTCTCTGCCTAAGAGGGAGGTGGAGGCTGGCTCTCTGGATACTTTCAAGAGAGAATTAGATCGGGCTCTTAAAGATAGCAGAGTCAGGGGACATGGGGAGAAGGCAGGAACAGGGTACTGATTGGGGATGATCAGCCATGATCACATTGAATGGCGGTGCTGGCTCAAAGGGCTGAATGGCCAACTCCTGCACCTATTGTCTATTGTCTATTGAATTGATTAGAACGTGTGGAGAATATATAAATAGATGATTCATGTTGGATTAGTGTAAATGGGTAATAGTTTATGGGTTTAGGTGCAGACTCATTGGACTGAAGGGCCTGATTCCACATTGTGTCACTCTATGACTATAATATCAGGCTCTATTTTCCAGCCGTTTCTCTTAGAATGGTAAACAAATCCTTGTCTTATAATAAGCATAACATTTTTATTTCTTTAATGGAGAAAAATGCAACATAATTCCTCATTGCCATTTTGCACTTCCGTTTGATCTCTTCAGGTGTCATTGCTTCAATTCTCCGTGTGCTCAGCCAAATGGAAGCATTTATTTATACTCTGTGTTCTCATTGCTGTTCAAATGCGGTAAGACTGCAGCTCCTGCTCAGCTGAACCTGCACTTTCTGCCTCGGGGGACTCTGGTGCAAATGCGTGTGGATTTGACCTTACTAAAATTGGTATGTCGAGGCCAGTTGCAAGGTGCAACATATGCCTCACACCTACCGGCAATGCCTCATATAAAAGTTTGGTCAGCGCTCTAATTCAGAGTGACATGTCAGTAACAGCTGTCTCCACTGTCAAAGGGCTACAAACTGCATCAAAGCTGAAACTCAGTTTTACTGTCACAGTGACGGGGAACTAAGGGCGAGTTTTGCCTCCTTAGGGAAAGTCAGAATGTGATGCGCAGACAGAGTTCCAAAAACTCCACTTCTCTGCATGGTTCCATCCTTTTTAATATCAGCATATAAATATAGTTTTGAAAAAAACCTCCCGTTAATGCATGCGTGGACTCTAATGAATTAGGAGAAATCTTCATCTGTGTAAAATAAACTGCAAAAAAATTGTTTGAAGTCCACGGATCGATTCCCAACAAGAGTATATTCGTGGCAGTGATGGATATTAAAGGAATTGAAAGATATAAGCAAGACAACAAAATACTTTTAGATATGGCACTGGGAAGCCTTAGAAGACCATCCGTGGGGTGAACAAGGAATATTATCTGAAGAAAGGTCTCGACCTGAAAAGTCGCCTATTCCTTCGCTCCATAGATGCTGCCTCACCTGCTGAGATTCTCCAGCTTTTTGTCTACTTTTGATTTTTCCAGCATCTGCAGTTCTTTCTTAAACAAAGGAATATTATTTGTTTTTATTCCATTATAAACAGACAATGGCCCCACCACATAATGTTTCAAACTTTTATGCCTGGATGTTCCTATCATGCAGGTTTACACTTTAGATTTCAGGTTTACACAGGCACGGAAATCGTTATCAAAGTATGGAGGGGACCAGGGGACAGGGAGGACACAATTTCTTGCATGCGAACATTTACACACACGAGGCTTCAGAAGCTCAATCCAGCACTAAATGCAGCTCAACTCTGTCTGTCTCGCCGGGTTAACCTACAGACTTGCCTGGACTGATGGGACACCAGTGCTGCTTCTCCGCGCTGGCTGTAAACCTGGGCCATATTTACCGCAAGTCCAGGCAGGAATGTAGGTTAACCTGGTGGGACAAGCAGAGTTGAGCTGGGTTTTGCGTTGCTTCTCTGCGGTGGCTGTGGGCCTGGGGGCCCAGCTCACTTCTGAATCCCGACATCTGTGGCCACCCCTGGGCATGGGGGAGGGCCACTCGGGTGGGGATGGGACAGCGCCGGAGAGCCGGGATCGATCCCGGCTGCGGATGAGGCGCAGATCGGTGCCGAGAGTGATTTGGCACGTCTCCCTCCTACAATCACCACGCTCTATCCTCAGTCCAATCCCACCCCCTACTTCCTCTTCTGACCGACACTTCCCTCCTCCAATGATCGCGCGGAATCATCATTTCCCGCCCCCATTGCCTGCTGACCGACGTCTCTCTCATCCAATCGGCGCCCTTGATCAGCGGTCCCACCCCCACTGTCTCACGGAAAGTGGAGATTTCACCAGGTTTTAAAATCCGGATTACAAAAAATGGGGGTGGTGGATGGGTGGTGGATGCTCCCCCGGGATTTCCGCCCCTGGGTTTACACTTTAGATTAGTTGCAAAGATGCATTTGTAGTGAGTATGAATTAGCAAGCATGGAAGTCCAGAAGCTCAAAGATATATCAAATGAAGTGGGGTCAAAAGTGTTTGTCATACGTAGCAAAACAGAACAATTAAATTCTTAGCTGCAGCAACAAGTCTGCAACCATATTGACAACATAATAAACCAAACATTCTGTAAGTATTGTCTATTGTTTATTGTCTAAATATGAACAATGAACACCTTTAGATAACTTACCAAAAGCCCACCTCCAATTCTCTCCCCCTTTTCATTCCCCCTCCCTTCCCTGTGCCCCACCTGTAATTACACCAATTTTGTCTCCCATTCCCTTCCCCTACCACCGATCTTGCTGCTTCTGGCTATACAATTTGCAAACTCTTCTGTGCTTATCTCACACCTTCAGTCTTTTCATCACTGGCTTGTGTCCATCTAATCGCCATAAAAACCTTTATCCTTCGATCACATGCCAGGCTTTTTCCTGCCCCTCCTCTCTTCCAGTTTTCTTACCCTCTCCCCCCCCCCACCCCCCACCACAATCAGCCTGAAGAAGGGTCTCAATCCAAAATGTCATATATCCACATTCTACAGAGATGCTGCCTGACCCACTGAGTTACTCCAGCACTTTGTGACTATGTGTTTTATACCAGATCATAGTCATAGAGCTACTCAGCATAGAAGCAGGCCCTTCAGGCCAGCTTGTTCGTGGCGACTAAGTTGACATTCATGGATTCCACTTGTTTGAATTTGGCCCATATTTTGAGAATGATGCTCTAGTTTTCACATATCCTGAGGTACCTAGTCAGTATCTACCAACTCCTAAAAGTAATTTATGTATATGTTCCATTATCTGTCAAATAATTTAAAATCCATTTCAGAATATTAGCCCCAATCCCACATGCTTCAACATTGCATTCTAATTCTTGTGTGGGACTTCATCAAAGGCTTTCTGAAAATTCAAATATATCATAGGAACTCATACCACTTCCCAACACAAAAAAAAAATCACACATAGGTTGGTCAAATACAATGTCCCCTCAAATTCACACTGACTTTGTCTAATTCTATTGATAGTTTCAGTTCTATTGTCACAGTCTATACAATAGACCTAAGCAATTTCCTCTCCATTGCCAGGTTAACCATTTCCTCACTCACTCCCTTTTTAAAAAATAGTGTGGTTGTGCTTATCACATTCAAAACTGCAGAAATCATTCTTTAATCGATAGAATTTTGGATTCAAAACAAATAACTGATCATTAATGTCAGTGGAGGGAACATAGAAACATATTGTCCAGAAAATAAATCACACTTGTTTTATTCAGGCAATCAGTGAGCAATTAGACCGAGAAATGTATACATTAAAAGTTCTGCTTCTTGTAAGCACTGTGCATGTGAAATGCAATTTCCTTGTCACAGAGTAATACAGCAGGGAAACAGGCCCTTCATCCCAGCTTGCTCAAGCTAACCAAGGTGCCCCATCTATTCTACTCCCACCTGCCCGCATTTGGCCCATGTACCTCTAAACCTTACCTATCCATATACCTGTCCAAATATATTTTAATGGTGTTAGTAATCCTGCTCAACCACCTCTGCTGGCAACTTGTTCCATGAACCAACCAGGCTCTGTGTGAAAATGCTGCCCTTCAGGATCATATTAAATCTTTTCATCCTCACTTTTAACCTATGTCTTCTGGTTGTTGATTCCCCTACTCTCTGCACCAGATTCTGTGCATTCACTCTATCTATTCCCCTCATGGTCTTTCACACCTCAATAAGATTATCACTCGTTCTCCTTTGCTCCACACAAATAAAGCCCTCACCTACCCAATCTCTCCCTATAGCTCAAGGGCTGAAGTCCTGGCAACATCCTCCTAAAACTTCTCTGCACTCTTTCCAGCTTAACAACCTTCCTATAACACGGTGTCCAAATGCAGCCTCACCAATATCTTGTGCAGCTGTAACATAACATCCCAACTCTGTACTCAATATATAATAACTAAGAACTGCAGATATCCCAACCCGAAACATGCCCATAGTTTTTCTCCAAAGATGCTGCATGTCACCGCTGAGTTACTCCAGCACTTTGTGATTACCTTTTCTATACTCAGTACCCTTCTTCTTATCGAGTCCGCACACAAGATTAGAAGTTGTTCAGCCAGAGCTGAACACACTTCTCGGCATCTGCATACAATGGTGTCTGTCTTGCACTTCTTGTGTTTCTTGTGAGTGGTGGTGGAAAGATTGGTGGAAACAGGGCCGTGACGTGAACGCTCTTTCCTTGAATCCTACTCAATAACCTAATGACTGATGAAGGCTTCTGGAGTAGAAAGTATAAAAAAGTATAGCTTGAATCCCACTGCTCCAGAAATTCGACCCAGCATTTCTGATTGTGAATCCCACATTCTAAGATAGGCCTGGAGTAATATCACTCCACAGCATTCTCCTTCCAAACATTGCTTGTGAAATTGGATCAAGTATTTCTGAGTTGTATCCATCTTTCTTGGAACATCAGCAGATCTTGGCACTCAATGGTGGTAGATACCAAACTCACCTCTCCCCAAGTTGGCTGCAAAGTATATTTATTCCCTACTTGACCAATCAAACCTTTCAACTCACTCCCTTTCCCATTCACCTCCTGTCCCACCATTTCATCCCAGATTTTAGACCTCATCGTTTCAAAGCATGAAGGTGATTTCACTGAACATTACAAAATTCATAATGGGCTTGACAAACTGAATGCAGTGAGGAAGAGACTAAGGGGTAGATAGACACAAGTGCTGGAGTAACACAACGGGTCAGGTAGCATCTCTGAAAAAAAGGATGGGCGACGTTTTGGGTCAGACCATTTCTTCAGACATCTTTGGCATAAACAAGATCTGCACGTCTATGTTTCTACACCTGATATATACATCTGTTTAAGATGGATGTGAGGAGACACTTTTTCACCTCAAAGGTTGGCACCCTGATATGACTTTTTGATGGTCGCCAAGAGCACTAAGAGACAATCTCAAACTAAACTGCAGTCGCAGAGGGATGCTGGACAGCTCTGGTAGTGATTGCATTGCATCACCTTCCTCAAGCTAAACCAGGTAACACAAGTGGCAACGATGCATCACTTTCAGATTAGTTCAATGCTTTGTATGCACGTTTTGGAAGGGATCATAGAATCATAGAAATTAGGTGCAGGAGTAGGCCATTCAGCCCTCGAGCTGCACCGCCATTCAATATGATCATGGCTGATCATCCAACTCAGTATCCCGTACCTGCCTTCTCTCCATACCCTTGATCCCCTTAGCACAAGGGCCACATCCAACTCACTCTTAAATATAGCCAATGAACTGGCCTCAACTACCCTCTGTGGCAGAGAGTTCCAGAGACTCACCACTCTCTGTGTGAAAAAAGTCTTTCTCATCTCGGTCTTAAAGGATTTCCCCCTTATCCTTAAGCTGTGACCCCTTGTCCTGGACTTCCCCAACATCGGGAACAATCTTCCTGCATCTAGCCTGTCCAACCCCTTAAGAATTTTGTAAGTTTCTATAAGATCCCCTCTCAATCTCCTAAATTCCAGAGAGTATAAACCGAGTCTATCCAGTCTTTCTTCATAAGACAGTCCTGACATCCCAGGAATCAGTCTGGTGAACCTTCTCTGCACTCCCTCTATGGCAATAATGTCCTTCCTCAGATTTGGAGACCAAAACTGTACGCAATACTCCAGGTGTGGTCTCACCAAGACCCTGTAAATGAAGTAGAACCTCCCTGCTCCTGTACTCAAATCCTTTTGCTATGAAAGCTAACATACCATTCGCTTTTTTCACTGCTGCTGCACCTGCATGCCTACTTTCAATGACTGGTGTACCATGACACCCAGGTCTCGCTGCATCTCCCCTTTTCCTATCGGCCACCATTTAAATAATAGTCTGCTTTCCTGTTTTTGCCACCAAAGTGGATAACCTCACATTTATCCACATTATACTGCATCTGCCAAACATTTGCCCACTCACCCAGCCTATCCAAGTCACCTTGCAGTGCATCCTCCTCACAGCTAACACTGCCCCCCAGCTTAGTGTCATCCGCAAACTTGGAGATATTGCCTTCAATTCCCTCATCCAGATCATTAATATATATTGTAAATAGCTGGGGTCCCAGCACTGAGCCCTGCGGTACCCCACTAGTCACTGCCTGCCATTGTGAAAAGGACCCGTTTACTCCTACTCTTTGCTTCGTTTGCCAGCCAGTTCTCTATCCACATCAATACTGAACCCCTAATACGTATGCTTTAAGTTTGTATACTAATCTCTTATGTGGGACCTTGTCGAAAGCCTTCTGAAAGTCCAGATATACCACATCCACTGGTTCTCCTTATCCACGCTACTAGTTACATCCTCGAAAAATTCCACAAGATTCGTCAGACATGATTTACCTTTCGTAAATCCATGCTGACTTTGTCCAATGGTTTCACACTTTCCAAATGTGCTGCTATCCCATCTTTAATAACTGACTCTAGCAGTTTCCCCACTACCGATGTTAGACTAACTGGGTCTGTAATTCCCCGTTTTCTCTCTCCCTCCATCTTAAAAAGAGGGGTTACATTTGCTACCCGCCAATCCTCAGGAACTACTCCAGAATCTAAAGAGTTTTGAAAAATTATCACTAATGCATCCACTATTTCCTGAGCTACTTCCTTAAGTACTCTGGGATGCAGCCTATCTGGCCCTGGGGATTATCGGCCTTTAATCTATTCAATTTACCCAACACCATTTCCCGACTGACCTGGATTTCCTCAATTCTCCTTTGACCCACAGTCCCCTGCTATTTCTGGCAGATTATTTATGTCTTCCTTAGTGAAGACGGAACCAAAGTAGTTATTCAATTGGTCCGCCATATCCTTGTTCCCCATGATCAACTCACCTGTTTCTGACTGCAAGGGACCTACATTTGTTTTAACTAACCTCTTTCTCTTCACATATCTATAAAAACTTTCGCAGTCAGTTTTTATGTTCCCTGCCAGTTTTTCTTTCATAATCTATTTTTCCTTTCCTAATTAAGCCATTTGTCCTCCTCTGCTGGTCTCTTAATTTCTCCCAGTCCTCTGGTATGCTGCTTTATCTGGCTACTTTGTACGCAATATCCTTTGCTTTTATACTATCCCTGATTTCCCTTGTTATCCACGGATGCACTACCTTCCCCGATTTATTCTTTTGCCAAACTGGGATGAACAATTTTTGTAGTTCATCCATGCAGTCTTTAAATGTCTTCCATTGTATATCCACCGTCAACCCTTTTAGAATTAATTGCTAGTCAATCTTGGCCAATTCACAATGACTTATCTAGTCTCTCAGGCTGATGTTCGAACATCCTTCAAGAGGGTGAATTCATGAAAAACATCCAGCATAGAAGGCGTCCATGGCAAATATTAAAAATACAGTGGCTTGCAAAAGTATTCATACCCCTTGAGTTACAACCACAAATGTAAATGTATTATATTAGGATTATATCTGATAGACCAACACTAAGTGGTGCATAATTGTGAAGTGGAAGAAAAATGATACATGATTTTCAAATCTTTTTACAAATAAAAAACTGAAAAGTGTGGCGTGCAAAAGTATTCAGCCCCCTTTACTCTGATACCCCTAAATAAAATCCAGTGCAACCAATTGCCTTCAGAAGTCGCCTAATTAGTAAATAGAGTCCACTTGTGTGTAATCTAATCTCAGTATAAATACAGCTGTTCTGTGAAGGCCTCAGAGGTTTGTTAGAGAACATTAATGAACAAACAATGTTCCTTGGGCATCATGAAGCCCAAGGAACACACCAGACAGGTCAGGGATGAAGTTGTGGAGAGGTTTAAAGCAGGGTTAGGTTATAAAAACATATCCCAAGCTTTGAACATCTCACGGAGCACTGTTCAATCCATCATCCGAAAAAGGAAAGAGTATGGCACAACTGCAAACCTACCAAGACATGGCCGTCCACCTAAACTGACAGACCGGGCAAGGAGAGCATTGATCAGAGAAGCAGCCAAGAAGCCCATGGTAACTCTGGAGGAGCTGCAGAGATCCACAGCTCAGGTGGGAGATTCTGTCCACAGGACAACTATTAGTCGTGCACTCCACAAATCGCGTCTTTATGGAAGAGTGGCAAGAAGAAAGCCATTGTTGAAACAAAGCCATAAGAAGTCCCGTTTGCAATTTGCCACAAGCCATGTGGGGGACACAGCAAACATGTGGAGGAAGGTGCTCTGGTCTGATGAGACCAAAATTGAAGTTTTTGGCATAAATGCAAAACGCTATGTATGGCGGAAAACTAACACTGCACATCACCCTGAACACACCATCCCCAATGTGAAACATGGTGGTGGCAGCATCATGCTGTGGGGATGCTTTTCTTCAGCAGGGACAGGGAAGCTGGTCATAGTTGATGGGAAGATGGATGGAGCCAAATACAGGGCAATCTTGGAAGAAAACCTGTTAGAGTCTGCAAAAGACTTGAGACTGGGGCGGAGGTTCACCTTCCAGCAGGACAACAACCCTAAACATACAGCCAGAGCTACACTGGAATGGTTTAGATCAAAGCATATTCATGTGTTAGAATGGCCCAGTCAAAGTCCAGACCTAAATCCAATTGAGAATCTCTGGCAAGACTTGAAAATTGCTGTTCACAGACGCTCTCCGTCCAATCCGACTGAGCTTGAGCTATTTTGCAAAGAAGAATGGGCAAAAATTTCAGTCTCTAGATGTGCAAAGCGGGTAGAGACATACCTCAAAAGACTTGCAGCTGTAATTGCAGCGAAAGGTGGTTCTACAAAGTATTGACTCAGGGGGGCTGAATACTTTTGCATGCCACATTTTTCAGTTTTTTATTTGTAATAAAATTTGGAAACCATGTATCATATTCCTTCCACTTTGCAATTATGCACCACTTTGTGTTGGTCTATCACATAAAATCCCAATAAAATACATTTACGTTTGTGGTTGTAACGTGACAAAATGTGGAAAAGTTCAAGGGGTATGAATACTTTTGCAAGCCACTGTATGTGTGGACCAACTGGCAGGAGTATTAAGAGACACCTTCAGCCTCTCACTTCTGCAGTCTGAGGTTCCCAAATACTTCTAAAGGGCATCTTTTGAACCTGTGCCCAAGAAGAGCATGGAGACCTGCCTCAATGACTGCCATTCAGTAACACTTACATCCACTGTAATGAAGAGCTTTGAGAGTTTGGCAATGGCACGAATCAACTCCAGCTTCAGAAATGACTTGGATCCACTTCAATTTGCCTATCGACGCAACAGCTCAACAGCAGATGCTATTGAACAGACACATCAGACTCTGAAGGAGGGTCCCAATCCAAAATATTGTCTGTCCATTTCCCTCCACAGATGCTGCCTGACCCACTGAGTTCCTCCAGCAATTTGTTCTTTGCTTAGGATTCCAGTATTTGAAGTATTTAGTATCTTTAATCTAAAAGTACAGTTGACCAGTTCAATAGAAATGCTTATCATTTAGGAATCTCTTAATTCTTCTTAGTCTAGTATACACACATTTAAATGATAGTCTGCACATGAGAGTATCTGAAATATCAATGTTACAATGGAATGAAGATTTACAGAAATCAGGGTATGAGGGTTAGTTAATTTTATCCACAGGGCAGACTTTATTTATACATCTGCACACTCACTGCCAGAGAGAAAAAATACTCAAAATTCACAAGGAACCAAGCTGTGAAACCTTGAAATCATCTGTAATAACGCTGACACCAGATCAATATTTGACTGTGATGTTATTCATCTGCTTTTTATGAGCATAAATTCATCTTCCTTCCACTCATCACTACCTCACTACCCTTTGACCCTGGTCTTAAAAAAATTCAGGCTGGCTCCCTTTGACAGTAAAATCCTTTTCTGCTTTATTTTATTAAGGGGCCTCCCGAATCCACAAGTAATTATTTTCACATTGCCTGCAGTCCCAAGCTTTTCGATAGCTTATCATTTCATTAAATGAAAACTGCAATGCGGCTGGAAATGGAAAAACCCTTGTACACAATACATCCTGGAAGCTGACAAACATGCATTTCCCGAGACTGTGCCTACCAGGACACTCTGCTGCTGACGCAGGAAGTCTTTCCAAAATCTACAGAGATAAAGTAAGAATGCCTTAAGTTTTTGAACCAATTTACTCAAATATCCATGTGGTATATACCCAATGAAACACTTGAAAATAGATTTATTGAGTCACACAGCACAGATACAGACCCTTTGGCCCACAAACAGTCTCTTGGTTACATGGACACAGAACTGACTTACTGATAGAAAGCAGAGGGTTATGGTGGAAGGGCAATTTGCAGGGTGGAGATCTGTGACCAGTGGAGTTCCACAGGGATCTGTGCTGGGACATATATATATATATATATATATATATGGTTTTCACACACACACATATATATATACATATTCATATATATATATATATATATATATATATTCAAATGCAGTTTCGTACCACTGGCAGGGTGCAAGGCCACCAAATTCAAGTGCAGTTTCATACCACTTCAAGCAGGGTGCAAGGCCACCAAACTCAGGTGCAGTTTCATACCATTTCAAGCAGGGTGCAAGGCCACCAAAGACAGAGAGTAGTGACCTTTCCCTCCCCCATCTTGCAGAGATTGAGCCATGCCCAAACATCCGGGTTTTTTAGTCGCTCCCCCTCCCACCAGAAGGGTCGTGACCTTCCTGACGTGATTGACAGGATAGAGAATCTCAACATTTTTTAAACACTAATAACTTTTTCATTTTCCATCGATGGTAAAAGTCCTCGGCACCTGTTGAGCGGAGGGGGAGTAATATGGCCAAAAATCACAGCCGTACGTAGTAGCGTTTTTTCTAAAATCAATATACAGTGCAAACAGGAAGTGGTCAAGATTAGACTTTTAATTATATAGAAGGCAACACCACTTTTCAATAAGGCAACACCACTTTTCAATAAGGCAACACCACTTTTCAATAAGGCAACACCACTTTTCAATAAGGCAACACCATTTTTCAATAAGGCAACACCACCTTTCAATAATGCAACACCACTTTTCAATAAGGCAACACCACTTTTCAATAATGCAACACGACTTTTCAAAAAGGCAACACCACTTTTCAATAAGGCAAGACCACTTATCAATAAGGCAACCACTTTTCAATAAGGCAACATCACTTTTCAATAAAGCTACACCACTTTTCAAAAAGGCAACACCACTTTTCAATGAGAAAACACCAACACCACTTTTGCATTGGCAACACCAACACCACTTTTGCATTTTCAAGCCAACACCACTTTTGCCTTTTCAAACCAACACCACTTTGGCATTTTCAAACTACATTTTCAAACCACATTAAGGGCACTCACAGGTCAGTGAAACCACACTCAGTTTAGTAGACATGTGTTCAGTGTTATTCACAACTCAGACTGAGAGTTGTGACCTCTCGCTCCCCCCTCTTGCAGAGACTAAGGCACGCCCACACTTCCGGGTTATTTGGACCCTCCCCCTCCCACCAGAAGTGGCGTGGCCTTCATGGCGTGATTGACAGGAGAGAGAATCTCAACATTTTTTAACATTAATAAGTCTTTTATTTTTCATTGATGGGAAAAATCCTCTTGTCCTGCGCAGTGGAGGGGCACTGAATAAGATGGCCAAAAATCACAGCCGTAAGTGCTAGCGTTTTTTCTAAAATCAATTATCAGTGCAAACAGGAAGTGGTCAAGATTTGAGTTTTAATTATATCCACGATTTGTTATATATGATTCTTCATCCATTCCTTTATTCAGGCTTCAGTCAGGCTCCTGCACCGAGCCATTTTGACCCTTAAATATTCAATAAATGGAGACCATATCCCTCTGAAAAGATTCAACTTGTCCAGTAGGACAAGCCTTAATCTTTCCAGATGAAGTGACTCCGACATTCCTGTAATCCACATTTTGGTTGTGGGGGATGTAGGACCTTTCCAGAATTTCAATATTAATTTTTTCCCAATTATTAAACTGTAATCAATAAAAATATCCGCTGCCTTCTATGGCAGAGAATTCCACAGATTCACAACTCTCTGGGTGAAAACGTTTTTCCTCATCTAAGTGCTAAATGGCCTACCCCTTATTATTGATTCTTATACCCCACATTCAATTAATAAAATTTAATTTACAGTGTTTATGTACAGAAGGATGTTAGCACCCACGTCCATGAGAGTGGTAAAACATGTAAATACAGTGGTAAAGAAAGCATATTTCATAGGTTGGGGCATATACTTACTATTTAGGTGTCTGGATGTCATGATGCAGATTTATAGGACTGTGGTCAAGCTACATTTGGAGTATTGCATGCAGTTCTGGTTGCCCCATTACTGAAAGGATTTGGAGGCTTTGGAAAGGGTGGAGGAGGAGGTTTACCAGCATGATAGACACAAAATGCTGGAATAACTCAGCGGGGCAGGCGGCATCTCTGGAGAAAAGGAAAGGGTGACTTTTCGGGTTGAGACCCTTCTTCAGACTGATGTCAAGGGAGTGGGCGGGACAAAGATGGAATGTACTGGAGAAAGTAAGACTGCTGGGAGAATTGGGAAGGGGGCGGGGATGGGGAGGGAGGGAAAGCAAGGGCAATTTGCAATTGGAGACATCAATGTTCATACCACTGAGGTGTAAGTTACCCAAGCGAAATATGAGGTGCTGTTCCTCCAATTTGTGCTTGGCCTCACTCTGACAATGGAAGTCAGGCTGGGAATGGAAGGGGAAGTTATAGTGCTGAGCAACCGGGAGATCAGGTAGGTTAAGGCGGATTGAGCGGAGGTGTTCAGCGAAACGATCGCCAAGCCTGCGCTTGATCTCGCCATATATGTTGTTTACCAGAATGATGCCTGGATTAAGCTACAGGGAGCAGTTGGACAGATTTCTATAGTTTTCTTGGGAATGCCAGAGGTTGCAGGGAGACTTCATGGAAGTATATACAATTATGAGAGGCATAGATAGGATAGACAGTCAGAAACTTTTTCCCAGAATAGAAAAGTCAAATACTAGAGGGCATAGCTTTAATGTGAGATGCGACAAATACGTGCTGTTTTACACAGAGGGTTGTGAGTGCCTGGAACACAATGCCGGGGGTGGTGGTTGAGGCAGATAGGACAGTGGCATTTAAAAGACTTTTGGATAGGCATATGAATATGCAGAGAATGGAGGGATATGGGTTATGTGCAGGCAGATAAGAGTTGGTCTCAACATCATGCTAAGCCCAGACATTGTGGGCTAAAGGGCCTGTGCTTGTGCTGTATGTACATCCATACTGACCATCACCCATTTACTAATCTGAAGAAGGTCCTGACCCTATCCATGCCCCCAGTAATGCGACCTGACCACCTGAGTTACTCCAACACTTTGTTTTTTACACATTTACTAGCATTTGATCCATCTATCTATCTATACTATTACTAAAACTCTCATCTTGACCACTTCCACTATGGTTGCGCAAAAGACAGTACTCTATATCGCCACCTTACTCACCATTCTCCTCTGCTCCAAGTGCAACCATAGATCTGAAAGGTGCATATTATTCAGTACCAATTCATCATCAGTACCAAAGATACTTGAAATTTAGTTGCATGGGACAGCTGTGGCAATTTAAAGCATTACCCAATGGGTTAACCTCAGCTCCTTGGTTGTTCACAAAATTGTTTAAACCAGTTCTGCCGCTACTTCGTGCCCAGAATCACATTGTGATGGCTTATCTAGATTATATTTTAATTATAAGCAACACTCAGGAAACAGCTGAGGAGCCGGTTTCAGCAACCAAACATCTGTTTGAGAGGTTAGGGTTTCTTGTCCATCCAACAAAATCCAAGCTAGAGCCATCCCACAAAAATGATTATTTGGGGTTTGTCATTGATTCAGTTGATATGTCAGTGACTTTGCCTACGGCCAAGGCTGTTGAAATCAGGGGGTTCTGTACCAGCCTCACTGAAAAACAACAATCCTCCATCCAGGAAGTAACCAATGTTATTGGTAAATTGGTGGCGGCTTTCCCTGCAGTGGAGTTTGGACCCCTGCATTATCAAAGTCTGCAATGAGCTAGAGAACAAGCACTTAAAGAACATGCAGGTCATTTTGTTGGACCTATGCAGTTGCCAGCCAAAGCCATCGCCGAATTACAATGGTGGATCATCAATATTGCACAAACTACCAAAAACATTTTGGTTCAACAACCTTCAGTTGTTTTACAAACAGATGTCAGTGCTTTGGGATGGGGAGCCATGGACAGCGAGTCTAGCTGTGGTGGTAGATGGAGTGTGCAAGAGGATTTAATCCTGCAGAGGCATGGTATAAATTATTTAGAATTGCTGGGTGCATTCTATGGATTTAAAGCTTATTGTTCAGCAATGAATAATTTACATGTTCAGCTCCAGATTGCCAAAACCACGGCTGTTGCCTATATCAATCACATGGGAGGAATAAGGTCAGTATCATGTGATAATCTGGCTAACCTCATTTGGGACTTGTGTATTTCCAGGAATATCTGGGTCTCAGCTATCTACCTACCAGATAGAGATAATATGTTGGCAGACAACAGGTCATGGAAATTTAATTATAACATAGAATGGATGCTAACTCCTGATGTTTTTAAAATGATTGTCAGCCGCTATGGTTTGCCAGATATAGATCTGTTTGCTTCCAGGCTAAGTCACCAGTTGCCTAAATACGTTTCGTGGGAACCAGATCCAGGAGCAGTAGCGGTGGATGCATTCTCGCTACATTGGGGGCGTACGTTCATTTACGCTTTTCCCCCATTCTGCCTCATTAGGCAAATGCCTCACCAAAATAGAGCAGGACTCTGCCTCAGGTGTTTTGGTGGTTCCGGACTGGCCTACACAGCCATGGTTCCCATTGGTGCTGAGAATGATGACTCAGCCATTCATGGCTGTCCCCAAAAACTGCAGTAATTTGTTAGTGCATCCAGTAACAGGAGAAAGTCATCCGTTACATGATCGTATTAATTTGTTAATCTGCAGGTTGGGCTTGGATTGTCGAGTAGGACCATGTGATAACTGCAGCTTGGAGAGATAGCACTAAAAAACAATATGTGTCTCATATTAGGAAATGGGAGATGTTTTGCTTGCAATCAGATATATCTTACCATACCGGATGTATTGGAGTTCCTTGCTACATTGCATTTTGATGAACACTTGAGCTATAGTGCCATTAATAGTGCTTGGATTGCTTTGCCCTCCTATTTAGGGCAGTTTTCAGAACAACAATCTATCGGGTATCATCCGATAGTGTCCCGATTCATGAGAGGAATCTTTAACAAGAACCCTCTAAGCCTAGATATACAGAAATCTGGGATCAGTATAGTTTTCACACTGCTTCGGCAATGGGCTCCAATTACGTCACTGTCTTTTCAGACGTTAACACTTAAAGTGGTAATGCTCATGGCGCTAGTATCAGCGCAACCAGTTCAAACATTGCAAAAGCTACGACTAGATAGCATGTACTCTTCTGCAGATAACACTAGGTTTTATGTGTATGATTTAATCAAACAAAGCAGGCCCGGAATGGCCGGAACCAAAATAAGCTTTAAAGCATACCACGTTGACCAAACGTTATGTGTAGTCAAGCACCTGAGTCAATATATCGAGGTAACTAAGAGTCTCAGAGGCACTGAAACAGCGATGCTCATCAGCCACAAAAAAACATTAAAATGTGTCAGTACAAACTATTTCTAGATGGTTAAAACAGTTTTGGATTGTGCTGGAGTAGGCACTCATGTGTTTAAATCTCACTCCACCAAGGCGGCATCAACATCCACAGCGATGGCACAGGACATGCCTCTATACCAAATCCTGGGGGCCGCAGGATGGTCTAAGGAGGCGACCTTCTCCAAATTTTATGATAAACCTGTCCTGATAGTGCAAGGTTTTGGGCATGCTGTTTTGGGTTCGGCTTGATTTCTTTCTAAATTTCATTTGTAATTTCCCCCTGGGACAGAGGGGTCATTACTGTTTTGTTTGTTATTATTAAAAATGATTATTGGATAATTCGAGGCAATGTTCAATACATTCTTTATTCACTACTGTGTCAACTGAAGCAGTGTGTGGTATGGAATGGATCTACGGCATGAAATCACAGAGCTTTGAAATCTTCACGTTGTCACTCACTTGACTCCGAAGTAAAATAGTAAGATTAAACGAGAATTTACCAGTTTGAAGTTTGATTTTTATTATATGAGGAGTTACGATGAGGGATTACATGCCCTCCGCTCACGGCCCTCATAATCGCAAAGATCATCTGGTAGTTCTAGTCTTCTGAGTCTTACTATATCACTTTGACTATAGTTTCTGTGTTTTCACGCCACTGCTTTGAAGTATGACGTGCATGCGCCTGGCGGGGCTTCTTCACTTAATCACTCATCGTAACTCCTCATAAAATAAAGATCAAACTTCAAACTGGTAAATTCTCGTTTAATCTTACTATTATAAAAGATGAAATAGCGGCACATTTGAATAGCTGTAACAGGATCGGTCCGAGTCAGCATGGATTTACGAAGGGGAAATCATGCTTGATTAATCTTCTGGAATTTTTTGAGCATGTAACTAGGAAAATGGACAAGGGAGAGCCAGTGGATGTGTACCTGGACTTTCAGAATGCATTTGATAAAGTCCCACATAGGAGATTAGTGGGCAAAATTAGGGCACATGGTATTGGTTGGCAAACAGGAGCAAAGATTAGGGATTAACAGGTCCCTTTCAGAGTGGCAGGCAGTGACTAGTGGGGTGCCGCAAGGCTCAGTGCTGGGACAGCAGCTAATTACAATATACATCAATGATTTGGATGAAGGGATTCAGTAACATTAGCAAATTTGCAGATGACACAAAGCTGGGTGGCAGTGTGAACTGTGAGGAGGATGCTATGAGAATGCAGAATGACTTGAATAGGTTGGGTGAGTGGGCAGATGCATAGCAGATGCAGTTGAATGTGGACAAATGTGAGGTTATCCACTTTGATAGAAAAAGCACAAAGGCAGATTACTATCTAAATGATGTCAAGTGGGAAAAGGGGAACTACAACAGGATCTGGGGTCCTTGTTCATCAGTCTATGAAAGTAAGCATGCAGGTACACCAGGCAGTGAAGAAAGCGAATGGTGTTTTGACCTTAATAACAAAAGGAGTTGAGTATAGGAGCAAAGAGGTCCTTCTGCAGTTGTATACGGCCCTAGTGAGACCGCATCTGGAGTACTGTGTGCAGTTTTGGTCCCTAATTCGAGGAAGGACATTCTTGCTATTGAGGGAGTGCAGCATAGGTTTACAAGGTTAATTCCCAGGATGGCGGGACTGTCATATGCTGAGAGAATGGAGCGGCTGGGCTTGTATACTCTCGAGTTTAGAAGGATGAGAGGAGATCTCATATTGAAACATATAAGATTATTAAGGGTTTGGACATGCTAGAGGCAGGAAACATGGGGTAGTTAAGAACCAGGGGCCACAGTTTAAGAATAAGGAGTAAGGCATTTAGAACAGAGACGAGGAAACAATTTTTCTCACAGAGAGTTGTGAGTCTGTGGAATTCTCTGCCTCAGAGGGCGGTGGAGGCTGGTTCTCTGGATACTTCAAGAGAAAGCTAGATTGGGCTCTTAAAGATAGCGGGGTCAGAGAATATAGGGAGAAGGCAGGAACGGGGTACTGATTGGGGATATCAGCCATGATCATATTGAATGGCGGTGCTGGCTCGAAAGCCGAATGGCCTACTTCTGCACCTATTGTCTATTTTCTATTGTCTATTGAGAAACTATTAATAGTTCAGGTATGGGACTCCACATCTGAATATCTGATGATGGGTCGCAGATTTGAAACATAAAATAAGTCTCTCTTACCACAGATGTCACCTGACATGCTGAGCTTTTCCAATATTGTTCTGTTTGTACTTTGGATTTCAAGCATCTGCATTTTGTTTTAATTTTCAGACTTTAAAGAACAGTTTCGTAAAGATCCAGTAACTAGGGGGACGCAACAAATGTGTAGGATTGTTGATTAAGCTACTGGGCTGTGTTGAGGACAATGTGAGTTGGCACAGAAGAGGAGTGAAGGCCAGGGGCAGATCAGCCATGATCCTGTTGAATGCCAGACCAGGCTGGAGGGGTCAGGTAATCTACTCCTTTATGCTCTTGTATTCTTTTGTTCTTATGGATTAGCATCAAAGGGATGTGAGTATAAGAGCTGGGATATTTTGCTGGGCCCTGGTGAGATTGCATCATATGTGCAATTTTAGCATCCGTATCTTAGTTTAGCGTGGAAACAGGCCTTTCGGCCCACCCAGTCTGCACCGACCAAGGATCCCCGACACACTAACACTATCCTACACACGTTAGGGACAATTTACAATTTTACCAAGCCATTTAGCCTACAAACCTGAACGTTTTTGGAGTGTGAGAGGAAACTGGAGTACCTGGAGAAAACACATGCACATCATGGGGAGAACGTGACAGCACCCTTAGAAAGGATCGGACCTGGGACTCTGGCCCTGTAAGGCAGCAACTCTGCCACTGTGCCACCATGTTCCGTATCTAATGAAGGATGTTCTTATTAAGGAATGAGTTCAAGTGATGCAGATACTAGAAAGGCAGGACTGAAATATGAAGAGATTTGGTCATGTCTCCACACAAACGGATCGCCAACTGCAACGCCATGGTCTTCACCGAAACATGGCTCACCGACAACATCCCGGACAACGCCATCGAGCTGGAGGGGCGCACTGTCTTCAGGGCCGATAGAACAGCGGAGGACTCCGGTAAGACCAAGGGCGGCGGACTGTGCATTTATGTGAATAACTCATGGTGTACAGACGCTGTCAGGATTGGTAGTCACTGCTCTGCTGACCTGGAATACCTGATGATAAAGTGCAGGCCCTTCTATCTGCCCAGGGAATTTACATCGACCCCAGACGCTAATGCCAGGCTAGCAATGGAGGAGCTGCAAGCTGCTATCAGCAGACAACTAACTGCACACCCAGAGGGGGCTTTTATTGCTGCAGGTGATTTCAACCACTCTAACCTCAAAACTGTAAGATTCCACCAACATGTCTCCTGCCCAACCAGAGGTAACAAGACTCTGGACCTAGTATTCACCAACATTGCTGATGCATACATAGCCCTCCCCCTCCCCCACCTGGGACAGTCTGACCACCTCTCTCTCTGTTCCTGCTCCCCAAATACACTCCTCTGATCAGACGTGTGAAACCTTCCGTGAGGTCAGTGAAGGTCTGGCCTGAACAGGAACAGCTGGAGTTGTTTGCCACCCAGGCCTCCCATGGCACGGACAACGTCACTACACACAAAGTAATAAGGACCTTCCCTAACCAGAAAGCCGTGGATGAACAGGGAGGTCAGACTCCTGCTGAAGGCTAAAATCTGGCGATGCTGAGGTTATCATCCACCAATCTGATCAGGAATATTAATCACAAACGGCGGATTGAAGCATTTCCGAAATAACTCTGACCCCAGGCGCATTGGCAAGGAATCAAATCCAAGCTAAGGAAAAGAAAACTAGATATTGATTTCACAAAGCTGGTTGGCGGTTTACAACTATCCCTGGTTTAGTCACTTGTCTCCCCATTGCCAAGACATCTCATTGTGCCACCCAAACTCGAGGGAGTAATGATTTCAGTGACTCACCCCTGAGCCAAGTTTTTGTTGCCAGCCTGTGCTATCCAGACTCAGTGGAAATACTATGAAAACAATACAATCACCATAACTCAGCCGGCATTCCACTTCCTCTGTTGGGAGACAATCTGTTAGACAATGACAACTGTGTGCTCAGACAAAGTAGCTCCACAATCATAAAATTTGCCGACGACACCACTGCAGGAGTAGGCCATTCAGACCTTGGAGCCAGCACCTCCATTCAATGTGATCATGGCTGATCATCCCCAATCAGTACCCCGTTCCTGCCTTTACCCCAGCAGACAGGAAGGCACTATCCCCTGACTCCGCTATCTTTAAGAGCCCTATCCAGCTCTCTCTTGAAAGCATCCAGAGAACCTGCCGCCACCACCCTCTGAGACAGAGAATTCCACAGACTCACAACTCTCTGTGAGAAAAGGCGTTTCCTCGACTCCGTTCTAAATGACTTACTCCTTATTCTTAAACTGTGGCCCCTGGTTCTGGACTCCCCCAACATCGGGAACATGTTTCCTGTCTCTAGCGTGTCCAAACCCCTAACGATCTTATATGTTTCAATGAGATCACCTCTCATCCTTCTAAACTCCAGAGTGTACAAGCCCCGCTGCTCCATTCTCTCAGCATACGACAGTCTCCGCCATCCCGGGAATTAATCTTGTAAACCTATGCTGCAACCCTCAATAGCAAGAATGTCCTTCCTCAAATTATGATACAGATAAACGATAAAGGGTACAGCATTTAGTGCAAGATAAGGCCTGATAAAATCTGATTAAAGATAGTTGAAATGTCACCAATGAGGTAAATGGAAGGTCAGGACCGCACTCTTGCTGGGGAGAGGGCAGTTCAGTTGCCTGATAATCAATGGGAATTCATATTGAATGGCATAACAGCTCAAAGGATCAAATGGTCAACTCCTGCTTCTCAATTCTATTTTTCTGAAGGCTCAGTCATTTGACCCAGAGGTGTGAGTTTGATTCTCATTAAAGTAGATGTGGAATTGAAATCGCATGGGGAAACCAGTAGAATTCTTTACACGTTTAACAAAAAATGTTTGATTTGTTTCTATTTCATTCTATTTATCCCTTAAGTTATTATATAACTAGAATTTTCTGCATGAGTAATATCTTATTTAGAGCACTGAAATTATTCTTACAAAGTAAATACATTTTGTGCTAATGGCTTATCATTTAATTTAATGGTAATAACATTAAATGATAATGTTCGGTTTAGTACCAAATACAATTTCATGCTCAATGGGCAATTTGTATTTTGCCACAAGACTTTGTTCTACACAAGGAATGTAATTGATTTTGGTTCCTTTCTTCCAGTTTTCTCCATACCTGCTGCCAAATTTAGTTTCCACTTCTTGTTCCCTCATGTAGTGGCAGACAAATGCTGAAACATTCTTGTCTTATGACCTGTAAAATCAATACCAACTTCATAAGAACCGAGAACATAAACCTAAGAGATAGAAGCAGACCATTTGGCTCTTCATGTCAAATTTCCCATTGAATAAGTTCATGACTGATCCTTTAATTCATCTTCACACACTAGCACTAATATAATCTCTCTTGATTTCCTTAATACTCAAACAGCCATCAATGTCTTGAGTAGAACATAAAGTGCTGGAATAAATCATTAGGTCACGTACCACCTATCAAGAAAGTACGTAAGCGTCGTTTCAGGTTGGGACACTATTTCAGACTCTGAGTCTGGACCCGAAAAGTCACCTATTTCCCTCCACAGATGTTGTTTGACCTGTTAAGTTACTCCAGCACTTTGTCTTACTTATGATTATGACATCTGAGGTTCTCTGCGTCTCCAGCTAATGTCTGCTTTGAGTTTACTCAGATTCTTCACAGCCCTATGTCAAGAATTATAAGACTGACTACCATCCTGATAAAAAATAAACTTCTTATCCCATTCCTGATTGCCCATCCACTTATTTTGAGACTGTGATCAACTGGTTGTCAAATCCCCAGTTAGGGGAAATATCATTCCTTCATCCACCCCACGTTATCCTTCAGAAAATTGCATGGTTGAATGAGTTCATTGCTCGCTCTTCTACATCCCCTAGGCTAAGGCTCAGGCTAAAACCTGAAAGGGAATTCCTCAGATATCAGAGCATTAATTAGCCCATTTGTCGACATAGTCATAGTCAACAAATTATACAGCACTGAAACTGGCCCTTTTGCCCAACTCGTCCATGCCAACCAAGATGCCCCTTCTAAGATAGCCCCATTTGCCTGTGTTTGGCCCATATCCCTCTAAACCTACTTCCCCATGTACTACCCCAAGTCTTTTAAATGCTGTTGAAGCATTTGCCTCAACTACCACCACTAGCAGCTTGTTCCATATGCCCACCACCCTACGTGTGAAAAACATCTAATTTCTTCACATTATGACTGCAGAATTCATGAAGAAGGGTTTCGACCTGAAACGTTGCCTATTTCCTTCGCTCCATAGATGCCTCCTCATCCATTGAGTTTCTCCAGTATTTTTGTCCATGTTTGTTTACCTAATGTTTTTTCTGAAGCCAAGGAAGAATATACTTTCATGACATAATTGAGCAATCTTGCGATTTATTGATTAACTTTCTTATTTCTCTTTATAAGCCCTTGTGCATTAGAGAGATGAGAAAGATGTGAGCAGACGCATGGGAGAGTTGGCCAGAAGTCAGGTAGTAAATTAAGATGTGGGAGAGGCAGTTAATTGAGTTAGGATAAGTTACAGAGTCACCTGGTCTGATCAAAACCTGCTGCAATTTTTATATTCTCAAAGGGATCTTATGAAGCAAGAATGTGGGCAGAAAATTATTCCTCGTGGGTGGTAATGACTATTTGATGGAGCTATTATTTCAGTTCATCCAGTTCTTTTTTTCTCCCTCATCCGACTTCCATTTAATATATGCAACATCATATTATCCTCTTTCTCGCAGAAATATTATCTTTTTCTGTAACGACACAACTCACTGAACTGGTAAATAACAAAATAATAATTATAATTAGTTCAGCATGTTGAGCCATTTAGAATATGGCAGTTTACTGGAGAAATGATTGGTATGGGCTCCGATGTTAATCTGTAATGTGGCACATACAAATTACTAACAGTCCTGCTGGCAAAAAGTGAGTCTACTGGAATTAAATGGCTAGCACAGCAGGTATGTGCCCAAGATGTGCAAGACATCTAATGCAGAATTGCAGCACTTAAATAACACCAAACTCTTTGTTTTGTAGAAACCACTAGAATTGGTCATAGTGATGCAGTCATAGAAAACATAGATACAGCCCTTCAGCCCATCATGAAAAGACACAAAATGCTGGAGCAGCTCAGCAGGCCAGGCAGCATCCCTATAAAAACATGGATAAGTTTTTGTGTCAGGACCTTTCTTCAGACCTGAAGACCCACGTTCCGAAACATTACACATCCATGTTCTCCAGGGTTGTTGCCGGACCCACTGAGTTACTCCAGCACTTCTGTGCCTTTCCTTGGTAAACCAGCATCCACAGTTCTTTGTTTCTACCTTCAGCAGACCATGTCCACCTGACCAGTTTGCTATTCTCTGTTAATCACATTAGGTCTCTAGTCATCTATGCTTTGTTCATTGAAGTGCCTGCTTTAATGCAAAGATTCCACCATCTCCTCTGGCAACTCATTCTAGATATCAACTACTCTGGGTTTCTAAACCAAAACTTTCCCTTCAGGTCCTCGTTAAACTCCATCCTCTCACGTTAAACTGACGTTCATTGTTTTTGATACCCCTTACCATGGGAAATAATTCTTTTTTTTTTAAAAGATTTTTATTAGAAGCATTGCATATTATCTAAGGTACAACAGTACTTCAAATACAATTAGACTTCTCACAAAAGTTGTACAGATATTACGGGATAATTTATATATGCTACTGTTTTTTTTGGGAAGGTAAGGTAAAAAAAGTAAAAGTATAAATCGATAATCAATAAGTAGTGATTAAATAATAATGATTATATAAGAAAAAAATAAAAAATAAAAAAGAGTAAAGATAAACAAATAAAAAATAAAAACAATTATTATATAATAAAAAAATAAAATAAAAAATAAAAAAAAAAAAAATAATTTAAGGAATACATCTTAACAATGAATGGAACAGTTTCACATAACAATATGTATAGATCCCAGAATACATCTTTTCATCTAATCCTACACCAGGGTACTTATTGAGTTACGGTGCTGAGCTCAGCTACCCCTTTAAATAATCAATGAATGGAGACCATATTTGTTCAAAAAGTTCATAATTGTCCATTAGGACAAAGGGAAAGAATTCTGACTATCCACCATATCTATAACTCTCACAATTGTATATATCAGGTCACTCCTCGGCTGATATCCAGATGGGACGCCGAAGGATGAGAAACCGAAGCCAAGAAGTCAAAGCCAAGATGCCGAACAGACATCACGTCGAAAATCTGAGATGCCGAACGGACACGACGCCGAAAGGACACGAAGCTGAATGGACATGACGCCAAAAGGACACAACACCAAACGGACACAACTGCGAAAGAACACAACGCCGATAGGAAATGATGTTGAATGGACAAGAAAATTGATGACGCCGAACGGACATGAAGCCGAAATGATAAACAGGTATGAAACTTTTTTTTAAATCTATATTTGCTGCAATTGTTGTACCTTGTTACATTTTAAAATAGATAAATTGTTGTACCTTGTTACATCTTAAAATTGTTAAATTGTTGCACCGTGTACGTCTCCAGGGACAGGATTGGTCCAACACCTTGTCAGTCATCGACAAAGGTCAGCGATTGGTTCAGACCCCTGCTTCCATCACATCACAGCCTTTGTGGCAATCACAGCAGCTTGGAGTCACTGCCACCATTTTACAAATGCAAGCTCAAGCTCCTCCCACCCTTCCGTCTCTCCCCAGCCAGTGATGTGATGGACGCGGGGGTCTGGACCAATCGCTGACCTTTTTCGATTACTGACAAGGTGTTGGACCAATCCTGTCCCCGCAGACGTCATGTCCGTTCGACGTCATGTCCGTTCGGCGTCTTGTCCGTTCGGCGTCGTGTCCTTTCGGCGTCGTGTTCGTTCGGTATCTTGGCTTTTCGGCATGATGTACGTTCGGCATCTTGGCTTCGGCTTTTTGACTTTGGCTTCTCATCCTTCGACGTCCTGTTCACACACGCCTCGGCTATGTCGCCTCAGTGAAAATATGTCAAGCCCATCTGATTTTTCCCCATAACTAAAGGTTTAGAATTCCAGTCAACTTTGTCGTGCATTTCCTTTGTACTCTCTCCAGTCCAATCACATCCTTTTTCTAATGTGGCAACCAGAACTTCACACGTTACTCCAAGTACAGTCTAACCACTGTTTTGTAAAGTTTTAGATTAGTTTAGTTTAGAGATACAGCATGAAAAGAGGCCCTTCGGCACACATTAGTTACAGTTGCAGTTACAGTTTAGTTTATTGTCATGCCTCCCATTGATCACCCATTTACACTAGTTCTAAGTTATCCCACTTTCCCATGAGCTCCCTGCACACTAAGGGCAATTTCCAGAGGCAAATTAACGTACAAAACCCACACATCTTGGGATGTGGAGGAAAATGGTGCACCAAGAGGAAACCCACATAGTCACAGTGAGAATGTGCACACAGACAGCACCCACAGTCAGGATTGAACCTGGGTCTTTGGTGCTATGAGGCAGCAGCTTTATCAGCTGAGCCGCAGTGCCGCCCCTCAATAATATTACAACATAATGTTCCAACATTTATTGTCTATGCACGCAAGCCGTATGCTGCCTTCACCAGTCTATATACTTGTGTTGCTTCTCAACTCTTCAGTATTTCTTAGCCTCCTACTATTTATTGTATATGTCCTGTCCCTATTTGACCACAAATTGCATCATATCACAGTTGGATTAAATTGCATATGCCAACATTGCACCCAACTATTCTGATATAGCTTTAAACAACATTTCTCCGCTGTCCACAACCACCAATGTTTATAACATCCGCAACCTTACTGATCACATCTCATACATTCATATCCAACTCATTAATATATCACTAACAGCAAAGGTCCCAGCACAAATCCCTGCAGTACACCACTGCTGACAGGCTTCCAATCAGAAGAGCAACCATCCACCACTACCCTCTGCTTCCTATGCCAAATCAATTTTGTATCCAATTAGTCAGCTCAGTTTGGATCCCATGAGCCCCAACCTTCTGGACAAACTTATCAAGTGCCTGATTAATAGCCATAAAGGCAATGTCTAGTGCCCAGTCTTCATCAATCTTTTCTTTTTAGTTACTCTTCGAAAATAACTTAATCAAAGCAGCAGATGAGGCTTTTTTTTAGGTCAGTAGTTTATTTATATAGAGTACAAAAATACTGAAAAGACTGAACAGGTCAGTCAACATTCACTGTTCAATCTTACCAACTTCTACAGATGCACCATAGAAATCATCTTATCCGGAGCGTCCAACCCTGGAATTCACTGCCTCAGAAGGCAGTGGAGGCCAATTCTCTGGATGCTTTCGAGAGAGTTAGATAGAGCTGTTAAAGATAGCAGAGTCAAGGGATAAGGGGAGAAGGCAGGAACGGGGTACTGATTGTGGATGATCAGCCTTGATCACAGTGAATGGCAGTGCTGGCTCTAAGAGCCAAATGGCCTACTCCTGCACCTATTGTCTATTGTCTTGGTTTAGCTACTGCTCTGCCCAAGACCACAAGAAATTGTGGATGTGGATGTAAACTTGCCCATCACACACATCAGCCTCCTCCCATTGACTCTATCTACACTTCACACAGCCTGAGGAAAAGCAGACAACGTAATCAAGGACAACCCACACCCTGGTCATTCACATGTCTCTTTGCTTTTGGGCAGAAAAGACAAAAGCTTGAAAGCATATAGCACCAGATTCAAGAACAGCTTCTTCCCCACTATATCAGACTTTTGAAAGGACCTCTCACATGCTAGAGTTGCACAGTACCACAAAGCATGAACAAAGGTGTTCTTGATTTGAAGATCAGGAGGAGGAGATTAGGTTAACTTGGCATCATGTTCGGCACAGACATTGTGGGCCACAGGGTCTGCTCCAGTGATGTAGGGTTCTATGCTGCATATTCTATCTATAATCTTAAAAGTCCCATCTTGGATGTGTGTGTGTGTGTCTGTGAGTGTGTGCATGTGCGTGTGCGTGTGTGTATAATCACATCTTCTCGAAAAAAAACGATGCGCTAACAGTAATATTTTTACATTTTCCAGTAGAAAATTTTCCCGTGGAGTCCAAAATCGCCTAATCTGGAAATGTTGTAGTTTATTTCTCGAGTTATTACTGAAAATGTTAAAAAATCAGACAAAACTTTGAAATAAAAACGACTGTCCTTTGCTGATGACGTCACAATGGGTCTGCTTCCTGCCGTCTTCCTCATGCTGCAACTGACATCACTCCCCCCCCCCCCCCACATCTCCCTCCATCCCCCACCTCTCCCTCCTTCCCCCCTCCCCCCTCCCCCCATTATTCAAAAGATGCTGCCGGAGATGAAGTCGCCGAACTCGCAGTCCTTTGGTCGCCAGCCGGACGGCTGTGCCCCCATCGCTTGGGGTCCTCGGGTCGGCGCATGGTGGGGGAGGTTGCTTCTGCAGATTGGACCTGGGCTGGAGCAGATCCTGGCACTGGAGTGAGGGAGTATTGCGTTCAGGAACCAGCCCTGCCCTGTGGCGCCACGCGCCATCACTCTGTGCCTCTGCCCACTCTCTCACCCCCCCGGGTCTCTCTCCCACTCCCCCGGACCTTTCGCCCACTCCACCCTCTCCCCCCTCCCTCCCGCCTTCCCTCCCCTCTTCTCCCCTCTCTACCCCCCCTTTCCCCCCTCTCTCCACCCCTCTCTCCCTCACTCTCTTTCCCCCCTCTCCCCCCCCTTCTCTTCTCTGTGACCCTCTCTCTCACCCCCCTCTCTGCCCCTCCCTCTCTGCCCCTCCCTCTCTGCCCTCCCTCTCTTTCTCTGCCCCTCTCTCTCTCTCTCTGCCCCTCCCTCTCTGCTCCTCTCTTTCTCCCTGCCCCTCTCTCTCTGTCTCTGCCCCGCTCTCTCTGTCTCTGCCCTTCTTTCTCAGCCTCTGCCCCCTCTCTCTGTGCCCTTTCTCTCTACCCCCCTCCCTCTCCCTCTCTAGATCCGCCTGCGAGTTGGGGTCTATGCGTGAGTGGATAGGGCAGGGATGGCTAAAAGGAGCAAATGAATAATATTAATATAATATCAAGCGGGGTGGTTGTGTGTGTGTGTGTGTGTGTGTGTGGGGTGGTTAGTGTGTGTGTGTGTGATGCCGCAGACCGCCCTCTGCTGCAACCGAGCGTTGAGGAGATGGGACCCAACGGGTCTCCACTTGGTCTAGTGTTTTATAAATCTAGATGAAAGGACTTTGTCACTACAATAGCAATAAGGTAATCATTTCTACCAATGGTGTCATGGACCGCTACATTTGTCACAAGTAAATTGGTGAAGACGAGGTCAAGTAGTTTTTCCTCATCGGTTTACACGAAGCTTAAAACAAACCCAGTCTTTCAATAATATCCATCAGGATTTAGGTAACTCAATCTGTGATGCTGCTAAACCACTGTTGGATGCACAGTGAAATACCCCACTCGGAGTACATTCTGTGCCCTTGCTACTTTCAGTGATTCTTGTGCCATAGTTTTACAAGTTAGCCTCACAGCGTTAGAGACTCTGGTTCAATTCTGACATTGTCTGCTCTCTTAGTGGCGTTTCCACCTTATAGAACATACAACATGGAATACTGCAGCACAGGATAAGGCCCTTCAAACCACAATGAGTGTGCACAACATGATGCCAAGTTGAACTAAACTTCTCTGCCTCACATGATCCATATCTGTCCATTCCCTGCATATCCATGCACCGATCCAAAAACCTCTTTAATAGAGCCATAGTCATATAGCGTAGATACAAGTCCTTTGGCCTAACTTGCTCATGCCAACTAAAATGCCCCATCTACACCAATCCCACCTGCCTGCTTTTGGCACATATCCTTCTTAAACTAGCCTGTCCAGTACCTGTCTAAACGTTTCTTAAATGTTGCAATAGTACCTGCTGTTGTATGCCACTATCGTATCTACCACCACCACCATCCCTGGCAGAGAATTCTAGGCATCCACCACACTCTGTGTAAAACCGTTGCCCTGCACATCTCATTTAAACATTGTCCTTTTCTCCTTAAACCTATGCCCTCTTGTCTTTGTCATTTACACTCTGGGAAAAAATTGTCCATCCAAAACCATGCTGCATAGACCGCTTAGGTTTGCTTCCACATTCCAAAAGCTGGTAGGTTAATAGGTCACTGTAAATTGTCTCTCATGTGCAGATGAGTGATAGGTAGAAACTATGAACTGCAGATGCTGCTTCACAGAAAAGGACAAAGAGATCTTGAGTAACTTAGCGAGTCAGGCAGCATCTCTGGAATAGGTGAGTAGGTGTGCCTATCCATGTTCTCCAGAGATGCTGCCTGGCCTGCTGAGTTACTCCACTTTGTGTCCTTTTAGGTTTGTGGTTAGATTTAGGGGAAGCTGATGAGAATGTGGGGAGAATAAAAAAATATGCCATTAATGGGGGTGGTGATTGATGGCCAACATGGTCTCAGTTGGCCAAATAACCAGTTTCCATGCTGTATCACTCCGTATTCATTGAATTATAACACATGGAAACAGGCCATTCAGCCCAACCTTTCTTCCTCTGTCTCTGTCTGTCTGCCTGTCTGTCTGCCTGTCTGCCTACCTGTCTGTCTGTCTATCTGTCTATCTGACCCCATCTCTCCCTACCTTTTCCTTGATCTCACCCTCCCTCGCTCAGGTTCCTAGTAAATGTTTCCCCTCATGATTTTATACACTTCTATAAGACCACCTCTTAGCCTTCTGTGCTCCATGGAATAATGTCCCCGCCTGCCCAAACTCTCTCCATAGCTCAGGTCCTAGAAAGCAACTGCTTTCTAGAGTCCCTACCTGGTCGGAGAGGCAGCTTTCTCCGGGCTGCACCGTCAACTCATCCTCGCGGCCTACCAGCAGGCCTGGAGCGGCATTTCCTGGGGGGACCGCCCAGAACCACGACTTCGGCAGCAGCGCAGCACTGGAGCGCCATCGCGGAGCGGAGCGGGCGGTGCCTTGCCTGGGTCGCCGCGCTGGAGCTCAGACCGCAGGTGAACATCGCGGAGCTGCGGGACTGTGGGGCGGCCAGCCGCGGGCGGCGGCGCTGAACTTCAACATCGCGGAGCCTGGGATCTCTCGGCGAGATCGCCAGTTGTGGAGCCCCATCCAGCGCGGCCTATTGACGTCGGAAGACAAGGTCTCCAGCAAGGAAGCGGCCGTTACAGGCACCCCGAGCCGCTGAGAGGGTTCTCCTGTCGCCGGAGCACCATCACCCAGCGAAGAAGGGCCTGGAGCATTGGCCCCCGTAGAGGCGACAGTGGAGGCCTCAATAGGCCCAACTATGGGTGAACTGGGGATGGGGTCTGGACTTTGTGCCTTCCCTCATAATGGGAACCATTGTGGGGGGATGTTTTTTATTTTTTATGTTAAATTCTTTAATGTTATGTCTTATCTTTATCTATGTGCTGCATGGCAAGACAAATTTCACTACACCAATTGGTGTATGTGACAATAAATGTCCTTTGTCCTTGGTCCTTTGTCCTCAAGCCCTGGCAATATCCTTGTAAATCTTCTCTGCACTATTTCCAGTTTAATGACATCCTTGCTATAGCAGGATGACCAATACTGAACACAATAGTCCAAATGCGGCCCCACCAATATCTTCTACGACTGTAACATAACTTCCCAACTTCTGTACTTAATACCCTGTCTGATAACAGCTGATGTGCCAAAAGCCTTCTTGACCATCCTATCTACCTGTGACACCAGTTTCAGGGAACTATTTACCTGCACTTATAGATCCCTCTGCACAACAACAGTGACCAGGGCCCTGCCATTCACCGTGAAGGTCCTTTCCTGATTTAACTTCTAAAATGTTCCTTTCTCTGAGCCACTCTTCAGCAAACTGACCAACATTCGAACTTTGTAACTCTGACTCTAAGACTATAAATTCAAATATGAACAGGGGTCGGTGCAAGCTGTATGACGGGGCTCATGTTGTCGACCTCCCGTGGTGAGCCCTGTCAACTGACTTCAGTCAGGCGAACGACAACAAACGGAGACAGCAGCAGCGCCGTAGCTTGGCGCCAACCCGAAGCATGCGCCCTTTTTAGGGCGGGCACCTACGGATGTCGAACCGGATGGCATCACCCTGCTGCGGACTTCTGTTGCCTCAAACGCAAATATGAACAGGGGTCGGTGCAAGCTGTATGACTAGAGATATAATTAAAAGTACATAAACTTGGTTTCTGAAGCACCACATATAAAAAATAGGACAAAAGATTTTTCCAGTATTTACTTTTTTGATACATCTGAATACTATATTATTTCCAACATGAATCCTAATTTCCTCAAAGAATTGGCTTTTCCAATTCATTTTTTGCGTAATTTGTGTACAATTTATGTGCAATTTTGCATAATTTACATTTGTGTGTGTTTATCAAAGTCTGTGCCTGTGCAAGCAATATTTCCATTGTACCTCTACCTCACGCATAACCTACCTCACCATAATTGTGCATATAACAATAAATGTAATTTGATTTAACTGTTTGTACATTGGTTCTTGGTTGGACAATCAAATAACTGTAATTTTTTTCAATTTTTTCTTCATTTTCTTTAGATGGGCATTTCCATCACAGGTATCTTGTGAAAGTGGCATTCAGTATTTAAAAAAGACTTGCAATTATATAGCACCAACCTCCCTTTCAGTACTTTCCAAAGCATCTTAAGCTATCTGGGGTCTAATCACTGGAGTTCACTTTCTAACACAGGATGGAGTTCCTCGCAGCCAATTGACACCCATCAAGATCAACTGAACAACATTGTCATCGTGTTTTTAGATAATTTTATTGTGGAACAGCTTCACTTAGTTCTCTTGCATGTTCATCTTTTTTTGCCTGCCTGTCATTTTAATTCTCCAAACAACTCCCTTGTTGGTTTAGTCTTCTGCACTTTTACAACAAAGCTCAATCTACATTGGAGAGTGTGCAGCCGATCTTCTCACTAAGCCTTCTGGACTTTCCATACTCCAACAATGCTCTCTAATATCACACGTGCAAATTATTCTGCCGTCTGCATCTTCCCCTTTGCTCTATTTATTGTACTTGAGTGACGGTTGTATTTATGTCTCCTATTATCTGAGATCATGTAAAACAAAGCTTTTCACTGTACCTCAGTACACGTGGCAATAATAAAACTAAACATGGTAAATGTTGAAATATTATTGAAGTTATTGCAATAGATAAGGCAAATGCACAGGCTTTTCCCCAGAGAAGGGGAAGCAAGAACAAGGGTTCATAGGTTTAAGGTGAAAGTGGAAAGATTTAGTAGGAACCTGAAGAGTAACTTTTTCACACAGAGGGTAGTGGATAGATGGAACAAGCTGCCAGAGGATGTAGTTGAGCCAGGTAATATGTCAAAATGTTTAAACATATTTGGACAGGTACATTGATAGGAACAATTTAGAGGGATATGGGCCAAATGCAGGCAGGTGGGACTAGTGTCGATCTTAGGCAGCATGGGCGGGTTGAACCAAAGGGCCTGTTTCCTTGCTGTATGACTCTAGATTTTAAGTTGTATAATTTAAATAATCTAGGACTTCAAGAGGGGACCTGTAAAAATAACAGATGTAAAATAACAGGTGCCTTGGCCACACTGCAATTAATATATTGGCACAGTGACCATGTCTATCATACAATCTGCAACCAAACTCCTTGGAATAATGCCACAATTGCCATAAATGTTCTTTTCCTATTAGGATTTTGAGACTACAAATTCAGGAACTCACCTTCACAATATGTACAGTTTTAAGAAAAATGTTTCACTGCATATAATCACTCTTCCTACACGCTTTTTTTATTTTTGTAGTGAGTTATACTAGTATTTGGTTCACTTAGATTTACAAATACACAAAATATTCTTTGCTTTGCACTTTATCACTTCCTGATTAGAAAGTCAATAGGTTAGGGACAGCTGCAGGTTTAGTTCTCTTTTATTATTGAAGGGATATCTTCAACCAATTGCCCCCAAATGGTTTGTTTGATGCCTGTTTTTTTTTATTGTGTATGCATTTTATCTGATTTTCTGCAACATATAATTCCCTGGAGGGTCTTATACTGAATTTCCATTGAAGATGTTTGGCAAAACTATTGGGACAGGATAACCTTTATACTAAAAGCCAGTTCATCCATCTGCCCACCTGTATAAAATGGTACCCTTGTTTGCACTAGAAGAAAGGCCACAGCTGCCACCTTGGAAAAAGAAGAAACATTTCATATGATTGTGGACGATACAATTATGTGAACTATACAACCCTGATTTAAAATGAAAAAGAGTTAACTTTTTGGGAGATTTTGAATATGCAAGCTCAAAAGATAAATCTTCATAACACAGTCTCTTGATTAATAGTTTCTTTATTGTCGAAGCAAAACAGTAAGATATTCATCCAATCTTCTTATTTGACTCGTACATTTTAACCTTAGTCAAACTCCATATGTCTCCGCATGGCTCCGCATGGTCGAAAGATATTCCTTCTCACCATGCCTCCTCTGAAGTATGCCTCCTCTGAACTAACTAAAAGGTTAACAGCTTCCCAGCAGCAAACACGCCCCGACCTACATAATAAATCCCACCCACATAACTACAGGCAGACAAAATTTATAGGGAAATGCCATAGTTTATGATGCGCAACATTAAGCCAAATGGCCACTACATACCGGCCCCTAATTGTTCTGAGTATTTAACGAAGCAATTACTAATAGACAGCAAAAAAGTAGCCATGAAGGCTTAACATATCTCAAAAACAAAAAATAGCAATTATATATCTGCATTCAGACTTCTTCAGCGATTCTTACATCTTCACCTGTGGCTTCTAGAAGCAACCATAACTTTGTTATTGGTCTTATTACAACATTGTTCTTAGTTTAAAGTTGTACTGTGCGCACCAAACCCTTAACATCAGGCATGATACCCAGTATATAGTCCAAAACACAAAAGTCCAACGTTTTGATAGCATGAAACTTCTTCCTCCATGTCCGATCAACTCATGGATCTGTTGTAACAATAATGCCGAAGTGTGAAAATCCTTTGAGAGAATACGGGATTTTTAGCAACAACGTTCACTGTTAGGTTTTGTTTAATTTCCAGATCATTAGCAGAGATATCAAATCCCAGCTCCATACAATGTGATTGTTGCTGATCCACTTGGAAAGCATGAATCCTCCCTTACTGCAGAGGGAAGTCAGATGTTTTACCATTTGGATTGCTTCCTGCTCAGTAGACATAGATTTTAAGCAATCATCCAAATAGAAATTATTCTTCATAGTTGTTATTACTTTCTCTGGAAAGTGAACATTATTGTCCTCTGGGGTCTTCTTTAAAGCAAAGTTCACACGACTTGGTGAGGACACTGCTCCAAAGAGATGTACCTTCATCCGGTATTCAACAAGATTTAGTTGTACATCCCCTTCAAGTCACCATAAGAATCGCAGGGAGTCAATGTGTTTTTTCTGATACTTTGACTTAATGAAACATCGCTCTGATATCAGCCATCAAAGCAATTGGTTCTTGTCTGAATATCATGACAAATCCAATGAGTGAGTTGATAAGGTCTGGGCCTTGCAGTGGTTGATAGTTAAATGATGTCCCTTTGTAGACTGCAGCACAATCAAAGACCACCCTCAAGGTCCCTTTCTTCGAGTGATACACACCATGGTGCGGAATGTACCAATGCTCTCCATCACTTCGATTCAGTTGGTTTGTTGGTACCCTTTCGACATATTCATTATCAATCATATTGTTCAGGAAGGACGTATATTCCTCATGAAATTTCGTATTCTTACCAAACTTGCGTTTCAAATTCTGGGTGCGTTGCTCTGCCATACGGTGATTATTCGGCAGACTAACACTTTCTTGTTTGAAAGGTAAGCAGACAATAGTGTCTGTCTATCATATTAGTTCATAATATCCAAGAACTTTAACTCTTCTCTGGACATTTCTTCAGATTCCTTACTGGTACTTTCATTGAAGTCATGATTGTATTGCTTGATCAACAGCTTTTCTAATTTACCAGTAGATATTTGATTAACAGCAGTGGCAGGGTAGTTCTTCTGGTTCCTGTTTTTAAAGTTGTTCCTTTTAAAGGAGCCATTAATAACCCACCCTTGTAGGGTTTTCACAGCAAACAGTCTATCACCTTGGCTCATCACAACCTGTATAGGTTGCAATGCCTTCAAAACATTTGTTCCGATAAGTAGGTCAGTACCTGAATTTATTTTAGATATTTTGACATCCTTCAAGTAAGGCCATTGTCTCAAGTCCTCATGTCTGGGTATATTTTGATGACCAACAGGCATGGTCCATGTGTGAACACTTCAGATATTGGTATAAAATTATCATCATCCAGACTGGATATCTCCATACTTGTCATGTAATGACTAACACACTCCTTATCTTCATTTATGGTACACAATCAAATCTTAATCTCTTTTGTGATGTCCAGCCTTCTCATCAGGCTTTCTGTGCAAAAGGTATCCAAACTTCTGTGATCCAAAAATGCATATGTTTGCAACACTGTATTCGTCTTGCTATTCCTTACCTGGACTGGTAAGATAGAGAAGGTTCAGGCTTCTACACCAGCCCCAATATGAGCAGTTACTTGAGGCGAGAAGACAGTATCACAAGTAGCTGGCTTCGCCTTCTATTCTGTTTGCTCCGGCTCGTTCTCTTCTATTTGCTCTGGTAACTTTTCTTCTATTTGCTCTGGTGGCTTCTTTCCAGCGTGAAGTGCTTCAGGATGATTTTGCTTGCATTTATCACAAGTTATAGGACTCTCACAGTCTTTCACCATGTATCTTTTTTTCAAACATCCAAAACAGATTCCCTTCTCTTTCAAGAAATCCACCTATTCTGTATATTCCTTCTCCTTGAATCTATGACACAATCTAATGATGTGGCCAACTTCATCACATAACAAACAAAATCATTTTTGCTTGATAGTAGATACATCTCCTTTCATTCCACCTGTCGTTTCCAGAGGTATTATAGCGGTAGCAAAACTGCCTCCCCTAGGTCATGATCTTCCTTTAGTTTTGGTAAAGGTAGAATCCTTCCACAGTCGCAATTGGTTTATGATCTTCAATACTCCTGTGGTGTGGATCTGACATGTACCATACTTGCTTTTCCAAGAAATCCACCAGGTCTGGTAACATGGCTACTCGCTTCTTCTTATCCAATATTTGGCCTGCTTTATCTCTCCACTTTTCTTCCAGTCATCCGGGCAGTTTTTGAATGATGGCTCTAGCATTACTAACAAGATTCATCTCCTCCGTGTGGTTGAGATTTTCCATTGAGCTAAACAACCTCTAAGAAATATTGCAAAATCACTCAATGCATCCACATCTTCTAGCTTGATATCTTTCCAAATGTGGGCTTTCTTCATGTATGTATTAGCAACCCTCTGTTCATTACAAAAACATTCTTTAAGTAACCATCTTGCCCCTTGATAGCCTTGGCTGTCAGGCTTATTTTGACAACTTTCTACAAGTACCTTAGCACTTCCGCTTGTGTAATGCACCAGAAATCGTAAGCGCTCTTTTTCATCAGTAATTTCTGATGCTCTAATGCTCTTATGCTCTAATTCGTCTAATGCTCTTATGAAAGCTTCATACTGCAAAGGATCACATTATATGTAGGAATTTCTATTGGTGGTAGGGTGAAAGAGATATTTTGTTGAGCAATGAGCTTGTTGAATTCAGCTTGCCAATTCGCCAATGCAAAGAATCCATCCTGAGATCCTTGGCTTGGCGCAATCGGATGATAGACAGGTCTCTGATAATAATACTGGCTTGCTCGAGCCTGTATATCAGGCCTCGGAAAAGCGTACTCAGCTGTTCGTTTGTCCCGAGCCTCCAGAAATGCCCCTTAAGTAGTTTGCTTCGGTCTAGCACACATTTGCCGAGATTAAGTTTTGTCCATCTTTTGGGTACACGCTAGTTCTGAGTCACGAGGCCGGATATCCTTTGGCTGTAGATTTGATTTAGTTGTTGTCTCCTTTTGAAAAGTTCCTTTTCTCAAATAAGGAGTTCATTGCATTGGATGCTCTAGAACAATGGTTCCCAAGCATTTTTAGTTCGTGGCTCCCTTGGGCTCTTTAATTTTTCTGTTGCACCCCCCCCCCCCCAACATTACTAGCGGAAAAAAGTGCCCCCCTTCATTGAATCTGTGGTCCCCTAAATCCTCAAATTTTCTGTGGCCCCCCTGAAATTTGCCATGACCCCTTTGGGGCCATATGGCCCCAGGTTGGGAATCACTGCGCTAGAGCTGCATCTTGAACTCTCACTTTCCATTATCTCCTTCTTCGAATTGACAACCGCTAGCTTTGTGGCTAGTTCCAGCTGTTCTTTTTGTTGTCTCATCTCTACTTTCAGTTGTTCTTCTTGTCGCTCAATCTCATGTTTTTTTTTCCCAAAGCATCCACTTCTTTTGAGAGAGTGGCTAGATCAGCTCCAGCTTCCATTTGAGCAGAAGCCCTTGATGCTGAACTGGTTCGTTAAAGGAACTTGAGGTTAATGAGCCATTCAAGGTACTATGAAGTACAACATAGCAGAGATGAGCGGGAAGCAAGAGGATAGGGAACTGTTTAAAGAGCATCAGAAGATAACTAAAAAGACAATACGGGGAGAAAAGATGAGGTACGAAGGTAAGGTAGCCAAGAATGTAAAGGAGGATAGTAAAAGCTTCTTTGGGTATATGAAGAGGGAAAAAATAGTTAAGACCAAAGTTGGACACTTGAAGACTGAAAAAGGTGATTATTATGGGGAACAAGGAAATGGCAGATGAGTTGAACAGGTACTTTGGATCTGTCTTCACTAAAGAGGACACAAACAATCTTCCTGATATACTAGTGGCCAGATGATCTGGGGTGATAGAGGAATTGAAGGAAATCCACATTAGGCAGGAAATGGTGTAGGGTAGACTGATGGGACTGAAGGCCGATAAATCCCCAGGGCCTGATGGTCTGCATCTCAGGGTACGTAAGGAAGTGGCTCTAGAAATTGTGGATGCAATGGTGATAATTTTCCAATGTTCTATAGATTCAGGATCAGTTCCTGTGGATTGAATGGTAGATAATGTTATCCCATTTTTTAAGAAAGGCAGGAGAGAGAAAACAGGGAATTGTCAACCAGTTAACCAGTGGTGGGGAAGATGCTGGTGTCAATTATAAAAGATGAAATAGCGGCAGATTTGGATAGCAGTAACAGGATCGGTCCGAGTCAACATGGATATACGAAGGGGAAATCATGCTTGACTAATCCTCTGGAATTTTTTGAGGATGTAACTAGGAAGATGGACAAGGGAAAGCCAGTGGATGTAGTGTACCTGGACTTTTAGAAAGCATTTGATAAGGTCCCACATAGGAGATTAGTGGGCAAAATTAGGCACATGGTATTGGGGGTAGAGTGCTGATATGGATAAAAAATTGGTTGGCAGACAGGAAATAAAGAGTAAGGATTAACGGGTCCCTTTCAGAATGGCAGGCAGTGAGTGACTAGTGGGGTACTGCAAGGCTCGGTGCTGGGACCGTGGCTATTTATAATATACATCAATGATTTGGATGAAGGAATTCAAAGTAACATTAACAAATTTGCAGATGACACAAAGCTGGGTGGCAGTGTGAACTGTGAGGAGGATGCTATGTCTGTTCGTATTGGTGGAAATGTGTCAGCCTCTCTAACAATCAGCACGGGAGCACCTCAAGGCTGCATACTCAGCCCCCTGCTGTACTCACTCTATACTCATGACTGCGTAGCCAGTCACAGTGCGAACTCCATCATCAAGTTCGCTGACGACACCACTGTTGTGGGATGTATCACTGATGGGGATGAGTCAGAATATAGAAGAGAGATCGAGCAACTGTCCATATGGTGCCAGCACAATAACCTGGCCCTCAACACCAGCAAAACCAAGGATCTGATTGTGGACTTTGGAAGTAGTAGGATGGGGACCCACAGTCCCATTTATATCAACGGGTCGATGGTTGAAAGGGTCAAGAGCTTCAAATTCATGGGTGTGCACATCTCTGAAGATCTTTCCTGGTCCGTAAACACTAATGCAATTATCAAGAAAGCACATCAGCGCCTCTACTTCCTGAGAAAATTACGGAGAGTCGGTTTGTCAAGGAGTACTCTCTCTAACGTCTACAGGTGCACAGTAGAGAGCATGCTGACCGGTTGCATCATGGCTTGGTTCGGCAACTTGAGCGCCCTGAGAGGAAAATACTTCAAAAAGTAGTAAACACTGCCCAGTCCATCATCGGCTCTGACCTTCCTTCCATCGAGGGGATTTATCGCAGTCGCTGCCTCAAAAAGGCTGGCAGTATCATCAAGGACCCACACCATCCTGGCCACACACTCATCTCCCTGCTACCTTCAGATAGAAGGTACAGGAGCCTGAAGACTGCAATGACCAGGTTCAGGAACAGTTACTTCCCCACAGCCATCAGGCTATTAAACCTGGCTCGGACAAAACTGTGATCATTAATAACCTTTACTTTATCAGTTTATTTATTCATGTGTGTATGCATTTATAATATAATGATATATGGACACACTGATCTGTTTTGTAGTAAATGCCTACTATGTTCTGTGTGCTGAAGCAAAGCAAGAATTTCTAGGGACACATGACAATAAATTCAATTGAACTTGAGAATGCAGGGTGATTGGACAGGTTGGGGGAGGCGGCAGATGCATGGCAGATGAAGTTTAATGTGGAGAAATGTGAGGTTATCGATTTTGGTATCAAAAACAGGAAGGCAGATTACTATCTAAATGGCATCAAGTTGGGAAAAGGGGAAGTACAATGGGATCTGGGGGTCCTTGTTCATCAGTCTATGAAAGTAAGCATGCAGGTACAGCAGGCAGTGAAGAAAGCGAATGGCATGTTGGCCTTTACAACACGAGGAGTCGAGTAAAGGAGCAAAGAGGTACTTCTGCAGATGTACAGTGCCCTAGTGAGACCACACCTGGAGTATTGTGTGCAGTTATGATCCCCTAATTTCTAGGAAGGACATTCTTGCTATTGAGGGAGTGAAGCGTAGGTTTACAAGGTTAATTCTCAGGATGGCGGGACTGTCATATGCTGAGAGAATGGAGCGGCTGGGCTTGTACACTCTGGAGTTTAGAAGGATGAGAGGGGATCTTATTGAAACATAAAAGATTGTTAAGGGTTTGGACACGCTAGAGGCAGGAAACATGTTCCCGATGTTGAGGGAGTCCAGAACCAGGGGCCACATTTGAAGAATAAGGGGTAAGCCATTTAGAGATGAGGAAACACTTTTTCTCACAGAGAGTTGTGAATATATGGAATTCTTTGCCTCAGAGGGCGGTGGAGGCCGGTTCTCTGGATACTTTCAAGAGAGAGCTAGACAGGGCTCTTAAAGATAAGAGATAAGGGATATGGGGAGAAGGCAGGAATGGGGTACTGATTGGGGATGATCAGCCATGATCACATTGAATGGCAGTGCTGGCTCGAAGGGCCGAATGGCCTACTCCTGCACCTATTGTCTATTGGTTATAGAACCAGATTTATGTCTTGATCTTCGTGTAGATACATTCGAGATAATATCTTGTGGTGTAATCTCCTCTTCCATTTCAGAACCTTGTTGCGTAGATCTTTCAACTGTTGAGTGCGTAAGTTGTGGTATAATTTTGGTTAATCACTCTTTCCACCTCTTCCATGAAATCCTTGAATAACTTCACCTTTTCTTCCCACCACTGGGTGTATCTTTCGCGTTCTTCCTGAGATGGCCGTGAACACCGCAGTACATATTGTTTCTCTCCAACCTCATGGCAGAGGTTGCATAGTTGAACCAGGTTAGATCGTACTTTCTTCGCGTTCTTATCTGATTGAATTAGTTTCTTCTGGTTTTCAATTGATTTGGAAACCTGTTTCCATAACTTGTTACTCTCCTTCTGGGTTTCTTTCAGGTAGGCAGCTTGGGCCTTATCTGCTTCTTGTAAATACTTCAGCCTCACTCTGTCACCTTGTGGCTCCTCTGACTCACCTGTTCCATCCAGCTCCATGGATGTAAACAGATCTTGGCAGATTGCTAAATCTTTTAATTGGACGAACAAGGACAGTTAGCTTCAATCTTATTGATAAACATTGAGCTGAATGTTTTGTAAACATTAAATAAGAAAGCAAAACAAACTGGACTTTCAGACAACATCCAAAATATATAATGATCTCAGTTCCCAAAGAATGTGTCTTATCTCAACTTCAAAACAACTCAAGGACAAGCACCTTAATCTCTATCCAGGCTGAATTAACAAACAAGCTTCTTGGCTTCTTTCCAAGCATAGCAGACTAGCTTTTTAATCACTTTTCAGAAGCCGTTCGAATGAAAGTGTTCCAGCTTCTGAATTCAGCATAGTATAATAGTTGTTCTACTCACGATTCCATGGTAAAGTCTTCAATCTTCAGATAAGTCGCAATTAATCTCAAAGCCTGTCCAGCTGAGATCTATTTTCTTCCTTTCCTATCCCTAGGAACCTGTCTTCAGTTCCTCTTCTGGAACTATTCTTCTGGCCGAACCTCTATCCAGAGACCCACCCCAATCTTCTGTCCCTTTTCTTTGGGACGGATACTACCAACTCCTGTCTCTAAGGTAGCTTTCAACTCGATATAGTGGCAGATTATTATATCGTTCAAGAAATTGCTCCCTCTAGTTTACGCATGGGAGCTCTCCACAAGACATTCAAACCTCTTGAAAGATAAATCTTAACCATATAACCATATAACAATTACAGCACGGAAACAGGCCCTCTCGGCCCTTCCAGTCCGTGCCGACCATTTGTTTTCCCCTAATCCCATCTACCTGCACTCAGACCATACCCCTCCATTCCCTTCCCGTCCATATACCTATCCACTTTACTTTTAAATGTTAAAATCGATCCTGCCTCCACCACTTCTGTTGGAAGCTCATTCCACACAGCCACCATCCTCTGAGTAAAGAAGTTCCCCCTCAAGTTACCCCTAAACTTCTGTCCCTTAATTCGCATGTCATGCCCTCTTGTTTGAATCTTCCCTACCCTTAATGGGAAAAGCTTATCCACGTCAACTCTGTCTATCCCTTTCATCATTTTAAAGACCTCAATCAAGTCCCCCCTTAACCTTCTGCGCTCCAAAGAATAAAGACCTAACTTGTTCAACCTTTCTCTGTAACATAGTTGCTGGATCCCAGGCAACATTCTAGTAAATCTCCTCTGTACTCTCTCTATTTTGTTGACATCCTTCCTATAATTAGGCGACCAAAATGGTACACCATACTCCAGAATTGGTCTCACTAATGCCTTGTACAATTTTAACATTACTTCCCTACTCCTATATTCAATGCTCTGATTTATAAAGGCCAGCACACCAAAGGCTTTCTTTACCACCCCATCTACATGTGATTCCACCTTCAGGGAACTATGCACAGTTATTCCTAGATCTCTCTGTTCCACAACATTCCTCAATTCCCTACCATTTACCATGTACGTCCTATTTTGATTTGTCCTGCCAAGATGTAGCACTTCACACTTATCAGCATTAAACTCCATCTGCCATCTTTCAGCCCACTTTTCCAAATGGCCCAAATCTCTCTGTAGACTTTGAAAATCTACTTCATTATCCACAACACCACCTATCTTAGTATCATCTGCATACTTACTTATCCAATTTTCCACCCCATCATCCAGATCATTGATGTACATGACAAACAACAGTGGACCCAACACAGATCCCTGAGGCACCCCACTGGTCACCGGCTTCCAACCTGACAAACAGCCACCCACCATTACTCTCTGACATCTCCCATTCAGCCACTGTTGATTGCCTCTTGCTACTCCGCCATTAACACCCAAAGATTGAACCTTCTTAACCAACCTTCCATGGGGAACCTTATCAAAGGCCTTATTGAAATCCATATAGACAACATCCACTGCTTTACCCTCATCAATTTCCCTAGTAACCGCTTCAAAAAATTCAAGGTTTGTCAAACATGACCTTCCAGGCACAAATCCATGTTGGCTGTTCCTGATCAGACCCTGTTTATCCAGCTGCTTATATATATTATCTCTAAGTATCCTTTCCATTAATTTACCCACCACTGACGTCAAACTAACAGGTCTATAATTGCTAGGTTTATTCTTTGAACCCTTTTTAAACAATGGAACAACATGCGCAGTACGCCAATCCTCCGGCACTATTCCCGTTTCTAATGACATTTGAAATATTTCTGTCATAGCTCCTGCTATTTCTACACTAACTTCCCTCAATGTCCTAGGGAATATCCTATCAGGACCTGGAGATTTATCCACTTTTATATTTTTCAAAAGTGTCAGTACTTCCTCCTCTTTGAATCTCATAGTTTCCATAGCTACTCTACTTTTTTTTCCTTACTTCACATAGTTCAATATCCTTCTCCTTGGTGAATACCGAAGAAAAGAAATTGTTCAATATCTCCCCCATCTCTTTTGGCTCTGCAGATAGCTGTCCATTCTGTCTCTCTAATGGTCCAATTTTATCCCTCGTTATCCTTTTGCTATTAATATAGCTGTAGAAACCCTTTGGATTTACTTTCACCTTTCTTGCCAAAGCAACCTCATATCTTCTTTTAGCCTTCTTAATTTCTTTCTTAAGGTTCTTTTTACATTTTTTATACTCCTCTAGCACCTCATTTACTCCATACCTCCTATAATTATTGTAGATATCTCTCTTTTTTCGAAACAAGTGTCCAATTACCCTTGAAAACCATGGCTCTTTCCAATTTTTACTATTTCCTTTCACCCTAACAGGGACATAAAGATTCTGTACTCTTACAATTTCCCCTTTCTTATCTTCATAACACAGTCTCTTGATTAATAGTTTCTTTATTGTCGAAGCAAAACAGTAAGATATTCATTCAACCTTCTTCTTTGACTCGTACATTTTAACCTTCGTCAAACTCTGCATGTCGCTGCATGGCACCGCATGGTTGAAAGATATTCCTTCTCACCATGCTTCCTGCGAACTAACAAAAAAGTTAACAGCTTCTGCGCAAGAATCCCAGCACCAAACATGCCCCCGACTACGTAATAAATCCCACCCACATAATTACAGACAGACAAAATTTAAAGGCAAATGCCATAATTTATGACACACAAAATTAAGCCAAATGGCCACTACAATGATGTTCACCTCATCCAGAGTCTTTAGTAATGCCTCTAACAATCAAACAGTTAGCTACATAATTAAGAGCAACTTCTAAAAATATATTCCCATCTTATATTAATTCCTTCTTCTCCTTGTTCCCGTCAAGTGGAAGATACAGAAGCTTGAAAGTGTGCACCACCAGATTCAAGAACAGCTCCGTCCCCATCATTCCGTAAGAAAGGGTACTGTCTAATTCACCTATTTGGACATTGGATTTGTCTATGAAACTGATGTGCTATAATGCAACTGTGTCCTGCACTCTGTATCTTCCCCTTAATTCTATCTATTGTACTTGAGTTCCACTTGATTGTATTTATGCATATCTGACCTGATTTGATAGCATACAAACAAAGCCTTTCCCTGTACCTCAATACATGTAACAATAATAATAAACCTAAACCCAAACCTGCATCTGCATATTATTACTGCCCCGCCATATGGACACCCTGCACTACTGTTATGCAGTTCATCACACCACACTTCACCACATTAAACAGTAAATGGCAGACATGGATCCATTCATGCATTCATTGACCTCAATTCATCATAAGATACTTATGTATTGTCAATCAGAATGAACAAGATATTATATGGGACTGCAGCCAATTATTGAATAAAGAGATATGGAGGAAAACACAAGGTTATGATCAGCATTTTTCAAATCTATAAATGAAAAAGCTCTTCTAACCTTTGAGATATTATTGGTTACCTGCCATAATATTTCAAATTATAGCTTAGAGTAAGTTAACATTACCAGGTTACATTGATAGCCTTCAATTTATTTTGCACCATTTTTCAGCTATACCCTCTGTTCAATATTTATCAATTGATAGATTTCCTGGTTATCCTGTTAAGTTTTTTTCACCAGTGGATGTTCCATGTCATATTTTGTGAGTAATTTTTGTGACTGAATGAATATGTACTTGGTACTTTCCTCCAAAAATAATTGCTTTAAAATTGTGATCCCAGTCAAATAGAGAGTGGGCTATATTGCTTCAGGAAGCCCAAAGATATAGTATTTTGGATAAGCTCTTTTTAAAAATATAATTTTGCAATGTTTAAATTACACAAGAGTCAGTTAAACAGAAAGTTTCTAATTGAACTCTACCAAAATTCTTCTGCCTGTAATTTCATTCAGATCAACCAGGTTTACAAGATCAGCTATGCTTACAATGCACATTGGCTCCAGTAATTCAAATTTAAACATCATCTTTAAATTTTCAAATCATACAAGGACCTTTCTCCTCCCATCTTCTCCAAGTCCAGTCTCTTAAGCATCTCTGATTTTAATTACTCTACAAAGTTACATTGGGTTACATTATGAGTAAATAAGCTCAGGGTAATTTTGAATTTGAGATATAGATCTCTTTTGATTTTGCTTAAAATCTGAAGAAATCTTTAATTCTGGCTGATCCAATACTGTGTGTTTTGCAATATCCTCTTGAGTTAATATTATTTCCTCTTGGCTGTAACTTCAGATGTCTAGTTCACTCCCAAACTTCTCCTCTTCTGTAAAAGGTTATTTAAAATACATTCCTGACACACACTCTTTTAGTTCTTCTGCTAATATCTCCCAATGTGACTTGACCTCATCTTTTCTTGCTAAAACCTCTGCGAAGCATCTTAGAATATTTTACTGTGCTCAGGAATTATGTAAACAAAAGCTATTGTGGGCATCATTAAAATTGTAGTGAACGCATTAAGAACAGTATGATATTCATTGCTAATTCATTATTGAGTAAAGCAGGTATTCATAACAGCCACAGGGAGCAAGGCTCCCTTCAGAGCATAAATGTGCATGGATAAAAACATGGAGGTATAATAGAATAAATCCCAATATGGCAATGTATGGGACTTTTGAAACATGAAGCTCAAGTAATAACAAATTCTAACTTTAATTAGAATGGTGCCAACCTGAAAATATAAAGAGCTGCTTTCTCTCTACTTTTAAGACTTATTGAAATCACGTTTTTTTGTTTGTTTTTTGCTTGGTGAGGCCAAAAGATAAGGAACAAAATGGGTAAATGGTACAGAGAATAGAGTGAGCTTCAGGGACTGAATGACCTACTCCTGTTCACCTTGGCTTATCCTGGGAGTCAGGTAATATCCCATGTTGCCTGAATATTGGGTTACAATGCCAATTCTGACCCCTGTACCTCAGTCAACCCACAGTATGTGAAAGTGGCCCAAGAGGCATTGCTTTCTGGCTGACAATGAACCATTGCTTCAATACCCGTTTGCCTCTGGTTGAAACCTCTTAGTCCAAACATCCTAGTTTTTCCTAATAAATGTAGTCTTTGAAGCCAATACGGCAGCTTTTTGGTAGAATATTAATAATAAAGACATTTTGGTAGTCCGTGTAAGATTGTTCAATGCCTGATATTGATTATCTGGGGAATAACCCTTCTGAAACTATGCTGACAATTGAAATATTTACTGCTTTGATCCTTGCACTAATCTCTGTCATCACATTCTCTATCAGTGCAGATTGTAACTACACATTACTAGATGGCTGTATATTTGTGAGGAACACCTGTCCAATTTACCTCTTTGACTAAACAACATTCAAGCTATCTTCCATGTTCACCCCACCCAAGACCTGTTCTCAGCACTAAAATAGCAGTTTCAACTGTAAGGCAATAAGCACGGCCATCATTTTAACAATGTTTCTTCATTCAGTTTGATTTAAAGCAACAACATGTACTTGGCCCTTCTGGGTGTTCAATTTGTATTAATTTGGTTGACACAGATTTTCTGAAATTTGATTTAAGGACATCCCTATAAATCTCAGATGATGTTAATGAAACATCTACACAAAATAATTTTGTTCTGTCCAAGTACCAGAGTTACACGGTCTCTAATGTGCTGTTCAAACATGCAAAAAAACACGCACAGACACTCTTAAGCAGAACATGATGGAATAAATATCAATACAGCCAACAAAGTGGAAATAATTTTAACTAAAGAGGATATTGTGAATCAGACAATATTGGATCAGCCTGACATAAAGATATCTTCTGATTGCAAGTTAATAAAACAAAAATCAAAAGAGATGTATATCTCAAAGTTAGCATTACCTATAGATTATTTACACACAATGTCCCTAATAAATTCTATTTATTTTGCTTCCTATTTGTTCAGTTTCTTCAGATGTTCATTTGTTTAGTTTCTTCAGATGTTTTCAGGGAACACTGACTTCTCACTGACCAGCAAAACTTTTATTTTTGTTTTGGTTTTAATGTTGAACACCATTCCTATCCATCAACACCTCAATCTCTGCTTGTGAAATTCAAAAATGTAGCAGTCATGAATAAAATTCATTTAACACATTACACCCCATGCTTGTATTCACAGAACAAACATAAACTTAATATTTTGAAGAAAATAACGCATTTGGTATTAAGTCACTGATTATGGAATTCATCCCATGGGTGAGGGATCTTCATAAATTGCCTTCACCATTCATTCCTCTTTACAAATGAAAACCACTGTATTTCAATGTATATACAGTATGTAGCTATTTCACAGGTTTCTTTGAGTGATTATTTATTTATTCAGTCATTTTGGGATTTGGTCATCAATGGCAAGGCCAGTAATTATTATTAGTAGCATTATTAGTTGTTCTTGATTCATACGGGTGTCAGAGGCTATGGGGAGAAGGGAGGAGAATGGGGTTAGGAGGGAGAGATTAATCAGACATGATTGAATGGCGGTGTAGACTTGATGGGCCGAATGGCCTAATTCTACTCCTATTCCCCATGACCTTACCACTTTATTGCTGAGATGTAGGCACAACTATCTTGCAATGAATATGCCCATGTGAGTACCTAGTCTCCAGTGAGGTAATGTGCAGAAAAGGACACAAAGTGCTGGAGCAACTCAGGTCAGGCAGTATCTCTGGAAGCATGGATAGGGGACTTTTCGGGTCGAGACCCTTCTTCAGACCATGTTCTCCAGCGATGATTCCTAACCTATTGAGTTACTCCAGCACTTTGTGTCCTTTGGTGTATTAACCAGCATCTGCAGTTGTTTGTTTCTTGGTAATGTGCAAAGTTGGCAAAGCATTTCCCAGGAATCATGGAGAGCCCAGGAAGTGTCTGGTTTATTTGAGCCTTCTCTCAGACTGGGCATCTGCAGCACGTAATGATGTGCGCATGATCAAGTACATTTGTGATCTCATATGTCATGCAGACACATATAATTTACTTACATGTATCACATCAATTAAATAAACATTCAAACGTTTGGGAAAGTCAGTCAGACATTGGCCTGCTTAATGATCTTTCACTTCTCTTGAGCTTTGTGTCCAAACATTAATCCCTTATCGTGTATCTATCTATACACTGTCAATGGATTGATTATAATCATGTATTGATTATAATCTGCTGACTGGGTAACATGCAACAAAAAGCTTTTCACTGTACCTCGGTACACGTGACAATAAACTAAACTAAACTAGTGCCAAATAAATCACTGACTTTCATTGTGTAGGTAGATGTTATTATTCTGCAGATGTTAGTTTATACCGAAGACAGACAAAAAATGCTGGAGCAACTCTGGGGAAAAGGAATAGGTGATGCTGGTCTCGACCCAAAACATCACCTATTCCTTTTCAGCAGAGATGCTGCCTGACTCTCTGAGTTACTCCAGCATTTTGTGTCTGTCTTCACTTACTTTCATTATTCCACTACTGATGGCACTGCTTTCAGCTGCCCAAGTTTAGGCAGTGAAATTGCCCCTGCGATACTCTCTGCTGCTTTAAGCCAGTACCAAACTTGCCACCATGATAAACGATGTTGAAAGGAACTGCAGATGCTGGTTTACACCAAACATAGACACAAAATTCTGGTTTAACTCAGCCAGGAGAAAAGGAATAGGTGACATTTTGGGTCGAGACCAAAGTCACTATTTCTTTTCTCCAGAGATGCTGCCGGACCTGCTGAGTTACTACAGCATTTTGTGCATACCCAGTTAAACGATCCTGATAGCTGGCACTGGTATCAAGCTGGTAACTCTCCTGTGAACTGCATTGAATTTTAAGTTGTTTTAAAAGTACGCACAATTAATGTTGATGAACTCCGATTGATTCCAGTAAATGTACTACAGAATATGCATTCATGTTCAAAAAGCCCAGTGATAACATTTGCTTAATTTTGCCTTGGAGTATTTGATGTGGAGCTGTGAATGCAACTATGAACAAGGAAGGTAATGGCTGAATGAGCAAAGCATGAACGTGCCTGTGTACAGCTGACAAAGTGTTAAGAGTGAAACGCGCATGGAAAGCAAATGCGATAGAGGATCACCAAGGCAGGGGATTTGAAAGACCTGCCACTAGTTCTGAAAGCTTGGTTTCTCCGGAGCATGGGGAGAAGCTGACAGAGCTTGGGATTTAGTGCCAGGGATGACACACTGATAATACCAAATGAAAGGAGATTGCTCTACATTGCTCTGTTATAAAGCTATTTGTCTTGGTTTCTCTCTCTTCCTCTGCCGATGCCTGACAGCCTACGATTCAGTATGGGGGGGAGGATTGTCTCTTTGTCAACAGTTTCAGGTGCTCACAGTCTTATGAGAAATGTATTATCCTTGTAACTTTTGACAGAATGACTTCAGCAAATAATCGAATTGCACCCTGTATACCACAAGTGATTTATGATGTGTCAGGGCAGGGTAGTTATAATCCCTGCTGACCTTGATATCTACTCTGATGGTGCATGTGGTATAATGATCCATGGTCTGCTGATTCATTTTGCCATTAATGACCAGACAATATCCATTATAGCTCTGCTACAAAAACACAAAGTGCTAGAGGAACTCAGTGGGTCAAGCAGCATATGTGGAGGGAATGAACAGATTCATTAGTTAGGACCTATTTCAGCTTTGACACCACCCGAAATATCATCTGTTAAATCTGAAGAAGGATCCTCACCTGAAATGTCGTCTGTTGAGTCCGAACAGAGGTCCTGTCCCAAAATGTAATCTGCTCATTCCCTCCACAGATGCTGCTTGACCTGTACCGTTCCTCCGTCACTTTTTGTTTTGCTCAAGATTCCAGCATCTGTTGTCTCTTGTGTCTCCATTATAGTTCTGTTTGGTAACTTGGAAACTTTCAAACTCAAGATTCTTAAGTGTGAAAGAATATTAGAAGGAACAGCTCAACTGCCATGTTTGGGCAACCAGGCAGAGCGAGCAGGGAGGCAGGTGATCGTCTGCTGTTCATAAGCATATAATTCCTCTTGGTAGGATACATTATTAGCACAGAAGGCAACAAATTCATTCTGAAACTGCTTGTGTTGAAAAGTTTGTTAACATTTGGGGAAATCAGTGAAGAGTGATGAGGAATTACTTAATAATCCAAGCAAAGTGCTGGGTAAAGTGCAGAGAAGTCATACATATTTCTCTTCAGGCAATCCCTCAGGGTCAAGGTTTCCCTTTGGGATTCTGGGTTCCAAGGTGGTTGATGAGACTAAAGTGGGAACTGTTGGCTCTTCCACAGACGGATGCAGGAGTTCCTGATTGTAAGAGTGGGTGGTTTGACAATTGATGTATTTTATTCGATCACTTATGTGGGCTTCCGTGTTCTCCCAATATATAGAGGGGTAACCTTACAGGTGTCAAGACCAAAGGGCACAGGTTTTAAGGTGACTGTAACATATTTTAAAGGGTATTTAAAATGAGACTTGAGGCACTGTGATCGATATAAGTACACAGTTCCAGTGAAGGTAATGGAGTCAGATGCGACCACTGTGTTCAAGAGATATTTACAGATATTAAAACAAGCAAGGCCTAGATGATACAAACCTAATGAGGTCACAATTGTTGGTGTAGTCATGGTGAGCTGAAGAACCCATTCCTGTACTGTGAAACTCCCTGACTCTCCTTGAGGGTGGCACTGTAGCACAGCAAGGGTGGCACAGTGGCACAGCAGTAGAGTTGCTGCCTTATAGCACCAGAGACCCCGGTTCAATCCTGACTAAGGGTGCTCTCTGTACAGAGTTTCTATATTCTCCCTGTGACCATATGGGTTTTTCCCGGGTGCTCTGGTTTCCTCCTACAACCCAAAGATGTGCAGGTTTGTAGATTAATTGGCTTCTGTAAATTGTTCCTAGTGTGAGAAAAGGGGTTAACAGACATAGTTGATTTAAACTAGGAATAGAAAAATATAGCTTAGAAAGAAAGGTGTCAGCGGACACCAAGACTGTTAGTAGAGTAGAAAGTAACAATATATAGAACAGAGAGAAATTCAAGATAAAAAGTAACAAACTCACCAGATACGAGCTTTTCAATGAAAATAACAAAAAACTAGGCCAGGTCAATTGCAATTGAGCATGCTTAATGAAATAAATGAATATTACTTACACGCTCCGGTCGAGAAACTGCTCATTACCATGAACATGCGATGTATGATGTGGGAGGTACTGGGGGACGTACCTATAGACTGTGCACCTCAGTGCTCTGATTGGGAAGCCAGAGGGGAGGTTAAGCCAGCTGAATTGTATGTATAAAGGGGCCTTACTTTCTGGACCGGTGTGCCTCTAGGGGACAGAAAAGGAGAAGCACCTATTCTGCAGAATATTATCTTAATAAACACTTCTTTGCTGACTTTGTCTCAAACAGCATTTGTGATTTTTTATATCTCACAATTTGGGGGCTCGGTTCCAGGATTTAATTACTCCAGGCCAGCTGACGGGAGTACACGGACAAAGAGAAGGTGCACCCCGCTGAGTTCAGCGGTCTCAGACTCCTTGCTTCCCGTCAGAAGGTTTGAGCAGCGATGCCTGGACCAAACAGAGACTCAGCAAAGAAGTGAAAGTGGTTGAAGATTGGTTGGAAATCGCGAAAATCGAGTAATTCTGTGCACAGACCCCGGTAAGAAACTTTGGCTATTATAGTATTACCTGAGCGATTTGATAAAAGATCGGAGAGGAATTCCGATCATGAGAATGGGTAATGTAAGTGAAAAACCCATCCCAGCATTCTGCCTAATAGTCCGTTGGGGCGAATGCTGAACCACTGGGGGGCAGGAAATACCCAGGGGTTGGAGAAGACAACCATGATAAGGTATTGTTATTTTGAATGGCCAAAACACCCGATAAAGGAGCTTCGGTCTGGTGGCCAGAGGATGGGTCGGAATTTACTGGAGAACCTTTGATGGTAAAAAGAAAGATCAGGGTAAAACAAGAATTTAATGATGATGTTACTGACGGTGATGACACTGACAGTGGCCATTATGGGGAATCTCTTCACATCCGAGGAGAGGCAAATGATTAGGGCAGCAGCAAGGAGAAAGTGGGAACAGGAAAACTCACCAGGGCAGCAAAATGCTGGGGCAGCAGATATAGACTTGTACAGGACTTGAGGGAACTGAACAAGGTGGTCCAAGCCCGACACCCGGTAGTGCCTAACCCTTACACCTAACCCTTACAACAAATGGTTTAGATACCACTAAACCATTTGTGGATTGGTGGTATCACTATGGGACGGATACCACCAATCCACAAATGGTTTCTCAAAAATATTAGATCCAGTCTCCAGGGGATGGCAGGGGATGCATACAAGCGGTAGCAGCTACCGCAATATTGGTGGAAGAGAGTAGAAAATTAACCTTTGGAGGAGCTCTGGTTGTTTCTACGCCACACACAGTGAGAACCATACTCACTCAAAAATCCAACAGATGGTTAACAGACTCTAGACTTTTAAAGTATGAGGCCATCCTGATGGAAAAAGACGATTTGACTATAATAACAGATAAGAACCTTAACCTGTCCCAATTCCTGTATCCAGCAGAGAAACAGGGCGACGAGGAAGAGGACCCAGTACACTGCTGTAGTACAATAATAGATTTACAGACAAAAAGTAGAGAAGACTTAGAAGAGCAACCTCTGGCTGAGGGCAGCCGGTGGTTTATAGATGGATCCTCCAGGTGCATAGATGGAGAAAGACATAGTGGGTACGGTATAGTGAACGGGGAAACTATGGAGAAAATTTAAAGCGGCAGGCTACCTGGTAGTTGGTCAGCTCAATCTTGTGAATTATATGCATTAATGAGAGCTTTGGAACTATTGGAGGAGAAGGAAGGAACAGTGTATACCAATTCAAAATACGCTTTTGGAGTAGTACACACCTTTGGGAAAATCTGGAAAGAGCGAGGAATGATAACTACTCGAGGGAAAGAATTAGCGCATGAGCAATTGGTAGGACAGACACTGGAAGCCTTGCAACAACCAGAACAAATAACCATAGCACATGTGGCAGGGCATCAGAAGGGTAACACCCTAGAGGCCAGAGGAAATAGGGCAGTGCATGAGGTTGCAAAAAGAGCAGCCACAGAACAGATGGTAGAAATGAAGTCACTAATACCTTTAAGGGGACAAGAGGAAAAGATACCTAACTTTAGAGAGAAAGAGCAGGAACACATGAGAGAAATGGGGGCTCAGCGTACTTCAAATGGGAAATGGTGGACACCGGATGGAAAGCAGCTATTGAACAAAGAAATAATGAGAGAATTATTAGGGAGGTTGCATGGACAAAGCCTTTGGGGAACACAAGCCCTCTGTGGCACCCTCCTCAGAACCTACGCTTGCCGTGGAATGTATACCATGGCCGGACAAGTCATAGGGTGTGTGTAATATGTCAGCGAATTAACAAAAAAATCATGAGAGCAGTCCCAGGAGGAGGACAACCATTAGCAGTTAGACCCTTGCAGAGAATATAGATAGATTTCTCCGAGCTGCCCCGGGTACAAACCTGGAAGTACCTGTTAGTGATAATAGACCATTTCACCAGGTGCGTAGAGGCATTCCCCATGACAACTGCCACCTCACAGGTGGTAGCCAAGATATTACTAGTACAAATTATACCCAGAATGGGATTGTGGAAACAATAGACTCAGATAGAGGGACCCATTTTGCCTCCAAAACACATAAAATGATATGTGAAGCACTGGGAATAGAATGGAAATTGCATACACCATGGCATCCCCAGAGCTCAGGAAAGGTGGTAAGAGTGAATAGCATCTTGAAGACCCAAATCACCTAGTTGATAGAGGAAACAAGACACCCCTGGACTAATTGCCTCCCGATAGCCCTGTTGAGAATCCGAACGGCACCTCGAAAAGACATAGGGATATCACCATATGAGATGTTATTTGGGCTCCCATACTTAGGGAAGATAGAAGGAGTTCCAACAATGCAAGGGAACGATGTGTTCCTGAGGAACTATTTACTGGCAGTGTCCCAATCTCTTGCAAAACTAAAAATTAAAGGATTGCTGGCCCAGAGCCCCCACTGGACTTCCCGATTCACTCAATCAAGGCTGGAGACTGGGTATTAATAAAAACGTGGAAAGAAGAAAAGCTGCAACCTAAGTGGACTGGACCCTACCTGGTGTTACTAATCACTGAGACAGCAGTACGAACAAGGGAGAAAGGGTGGACACACGCAAGTCGAGTTATGGGTCCTGTGGAGGCCCCACCAGACAATATAAGCCCTTGGACTGTGTGCAAAGGAGAGGAACCATTGACTTTTATATTTACCAGGAACCCACGGGAAAAATGAAGATTTCGTGTTGGTGGGTCGTGTGTTGGGAAAACACCCAACTTGTAAGTAATATAACATGCACAAAAATCACAATACCACAGAATAGAAGGTCCACCACCATCTCATTTGATGTAAGTAAAGGAAAATGGTGGTGCGGCTATAGAATGTATGTATGCACCCATCCCTGTAAAGATTGGCAGCGGTGTTCACTTCATCAAAATACGGGTGGCATCGGACCACCTATCAAACTGATAGGTGGAAAGTGTATCAAAACCCAAACGAGAAATTACCAGGACGCGTATATGTGAGCATACAGAGTGTTCAAATGCAGGAAAGTGGTAGGTATTGGATATGTGCAGATAGATGCATGTCTGAAGTTTGAGATAGAAGTGAAGCGGGATGGAGAGATGGTAAGATACGAGGAGAAGGGAGAGGTGTTCAAGATAGATGACAGTCAGAATAGGGATCCCGGGGCAACACCAGCACCACCAGCAGTCAGCAATGTAAATAGGGAAAATGAGCCTAAGGATCTGAAGATAATGATAGTAGCAGGAGAAACAGGATTAAGGCAGTTATATGAGAAGGGAATACCAACAAGGGGAAAAGGAGCCAACACTTGGCTAGCCTGGATGATGTACACAGCCAGAAGTATACAACGAATCAATTGTTATGCCTGCGCCGGAGCCAGGCCTCAGCTGGTCCCAATACCATTTCCCCTGAATTGGGATAGAACACCTGGGGCTATGTCATGTATACTACAGCTATTCACGAATCCCCTCTTACCAAAGAATGCGATATGCCAGAGTTATCATTACCTATTTCCGACCAGCAACAACAATACGATGGGCCGAAGGGAAGACCCTAGACCTCCTCCATTTACCATTCCTCTTGGGGAGGACTATACAAGAGATAACCCGGAGGGACAGGACATGGGGAAGGTGCTCAACTGCAATCAGACGTATAACATAACGGCTGAGGAACAGGGGCCACTGTTCAATAGCTCCTGGCTGAGAAAACAGATAGTCAGCAGAGCTGATGTCTGGTGGTGGTGCGGGGAGAATTCCCTGTGGCCCCGGTTACCAGGGTCATGGACGGGAACCTGTACCCTCATACAACTGATGATGCCCTTTACCATAGCAGAACATGCTGTAGAACTCAAGGAAGGAAACCGACGACAAAAGAGAAAGGTGAACGTATCATTCGACACACACATCTATATAGATGCGATAGGAGTGCCAAGAGGGGTACCCGATGAATTCAAAGCCAGAAACCAGATAGCTGCGGGCTTTGAGTCCATGCTCTTCTGGTGGTCCACAATTAATAGAAATGTGGACTGGATCAACTACTTATACTACAATCAACAACGCTTTATCAATTACACTCGAGATGACCAGCCAAATGACCTGGCAAAATCGCATGGCCTTGGACAAGCTACTGGCTGAGAAGGGAGGGGAGTGTGTAATGTTTGGCGAACAATGTTGCACATTCATCCCCAACAACACTGCTCCAGGTGGGTCAGTATCAAGAGCCCTAACAGGTCTCACCTCTCTGTCTATCGAATTGGCTGAGAACTCTGGAGTCGACACCTCCTGGACTGGGTTTCTAGAATCCTGGTTTGGGAAATGGAAGCACATCTTTACATCAACACATCATTCCCTGCGTACGGGGGTTGGCCCAGCGATTGATAGAAACAGCCCTGACAAAGAACAGCGCTGCCACCATAATGGCCTTCAGAACACAGTATGACCAACAAGAGGGGGATATGGAGGCGAAGAATAGTAAGATTAAATGAGAACTTACCAGTTCGAAGTTTGATCTGTATTTTATGAGGAGTTACGATGAGGGATTACGTGAAGACCCCCCGTCCAGCACGCATGCGCGACATTTCTTCAAAGCAGCGGTGTGGATTCACAGAAAAACACAACAATTGAAATAAATATAGTAAAGAAAAAATAAGAACTTAATTACCAGTTGATCTGTATAATAGAGGGTGGGAGCGGAGGGCACGTAATCCCTCATCGTAACTCCTCATAAAATACAGATCAAACTTCGAACTGGTAAGTTCTCATTTAATCTTACTATTTTACTTCGGAGTCACGTGAGTGACTACGTGAAGACTTCAAAGCTCTGTGAATCCGAACCGTGTACCAGCTCATGCTTCACTCACTGCCTGAAGACCTTAGAGGGAGGAAGCATGTTATACAATCAACAATAACCTGTTTGTGAACAAAAAAGGTTTATTAATAACAACAAAAAACAGAGAGCTCCCCCGGCTTAAATTAAATATTATCTGCAGACTCTAAAATTCTGTCTGCAAATGTAGCAGGCTCCGCCAGCGGCTTATTATAAAACCTTTGGAAAGTTCTTTCCGAGGACCATCCTGCTCTGGCCAGAATATGGTCCATAGGCACATCCATTTGCCTAGCCGCCGACGTAGATGCAGCCCTGGTGGAATGAGATTTGTACACATTAGTATCGATTCCCGCGGACTTAAGCACCTGCTTGAGCCACCTTGAAATGGTTTGGCTCGTCACCTGACCATGAGGCTTCTTGTGGCTTATCCATAAGGCTTTTTCTCTCCCTCTTAAGTTATATGTTTGTCTATGTAGTGGCGAGATGGGTCTTGGCACACAACCGTGGTCCAGGTGAATATGCCCGGAACTCCATAACTGGAGGCATGGTACCTGGTCTAGATTGTTTGACCAGCCCCTGAATGTGAAATGTGATACAGTCCAATGACTCTGTCATGCTGTCCAGCCTCAGAAGGTGGAGGGACTGTACCCTTTGAGCTGACACTAGAGCCATGAGCATGACTGATTTCAGTGTAAGTTGTTCCAGAGTAAGTGACCTGGGTGGTGGCCATCCCCTAAGGTACGTCAGTACTATGCTGACATCCCAGATCTGAGTGTACCTAGGCCTAGGGGGATTGGTGTTAAAAATGCCCTCATGATTTTGACCACTAGTGGATGGGACCCCAAAGTCAGTTGTCCTGCTGCTGGAACCAAATAAGCTGACAACGCACTCCTGGCTGTATTAATGGCGCTGTAGCTGAGTCCTTCCCGATGTAATCCAAGCAGAAACTCCACAACACTGGTGGCTGTAGCTGTGGTGTACGTAGTTCCTGTTTTGGAGCAATACCGTTCCCATTTTCTTATATTGGTCAGGTATTGTCTCCTGGTGGACTCCCGGTGAGATGCGGTCATCATGTTGATGGCGCCTCAGACAGTCCCAGGCCCAGTAGAGGTCTTTTTAGAATCTGCAAGCCAGGAGATTGACTCTGTCATGGCACGGGTGACTAATGCCTGACACTGGGTGGATTAATAACTGTCGACTGCTGGGGAATTCCAACGGTGTTTCAACAGCCATGTCGAAAGCCACTGGGAACCATGGCTGTGTAGGCCAGTCAGGTATTATCAAGATTCCTGAAGCGGAATCCAATTGAATCTTGCGTAATACCCGACTGATGAGGCAGAAGGGAGGAAAAGCATAAAAGAACATTTTCCCCCAATGCAGCGAGAATGCATCAACTGCTGCTGCCTCAGGGTCTGGTTCCCAAGCGACATACGTTGGTACCTGGTGATTCAGCCTGGATGCAAATAGATCGATATCTGGTGTGCCATATTGCTTTGTAATTTCAGCAAACACTTTGGGATTTAACATCCATTCGATGTTATCATTAAAATCTACGTGACCTGGTGTCTGCCACTGTATTTTGCTTACCTGGAAGGTAAGTTGCTGATAACCAAATATGCCTTTCAACACACCATTGCCAGATTAGGTTGGCCAAATTGTCACACGATATCGACTTTACACCACCCATGTGATTGATATAAGCCACCACCGTGGTATTATCTAGTTGCAACCGGACATGTGCATGATGCGTATTACATGAATATGCTTTTAACCCATAAAACGCACCCAACATTTCTAAATAGTTGATGCCCCGTGTCTGTAGGCAAGATGATTCAAATTTACTCCATCTGCCCCCTGTGCTGGATTGCATGTTAGTAGTTGCTCCCCAGCCCAAAGCACTGGCATCCGTTTGAATGGTTAGTACTGGGTTGGTGATCATAATGGGACTGGAGCTGAGTCTTACATTCCTCGCCCACCATTGTAACTCTGGAATGGATTCAGCAGTTAAACTCATAGCTCGGTCAAAGTGACCTGAGTTTTGCTTTAGTGCATGCACTTTAGCTCTTTGCAAATTTTGATAGTGCAAAGGCCAAATTGTACAGCTGGGAAAGCTGCTACCATTTTGCCAATAACTCTAGCTACTTCCCGTATGGTTGGCTGATGTTTATTCATGAGTTTGTTGCATGATAGCGCCAATTCTGATGCTTTCCCCTTCGGCAGAGTTACAATCATGCGAACAGTATCTATCGTAAATCCAAGATAGTCCATGGCAGTGGACGGTGTAAGATTGGATTTTTCTGGATGTATGACAAACCCCAAAGTTTCAAACAAACGTTTGGTGGCTGCGACTGCCAAAATAGCTGTCTCCAAGGTTTTCCCTACTATTAAAATGTCGTCTAAATACGCCATGACTATATGCTTTTGTTTCCTCAATAATGCAAGGCAGGTTTTAAGATTTTAGTGAAACAACCTTGGAGCAGAGGTTAGCCCATTTGGTAAGGCTTTATATTGCCATAGCTGTTTCATCCAGATAAATTTTAAATATTTTCGATGGTCCTTGTGTATGGGTACTGAGTAGTAGGCATCTTTTAAATCAATGCTTGCTAGAAAGTACCCCTAGAAACCAATAGTCTGGCTGTTTCAAAAGTATCCATCTTGAAATGTATATACCTGACAGACTTGTTCAAAGTAGTTAAGTCAATGATGATGCGTCGTCCACCATCTTTTTTGATTTTAGTGAAAATATTAGACACAAATTCCAAAGGTTCATGTTTTGTTCTTTCAATGACACCTTTAGCTTGTAATCTCATCAGTTCAGCTTGACCCTCTTGTTTTTCCTTGACTGAGAGGGTGAATACCCTTTTGGGGTATATGCTGAAATGGTGGAAAATCTTTATGGACAAAGTCAATTTTTGTAGCCATGAACGCTGCTGAGTATATACTTGTCATTAGTGATGGATTCCATGCATTCCAAAAACAAGTGCAATCTCCCCCCCTGTTAGCACAGAGCCCCTACTGCACATATGCTGAGAGGAACCAGACCCACCCACCTCCATGGTTATTGGTGCTTCTTCTGCCTCTTCGCTGGGTGATGAGGCGTCTGCTGGGCTGTAGAGGGTTGATGTTTGATCTCGATGTTGTTGGGGGTGGCGCATTTTCCCATGGGGTCCGCTCTGGGCCCTGGCCTAAAAAAAGGCTTACGGGGAAATGGTTGCGGGACCCCGAGCTTTCACCAGTCCCATAGTGTGGTCGACGACTGGTGGACGCCATGGGGTTCTGCCGCCTGGGTTTGTTGGGTCTGCTCGGTCCCAAACCTGCCCTCACGAGACCAAAGGTCTTGGATTCTTCTTCCAGGTCTTTCACCTTTTTTGGAAGGTCTTTCCAAAGAGCAGAATAGGAGGTTCTGACCCCGGTGTTTTGCAGAGAGTCCGCAAATTTAGGGTTTTGAGGGCAGGCTTGATAATTCCTTTCGCAAATTATTTATCTCATATTGAGTGGGTTGACACAGCAGAGCTAATGTGTCTTGCTGATTTGTGGAGATGTCCGCACCATCAATGGACCGAGCATAAGATGTTATTCCTGCAGTCAGGAATTTAAGGATCTTCTGGAGAGCTTCAACTCCAGGTTTTCTGATGTTCTGCCCCAAATGTCCCCAAATTTGGCTATTGACAGCAGGTACATTCAAAGATGTTACAATTTCCTGGGGCTGTATATAGTTGAAGAGCCTCATTGACCACCTGTCTTGTAGGGGTTTAGAGGACAGGTGGTTAATGCTGGCTGCAAGTTTCGGCTCTAATGGCCGACCCGCTTGTGAATGGCCACGTAGCGGTTGACCACACCCAGCAGCTCTTCCTGTTCCTGTACACCCTGCGTACTCCCGAAAATCTTCAGCCAGTGACCCCTCTTCTTGACCAGCCCAGACCTGGTCGCCAATGCTGCCTTCAAAAGAAGGTGAAGCAATGGCCAGTGCCGTAAAAGGCACTGCGGGAGTGCCTGAACTCCCTTGGCGAGGCTGCTGCTGCTCTCTCAGCAGATCTCGCTGGAGCAATTGCTCCATAAGCCTTTCCATGCGGCTTAGGCGGCTGCCTGTGCTCTCGAGCGGTAAGGCATCTTCATCCGAAACGTCGGACACTACCGCCCGGTTTTTCCGGCTGTAGGTACCTCCAGCCCGCTGCTCAGCAAGCACTAGCGGTGCTGGGCTGGCTCGGTAGTTATAACCGCCGCCTCTTGCCCCCCCTCCAAAGAGCATTCCTCAACGGAGGACGAACGGGGGCGAGCAGCTGCAGACTTCTTTCCTCGGGCCTTGCTCATTCTCCTGGAACACAAGACCACAGAGAGAAAAGACACACGGCCACGGTAAACTTACCTGTCGGCCCGACTTTCAATTTGTAGCGGGAGCGCCTTGAACTCCCGTTCGTCGCGGTGAACTGCATGAACGCTAATGTCACGCATGCGTGCTGGACGGGGTCTTCACGTAGTCACTCACGTGACTCCGAAGTAAAATCTGTTGATTAGCATTAGAAAAGGAGGATAAGGTTTAAATCAAAAAGGTTGCTTGGCAAAAAGAAAAATGATGGTTTGTGAGAAAAGGGGTTAACAGACATAGTTGATTTAAACTAGGAATAGAAAAATATAGCTTAGAAAGAAAGGTGTCAGCAGACACCGACTGTTAGTAGAATAGAAAGTAACAATATATAGAATAGAGAGAAATTCGAGATAAAAAGTAACAAACTCACCAGATACGAGATTTTCAATTAAATTAACAAAAAACTAGGCCAGGTCAATTGCAATTGAGCATGCTTAATGAAATAAATAAATATTACTTAAACGCCCCGGTCGAGAAACTGCTCATTACCATGAACATGCGATGTATGATGAGGGAGGTACTGGGGGACGTACCTATAGACTGTGCACCTCAGTGCTCTGATTGAGAAGCCAGAGGGGAGGTTAAGCCAGCAGAATTGTGTGTATAAAGGGGCCTTACTTTCTGGACTTCGGTGTGCCTCTAGGGGACAGAAAAGGAGAGGCACCTATTCTGCATAATATTATCTTAATAAACACTTCTTTGCTGACTTTGTCTCAAACAGCGTTTGTGATTTTTTATATCTCACACTAGTGTGTCAGATAGAACTAGTGTATGGGTGATTGTTGGTCGGCGTGGACTCAGTGGGCCGAAGGGCCTGCTTCCACACTGTATATTTTCTAAACTAAACTAAACTAGACTGTACCTTTATATTCTATGTAGTTCTCAACAAATAAATTCTATTCATTTATTCATTATAGCTTTTTGACTGAAGTTACCTCGATATGATTCAAAACTGCATTTCATATAACCTGCAGAATGGATTAGGTCACCTTATCATGACATAAATCTGTTCAGTTTTATCATGCCAGGTTAAAATAATACCACCTTAATATAATGACTCTCATAGAAGAATTAAGCAGTATGGTTAACACTGGCGTGTTGATCCTTTAGGGAGATCTCTGAAATGGCACACCCCTGCACAGCAAGCTCATTGCTTAACCTGGTCACATTGGCCTACCATCTGGTAAATTTTAAGGGTCAGTTTATTTAAATAAATTCTTCATGTTTCCCCAAGGATCATACCTAGTGCGGAGAACTCAACAAATCATGGAGAGTGTGAGAATACCCGTCTGTACAGAGCCGTGATTGCATCTCATACACACTTACACTTTACAAGGGAATTTTAAATGATCAGCCATGATCATATTGAATGACGGTGCTGGCTCGAAGGACCAAACGGCCTACTCCTGCACCGTGATCAATGCCACCTATTTTTCTATGTTTCTATGTTCTATACATTCACCCTGAACAGATTATCCTTACGGATTAGCCAAGGATTTGGTTTGTGTGAAAATCCTAGAATAATATTTAACCATCTCTAATTCAAGTGATTGAGGAATCTGTATGATTAATGTTCATGTTTATACGTGATAGGAGCAGAATTAGGTCATTTGACCCATTGTCTATTTCGCCTTTCAATCTTGGTTGTAATATCTCTTCCTCTCAATCCCAATCTCCCCATAACCCTGACGCCCGTACTAATCAAGAATCAATCCATCTCTGCTGAAAATATACAGTACATTAACATGGGCTCCACAGCCTTCTGTGGCAATGAATTCCACAGATTCATCACCATCTGACTAAAGAAATTCCTCCTCATTTCCTTCCTAAAGGAACGTCCTTTAGTTCTGAGGCTATGACCTCTGGTCTTAGCCTCTCCCGCATCCTCTCCACATCTACTCTACCCAAGCCTTTCACTATTCGGTAAGTTTCAATGAGGTCCCCCTCGTCCTAAACTCCAGTAAGTTGAGGCCCAGTGCCATCATAGAGACGATCAGCATAGTCAAAGGCCAAACAGCCCACCATATTGTTGTATTCAATAAATCACTGGATTCAGATAACTGTTTTGATTCACTCAATATCCTTAAATATCCCCAAACGTACTCGCAAACCCCGAGTACACAGCAGAGCATGCCACAGGATGTTTCGTTCAAGATCACCTGGCACATTTCGCGACACGGTCCAAGGCTGAGGTTCTCCTACTGAAAGGGAACCCAACACCAACCTTCATGGCATTTCTTAGAGCAGACCGCGCCACTGACCGAGCCAATCATAAGCCCCCCTTGTCTGCTACGTTTTGGTGCTACTAGCGGCAGCGTCGACCCAACTATTGCTGTTGCTTTGCTTGCCTCACCCAGACATTGTTAGACATTTTTAGGGAACATCTACTTAAACATTCCTGTGGTTTGTTCGCCAATGCAGCCTTTCCCATGCATTGAGCGCAGGTGCGAGGAGATAAACTTGTTTTCGTAGACCATGGAATGTATGGCTGCTAATTTTGCTGATAACTCCATTTCACATTTTAGCTGAAATTGTTAGTTTAACCCTTACACCACACATATCCACGCTGGCCAGTGGTACCCAACCATACTAATCCCATCTCCCAGCACGTGGTTCATTCCCTTATATGCATGAATGATTCACATGCACATCTGGACACTTCCTATATGTTACCAGTAATCCTACTTCCATCACTCTGCCCAGCAGATACTGAGTGCTAGATACTAACCACTCGCTCGGTAACAAGGTCCCACTATTCTTCTTTATTCCAAAAAGGATAGAGGCTGGTATAGGTGTATAATTGTCATGTTAATTGTATGCTGCCTAGTCATATCATGCTGTACACGAGTACAAACAAGCCATACACAGGCAGACTGGATAGTGAAAATAAAATAAAATGCCAGAATAAGAATATAGTTTTACATCATAATAGCGTTACAGTTAGAGAAGAAGTGCAAATAAAAAAAATTGCAAGGCCCACAAAGTTTAGAAGATCAGCATTGCACCCTTGCTAATGAGAGAACCGTTTTATAAGACTGGGGAAGAAGTTGTTCCTATATCTGGGTGGTACAAGCTTTCAAGGTTTAGTGCCCAATAGGAGACGGGAGTAGAGGGAATGACCAGAGTGAAAATAGTCCTTGATTGTATTGACAACTTTAACAAAGCAGTGTGAGGTGTTATTGGAATCGCTGGGAGGGGAGGGGGAGGCTGTTTTGTGTGATGGTCTGGCCAACTCTGTTATTTCTTGTGGTCTTATGTAGAGCGGTTGCCAACTCAGCTATGATACGTCCCAACAGGATGATTTCTATGGTACATGTATAGAAGTCGGTAAGACATGATGTTTCTGAAAGAAAGCGTGCAGGTACATCAGGCAGTGAAGAAAGCTAATGGCATGTTGGCATTCATAACAATAGGAGTTGAGTAGAGGAGAAAAGAGGTCCTTCTGCAATTGTACAGGGTCCTGGTGAAGCCACATCTGGTCTCCAAATTTGAGGAAGGACATTCTTGCTATTGAGGGAGTGCAGTATAAGTCCATGAGGTTAATGAGGGATGGTGGGACTGTAATATGTTGAAAGAATAGAGTGACTGGGCTTGTGCACACCAGAATTTAGGATGAGAGGGGATCTTCTTGAAACAAGTAAGATTATTAAGGGATTGGACACGCTAGAGGCAGGAAATATGTTCCCGATGTTGGGGGGGTCCAGAACCAGGGCCACAGTTTAAGAATAAGGGGTTGGCCATTTAGAACGGAAATGAGGAAAAACATTTTCACCCAGAGAGTTGTGAAACTGTGGAATTCTCTGCCTCAGAAGGCAGTGGAGGCCAATTCTCTGGATGCTTTCAAGAAAGAGTTAGATAGAGCTCTTAAAGATAGCGGAGTGAAGAGATATGGGGAGAAAACAGGAATGGGGTACTGATTGTGGATGATCAGCCATGATCACAGTGAATGGTGGTGCTGGCTCGAAGGGCAGAATTACCTACTCCTGCACCTATTGTCTATTGTCTACTATCTACTGTCTATTGTGGTTGGGACCCTTCTTCAGTCTGAATCCTAATAGTAAGATTAAATGAGAACTTACCAGTTTTAAGTTTGATCTTGATTTTATGAGGCATTACGTTGGTGATTACGTGAAGAACCCCGCCAGTGCGCATGCACGTCAATCTTCAAAGCAGCGGTATGAAATCACAAATAAAAATTACCGGTGACATAGTAAGATGCTTGACTCGAGAACTACCAGATGACCTTTATGAGAGAGGGTTGGGTGTGGAGTGATTCCGAGAAGGGTTCGAAGCTTTGTGATTTTGTGCCGCAGATCCAAATCTCGGCATCTCACTGCATTGATTGACTCAGGATGAGTGAATAATCAAAAAATGCATTAAGCATGATATTGATTCAAATGTATTAATGGTTTACGTTAATAAAGAAATCAATAGCAATCCCTGTATCTCAGGGGAGGCTAAAGTGGACGCAAAACAGAATGGGCAAAAAACCCCGGGTCAATAACCGGCCAATGGTAAAACATTTTTTTTTATCAATTCAGTTGACCATCCTGCAGTCGCGATGATATGGTCGATGGGAATGTCCATTACCCTGGCTGCTGACATTGATACTGCCCTGGTGGAATTATACAATCGTCAGTGTTAATACCTGCATAAACCAGAACCTGTTGCAGCCACCTTGAAATAGTCTGAACTGACCTTCCCTTGTGTGGTTGTTTGTCGATTAATAAACAATGCTGAATCCACACTTTTTAGGATTCTGGTGGTCTTGATATAATATAGCAAGCCTGCCCTCCCACATAGATGTGAGACCGTGGGGTATCCGAAAAATGATCTTAAGTCCTGCCACCCCTGGTCTGCTCTGCTTGTGTAGATCAGAATGTTAAATGTAATGGCACCTGCAGCCAATTCCATCCTATCTAGCCATAGCGTTTGCAATGTTTGCCCTCGTAGTGCTGATGTTAGTGTCATGACTAAGGATATAGCGGGAACCTCCTGGTGAAGTGATGATAACACATTTTCAATATCCAAACTGCATATTCTTGTAGTGGGAGAACTTGTGTCAAGATCTCTTTTACAACTCGATATCCGGGGTTGAACCCGACAGAGTGGTTCCCGTTTGTTGCAACTGTAGTGGCTCTATAACTGAATTATTGTCAAATACCATTTAAGAATGAACTGGAAGACGTCAGTAATCTGTATCGTATTAAATGTAACATTAACATTTAAACAAAACCGCTTCCAATCCCCTCAATAGGACTGTACTGCTTTTTTGGGTGCGATCCCTGCACTCTATAGTGAGCACATCCATGGCTTGATGTGACAACCTGAGCCGTAAGTCAATCCATTCAGAATGTGTAAGTCATTCATTGTTTTATTATGCAGAGGCCGGTTTCTTGAACCACAGTTTGAACCAGCAAGTTTTCGTTTCTTAGAATAACCGTATACCATTGTATTATTATGCCTGATGAAAGCAGGCAACATGGCTGCTTAGCCAGTCCAACAGTACGAAACCTAAAGTGAGGTCTTGCTGACTGTTTTAAGACCCGACTAATGAGGCAAAATGGAGGAAGCCATAAAAGAACTCCTCCTTTTGTAGCGAGAATATATTTCTCCGCACTGTTCTGCCACATATTGTTGCAATCAATGAATAAACATGAACCAACATGTCGATATTCGATGTAGCATTGAACCATACTTTCATAAGCATGTAGAATATGTATATTCGCTCAATAGCCCCTTACCCATGTGGTGCATCTAGTGTATATATTTAGTTGATACCAACAACTGAACAATTGGTAACTCATGCAAATCTCCACTACCTCCAACTAGAGATGGTATTCGGAACTTCTCACCTTAGAGCCCTTAGCATCAGTTTGTAATAACTGAATTAGACCGACCAAACTACTGGAGCAATGCAGAATATGTTTGTTCATCATTGTGACTGAGGTAGCTTCAGCTGAATAGCATAAGGTTGTTAACAATGGTCTACATGTCCTTTGAGAGGTCGCTACTTTGCACGATATCAGTTCCTTGAATTTCTCAGCTGAAGCACAGCTACTATTTTGCCAACTCTATTGCCAACAGTTATATTATCTTTGATAACCTCTGTAATGGGAACTGTATAGAATGGATCTTTGGGACCCTTATGAATCTGTTGTTAGTCAGGCAAATAAGTATTCATATTCGGAAAGTTCATATGCCCGACACTATCCATTTTTCATAATAAACATAATAAACTCCTCCTGCTGGAGTGTGCCCTGCTGTAGCACTGCATGCAATAGTTGCTGCATTTGGGATAGTCGTTTCAAATGCACTATCCAGCCCCGGTGAGGAATCAACCCCCGACTCCGTGGGCCTATTATTTTGCTAACCAGCCCCGGCGGGGAATCTTCCCCCAATTCCGTGGGCCTAGCAGAATTATGTGTTACTTTGAGCAACCCTGTCCCAGGTGTTGCCGGTGCTGTCTCTCGTTAAGCCCGGCGCTTTTTGACATGAAACAGCCCTGTACCAGGCGCTGCTGGCGCGACTCTACCGTAGGCCGGCGATGTCACAAATGAAACAGCCCTGTCCCAGGCGCTGCTGGCGCGGATCTCCCATAGGCCGGCGCTTTCATGCATGAAGCAGCCCTGCCAGGCGCTGCTGGCGCGGCCTGTGCCATAGGCCCGCGCTATTACACATGAAGCAGCCCTATCCCAGGCTGCTGGCGCGGCCTGTCCCATAGGCCCTCGCTATTACAGTGTAAGCTCATTAAATCAAATGTTTAGTGTAGAGCTTTACCTGTGAAGGGTTAAAGCAATTTTAACCTATCACAGCAACTTGTGCTATCCAAGAAATAATTTTATTGACGGACACATGACAATAAACTTTTTCGACTTTTAACTTTGACTTTAACTTTTGACTTTAAGAAAAACACTATAACATACATGTAAACTTTATTATTAGAGAAAACCCTTGCAGCCCAACTCACCCGAGTCTAAAAGAGCTGAACGAATCCTTTCTCCACCAATTTTCTCCCTGCCTGGGGACCGACATCTGTGAGCCATTGACCGCACTGTCAGCAACTCTGGCGTTACTTACTTGCCATTCCACGGCATCCCCGACGGCTGGATGCCACTGACTGCCTTGTCAGCGGCTGCTTATCTCACAACCCGATCTTTTGCCGGTTATCCGCTTCCGTGGTCGGACCGGGGTTTCCCCACAGTCCATAACCGGCTCACTCGTCGGGCTGTGAAACTGGCAGGAAAACCTCTGTGAAGAGAGGCTCCCGCTTGAAAAAACCCTGGTAAGTAAAAATGAACTTACCTTCTTGGTTTAACTTACCGCCCTGCCAGTCTGGTGCTTGCGCCAATGCGGCTGACGTACTGACGCACATGCGCACTGGCGGGGTTCTTCACGGAATCACTCACGTGACTCCGAAGTAAAATCATACTTTGCCCTTTGTTTATTTATTATGCTGTCTGCTTGAGTTGTACTTTTTTGATTTTAAAGAAGCAATTTGAGAAGTTCTACAGTTTACTATTGCATGTGGAACAATCCAGATGCATACCTGCCAACATTTGAAAATGAAAAATCTTACTCGTAGTGCGAGAGTTGACGGAGTGCGAGCGCCGAAGTTGGGTGGGGTCCAGGGGCCTGGCTTAGCTCCTGGATTTTAAGGGGTTTGCCGATATCGCGATATATTCAGAGCTGCCAAGTTTTGTCAGAGCATTTCAGTATTGTAGTACCTGAAAATGTCAACAAAAAAAAAGTCAAAAGAGTTTATTGTCATGTGTCCCTGGCAGGACAATGAAATTCTTTCTTTGCATAGCACAACAGAACATAGTAGGCATTGACTACAGTTATATACTTAAATACACACATTAATTAATAAATTAATAAAGTACAAATAACAGATGGAGGGGATTAATGTTCATAGTTTTGTCCGAGCCAGGTTTAAGAGCCTGATGGCGGTGGGGAAGTAGCTATTCCTGAACCGGGTTGTTGCAGTTCTCAGGCTCCTGTACCTTCCTGTCCTGTACATTACACAATGTGCATTTTGCTCAGGAAATCAGTATTTTTACGCAGTGCCGTGATGCTGAATTTTTAAAGACTTTTTAAGTTCGGTCATACCCATATAACATTCCACGGATGTATCAGTACATGTCATGTGGTAGCACTGTTTCACCATGACACACACACACTCTCTCTCTCTCTCTCTCTCTCTCTCTCTCTCTCTCTCCCTCTTCCCTCTCTCCCTCTCTCCCTCTCTCCCTCTCTCCCTCTCTCCCTCTCTCCCTATCCCCTCTCTCCCTCTCTCTCCCTCTCTCCCTCTCTCTCTCTCTCTCCCTCTCTCTCTCTCTCTCTCCCTCTCCCTCTCTCCCTCTCCCTCTCTCCCTCCCTCCCTTTGAATGTGAATCCCAAGCTTTCTGCTGGAAGTTTACATAACAGAAGCTTCGAATTTTTCTAACACACTAACTAGTCAAATAACCCCCAAAAGATAAATATTTAATGAAATAAATGATTTCATACAGCTAAAAAAAATTTACAAAGAATGTTACCTGAAATGTCTCTTTGCCTAGCACTATGTGCAAACAGCAGAGAAAAGGTGTTGGCTGCAGCCATCTTCTGCTTCTGTAAGGGAAGCTGGTCGGTGATTGGCCGCAACGCCCCTCGGAGAATACGTCTGATTGGCCACCAAGTGACTAGCGCATTATGTGATTGGACACATTGCCCTTTGAGACAGCGGCTGACTGGGCAGGAATTTTAGGGGAAGGTGGTCGGTGATCGGACGTAACCCCCTTAGAGACAGCGGTTGATTGGCTGTTTTTTTCCCCTCATTTCGAAATTGTACTATTCCGATTTTTCACACTTTAACTTAAAAATCGGAACAAATAACCATATAACCATATAACAATTACAGCACGGAAACAGGCCGTCTCGGCCCTTCCAGTCCGTGCCTATCATTTGTTTTCCCCTAGTCCCATCTACCTGCACTCAGACCATACCCCTCCATTCCCTTCCTGTCCATATACCTATCCACTTTACTTTTAAATGTTAAAATCGATCCTGCCTCCACCACTTCTGCTGGAAGCTCATTCCACACAGCCACCACCCTCTGAGTAAAGTTCCCCCTCACGTTACCCCTAAATACGATAAAATTGGACTATTTGGCAGGTATGCAATGGTCCAAAGACTTCAATCATATCAAATAAATCATTGACACTATAGGAAAAACAAGTGTAAAGATTTGAGAGTTGGTAAGAAAATAACATCACAGGCAAATCTCAGTGCAATTTTAACCCTATATTAATAAAATGTTTGCTTGGTGCCTGTCAATGTCCCAACCTCCAAGTGACAATTTTGTTCTTTCCAGGGATAGCCTTTTCATAGGGAAAAGTAACAAGCATCCTTTATTGCTTATAAACACATTGCAAAAACATCACTTGGAAACAGATTGCAGACCATCCCTGGGTTACGAGGGAGTACTTTTTTTACAGATTGATTTTGCCCTTAAGTAAGAAAATACACAAAAATCACTCACAATGGCAATCATACTTCCATGGTATTGTAATGACCGCCATCAAAAGCACATGAGACTGAAAAGAAAGAACAAGGGCAGTACAGTGACGCAGCAGTAGAGTTGCTGCCGTACAGCGTTTGTAGCGCCAGAGAACTTGGGTTTGATCCCGAGTACGGGTGCTGTCTGTACGGAGTTTTACATTCTCGCCGTGACCACGTGGGTTTTCTCCGAGATCTTCGATTTTCTTCCACACTCCAAAGAAGTGCAAGTATGTAGGTAAATCGGCTTGGTATGTGTAAATTGTCCCTAGTGTGTATAGGATAGTGTTAATGTGCGGGGATTGCTGGTTGGTGCAGACTCGGTAAACTAAAGTACGAAAAAGTGGAGAGAGAGAGAGAGAGAGAGAGAGAGAGAGAGAGAGAGAGAGAGAGAGAGAGAGAGAGAGAAAGAGAAAATAAACTAGTTGTTTTTCATAGGAACAAGTGCACGTGTGTTTGTTGGATATTTGAATTTAACATAATGTGAACTTGTATCCAGAAGTAAGGCATGTAACCTGGGGTAGCCTGCACTATGACAAAACTGGCAGGTCAAAGACAATTAACATAGCAGGGAGCTTTACAAGGGCCATTCCCTTGCCAGGGCAAGGGCAGCTTCAACAGTACATATTCCATACCAGTCCCTGATAATTTGAAGAAATTCTACCTCTTGTAATTTTAGAGTATTTATATTAATGTGCAAAGAGAAATAATTGTTTATTCTTAAATCAAACTTCAAGTCGTGAGGGTGTAAGGCTGGGCAACTATATTTTGCACATTTATATACACTGTGCACTGGGTTTGTATACTCTGGAATTTAGAAGGTTGAGAGGGGATCTTATTGAAACATATAATATTATTAACGGATTGGACACGCTAGAGGCAGGAAACATGTTCCTTCGCTCCATAGATGCTACTGCACCCGCTGAGTTTCTCCAGTATTTTGTGTACCCAACACGTTCCCGATGTTGGGGGAGTCCAGAACCAGGGACCACAGTTTATGAATAAGGGATTGGCCATTTAAAATGAAGATGAGGAAAAACATTTTCTCTGAGTGAAAAGTTGTGAATCTGTGGAATTCTCTGCCTCAGAAGACAATGTAGGCCAATTCTCTGGATGCTTTCAAGAGAGAGTTAGGTAGAGCTCTTAAATATAGTGGAGTCAAGGGATATGAGGAGAAGGCACCATGATCACAGTGAATGGCGGTGCTGTCTCGAAAGGCTGAATGGCCTACTCCTGCACATATTGTCTATTGTACAGTAAGACCAGTTGCAGCTATTTGAAAGTTAATTTTTTTGGTTTAATTCATCAGGTTAAATGCAAGAGTTTAATTCTTGCTCAGAAATATGCTTTTTCATTGTGTGCACCTGAGCAGCACATCCTTGATGAAGCTATAGTTGAGGTTGGAGACGGTGAGTCAAGAATTGGGATTAGTCAGACTCAAGAGTTAAGGTCCTTCACGGATACTAACCACTCAACCATAAGAGGCGCTGTCTCAAAATGGCACACCATCCTGGCAACAAACTCATTTCACTCCTGCCATCGGGAAGAAGGTATAGGTGTCTGAAAAATGTAAAATTCAGGTTCAGAAACAGCTTCTTCCCAAAAACCATCAGGTTATTAAATACTACGAATGCTGACTAAACTACAAATTAAAAACTGCAAGGGTTGCACAAGGGACTTTGAGCTTTGTTTTGTTTTTGCACTATATTGGGGTTTTTAATTTATTGAACTTTTTTTGGCCACCTTGGCCAGGCTGAGCCTGAGACCAGAGCCTACAGGTCTTTATGGCCAGCTGCACATAAAGAAACATGAACATGGAAAATGGTGCCAAAATCTTGCAACTCGTGTATATGGTCACAGTGGACTTTTGCTATACACTTTGTACTTAATCTGGGATTGTATTTATGTACAGCGATAATTTACTGAACTGTAAGCAAAAAAAGATTTTCACTGTACCTCAGTACATGAGATAATAAAGAACCATTGCACCATCATCAATTGAGTACTGTGTTTAAAAATCTGTTGTGCTGCTGCAAGTAAGAATATTATTATGCATTTGACAATAAAACACTCCTGACTCTCTTGACTCTTGAGGTTAGGTCTAGAATTGTGGCCCAGTGATGGGATCAGGAATCATGTTGGAGTTCTTATCTAGGACTGAGATCAGGGCTCGGACAAGAGTCGGGTCACTGCTCACTGGGGGAATCAGTAGGGGTCAGGAATTGTGGTGCCCAATCTTGGAAGGCAGAACACCAGGAAAGTGGTGGAATTGTAGGATTATGTCCAGGATCAGATCCATCATCAACAAGGGTTGGGGAATCAGGATAGACATATTATCCTGGCTTGTTTATTAGAGTCTGGCTATTTGGGTTTACCTGGATTTATGTTGAGTATTTGGGTTAGTGACTATGGGACAGAAGATTCAGGAAGGTGATGATTGATTCCATAGTGTGGGGCTTTTTGATTTCTTTTTAATATCCATCCACTGCATCTTCTTTAAAGTTTTTCTTAAACAAATTGTCCCTCTTGATCCCAGACTATTACGCAGTCTGCTGATACCCTGCAGACAAAAGCCACAACAAATCAGTAATTCTTCTATCAGCATTGCACAGCTGACCCACATAAATGGGTTTTCATGAACTAAACTGCTGCCGCTCATGCATTAAAATGGAACTATATTAAAAAATTGGATGATTTAAGCCCCTGGTAACATAAACAATTTTCAGTAAAATAATCATGATGACATTGTGCTAAACAGTTTGGGAAATATTTGAACATTAAGTCTTCGTACGAATGCACTAACTCATAAAAAGTTTAGTTAGGATCAAGGCAGGTAATAAAATGAGTGCATTAGGCTAATCTGCAAGTAAAAAGAAGCAGTGGAAAATTCTCTTCCAGCTCTAACTGAATGATTCTGATGGAGAATTAATTACTTTTAACACAATTAGCACCACTTTACATGTCAAACAACGATTTGTAGGGGACTGGTCAATACTAAAGACTTTTATACCATTGTGTACAATTTTGATATAACTTTGTATCCCTATTAGAGTGAAATAAATCATTGAGTGGCTGATAACTGTTGATGTGCTATAATTTTAATGCAACTTAAAGCAATATTCTACATTGACTTTTGCCACATTCTTAATCCATTTACTTCAAAATTATTCCTTCTATTTTTCAAACTAAAAATACCTTGATTTTCTCTTTTTTTTTAGATATTTGATGTGAAGGAGAGGACCTTTTCCACAAAATAATGAAGGCACATAGTAAAATAGGCTTTGGAGGAGATCATATGGACCCAGGAACCTGAACTACCATTCCTTTATCCGTAATCCCTAATGTCATCGACCGAAATTCTAACACTATTATTGAAATTGATGATTAATCAATGTCATGGACTCATACAGCATGGAAATAGGTATTTTTGCCCAACTTGCCCACACCGGCCAACATGTCCCATCTACACAAGCCCCACCGGCCTTCTTTTGGTCCACATCCCTCTAAACTTGTCCCATCCATGTACCTGTTTAAATGTTTCTTAAGCATTGCAAGAATACCTTTATATCTTATATTATAAAATCTCATATTAGTGTTGTTGGGGAGAGAGTGCTCCAATTCTCCAGCTGTTTTAGACTTCATGGTATTACTTCAAATTTGAATGTTCAGGTTATGCCCACCAGTTCTGGAGGATATAGTTCAAGAGACGAGGCGGTGAGCACGCTCCAGTCACCACCAATGGTACTGGTGCAGATGGTCAACACCTTTGAGTTCTTCGGTATAAACGCCACCAACAATCTGTCCTGAACCATTCACATTGATGCTATGGCCAAGAAAGCACACTCATGCCTCTACTTCCGCAGAAGATTTAGGATATTTGACATACCTTCAATGATTCTTACGAATTTTTAAAGATGTGTGTAGAAAGCATCCTCTGGGAATGCATCACAGCTTAGATGGGTAACAGCTTTGTCAAAGACATTAAGAAACAAGCAACAGCAGATGCTGGTTTACAAAAAAAAGACACAAAATGCTGGAGAAGCTCAGTGGGTCAGGCAGCATCCCTGGAGAACATGGATAGTTGATGTTTTGGGTTGCGACACTTGTTCAGGCTGAGAAATTGCAGAGAGTTGTGGATGTAGCCCAGACCATCACACAAACCAACTCCATCCACACTACACATTATCTCAGGAAATCATCCAAAATAATCAAGGACCATTTACACCCGAGTCATTCGCACTTCTTCCCTCTCCCATCAGGTAGAAGATACAAAAGCTTGAAAGCAAGTGCCACCAGCTTCCTTCTCATTGTTACCGGACTGTGGGAAACTAGAGAGGAAATTGCAGGTGCTATGGCTATGATTTATGAGTCATGATTAAATATGGGTGAGGGTCCAGAAGACTGGAGGGTGCAAATGTTGTGTCTCTATTTAAGAAGGGCTGCAGGGCTATGGTCAGAAAGTTACTAGAGAGTATTCTGAGGGATAAGATATACATGCATTTAGATGGATAGGGTCTGATTAGGGGTAGTCAACATGTAGGTGGGAGATTGTGTCTCTAAATTTAATTAAGGTTTTTGAAGATGAGACCAACAAGATTGATGAGGGCATATATATAAAAACATAAAATGAATTTCAGCAAGGCATTTGACAAGGTTCCACATGGTAGGCTAATCTGGTAGATCGCATGGGAACCAAGTAGAGCTAGCTGGCTGGATTAAAATTGGCTTTATGGAAGGAAGCAGAGAGTAATGGTGGAAGGTTATTTTTCAGACTGGAGGCCTGTTGTAGTGGTGTGCCTCAAGGTTTGGTGCTGGGCCCATTGCTATTTGTCATCTATATCAATGATTTGGATGAGAACGCATAAGGAATGATTATACGAGGGTTTATGTATGTAGTTTATGATCGAGTCGCGATCAGCTCCGAGGACAGAGGCAGAAAGGGAGAAAGAGAGAGAGGTGTGCTGCGCTGCTGTAAAACGGACCCCGCGCAAGACAAGTATTCTTGTTGTTCTCTTGTCAATAAATCAGATGTGTTCATGTACGAGAGGGGTTCACCGACGGACTGAGTCTCAATCAGCGCCGTGGACGGAGGAAGAGAGAGCGGGAGTGTGCTGCTGTGAAACGTACCCCATGCATACAAAGACAAGTATTGTTTTTGTTCTGTCCCTTCTTGTACAGGGCCTCAGTGTTCCTGGACCAGTCCAATTTAATGTCCAGGTAGACTCCAAGGTATTTGTACTCCCTGATTACTGTGAGCATCTAGATTACTAGTTCAGTAACATGTCCACCATAATTTCACACCCTATTCATGTCACCTTTTACAACCCAGAAATGGTCAGAGGCAGACAAATTGAAGGGTGCATACTTGTGCCTTTTGGTCAATTACACTCGGCAGAAGTGTTCTGACCGGTCATACAAAATCATGAGAGGAATAGATCGTGTTGATGCACAGAGTCTTTTGCCCAGAGTAGGGGAATCGAGGATCAGAGGACATAGGTTCAACATAGGTTCAAGGTGAAGGGGAAAAGAGTTAATAGGAATCCGAGGAGTAACTTTTTCACACAAAGGGTGGTGGGTGTATGGAACAAGTTGCTAGATGAGGTAGTTGAGGCTGGGACTATCCCATCATAAGAACATGGATGGACATGGATAGAACAGGTTTGGAGGGATATGGACCAAGCGCAGGCAAGTGGGACTAGTGTAGCTGGGTCATTGTTGGCCGGTGTGGGAGAGTTGGGCCGAAGGGCCCGTTTCCACACTGTATCACTATGACTCTATGACTCTAAGTATGCAATCAAAAATAAAAAACTGCAGCTACTGAAAATTTGAAAGAAAAAAATGGATTGGAAACGCTCGGCAAGGTCCGGCATCATCTACGATAAACAAACAATTGATAGTCTCTTTGCTGCTTCCCTCAATTTGTTCAGCCTACATTATGTGAGCAAAAATAGAGTAAATGCTGTGTGAATTAGCTGACTGGGAAGAGGTGTTCTGAATAAGTGTAACTTGGCAGCTCAGGTTTCAGAGGGAATTATTTCCTAATATCTTTCTTCAGATACACATATTAACTGAGAAAAAAACGTTAAGATAAATGGTAGACTGATAAGAGTAAATTGAGTGAGCAATTTAAACCGAGTCCATGCTTCACTAATTTGCTGTTAAAGTTCATTTTATATAACCCAAGCATTCACACAATGCTGTTATGATTGATACTTTTAGTCCAAGCTCCATAGCTCTTTGTCCCGGCAATGATTTAGTTTGTCTTTCCAGCCTTTAAATCGTCCAAAAACAAGCATATTAATGTGTCAAAACGAAAAAGAGAATGGAAATTGTTATTTTTGTGATGAAACTGCACCTTTCTCTTTCTTCTTCTCATGTAGGTGTCAATGTAGTAGTGTGTCGTTCAAAAGAAGGAAGCTGCCGATAGATACTCTGGGCACAAAATGCTGAAGTAACTCAACGGGTCAGGCAGCATCTCCTGAGAAAAGTAATAGGTGACATTTCGAGGTGAGACCCTTCTTCAGGTCCCCTCCCCCCCCCCCCCCCCCCCCCCCCTCACATCCATACATTACACTTGAACCACACTGGATCTGAGCAGATAGCCATAGGGAACCTGTCCCAATAGGTATGTCACATAAGTCAACGAGGATCAATTTGTAATTCATAAATTAAAATTCTAGATAGACTCAAAATGCTGAACAAACTCAAAGGGTCAGGCAGAATCTTTGGGGAAAATGGATAGGTGACATTTTGGGTTGGGACCCTTCTGCAGACTGATTGTAGTGGGGGTGGGTGTTGGGGAACTGCGAGCAAGAAAAGACCAGGACAAATCAGGGCAGGCTGCAGATGACCTCGGGTAAGGAGATTCCCTGAAAGGGACGGCATAATCCCAAGAGGGATACATGGTTGCAAACTGGTTTTCCGCGGAACGATTGCCATGTCTGCGTTTGATCTTGCATATATATATATATATATATATATATATATATATATATATATATATATATATATATATATATATATATATATATATATATATATATATATATATATATATATATATATATAAAAGAGTCCACATCTTGAACAACGGATACAGAAGATGAGGTTGGAGGAGGTGCAAGTGAACCTCTGCCTGACCTGAAAGGACTATCGGGGTCCCTGGACAGAGTCGAGGGAGGAGGTATAGCGACAGTTGTTGCTGTACTGTGGAACTGTGGAATGGTTACCTGACTTTTTAGAATTAACGGAAGGAGATGAGGAGGAATTTCTTTAGTCAGAGGGTGGTGAATCTGTGGAATTCATTGCCACAGCAGCCTGTGGAGGCTGTCCATGGATATTTTTAAGGCGGTGATAAATAGATTGTTGATTAGCACTTGTCCGGAGTTATGGGGAGAAGGCAGGAGAATGTGGTTGAGAGGGAGAGATAGATCAGCCATGATTGAATAGCGGGGAAGACGTGTTGGGCCAAATGGCCTAATTCTGTTCCTATCACATATGAACGTATGAACAATCTGTTTTATCCAGTTCTATCGCTTTCTATTGCAGTTAAGGCTTCAATAAAAACAGAATGCTGGAAATGCCCAGGAGGTCAGGCAGGATCTGAGGAGGAAGAAGGAAAATTAATGTTTCAGAACAATAGCTTTTCATCAGAATTGGGAAATGTTTAAACAAACACATTTCAGGTTGCATCCAAGGGAGAGGTTTGTGAGAGCACAGGCATTGTTTGTTAATGGGTAGTGTGGAAGAAAAATAAGTGAAGAAGTGATGATGCTGGTTGCGGGAGGATGCAAATGGATTGTAGTTCACGGCTGATCTATCTGGAGGGGAATTTAGGGGAGATGAAAGATGACAAGCCAAAGAGAAAAACAATAAAGAGCAAGAGTAGCTGGATTAGATCGTCTGTTGGTTGTGTGGTGAGGCCGCAACTTTCAAGACAAAATTATTTGAAGACAAGTCTGCTTGTTAATGATAAACTATGAGCCAAACATTGAATTCTGCACAGAACACGCTTGTCTGAAGAAGGGTCCTGACCTGAAATCGCCTATTCATGTCCTCTCGAGATGCTGCCTTCCTCATTGAGTGACTGCAGCACTTTGTATTCCATGCAAGATTACAGTTCTTGTAATCATTGAATTCTGCATGACTTGCACCTAAAAGATACAATTTTGAAAATTAAACCTGCATAGTTTTGCAGTTGAACTAGTTTACTTAAACCGCTTCACATACTGGATATTGCTGTGGCAAATTTGAGGATTTGTGAGGGTAGAGAAAAAAACTTTGTAGCCCATGTGAACGAAGAGGTATTGCTATGGTTTGTCACATTTGCTTCAGGTTGATGTGGAGATAAAACACAATAGTAAAACCTGATGCTAATAGTCTGTCTTTATTCTATAACCATACACAACAGTATTCAATAATTTACTGATCCCTGATGATCTCACCTCATCATGCTGAACAATTTTTCCAACCTTTGTTCCCTGCTTCCCAGAAAGCTTCAAATTACTGTCAACATCCAGTCAATACAAATTCGGTTAGTGTTTATCAGCACACACGTTTACAATGACATGGAGGTATGCAGCGTAAATCTGGAAAAATAAAAACAATTGATAGATGGTCATGTTAAAAAAATGGTGCATCTGTTGAACAACTCTAAGGTAGCTGGGGGAAACCACAAGACTAACATTGTGGGGTCAGTCTCATGTTGCTACCTGTCCGCATCTGTCAGCGGTTGCCCAGCAAGGTGACCTTTTCTCACAATGCAAGGTTGGCTCATTTACTGCATTTTGCAGTCCTCCCTGTGTGTTGTTCATTGGGATCCAGAGGGCTGCTGAGGTTAGGTGACAAGAAATTCCCACCAGATCTTCCCTTAAAGTGGCCCGGCACCTTACACAACAGATGGGGTTGATAGAAGAAAGGGAATGGGTCCAGCGCAAGGGAGTCAAAATGTGAAATCATAAGATCATAAGTAATAGGAGTAGAATTAGGCCATTCAGCCCATCAAGTCTACTCTGCCGTTCAATCATGGCTGATCTATTCCTCCCTCCTAACCCCATTTCATTTTATTTCACTGTGCCAATTGGCACACGTGACAAATAAATGTATCTTGTATCTTGTATCTTGCATTCTCCTGCCTTCTCCCCATAACCTCTGACACCCGTACAAATCACTAATCAAATGAAAGCCAAACTACCCAGGGAGGAAAGACATTCTTGCCATAGAGGGAGTACAGAGAAGGTTCACCAGACTGATTCCTGGGATGTCAGGACTTTCATATGAAGAAAGACTGGATAGACTTGGCTTGTACTCGCTAGAATTTAGAAGATTGAGGGGGGATCTTATTGAAACTTACAAAATTCTTAAGGGGTTGGACAGGCTAGATGCAGGAAGATTGTTCCCGATGTTGCAGAAGTCCAGGACAAGGGGTCACAGTTTAAGGAAAAGGGGGAAATCTTTTAGGGCCGAGATGTGAAAATCATTTTTCACACAGAGAGTGGTGAATCTCTGGAATTCTCTGCCACAGAAGAGTTGAGGCCAGTTCATTGGCCATATTTAAGAGGGAGTTAGATGTGGCCCTTGTGGCTAGAGGGATCAGGGGGAATGGATAGAAGGCAGGTACGGGATACTGAGTTGGATGATCAGCCATGATCATATTGAATGGCGGTGCAGGCTCGAAGGGCCGAATGGCCTACTCCTGCACCTATTTTCTATGTTTCTATGATATCAGGGACCATGCGGATTTAGGTGGAAACCGAAGCACCCAGAGGAAACCCATGCGGTCACAGGGAGAAGGTGCAATCATGATCAAACCTGGGTCTCTGGAGCTGCGACGCATCAGCTCTACCAGCTGCGCCACTATGTCTCCCGATATTCCTTTGCAAGCCCATAGAAAAAAGATAAATTCTAGGACTTTTAGTTTAGTTTAATTTAGTTTAGAGATACCAAGCCAATTAACCTACAAACTTGTACGCCTTTGGAGTGTGGGAGGAAACCAAAGATCTTGGGGAAAACCCAAGCGATCACAGGGAGAAGGTGCAATCTCCACAAAGACGGCACCCGAGGTCGTGATCATACCCGGATCTCTGGAGCTGTCAAACTGCATACAGTCAGCACCTATAGTCAGGATCTCTGGCGCTGCGAGTGTTGTAAGGCAGCAACTCTACCGCTGTTCCACCATGCCACCATGCTTTCTGCTCTTGCACAATGTTGGTCAGGATAAGAGTTTTCCCACACTAATGGCCCATCCTGACCCGTTCCATGTCCTACCTTAGGTCAGGGGACAATGTCTGCTCTCAACATCGAGCCCTCTCCTCACCTCTATGGGCACAGAGAAGCCATCATTTCCACCATTTGGCATTTTCTGGTTTTAACTCAACTTTCTTTGTGTCTTTGAGCTAATGGATGATTTTAAAGATTGGCCCTAGATTTAGAAACGATGACCTAATTATATTGGATGAATGAATGAATACGTTTATTGGCCAAGTATTCACATTCAAGGAATAAGGCACAGATAACTGGACACTATGTTTTCTTTCTTGTTCTCGTTGTCTACTTTTCCCTGTAAAGGGGATGGATTCATAGTCATAAGGTCACGTGATAGGAGCAGAAATAGGCCATTCAACCCATCAAGTCTACTCTGCCATTAAACCACGGCTGATCTATCTCTCCCTCCGAACTCTATTTTCCTGCCTCCTCCCCATAACCCCTGACAGCAAGCATTCTGGATGCCTCGTACTAGTGTTTCTGGATATAAACTTACTGTGACCAGATTGTCTGAGAAATAATCCTCCTGCAGTACTTTAAATGGGGAATAGGAACCCACAGAAAGTATCTGCACACAAGTAAAACCGAAGGATTATTATGGTTTCAATTGCTCCATGCATGGGATATAGCAGAAGCTGCAATTTGTGCTGATATATTAAGATAACACCATGAAAACTGCTAAGTGCTTGCACCGACTTCGAAGTGTAATGAGAGCAATGTAACTAAACTTGAAATTTTCATTGATCCTCCAGTTAAGCATCATCAGTGCTCCTTTTATTTAACTTACTTCGTATCTCTCTGGAATATGCTACTTGCTCTATCTGAATTCAGCAGAGACATAGGGAAGAAATCATTTGCATTAATCTTAATACTGAATAGATTTCCTTCTGATAGCTCTCTCAGAGTGTTTGACTTAGAGGTGCTTCAGGCTAACAAAAAATAATGAGGTTATTTCTCAGAGACCGATACAATGGCAAAATACTGTAGATACCAGTGCAAGAGCTCTCTCTTAGGCCTGGGAGGGTGAAGTATGAAGCAGAATCACGGGGAAGATTACGGGTTCAGCTATGATGGTTGAGAATCCTCGGCTCACAGAAAACGAAGACATGGGAACTACTTGAAGGGAATTATCTGAGGTCTGCCCCCACTGACAGGACATAAAATGCTCAGGAAGGTCATCCTTATGTGCTACTGAAGTAGGGCTCCCAAGAAGAAGAATGGTTCAGCCACATGGTTATTAATGAAAATTCTGTCAATGTTTGTGAGGCACACCAAGGCAAGCAAGAGCATGGCTGTGGGCTCCAATATGGACAGTTAGAGAATCCACAAGGGGTTTGGGTCTTGGGTCTTTTTCAATGCTGTATCTCGAAACTAAACGATTGGCATAATATTCTGACCAAGACTTCTCTCACAACTCGTATCACTTGAGCTAGTGGAGTCATCTTATATCAATAGAATTGAATTGAATTGATTGAATTAAATACTTTATTGTCACATGTGACAATTCAGTTAAATTATTTTAGTCGTCCATGAAGGGCGCTTACGTACTACATTGTCGCTTGTTCTTCCTCTTCCTTCACGGCAGTCCCCCCACTGAGGATACCCCGTTGTACATTGTTCTTCCCCCTCCCTCATGGTGGTCCCCCCACGCCAGGGCCACCTTTGTTCTTTCCCTGGGCAGCGGCATCCTCACTCCCACGTGTCTGTCCTCGTCTGTTGGTTGGCGCCATCATCGAGCGCCACACCAACCTCTCCACTAATGCGGCCGGGTCCTCTCCGATCCAGGCCCCAGCCGTGGGCTCCGTTGACCCAAGCTCCAATTGTCGCAGGCTTCGTCGACCCGCAATGCTCCTCCTCCGACCCATGAGGCTCCGGACCGCAAGGCCCGTGCTCCGACCCGTGATGGTCTACCTCCAACTCTGTGACTTTCTGGCCTGCGAGACCCGCCAGCCCAGTTCCATCGCCAGCCCATAAGGCCGGGCTCTAGCCCGCGAGGCTACACTGTAAGCCCGCAAGACCTCGGCCTGCAAGGCCTATGCGGCGATGCTTCACCATTGGCCCACGAGGCCTGGGCTGCGAGGCTTTGGCCTCGCCTTCTCAGCAGCACCTCCGCAAGGCAATGGGAAGGAAATCTGCAAAGTTGCAGCTGTAACTTTACTGCACTAGTTGCTTAATTGGCAGGCCTGAGATGCTAAAAGAGGTTGCATTAATTCAGGTTTCCATCATGAGCGCACTTGGCATTCTATTCAAGAGATGGAAAGAGATAGAAGTGATAAAGAGCTTGTTCTCTCTAGTCCAATGTCCCTGCTCCCCAAGAGATGGAATTTATGAAATCACAGGAATGATTCACTATTCAATTTCTCCGTTATTATCCCACCTTCACTTGGGGATCTAGGAACCTGAACAGAGACTCGAATCTGGGAAAGGTAATTTTTACTCAGAAGAAGGATAGTGAATGAGAGGCAGTCTCTGAGCCCGGCAGTCCCTATACATCACAATCATGTGTTAGTAGGCATCACTCTGGCCAGAGCTTCTGCAAGGTAGACAAAAATAATTGAAAATAAGTGCATCTGACAATGTTTATACATCCAGGTTAGATGATTTTAAGAAACAATAAAGGATATCTCAGCTGCTCTCCACAAGTAAGTGTCTGCAGCCATTTATATAGCACTTCGATCATTTCTCAGCTCAACTATCAAACACAGTTTGACTCCAAGGAGATTTGTCAGACAAGAGTCCAAATTTTGATCAATGAGATACATTTTGAAAGTGGAGAGAAAGCTAGAGAAGGGGGAATGGGAGAAATCCCAGCATTGTGGGATGTTGTGTGGTGTAACAATGGAAACAGGGATTACACGAGGCTGGATGGAAAGAGTGCAGAGGGATGGAGAGGAAAGGCCATGCATGGAACCATAACACCAATGTGAAAAGCAAAAATGATTGATTCCTGCTGGAAATTTGCAACAAAAACAGATTGCTGGAAACAATCAGCAAGTTGATTTTACTCTGTGGCAACACAGTGGCGAGGCCAGCGGAGCTTCAGTGACAGGCTAAATACCGACGACTAGTACGATACGATATGATAAGATGCGAGACAATACGATACGATAGAACTTTATTTATCCCAGGAGAGAAATCGGTCTGTCAACCGTCATAAAACACAAGATACATTAAATTAAAGTGACGCGTGGAAAGGATTGGGAATGTGCAAAGATTGGGGAGGGGGGGTGGGGGCGAGGGAGGGGAGTCAGTCCACCCCACGACAGAAGGGGGAAGAGTTTTATAGTTTGATAGCCACTGGGAAAAGGATCTACTGTGGCGTTCTGTGCTGCATCTTGGTGTTGTCTGTTCTCCCTGTGAACACATTTGTTTCTCCAGGTGCTCCTGTTTCCTGCCACATCCCAAAGGCATAGGCTGAGGGCCGAGGAGCTTTTACGTTAGTTTGTGACCCAACTTACGGAACTACCTGAAATTTTAACATATTGTGTAAAAATATTATATAAATCATACCTGAAACTCGTCAAGACCAAAACATGCACATTTTTCTAAAATATGAGAAAAACGTCCAATTTTCTGAGTAGTAATTGTCCAATCAATGCACGTTTGACATTGAGGTCGGACGCAAATTGACCAATCCCGCGCTTCGTTTTATGGTCACTAGGCAGCGAGTACCTTGGGATCATGGCTGCCTCCTAATTACATCAAAACAATAACAAGCTTTCCAAGGAATAAAGGTAATGTTAACCTTGTTGATAATTTAGTTTTGATTTATCTTTATAAAGTTATGATGTGAACTGTTAAATAAAAATGATAAAAAAACTAATGTAGAGCTAGGGTTAGGGTCAGTCGGTTATTCAGTAGGTCAGTCGGTTATTCAGTCAGTAGGTCGGTCGGTCGGTCAGTCTGTCGGTAGAGCTTGTCTGTAGGCCGATAGATGCTGTGGAGAAGCGGTCGGGATGTTGGGCCGGCCGGGCTGCCGGTGGGCGGTGAGAGTGGACGAGCCGCTGGTGGGAGGTGAGAGTGGCCTGCCGGGCCGGGCCGCCGGTGGGTGGTGACAGTAGTCAGCCCGGCGATGGGTGCTGCGAGTGGTTGGACGGCCGGTGGGTGCTGTGAGTGGTCGGACGGCCAGTGGGTGCTGCGAGTGGTCGCAAGGCTGGTGGGTGCTGCAAGTGATCAGTTGGGCTGTCAGTAGGCCGGTGTTGCAGCGAGAGTGCAGGCAGTCTGGCGGAGCCGGCACTACGGTGGGGCTGAAGGTGGCCCGGGCGGCGTGCAGGTCAGTGCTGCTCCCCACCATCATCACCACGATGATCCACAAGGGCATGCTGGCCGAGGTGAATGCGCTGCGGGCCACGCGTACCAAGCCCGCAGCCGGTCCCAAAGTGGCTCTAGATCCAGCCGTGGGCAGCTTGGAAGGGGGGCGAGTTAGAGTTAGGGTTAGGCATTTTCCTGTCAGGGGAAGATGCCATAGCCTTCCCCCAGCCTGGCACTGCCCCAGTCCCACTACCACCGTGATCCCCACTCTGCACACTGGCAGTCAGTGAGGTTTAGTAAACGGGGGAACCCACAGGAACTGCCCTCACCCATTAATTAGGCTGGTTCAGTAGCCGGACCTCTGCGGCAGTCTCATTCAAAAAACACTCACAATTATATTTCTTTATAGTGTAGTGGCACCATACGTGGTGAATAAAGGTGAGACGTCAGGTCGGTTCAAACGGTTCTTTATTCATTAGTGGCACGTTAGGTGGGTGCGCTAACTATATTACAAAGTTGCTGTAGCTGAGCGAGGTTGTACTCTCGGGCTCAGCTACCTGTTGACTCTCCTAAGTCTCGAGGTAAGAGACCTTAAGTACAAGGACACTCCCTCTAGCCCATGACGTCACGTGCCCGCCCTCATATCTCCTGACGAGGGTTCGAGCATAAGTGGCTGACGCCACAATAGTATTTTTATTATATAATTATACATAATTATATACGACTACTGGTATGGTAGAGCCGATGCCTCGCAGCATTGGAGTCCCAGGTTCGATTCTGATCTCGGCATCTTTCTATATGGAGTTTTTACATTCTATCTGTGACCGCATGGGGTTTTCTCTGGGTGCTCTGGTTTCCACCCACACCCCAATGATGTGCGGATTTGTCGGTCAATTGACCTCTGTAAATTGCCCCAAGTGCGTAGCGAGCGGATGAGAGAGTGGGATAACAGAACTAGTGTGAATGGGTGATTGATGGCTGGTGTGTTGGGCTGATGGACTGAAAGGACTGTTAAGGGCCTGTCCCACTTACATGATTTTTTTTCGTCGACTGCCGGCACCTGTCATTGTTGCAGCATGTCGCTGAACAGTTTCAAAATGTTGAAAATCCAGCGGTGACCAGAAAAAGGTACGATTCTTTGGACGACTACTCACAACCATACCGGCATCACCCTGCGACATGTCATGGAGCGACGCCTGTTTGGTCGTGCGTAGTCGCCCAAAGAGTCGTACCTTTTTCTGGTCACCGCTGGATTTTCAGCATTTTGAAAATTTTCGGCGACCTGCTGCGACCATGATGGGTGCTGGCAGTCGCCGAAAACAATCGCGAAAGTGTGACAGGCCCTTAACATGCTGTATCTCTAAACCAAACAAATGATCTATTTCCTTTGCAATCCTTCAGCAACTAAATCAACTCACTCCTGTAACCAAATTGCCAGTGGTGCAGGTAGGTGACGGTGTGAGCTTTGACGAATACCATGAAGAGGGCACACAGAATCTGGGTAAGGGGATTATTTCTCCTTAAGTTTGCTATATTTGTTTTTAGGTCTCTATCAAGGAAGCAGTTATGCCACCATGTTGGCATAATGCAAAAACATAAAATGCTGGAAACATACAGCAGGTCAGGTAATATTGGTGTTGGGGAAGGGAAGCAGGGCAACTATAAACTGTCAAAGATCCTTCGTCAGACTTCAAACGCGGTTTCTCTTTACACTGTTGCTGCCTGACATACTGAGACTTTCCAGCACATCCTGCCACTGCCAACATTTGAGGGTTTTTTGATGGCCAGAAATGCTGACTAGTTGGACCAAATGGCCTTTCTCCATCCTGCATATTCTTTGAAATTCCATGTAAATAAAAATAAATGCATAAGCTGAGTGCAGACACAGCAACACCTTCCATTGGACAAGCATAGATGGCAGCAATAACAATTGAGAATAGGGTGAAGCTCAGAAACCAATTTATTTGATAACATTGCACAGGAAATGTGATTTGGAGCTCACAAAAGGCAACAGCATTGAAAAAAGGATGAACAAAATAATTCCACGTTGAGCAACAGAGTATTCTGAAAGACATATAAATATGCCACAGTTAAGACTTTCCTTTTTGTCTGGGAGTCAACATTGAAGGAGGACAAAGATGAACGTTAAAATTAAAATATTTCTCCAATATTCTGCTTGGAGAAACCTCATATTTAATATATCCGCTGAAAAAATAACTGGCTGGTGGTGATCTAAGATATGACAGTCAGTGAAAATCCAGTCAGCATCAGTCCATTGATAAAGTTTAGATTTGTTTAGTTTTGAGAAACAACGCAGAAACAACTTCAGTCCACCAAGAGTGTGCCGACCAGCGATCCTCGTGCACTAACACTATGCTACACACACTGGGGACAATTTACAATTGTACCGACAATTAACCTACAAACCTGCACATCTTTGGTGTGGGAAGAAACCGGAAATTCCAGAGAAAACACACGCAGATCACAGGGATAAAGTACAAACTCCATACAATCAGCGCCCATAGTCAGGATCAAACCAGAGTCTCTGGTGCTCTAAGGCTGCAACTCTACCGCTGCACCAATGTGCCGTCCTTGGTGCCACCCGAGTTTGAGAACAACGAAGAGGGCAGAAAGATGAACAAAGCTTCATCGTTATTTCTCTGCCAGTTCTTGGGGTCTGAATTAAAGGGGGAAAACAGCGTTGAAAAAACATTCTCGTTTATTTAGAGTAAAATTTCAGCAATGTCCTCACCCAGTTGTTTTTATTTATTTAATCACTTTACATGAATGCAGTTTTTTGGTCTTTATCTGTCCTGATCTTTGTGAACAAGGCATACCAGGGTAATTTTTCACACTGTCAGGTGGATGCCATTGTTGTAAATGCACAGGATCTGCTTGGCTACTGGTGCAACAAGTTCAGGAGCTCAGATGTATATACAATTATTAGAGGCATGGATAGGATAGATAGTCAGGACCTCTTTGCCAGTCTGCAAATGTCAAGGTCTAGAGAGTGGAGGTTTAAGGTGAGAGGGGCTAAGTTTAAAGGAGATGAATGAGCAAGTATTTTACACAGAGGGTGGTGGGTGCCTTGAACACGTTAGCAGGGATAGCGGTAGAGGCATACATACGTATGTGGCATTTAAGAGGCTTTTGGATAGGCACATGGACATGCAGAGAATGGAGGCATATGGATCATGTGCAGGCAGAGAAGATTTGTTTAACTTGGAGTCATGTTGGACATAGACCTTGTGGGCTGAAGTCTATGGTGTACTGTTCAATGTGTAGGAATGAACTGCAGTTGCTGGTTTAAACCAAAGATAGACACATAAGGGTGAAGCAACTCGATGGGTCAGGCAGCATCTCTGGAAAAAGGGAATAGGTGACATTTCAGGCCGAGACCCTTCTTCAGACTGTCAGGGGTCGAGATCCTTCTTCAGACTGAGTCAGGGAACTCTCAGACTGAAGAAGGTTCTCGACCTGGAACATCGTCTATTCCTTTTCTCCAGAGATGCTGCCTGACCCGCTGAATACTCCAGCTTTTTGTGTCAATCTTCTGTACTGTTCTATGTTCTATGATGTATTTTGAATGGTGGCCAAAGAGGAAAGTTACTTCAAACCCTGGAGAATGAAGCACTGTCCACCACTCCTGGGTCAGTTCCTGTACCACACTATGGTTATATGTCTGTGTCACTGCAACAAATGTTGGGTGGTCTCATCACCTTTACTATACACATAACTGTGCTATTTCCTGAAAAGCACAAGGAGTGAATTAAATCAGTCAACACTGGTTCTGTAATGGTAGGAAACCAAGATAGATCATTCACTTGACCTTTTTAAGTGAACATGGGAGTAATTACTTCAGCCTTGTCCCAGACATTTGTGTGCTATCATTGGCTATATGGCCACCACCATTCATGACTAGATGTGCAGCACTGTTGCACATCTGTTGGTTGTGAGATTGCTCCATTGCATGTTGGTTAGTATACAAGAGGTCCAGTACTACAGCATCACTAGGCTGCCTCGCTTTCAGGTATGTTTGGCTGTTTGAGACATGTCCATCCACTCTTCATTGATCCTGGTCGATCCCCTGATTGAGGATCGATCTTAGAATGAGTGATGAACTGAGCCATAAAGTCACAGAGGTAGTGGTCCACTGATGGTTCTGCTGCTGATGGTCCGCAGTGCCTCATGGATGCCCAGCTTTGACCTGCAAGATCTGTTCTGAGTCTACCCCACTTAGTATGTTGCAATAGAAAATGACGGAGAGTGTTGCTTTGTCTGCACAAGGACTGCGTTGGGACATATCTCTTCTACGTCATAATATATGGCCAGGCTCTGTTCCAGTCCATCCCATTTAATCACTCTACCCCCGCAACCTCTTCTTCTTTCAACATATGTTAGTTCGAGATTTCCATTAAGATGTTTCTCTTCCTCTTCAATACTTCTTGGATAATACAAATATGTACATTAAAGATTTTCCAAACAAATCAGCATATTTTGCCATTCTTTGCACCCGGACACAAGATTTGGCCACGCAAGGAACTGCAGACATTGGTCTACAAAAAAAGGCACAAAGTGCTGGAGTAACTCAGTAGGTCAGCCAGCATCTCTAGAGAAAATGGATAGGTGGCATTTTGGGTTGGGACCCTTCTTCAGACTAATTGTGGGTGGAAGCTGGAAGGGAGTTGGGGTCAGGACAAAGTCAGGCAAGTGATAGGTGGATATAGGTGATGAGGGGTTTTTGATTGGCAAATAGTTGGACAAAGGCCAGATATGAAAAGACATAATGTGAGATAAAGGGATAAGGATAAAAGACATGCAAATTGTGAAGCCAGAGGAAGGAATATTGGTGGAAGGGGCTGCGGGGAGGGGGGAGGGGAGAAATTAGTTCAAATGCAGGAGGGGCACAGGGAAGAAGGGGGGACGGGAGGGAAGGATGTGGGGGGTAGAATAGGTTAATTATTGAAAAATTGAGAATTCAATGCTCATATCATTGGGTTATAAACTACCCAAGAAGAACATGAGACGCTGTTCTCCAGTTTGCGTGTGGCCTCACTCTAGCAATAGGAGGCCCAGGACAGAAAGGTCAGTATAGGGATGGGAAGGGAGTTAAAATGGTCAGCAACTGAATGATCCAGCAGGATGACACCAAGCACAAACGTCACATCTCCATGTTGCCTAGTCTACGCTTGGTCTCACTGAAGTAAACGAGGCCACATCGCGAACACTAAATGCAGTAAATCATAATATGTCCAACTGTCTGGGACATCAGAGAGAGGGTGGAGTTGATGGATGTGTAAGAGACAATAAGTAACTGCAAAATAAATAGTGGGATAGGATTGTTGCCTGACCTGCTGTTAGTCCAGCACTTTGTGGTCTTTCTAATAAACTCTGGCACAGTAATTAAATTGAAAATACTGCTCGGACTTGCTAACTCTCTACTTGAATATTGAAAATACATTGTTGAAATATTCCCAGGTATTGAAAATGGTTGGATCGTTTCTTGATCCCAGCAATAGAGTGTTTCATCAGCAATGTCCTTCATGAGAGAGATTGCCTTTCCTGGTGTATTGCTGCCCCCTTCTGTCCAATCATATAAATAAATAAATTGGCTGGCAACCCCATTCTTAAGATCTATAGAGAAACAAAGCTCTAATTATAATGAATTAATCAATAATTGCTCTGATCACTGCAGTATGCCATGTTTTCTTTCATAGTTGTTCATTTATTCTGGGCTCAGATGTTCTGCCTGTTGGAATAGCCAAATCTTTGGTGAGAAGATACATTCTGTTGTTCACATGAAACATAATTTGAATGGAGCTTCCATCTGTGACCAAAACAAAGGATAATTAATCTGGACCTGACAACTCTGTGCTTAATAGCCTCAACGTATTTACTGTTCATCGTTATTACCCTTATGGAAAAGTTTTGCACAAAATGCCATATGAGGGGCATATCATGTCAGTAAGAACAGTAAATACGAGAAACACTCAGCAGTTCAAGCAACATCTGAGGAGAGAGAAACAGGGTCAACATTAGCACCAAATCCCATTTACATGTGACTCCTGTGCCTTCTTGCTGGCAACATTTCATAATTGTCAATAAAAGTCTATATATTTATATTTTCATCCTTGTTTTCAACTCCTTCCATGATCGTAACTTTCTTATCCTCCAGTATTAGATTTGAAATGGTAAAATGGACCATATTAGATGGGCATGTTGGAGGCCTGTTTCTGTTTTACATGACTATTACAATGATATGTTGAGACTACGTCCATTTCCATTTGTAATCAATAACAAATGGTGACGTCTCTGCCTCGCCACCTTCTCTTTTTCCTTGCTGTTGACACATACATAGAATCAGAGAATTTTAAACTTGGCATAACAAAGAAAAGAGCTGGAGATACAAGGAACAGCAGATGGTTGTTGAACTCAGAGGGTCAGGCTGTGAAGGGAATGAACAGGCGGTATTCGGGTCAGCTTCTTTCCACTGAGAAAACTGGAGAAAAGAGGCGGGAGCAGGACAAAGTCAGGCAAGTGATTGGTGGATACTGGTGAGGGGGGATTGATTGGCAGATAGGTGGAGAAGATGACAGAGACTAGAGATGAAAAGGAGACAAAAGGGTGTCAGGTAAGGAACCATCGGTTCTTTTTAATGTGTGGCTTTGTTGCAATCCAGTAAATCCAGTTTTATCCAATCATTTATAACCCATTATTTTTGTAAACACACACACACACACCCCTTTTTTTAAATCCACAAGGGAATCTCCAACCACCACACTGTCACCAATCTTTTTGATCATGTTAGATGTTTCCAAATATCTTTCAGTGGCCAATTTAATTTATTGATGCTCCTTGCTAGCATGGAAGCAAGGAAGGAGAAATGTACCCGTTTTTAATCCTGGATTGCTAGGTTAGAGATTGATGCATTTTAATCGAATGTTCATTCCATAAAGATCCATTAGCTTAATGGGTTATGTTAGAATCTGCATATAAGCACACTACTTATATGCAGAGTATAACAGCATATAAGGTAGACAGAAATGCTGGAGAAACTCAGCGGATGAGGCAGCATCTACGGAGCGAAGGAAATAGGCAACGTTTCGGGTCGAGACCCTTCTTCAGAGTTGTGAGGGTGGGGGGCGGGAAGAAGAAAGGAAGGGGTAGAGCCAGTGGGCTAAGGGAGTGCTAAGAAGGGGAGGAGAAAGTAGGGACTACCTGAAATTAGAGAAGTCAATGTTCATACCGCTGGAGTGCAAACTGCCCTAGCGAAATATAAGGTGCTGCTCCTCCAATTTCCAGTGGTCCTCACTCTGGCAATGGAGGAAGCCCAGGAGAGAAAGTTTGGATTCGGAATGGAAGGGAGAGTTGCAGTGTTGAGCACCGGGAGATCAGGTTGGTTATTGCGAACCGAGTGGCGGTGTTTGGTGAAGCGATCACCAAACCTACGCTTGGTCTCACCGCTGATATCTAGAGCAGCGAATATAATAGTTGAGGTTGGAGGAGGTTCAGGGGAACCTCTGCCGCACCTGGAAAGACTGCTTGGGTCCTTGAATGGAGTCAAAGGGGGGAGGTAAAGCAACAAGTGTAGCATTTCCGGCGGTTGCAAGGGAAAGTGCCCGGAGAGGGTGTGGTTCGGATGGGAAGGGACAAATTGACCAGGGAGTTACGGAGGGAGCGGTCTCTGTGGAAAGCAGACAGGGGAGGAGATGGGAAGATGTGGCAAGTGGTGGGATCACGTTGGAGGTGGCGAAAATGTCGGAGGATTATTTGTTGTAAGTGACGGCTGGTAGGCTGGAAGGTGAGGACAAGGGGAACTCTGCCCTTGTTACGAGTGGGGGGGGGGGTGGGGAGTGAGAGCAGAGCTTCGGGGTACAGAAGACACCCTGGTGAGAGCCTCATCTATAGTAGAAGAGGAGAACCCCCGTTCCCTGAAGGATGAGGACATTTCCGATGCCCTGGTGTGGAACACCTCATCCTGGGTGCAGATGCAGTGTAGACAGAGGAATTGGGAGTAGGGGATGGAGATTTTACAGGAAGCTGGGTGGGAAGAAGTGTAATCCAGATAGCCATGGGGGTCATATAATCTGCATATAATCTGCACTGGCATTCCACTGTACTGTTCATGGGAAATTGCAAGGTCAGGTCTTTCAGTTGTAAATGTGAACCAAGCCCTTTTGGGTGATTTGAGCGACTTTGGTACAATAGAAGCATGAGTGGCAGCCATAAGAATAAAAAAACATCAGGTTTTCTTGAAATGCTGCTTTCAACCTAACACCAAAAACACAGTGAGTAGATATTTATCAGCTTGCAGTTTGTGGCCTCTTAAAGTGCAAAAGGAATAGCTGGCACAATCGACCAGCAGTCAATACTCCGCCAACATAAACATAAGCTTTGTGACAGATCCGAGGGAGCTGATAAAATATGATATAAATCCATATCTTTTTCTTTCATATATCAGATCTCGGAGACATCCAAAAGCACTTCACAAAAAATGAGTTTAAATTCTTTATTGAAACATCTTTCTTTATTCATTGCATTTCTTGAATTTATTTCTTTATAAAATGGCACATTCGGATGCATCAGAAATGTGTAGTTTGCCTGCTTGTAGTTTTTGAATCTCCCATATCAAAAGCCCACTGTTCCCTTGCAACAATAATATCCTATATATACACATTTTGTCATTAGTATTAATAAAGGATGGTTCAGGAAGAATTCCAGATGTACACCGAGTCCCTTGCTAGCTTTAGGTTTCTGTACTCCAAACACCTTGGGACAGCATAAACATCTGTAATTTGGCTTTTGATAATCCATTACTCTAAATGCATTTATGCAGAAGCATTTATCACAGTAGGCAAATGTTGTTTGTCATGAATATTGCTTGAGGTTATTTGCCTGGTGATTTTTTTTTTTTGTCAATCTATAACAGATTTGCATACTTCATCGGGTAAGCTCTGCATTTCTCCGGTGAAGAAGAAAGAGGTTTTGTCAAGGGTTCGTCAGACTGGTAGATGGAAAGGGGAAAACAAGAAATGATAGTGGTTGACATGATGTTTGGCATTGCCTTATGGTGATTCCGTGGGGAGCAGTCTCACTTCGGGTTGTTGGTGCAAGCTTTGCAACAAAGGACTGAACACAAATGTAAAAGGCTGTCAACATATGTCACATGCCCTCCAAAATGGGCTTTGGGGAGGGCATCAGGAACTGGATCCAACTGGTCCACACAGATATTCATAGTGCAGTCCAAATGAATAGGTGAGAAATAGACAGCTTCCCTATCAGATCTGGAGAGAGGCAGAGTTGCCCACTCTCCCCTGTCTTGTCTATGTGCTGTATAGAACCCTTTACTGAATCCATCAGGAAGGATAGCAGCATAAGAGGGGTGACATTGCTAGCCAGTGGGGGCACTTAAATCAAAACCTCACTGTACATGGACAACGTGGCTGTCTTCTGCTCAAATCCACAGTTGGTCTGCAGATTAATCAGCATCTGTGACCAGTTTGAGTTGGCATCAGGACCCATAGAAAACTGTAAGAAGAGCCAGGCCAAATGACCCGACTGATCTTCCCTCCACTTCACCATCAGGTCTGACTACCTGAAGGTGCTGGATATGTGGTTCAGAGGAGATGAGTCATGCAACAAAAATTGGTTGGAGCAGATGGCCAAAGTCAAGCAAAAAATTTGGATTGTGAAAGCAGCGCAGCTCCCTCTTGAAAATAATTTGGTCATCAGGTGTGAAGGGCTCTCGGGGATGTTGTACGGTGCAGATGTTGTCCATCCCCCACTCCTCTGCCTCGGCGATCACCTGGCCATTTTCCAGTTCATTTGGAGATCAAAGATGGAGTCCAGTGGGTCACGGTGCATGTACATAGACAAAGAGGGCAAAAAGCATAACCAAAATTGCCCTCATCCTGTACATAGAGCCAAAGAAGGGTCCCGATTCAAATCGTCACCTATCCATGTTCTCCAGAAATGCTGCCTGACCAATTGAGGTACTCCAGCACTTGTGTCTTTTTTGTAAACCAGCATCTGGTTTACTTGCCTGAAGTGATCAATGGAATATCTGGATTGTTTATTTATTTCTTTATTTGTCATAGTCATAGCGTGGAAACATGGACTTTGGCCCAACCTGCCCACACCAGCCAACAGGTGCCATCTACTCTAGTGCCACTTGCCTGCGTTTGGCCCATATCCCTCTAAACCTGTCCTATCCATGTACCTGTCTAAATATTTCTTAAATGTTGCGATAGTACCTGCCTCAACTATCTCCTCCGGCAGCTCATTCCATACACTAACCACCCCTTGTGTGAAAAGGTTACCCCTCAGGTTCCTATTTGGGTTATAGCATGAACAAAAAGGTAAACTAAGTTGCAGGACAAACCTGATTGCCAATAGATGTCAAGGTACAAAATGGTTTTCTGTGTGTTCCTCCACACTCCCATGCAGTCCTGTCTTGCAGATTTCTGTTCTGACTGTTCGCTGCAGAAGACTGCAAATCAGTGTCTTAACAGACCATTAGCTTCCTTTTAATTTCATGCTTCAAATCCAATCAACACATTTATCCTTCAATGGTCACAATCAAAAACTCCCTTCCATGCAAATTGTCCTTGTTTCACAGCTGTTCACCATACAAAATCACATCTAAATAAATACTGGGCATAAAGTAGCTTGTTTCAAACAATTTACATTGTCAATTCCCTAATTTACCCAATTTCACCCCAAGTCAGCGTGGCCATGGAAAGCAATGATTGGTTTCCACGCAGGATTTCAACATAGTTTCCTCAGCTGTTTAGTGGTTTGGCTTCTGAATTGGCTTCTCTCTGAAACAAAAGATAATGGATTTAAGGACTTTCCAAAGTCATTTCAGAAGGGCAGCTCTGTGGTGCAATTAATAGAGCCACTGCCACATTACAGCTTCAATCCTGACCATGGGTGCTATCCATGTGAAGTTTTCACATTCGTTCGCTGAACTTGTGGATTTACTCTGGATGCTCCAGTTTCTTCTCACATTCCTAAGGTAGGTGGACTGGTAAGTTCATTGTCTACTGTAAATTACTCTTAATGTGTAGATGAATCATGGAAGCTGGTGAGAATGTAGGGAGATTTTTTTAATGCATTAATATAGGAGTTATACGATACAATAGAACTTTATTTATCCCAGGAGGGAAATTGATCTGCCAACAGTCATAAAACACAAACGACATGAAATTAAAGTGACGAGTGGAAAAGATTGGGGATATGCAAAGATTGGGGAGGAGGGGGAAGGGAAGTCAGTCTCAGTCTACCCCACAACAGAAGGGGGAGGAGTTGTACAGTTTGATAGCCACAGGGTAGAGGATCTCATGTGGGGTTCTGTCCTGCACCTTGAAAAAACACCCTTCCATGCAAATTGTCATTGTTTCACAGCTGTTCACCACACAAAATGACATCAAAATAAATACTGGGCAAAAGTGTTAAAGAAGGAACTGCAGATGTTGGAGAATCGAGGGTACACAAAAAGCTGGAGAAACTCGGCGGGTGCAGCAGCATCTAAGGAGCGAAGGAGATAGGCGACGTTTCGGGTCGAGACCCTTCCTCAGAAGAAGGGTCTCGACCCGAAACGTCGCCTATCTCCTTCGCTCCTTAGATGCTGCTGCACCCGCTGAGTTTCTCCAGCTTTTTGTGTACACTGGGCATAAAGTAGCTTGTTTCAAAGAATTTACATTGTCAATTCACCAATTTACCCAATTTCACCCCATCAGAGTGGCCACGGAAAGCAATGAAAGGTTTCCACGCAGGATTTCAGCACAGGATTTGTGCAAATGGATGTTTGTTGGTCGGCTTAGACTCTGTGCGCAAAAGGGCCTGTGATTGTGACTTTCCCAAGGTTCTTGTATTGTGGACAAATGTTCTCCCTCAAACAACACCACTAAAAAATACTGCATCCTACCATGTGCAGATTGAATATATAAATGACCTTTAACACACCAAATGCACATTAACACTTGCAAACCTCAATGTAACAAGATAATTAAGAATTCCACATCAGTCTAAGAATTAAAATGCAGAACCTATTCCAATATCCCTATAGTGATCTGAACTGCACATCAGACACCCAACTGCAGTTGCCGTATCATTGGAGGTACAATAGCCAATAAGGTGGACGGTTTAGGTTTATTATTGCCATGTGTACCGAGTTACAATGAAAAGCTTTGTTTTGTATGCTAACAAAACAGATCAGATATACCATATGTAGATACAATCAGTTCAAACTCAAAGTATAATAGATAGAGCAAAGGGGAAGATACAATGCAGGATGCATTCACCATTGTAGCGCAATGAAGCACATCAGTTTCTAGACCACGTCCCATGTCCTCAGTGGGGTAGAGGTGAATTAAACAATACCCTAGCATATGGAAGGTCTGTTCAGAAGCCTGATAATGGAGCAAAAAAAGCTGATATTGTGTCTGGTGGTGTGCGATTTTAAGCTTCTGTATCATCTGCCAGATGGGAGTAGCGAGAGGACATTTTTGATTATATTGCCTGTTTTTCTGAGGCAGCGTTCTGATACCCTGCAACGGATGTTCGGCAGCTTTGGCGGGGCCTGAATGCAATCACCTCCTACAAGGCAAAATCAGGAAGCAGCACACATGTCAGTGAAATTTCACTCCCTGACGAGCTCAATGAGTTTTGTGCATGCTTTGATAGGGAGAACACTGATGTGCCTTCTCGGGCCTCCATTCTCTGTGATTGTATTTTGGTCACGGTCACTGAGGTCGACGTCAGAAAATCCTTCAGATGAGTGAACCCTCGGAAAGTGCTTGGACCTGATGGCATATGGGTATTTTCAAAGCATTACTTGCAATAAAACATTTATCGATAACTTTTTTTTTAAACTGCCAAAGATGTGCATTACCATCTCTGAAAGTACAGCTTGTGTGGTAAATTCAAGATTCAAGATAGTTTATTGTCATGTGTCCCAGATAGGCAACACATGACACTGGGGTGCTGCACTGACAGCAGCCTCTGTCTGCAGCTCGTTCGTTTTTCAATTTTTTAAAATTTTTAGTCAGTTTAAAGTTTGTTTTGGGGGGAATTAACTTTTATATGTGGGGGAGGGGGGCAGGGAAAAGGGGGAAACTAACCCCCAGTTGCTTCCTGGCAGGGAAGCGACTATTTCTCCGAGTCGCGTCCTCGCCCCCCCACCTCGCGGCCTACCACCAGGATCGGAGCGGCTTTCCTGCTGGGGACCGGGAACTGGACCAGAGCTGCAATAGCGGCGGTGCTGGATTCACCGCAGAGCGGGCGAGGCCTACCTGGGTCACCGTTTGGAGCGTTGGGCCTGCAGCGTCGACATCATGGAGCTGTGGGCCGAGGAGCTCCCAATGCGGGCGGCGCTGAACAACTCCATGGAGTCCTGGGGCCCTTTGTCAAGAGCCACCAGCGTTGCATCTCCGCCCGGTGCGGACTTTGGGAGCAGCGGACTCCGGTAGCAGGGGGCCAACTCGGAGGTCCAGGCTGCTGAGGATGTCCCCCAGCCTCGACGTCGTACTTACATAACCCCGGCGAGAAGGCCTGAACATCGGGCCGCCCGTAACGGCGACTGCGGAGGGCTTGGGGAAGCCCAGACCAGGGGGAACAGTGGAGAACATTAGAGGAAGAGACTGACTTTGGTGCCTTTTTGGGAAGTGTAACATAGGCAGGATCTACACAGTGAATGGTAGGCCTCTGGGGAATATTGTAGAGCAGAGGGATCTAGGAGTGCAGGTGTGTGGTTCCTTGAAGGTGGAGTCGAAAGTAGGGAAGGTGGTCAAAAAGGCTTTTGGCATATTGGCCTTCATCAGCCAAAGTATTGAGTATAGAAGTTGGGAGATCATGTTGCAATTGTATAACACATTGGTGAGCCGTATTTATAGTATTGGGTTCAGTTCTAGGCACCATGTTATAGGAAAGACATTGTCAAGCTGGAAAGGGTACAGAGAAGATTTACTTGGATTTTGCCAGGAATAGACTGTCTGAGCTATGGAGAGAGGTTGAGTAGGCTGGGACTCTATTCCTTGCAGTGCAGGAAAGGGGGATGATCTTATAGAGGTACAAAACATGAGAGGAATAGATCAGGTATATGCACAGCGTCTCTAGCCTAGAGTAGGTGAATCAAGGACCAGAGGATACAGGTTCAAGGTGAAAATCAAAGTCAATTTTAATCGTCACATGCACCCGAAGGTGCAGTGCAGTGAAATTAATTTGCCAGCAGCAATACACTTAAAAAGAACACACAATACACAATAGGATTTAAGACAAACATCCACCACAGCATACTTCACTGTGGTTAATCAGATCTCCCCCTTTGTTCATCTGTGGTTGGGGCCATAAACCCTCTGTTATTCCGCTACGGATGGCCTGATGTACAGGCCCTCCAATAAATATTTAATCTGAGGGATAACCTTTTCTCACAAAGGGTGGTGGGTGTCTGGAACAAGCTGCCAAAGGAGGTAGTTGAGCCCGGGACTATCCCAACATTTAAGAAACAGTTAGACAGGTACATGGATAGAACAGTTTTGGAGCGATATGGACCAAACACGGGCAGGTGGGACTAGTGCAGCTGGGACATGGTGGCCGGTGTGGGCAAGTTGGGCTGAAGGGCCTGTTCCCACTCTGTTCACCCTATGACCTTAAACCTATGTCCTCTGGTTCTTGATTCCCCTATGTGATGTCTGGGCACGAAATGTAATATATGTAATATAAATATATGTGTAATCTAAAGTGGAAGCTCGTGAAACTCGTGCCTGAGCCTTGTGACTGAGGCCAAGTAATTAGATTGTCTAATCTAAAATGGAAACTCATGCCTGGGCCTCGGGACTGAGGCCAGGTGACCTTTAATTATAAAAAGCAGTAATTGATGAATATAGAAGCTCTTAACTCTAACTTGGTGGTGAACGTGTCTTCTCGTGCCAATCACAACAGAGCCTTGCCTTCAACGGAAACCTTTACATGGTGTCAGAAGTGGTGTCAGAATCACCCTAGCCTGATTACAATTTACAACCAATATCTCAGTACTCTGTGTGGGAGCTTGTTGTGAACAATTTGGCTGCCACATTTCCTCCATCATTACAGAAACTATGCTTTAATTGTTTTTTTATTGACATAAAGTGCATCTTAAAAACCTCTGCATATATTAATGTACTTCCTTGGTTTTAAGGCTTGCAGTATGTTTTCAAAGAAGCACACAGTACTGGAAATCAGTATGTTTGGCACATGTTAATAATTAAGGAGAGTTTTTTATTTTATTTATAACATTGCTTTCTATTAAACCTGCAGACATTTGACAATGCTGCAAATATTTGTCTGTTTTCTTTTCAGTGGAGTTTATCTTTCATTCAAATACCATGCACGATTAATGCAGATGTTATTGCCATTGAATGGCAGGCTAATCTGAGGATGCCACTGTGTTAATTGTGTTGAACATCATCCTACCAAACACTGCTTTAATCATTAAGTGCTTAGTCTACAATTTAGCTCTCCCATAAAAGATTGTTAGCAACAAGAGTTGGAATAAGAAATCGATACAATTATATTTTTTCCTGCAATGTTCAATAATTGAATTTTACTATGCAAATTAATATTGATTAATCAGGTTTCAATTTAGATTGAAACTGTTTGAAATCACCACGATGAACATTTTGTAGTTGGTCTGGAAATAGGCTGCACTGTTCACATCCCTTTGCCTTTTTGAGAATAAACTTGTGGTTCTTTTTCCATGCCTGGATGTCTTTGTTTAAATGCCACCAATCTTCTTAAGGCCTTCTGAGCCAGATTAAATGAGTACGTTGTCTTAAGATATCAGGTATAAACTAGCGTCTACCACAGGCAGTATCTCAGAAATGATCATATATCATACTCATTGACTTGGGTGGATTACACTCGCACAGGTTTAGTAATGAGGATTAGCAAATTGCCATAGCAATCCATTTGTATGGTTGAAATAAGGATTTAGGATTAACATTTCTCTCCTCAAATCATTTGATCTAATGGATTAGTTCCTGCAAATTCAAAACCACGATGCTCAATGTTATTTTCCTCCAACAATCAAGGCATCTTTAAATCCAACAGAATTTTGCAGTTAGTGTCTATTCATTAATCTGCGTTTCCATCTTATCCTTTTCGATCTTGGTTGTGTCTATGGTCCAGTAATCTTAGAAGATTACCTGGTTGTTTTAAAGAAGGAACTGCAGATGCTGGAGAATCGAGGGTACACAAAAAGCTGGAGAAACTTCTAAGGAGCGAAGGAGATAGGCGACGTTTCGGGTCGAGACCTGGTTGGTTTGGCTTCTGTCCTGCTTTCATCCTATGTTGATACCTAGCAGGAGTGGTATGAAGATATGCAAGTCAAAGTGACGTTGATGGGGATCAGAGGAATCTCTCTACACTGACTGAATCACTCCTAAAGTGGTCAGTAACATGGTGCCATAGGGAACACAGGGACAGGTCCTTCAGTGCACTGAGTCTGTACCAACCATGAGCCACCCATTTACACTAATCCACATCAATCACACTTTTTATTAGATTAATAAAGTGTGGAAACAGGCCCTTCAGCCCAACTTGCCCACACCGGCCAACATGTCCCAGCTACATTAGTCCCACCTGCCAGCATTTGGTCCATATCCCTCCAAAACTGTCCTATCCATCTACCTTGTCCAACTGCTTCTTAAATGTTGGGATAATCCCTGCCTCAGCTACCTCCTCTGGCAGCTTGTTCCATATATCCGCAACCCTTTGTGTGGAAAAAGTTACCCCTCAGATTCCTATTAAATCTGTTCCCTTCACCTTAAACCTGTGCCCTCTGGTCCTCTATTCACCTCCTCTGGGCAAGAGACCCTGTGCATCTACCCATCTACCCAATCTATTCCTCTCATGACCTTATACACTATAAGATCAGTATTCTCTGTACATTCTCTTCGTCCCTCCAGATTCTATCAGCCACATACATGCTCATGGCAATTTACAGTGGCCAATATACACACCAACCCATACATCTTTAGGGAGGAAACGGGTGCCTTCGGAGGAAACGTTATTGATAGGCAGTCATCCTACTATTAGAATAACACTGCAGGAAACGCTCAGGGCAACAATGTGGATTTAATCAAATTCAGTTGCCTTATCATACATGGCCAAAGTGAAGGGGCTGTCCCACTTGGGTGACCTAATTGGCGAGTTTAGAAGAGTTTAAAAAATGACACGTTGAAGACCTCCTTCGACTATGTTGAAGACTAGCTACGACTAATTCGGGAAAATTGGACACCGAATAGTGGAGAGTGAAGACGACCTCCTTCAATCTCCTTCGACCTCCCTTCGACTATGGTGAAGACTATCTACTACTACCTTTGACTACCCTCAATTACCTACGACTAATATGCCGACCTACTACGACTAAACCTACGAGTTTTCCATGGCGAACTTCTTTTACTCGCAGGCATTTTGAACATATTGAAAAAAACGCCGCGACCTAGCTGAGGCCTTGAGTACGCAGAGACCACTCTCGAGCATGAAGGAGAGTTACGAAGACCTCCTACGACCATGTGTCGACCATGCTGCGAGTATGCGTCAAGGGCAAACTCACCAGAACTCGCGGATTAGATCGCCCAAGTGGGACAGGCCCTTGAGAATCTCTGTTAATATACCCAGTATTCAGCTTTAAGTGCAATTGCTGCAGCAATACCATGAGGTAGACAAAAATGCTGGAGAAACTCAGCGGGTGCAGCAGCATCTATGGAGCGAAGGAAATAGGCAACGTTTCTGGCCGAAACCCTTCTACAGACCGCGATCCATACCTGCGATCCTTGCCTGCAATCCATACTTGGGATCCTTACCTGACTATTCAAAACCTGGAAAATATATTGATTCCTGTAAGTGGTCATCAATGCTCAGGACCACCTGATTGCTCCAAGCCCCTCCCCCAGCAACAAGCCACAAATAAGGCATATGTTGGAATACTCTTTAATTAGATGGTTGGGTATCACTACAAAAACATCCAAGATGCTGAGTACTATCTTTGGAGAAACCACGTGGAAACAGGCCCTTCATTCCCACCGAATCTGCGCCGACCAGCAAACCCCGTACACTAGCACTCTCTTACAGACTAGACACCAATACAACATTAGACCAAGTGCGAAATCAAGGATCCTTGTAAAAACTTAAAACACCCAAAATGATGCATCCTCCGCAACCCTTCGCAAATTCTAATGTCCAAAGAGCAAACTGGCCAAGGGAAATAAAAACATTACATATCAGCGATCAATACCTTACCTTGAGTGGTCACTAACAATCCCCCCCCCCCCCCCCCCCCGAACAACAGGAATTAAGTTAGGGCACATTCATAATTTTTTTCCTGTGTATTGAACACTTTGCAAATTTGGACCAAACATGGAAAACCATGCCAAAGACCAATGGTGCACAGAGTTACAATATCAACTATAGTTCTTTTTTTTTTTTTTTCGAGCAAGATTACATCAATCTTCTGCCATATAAAACTCCAGGGGATTCCTATTGATTTGGCAATATGGTTCTTTCTGTGAAAAGAATCCTGTGTCATTAATCACTCTCATGAATAATTGACTCCCTGTGATAGCCTTATTTAATAATGAAGTGTCAATGCCAAGGCAAGAAGAGTTTAGTCCATTGCTGGCAGTCTTTTGTGTGAGGATGTGGTGATAAGTTTTATAAATGCCTGGAAGGATTAACTGAAATTGTACTAAATTCTTACATTGAAAGTACTTGAGATCTTAATGATTAGGATTAGGAATCAGATTTATTTCTGTTAAAATTACAAAAGAGGATTGAAACTAGTCGGAAATATTATTTTACAGTGAACTGGCTCTTCATTAGTGCGGTCATTAATATTTTGATGCAGAATTTGAATGGCCGTACAATTGAAATACATATAGTATATATCTTTTTCTTATACAAATCTCTCTGCAAATACTGACATAGTACAATATTACTTGTGAAAAAGATTAGTCTCCAGAGTGCTGTCAGAAAATAGTGATATTTGTCATAATGCAATGCAGGCATAAATTAGATTAAAACATTTTATCTTGTGGTTTAACCCCAGTGTTAATATTTATAAATATTCACACATCTTTCTGCTCCACGTATAATCGTTTGTATTGTATTTCTATCAGAATATGAGCTTTGCCAGCAAGACCAATTGTTAAATAATGTTCTAATATAATTATTAATGACTGAGCATTCTGATCCTTGCCTGAAAGTGCTTTATTTAAAATTATGGAATGATACATACAGCAGTCTGTTCAGGATATGGTGATCTTTGAAAGAGCTATCAATTAGTCCCAATCAACTTGTAATTCCCTTTAGAAGTTAATATTGCACCTGTTTCCACCACAGAGATTCAAATACTTGAGCGTTTTACTGTTCAGCTGTTTTAGATTGGAACAACCTGCTGCAGTTTTATTTTCCTTCTGTTATTTTTGGTTCTTTAACCACTTACCTTATATCCCTCTAGTTGCTCACAGCACTGCCACTGGAATTAGATTTTTTTTCCCCACAACTTAAAAAAAAATGGATATTAACAAAATAGATTGCTGCCTTTTCTGGAATACCAAAGAGATAAGATAGGATATTGATATTTGCCTTTCCAGATCCATGAGTATTAAAAGTGGCTGTTTTATTAGACTAGATTTTAGAGATACAGAGTGAAAAATGGGCCATTCAGCCCACCTAGTCCATGCTGAACTACGATCATGCCATACACTAGCACTGTCCTACACAGAGACAATTTTACCAAACCCAATTAACCTACAAACCTGTACATCTTTGGAATGAGGGAGGAAACCGGAGTACCCAGAGAAAACCCACATGATCACAGTGAGAACCTGCAAACTCCATGCAGAGAGCACCATAGTCAGGATAGAACCTGGGTAACTAATGCTTGTAAGGCAGCAACTCTACTGCTGCACCACTGTGTTGCCCCTATTGCTTAGAACTGTAAGGTATTAAAAGGAGCTGAGAACATGATGGCAATTAGCCAAATGTTGAAAATTCACTTTTCCAATAACAATTTAATAAATGAGTAGGAATGAACTGCAGATGATGATTTCAACCGAAGAGAGACACAAATGGCTGAAATAACTTAGTGGATCAGGCAGCACCTATGGAGAAAAGGATTAGGTGACGTTTTCGGTTGGAAACCTTCCTCCGACTTAAGATAGAGAAGGCCAAAACAGTGCCGGCAACGGATGACCTCAGGAAGGGTGAAGTCCATAATAGATAGAAAATAGGTGCAGGAGGAGGCCATTCGGCCCTTCGAGCCGTGATCATGGCAGATCATCCCCTATCATTAATCCGTGCCTGCCTTCTCCCCATATCCCTTGACTCCACTAGCCGCTAGAGCTCTATCTAACTCTCTCTTAAATCCATCCAGTGACTTGGCCTCCACTGCCCTCTGTGGTAGGGAATTCCATAAATTCACAACTCTCTGGGTGAAAAAGTTTTTTTCTCACCTCAGTCTTAAATGGCCTCCCCTTTATTCTAAGACTGTGGCCCCTGGTTCTGGACTCACCCAACATTGGGAACATTTTCCAGCTTCTAGCTTGTCCAGTCCCTTTATAATGTTATATGTTTCTATAAGATCCCCCCTCATCCTTCTAAACTCCAGTGAATACAAGCCTAGTATTTTCAATCTTTCCTCATATGACAGTTCCGCCATCCCAGGGATCAATCTCATGAACCTACGCTGCACTGCCTCAATCACAAGGATGTCCTTCCTCAAATTAGGAGACCAAAGCTGTACACAATACTCCAGATGTGGTCTCACCAGAGCCCTATACTACTGCAGAAGAACCTCTTTACTCCTATACTGAAATCCTCTTGTTATAAAGGCCAACATTCCATTAGCTTTCTTCACTGCCTGCTGTACCTGTAAGCCAACTTTCAGTGACCAGTGTACAAGGACGCCCAGGTCTCGCTGCACCTCCCCCTTACCTAACCTAACCCCATTGAGACAATAATCTGCCCCCTTGTTTTTGCTGCCAAAGTGGATAACCTCACATTTATCTATATTATACTGCATCTGCCCACTCACTCAACCTGTCCAGGTCAGCCTGCAACCTCTTAACATCCTCTTCACAGTTCACACTGCCACCCAGCTTTGTGTCATCCGCAAACTTACCAGTGTTGCTCCTAATTCCCTCTTCCAAATCATTAATACAATGGCCCATTGTTGGCTGGGGAAGGTGCCAATGACAGGAATACAAAGATGTGAACAGTGGAAGAGGGGGGCGTCAAGCAAAATATGAAGTGCTGTTCCTCCAATTTATAATTAATTTATAAATGTCTGGCTTGTGTGTGAAGTTACAGCCAATATTAATCTGATCTCCTTCTGTAACTTCAGCAGGAGGTTTGGAAGAACCTGAGATAACAGGGGAAGCAGCATTTGCTGCGTATATCCATTGGGATTACAACAAGACATCCAAAAACTGCCGTGGAAATTCAATGGCTAAAGAATAATTATATCCAGTGCAGCAAGGGAGGCACTGTGGTGTTTATTTTAAATGACTTTAAACTTGTTAAAAGAGTGGACAGCAGAATCTCATAACAAGCTGTCAAGCACTTCCATTTAATATTCCCACGGCACCATTTCAAGGTCCACGTTTTCACTTTGATGCATTTTACAACTGACAACATTTAAGATCACCACAGATGGCTTATGTCAGAGGTTTTCTGACTAATATACAATACAAAGGAAGCAGGGCAGTCTTCCCATCTGGAGCATGAATTTCTTGTATATGGCACGAAAAAACATTTCAATTAAAACCTTTTACCTCATGTGGTATAGCAATTTGATTGATATTTTTTTTTCCTAAACCACTTTTCTCTCAATATAAAGTAATAAGGAACTCAAGCAACTTCAACTATTGTACAGTATTGGCAGGGAGACAATGGAATTTGTACAATGGAAAAGATTAGTCACTGCGATTGTCCGTCTGATATTATGAGTGCTGTGCTGCCTTGAACTCCGATGATAACTCACCAAAATTTGCAAGCAATAGACATGAATGTTTCAACTAATTTTCTGGCACATACAATACAAGAGAAAATGAATTATTTTATGAGAGACAGAGGTGAAAGAAGACTGTTTTGTGAGCAGGATTCTATGAAGTGAAAATCGAACAGATGTAGATGCTGGAAATCTGAAGTAAAAACGGCAAATGCTGGAAATGCTTAAGAAAGACACAAAAATCTGGAGTAACATCAGCCAGTCAGGCAGCACCTGTGGGGAAAAAGCAGAATTAACATTGCATGGCTTAGGTCCTTCTTAGAACCAGTTTTGTTGAAGGTTTGAAGAAATAAACCTCAACCTAAACCTAACCACTCTTATTATATTCCATCAGTGATTCATGTTGCCAAGGGATAATAATAGAATGATTTGAGTCTGAAGAGGGGTCTCGACCTGAAACATCACTTATCCGAGTTCACCAGAGAGACTGCCTGACCTGCTGAGTTACTCCAGCACTATGCGTCCTAGAATGATCTTGTTCAACTAGCTGAGCCATATTTTTTATTTAGCTGATTATGCTAAATTCAAGCATTGTTTATCACATACGATACGATGGCAATTCACTTAAACTTCCTTTAAGCTAGGCTACTGCATCTACCACTGACAATGTGGTCTCCTCTACATTGGGTGATCACTTGCAGAGCACTTACAATCTATAGGGGGACCCTGAGCTTCAAGCTATGGGTCATGGTATTTCTCTGCCCCATTTCCACTCTGGCCCAACTGTCTGTGGCTTACTGCATTGTTCCAAAAAGGCACCGCGTATAGTTCAGCAACAGCACCTCATCTTCAATCTGGACATGTTGTATCCCTCTAGACTAAATCCCAAATTCAACTATTTCAGCTAACTCACATTTGGTGTTTTCATCTGAAATGGCCAGTTCTGCTGTAACATCTTTGCTCTCTTGCGAATGACACTGTGTAATCTGATCATATCCCATTGCGTTTCACAATTTTTAAAAATCTTTGTTTACTTTCTTTCTTGCAAACTGCCTTTTAACAACAAGCTACTTTCATCACCAATTTATCACCACTGTAATCTTGCCCTAGCAAATGTTCCCTTTGTCCTATTCATTCTTCCTCCTGCCTCTCTGCATTTTAAAACTAACTTTTTTTCTTTCTTTCACAGTCCTAATATTTAAATCTGTTTCTCTTCCCATAGTATAGAACTGTGGAAACATGGAACTGCAGGCGCTGGTTTACAAAATAGTCATAAAGTGCAACAGTAACCCAACGAGTCAGGCAGCATCCCTAGAGAATATGGATAGGTGACATTTCGAGAAGGGGCAATTCTTCAAAACTGATTAAAGTGGGGGGGGGGGGGGGAAGCTGTTAAAGACCTCCATCTCCAATTCTCATCCCTATGGAAACCTCAGTGAGCTCCAAGCCCATCATGATGTTGAGCTCTTCCTCTGTAGCCTCTGCCTCCAGACCTTTGTATCTTACTTTTTCTTCTTGCATTTGAGGCAGCAGAAGTCTGCAGCAGGGTGATGCCATCCGGTTCAACATCCAGAGGTGCCCACCATAAAAAGGGCGCATGCTCCGGGTTGGCACCAAGCGGCGACTTTGCCTGCCAATGACGACTCCATCTCTCATCTCCTGATGTTCCTCCGCTGTTTTGCTTTAAAATGGGGGGTGGCGCAGTGGTAAAAGCCTTACAATGCCAGAGACCCGGGTTCGAACCTGACTATGGGTGCTGTCAATCAATCAATCAATCAATGTGATTTATTCATCACATACACAATAAAGTGCAGTGAAATGAATTTGCCAGCAGTGGTACAATAAAAAATAACACACAATAAAAGTTGTGTACAATAAAACACAAACATCCACCACAGCATTCTTCACTGTGTGGAAGGCACAAAGTACAGTCAGTCCTCCTCCATTGTTCCCCCGTGATCGGGGCCATATACCTCCTCAGTCGCTGCTGAGGGTGGCCAGATGTACAGGCCCTCTCGTCTGGAAGGTAAGTCCCGAATCGATGCTTCCCTACCAGAGACCGCGGCTTCAGGATGTTGCAGGCCGGCGGTCGGAGCTCTTCTCCTTCGGGGATCCCCAACGAGGGATCCCAGGCTCCGGACACCGCGCCTGCGCCTAGAAGCTCCGCAGACCGCGGCTTCAGACTGTAGCAGTCCGCGGGCCAGCGATCGGAGAACTCCCTTCTGGTGATCCCAGCATGGGTTCACCCTGCCCCGCTGCTGAAGCTCCGGGCCCGACTCCGGGAAAGGCCGCACCAATCCATGGTGTTAGGCCATGAGGGAGGCGACATGGAAAAAGTCGCCTCTCTATGGAGGAGGCGACTGAAAGCGGTCCCCCCCCCCCCCCCTTTCCCCCCCTCGCCATCCCCCACACAAGACACACCAAGAGACATTAAAACACACATTCGGACATACTAAAAGAAACAAACAAAGTAGAAATGACGAACACGCTGCTGGCAGGGCAGTCGTCTCGCAGCGCCCCCACCAAAAACAATGTTCGGAGTTTATACGTTCTATGACTGTGTGGGCTTTCTCCAAGTGCTCTGGTTATCTCCCACATCCCAAGGAGCTATAGGTTAATTGGATTCTATAAATTGTCCCAAGTGTGTAGGATACTGCTACTGTATGGATGATGGTACACAAAAAGCTGGAGAAACTCAGCGGGTGCAGCAGCATCTAAGGAGCGAAGGAATCCTTAGATGCTGCTGCACCCGCTGAGTTTCTCCAGCTTTTTGTGTACCCTCGATTCTCCAGCATCTGCAGTTCCTTCTTTAAAACTGTATGGATGATTGTTGGTCAACGTGGACTTTGTGGGCCAAAGGGCCTGTTTTCATGCTGTATCTCTAAAGTCTAGTCTCATGGATTTGTCCCACTTCCACCTCTCTACCAGCTTTCTCCCCCCACTACTGAAATCAATCTGGGGGGGGGTGGGGGGCGGCTGGTGACACAGTGGTGCAGCAGTAGAGTTACTGCCTTACAGTGCCAGAGATGCAGATTCGATCCTGACCATGGATGCTGACTATATGGAATGTGTATGTTTTCTCTGTGGGTTCCTTCCTTGGGTTTTCTCTGGGTGCTATGGTTTCCTCGCACATTCCAAAGGCATGCAGGTCTGTAGGCTAATTTTCTTTGTGTGGTATGCAAAAGTGGAAAAATATAGAACTAGTGTATGGGTGATCATTGGGCAGCACAAACTCAGTGGGATGAATGGCCTGTTACCATGCTGTATCTCTAAACTAAACTTTAGTCCTGACCTGAGTTACTCCAGTACTTTGTTTCTTATTTTGTAATCCAGCATCTGCAGTTCCTTGTGTCTACAACTATGCCAGGAACCAACAATAGTTGCACTTCCAGGCAAAACTGCTGTTCATTGAACAAGACTGACAGCAAATTACTTATTTTCAATCAATGTAAAAATTGTATATACAATTGGTTTTCTTTATCAGGTACAAAATTTGAGATATTTACCACTTCTAATATTGTTTTAATATGAAATAGTTCTTTGGAAAAACTGAGGTTTCATTAATGTCTCACTAACACAAAGATTTACAGATTAAATGCTTTGTTTAGATTGGTGTTTGTAGCCCTCAAGCTGAAATATTCTTGCTGAAATGTCAGCTATTTTAATAAATTACTGTGATTGTTGAGATTTATTTTCGTACACAGCCAAACCATGATTAGACAGGGCTATTCAATGACATTATTTTTGACACCAACAAAGTACTGTACATGGTTTATTTACAACCAATTAAAGAGATATAGGATTTCATTTTAGTGTTACTTATTTGAAGAAGTCATTCTTGCCAGGAACAAATACTAAAAAAAATGAAGAAATATGATTGGTGTTCAATCAAAAATCAAACACTGAATATCGAAGCTGGTACTTAGGGAAAGAATGGATACTGATGCTTTTGTTGCAATTCGGAGAAGGTTTATTAGCTTCATAGCTGGAATGCGCAGGTGCCTTATGAAGGATGTCAGACAGCTTTGGCTGCAATCCACTGGAATTCTGTTGAGAGTGCATTTTATATAAACATATGAGATTGTGGCAGGGGTTATGGTGGATATGGAGAGGATGTTCACTCTTATGGGAGAATCTAGAACTAGGAGTCAGTCTTTACAAATGAGGGTTTCCCCATTTAATAGGAAGATTAAATGAGAACTTACCAGTTTGAAGTTTGATCTTTATTTTATGAGAAGTTACAATGAGTGATTTTCGTGAAGAAGCCCGCCAGCCCACATGTGCATCAACTTCAAAGCAGCGGTGTGAAATCACAGATAACAGTTGTTGAACTGAATATAGGAAGATTCGAGAAACTAGAACTACCAGCTGACCTTTATGAGAGAGGGTTGGGAGCGGAGGGCACGTAATCGCTCATCGTAATTCCTCATAAAATAAAGATCAAACTTCAAACTGGTAAGTTCTCGTTTAATCTTCCTAATTTACTTTGGAGTCACGTGAGTGACTACGTGAAGATTTCAAAGCTCTGTGATTTCATGCCGTGAACACGAGTCCATGCATTAGTTGACCAAGGAGGAGTGAAAATCATAATGCATTCAGACATGACATAGATTTAAAGCATGCTGATGCTTTTATTAAACAAAATGGTATATATGAAAATAATAGTGACCCCTCACATCAGAGGTAAATTATAAAACAGAACTTAAAATTGAATTAGCAAACACCCCTGGTCTGGCAATGGGTTTGTTATAAAACTTTTGGAAAGTTCTCTCGTTTGACCATCCTGCCGCCACTAGCATGTGGTCCAGTGGAACCTCCAAAACCCTCGCTGCTGATGTTGTTGCAGCCCTGGTGGAGTGAGATCTAAAAATATCAGTATCCACACCTGCATACGCCAAAACCTGTCTTAACCACCTCGAGATGGTCTACACTGACACCCTCTTGTGAGGTTTTTTTGTAACTAACAAACACGGCTAGTTCAGTGCCTCTGAGACTTTTTGTGACCTTAATATACTGTTGTAGATGTGTGACCACACACAACCGAAGGTCCACGGGGTATGCCATAAACACTAATTTGAGACCTGATGCCCCTGGTCTGCTCTGTTTGACTAAGTCATGCAAATAAAAAGTTATTTTAGTGGCAGATGTAACCATTGTGTCCAGTCTCAGTTTATGCAACGACTGGACCTGTTGCGCCGAAACCAGCACCATGAGCATAACCGCTTTAAAAGTGAGTTTGACCAGTGACAGGGATGTAGCTGGAGCCCACTGCCGAAGCAGCGTCAGTACAATGTTCACATCCCATATCTCTGAGTACCTTGACCTGGGGGATTGGTGTTGAAGATACCCTTCATGAACCTGGATATCAACGGGTGAGACCGGACAGCATGGCATCCTGATCCCAGCAACAAGTATGACGACAATGCACTCCTGGCACAATTAATGGCACTATAACTCAATTTTTCATCATGATGTTAGACTGCGAACAGAACGTTTCCCATCTCTTGATATAGGAGATGTACTGCCTCTTGGTGCTATCTCACCAAGCCGCAGTGATCACATCCACAGTTCGATCAGACAGTCCGAGCCCCAGGAAAGGTCTCCTCAGAGTCTGCAAATCAACAAATTTATTCGGTCATGTAATGGGTAGTTCTCCCCAGTTACAGGATGAACCAGTATATTACTGCGTTTGAGAATGGCCATAAAAGGCTCTGATATCATCCCAGAATCAATAGGAACCATGGCTGTGTAGGCCAGTCAGGCACTACCAAAATGCCTGACGCGGAGTCTTGTTGGATCTTTTGCAAGACCCGACTGATGAGGCAAAAAGGAGGGAATGCACAGAAGAACATTCCTCCCCAGTGTAGCAAGAATGCATCCATCGTCACTGCCCCGGGTCTGGCTCCCATGCAACATACTTTGGTAACTGGTGATTAAGCCTGGATGCGAATAAATCGATACCCGGCATCCCATACCGAGCAACAATGTCGGTGAACACTTTATGATCCAACATCCATTCTGTATTGTCATTACATTTCCGTGAACTGGTGTCCGCCACTATATTGAGCCTACCTGGCAGTTAGGTAGCTGAAATCCAAATGCTTCTTACAATACACCAGTGCCAAATAAGGTTAGCCAAATTATCACAAGATACTGACTTGATTCGACCCATGTGATTAATATATGCTAACGCTGTGGTGTTGTCAGTCTGAAGTTGAACATGCAGAAGATGCATATTCGCACAATAAGCCTTCAGCCCATAGAATGCTCCCAACATCTCTAAATAATTAATACCATGTGACTGAAGAAATGATGACTCGTGCACATCCCATCTGCCACCGCAACTAGAGATGGTATTAGTAGCTCCCATCCTTGAGCACTAGCATCAGTTTGTAATATAACTGAAGGTTTGCTGACTAAAATGGTATTGGAGCAATCCCGAATATTGGTCGTCCACCATTGTAATTCTGAAATAGCATCGGCTGGTAGCCGCCTAGGTCTGTTAAAATGACCCATATGATCGTTGAGTGCTTGTTCCTTTGCATGTTGTAAATTCTGCAAAGGCCCAAACTGTGCAGCTGGAAAGGCAGCCACTAATTTGCCAATTACCCTGGCCACTTGTCAAATAGATGGTTGCTCAATAACAACAAGGTTGTTACAGGCTTCTATTAATTCTAATCTCTTGCCCCAGGACAGAGTCACAGACATGTGAATAGTGTTAATGGTAAATCCCAAATAACCCAAATCTCTCAAACAAGAGTGTAGTGGCTGAAACAGCTAATTTAGCTAATTTCAAAGTTTTTCCAATAATTAGGATATCATCCAAGTATGCCATAACAATAGGATTTTGAGAAGCCCAAGTGCCGGTTTTAATAATTTGGTAAATAATCTGGGGGCTGATGTTAACCCATTAGGCAATGCTTTAAACTGCCACAGTTGCCCCATCCAGTTAAACTTCAAATACCTCCGGTGATCCCTGTGAATGGGTACCGAATAGTATGCATCTTTGAAATTGATGCATGCCATAAAGCATCCTTTGGAAATCAGTTGTTTGGCAGTAATGAAGGTTTCCATTTTAAAATGTCTATATGGCACAAAAGCGTTATGTGGAGTCATATCAAGGATGATTCAGCATCCTCCATCTTTCTTTTGTTTTGTAAATATATTAGAAATGAATTCCTGAGGTTCATGACTCGATCTCTCAATTACTCCTTTTGAACGTAAGTTTTGAATTTCAGCTGGCACATCCAAACCTTCCTGTTGTGAATTAACAATCGTCTGGTTTGGTGCATGCCATGTGGGTGGCAATGAATTGGGAAGGAATTAGATTTGGAACCCCTGTATACGGTGCAGTATAAACGGATCTGATGTTATCCAACTCCATTCATTCAAATGGAGTGTAATCTCCCACCAACTTGAAAACGGTCCACACACCCCATGTTCCGGAAAGATCCAGACCCACCTACCTCCATGGTTACCGGTGGTTTTGTGGTTTTTATTTCCACCCCCGAGGTTTGGGGGGTAGGGATTCTGCCGCCGAAATGGAGAAGGTTTGCTGGTCGATGGCGCCTTCATCAGCCCGACAGCTTTCGCTTCTTCATCAAGGTCCTTGACCTGTTTAGGAAAATGTTCTCCGAAGAGAAGATTCGGCAGCTGAATGTCGCTGGCTTTGCACAACCCCGCAAATTTGGGGTTCGGGGCACGTCGGATTGCATTTTTGCAAAAGCAATTGATTTCAAAATGTGCGTTGCACATTAATGCCAGGGCATCCTGCTGTACATCAGACACTGGACCCCCATTCATGGACCTGGCAAACGCCATTATGCCTGAGGCCAGCAATTTGAGGATTCTCTGGAGCTTTACTTCCTGGGCCTTGATGCTCCCTCCAATATATCCCCAAATCGAGTTGTTCACAGCCGGTACATTTAGCGAAGCACAGTTTCCAGGTGTATGGTATTTGGCAGATGTATCAATCATTACCTGCTCCTGTAGCTGGTGGGAAGAGAGGTAGGAGATGCTTGCAGCAAGTTCCTCCTGTAGTGGCTCCCCTATTTGCGGGATAAACATCCGAAGACGCTATCCATTGTAGGGGGCGAGTCCCCCTGGCCTGACTCGTCCATGTCCACAGGCCTATCCAACTTTCTCTTGGCTTTACCCCCTTTCTGGGGAACCATAGTGCTCTCAACAGGCAGCAAGTCGGAAGCCGCTGACCACACCGTCAGCGACTCGGGTGGCAAAATCGACGGCCGCCAGCTATCCGCACTCCTGCGGATGACAGAACAAAAATCGACCTCAGGATAAGTGCAAAACTTACCTGTAGGGCCTTTTAAACTTACCGCTGGAGGAGCAATGCACCTCCCAGCCAGTCGTGCGCCATGCATTAGACGTAATGACGTGCATGCGGGCTGGCGGGCTTCTTCACGTAGTCACTCACATGACTCCGAAGTAAAATGGGTAAACGGTGCAGCTAGTAGTGCTGCTCCCTCACAATGTCAGAGCCCCGGGTTCGATCTTCACCTCGGGTGCTGTCAATAAGGAATTTGCATGTTCTCCCTGTGACCGCATAGGCTTCCTCTGGATGCGCCAGATTGCTCCCACATGACCATGATCGGGTTGCTAAAGATAAAGTCCTTGAATTTCTTGCAGGCAAAAGTTACTGCGAGTAGCTCCTTTTCGATTTGAGCATAACGCTCTGTTCAGTGTCGGTCATGGTGCGGAAGGCATAGGCAACTGGTCTGGGACCCTTCCCGTTGTCTTGTAGGCAAGCAGCAGCCAGTCCATACCGGGAGGCATCACAGGTGAGGGTGATGGGTACTTGGCATCAAAGTATGTGAGAGTTGATTGTGCAAGACATTAGTCGTTTGAGGGTTTCAAATACCCTCTGCTGGTGTTGGTGCCAGGACCATTGCGCATCCTTATGGGTCAGTTGTCAGCTAGCTGACAGCTAGCTGAAGTTTGGAATGAATTTTCCCATGTTGTTTACCATACCTAGAAATCATTGTAGAGCTGTCACATCCATAGGAGCTGGCATTTCATTGATGGCAATGGTTTTAGACGGGTCTGGCCTGAAGTCCGTTGTTGGTGAACACTTGGCCCACATAAGTCACTTCGTCGACCCGAAACCTGCACTTGAGAGGGTTGAGTTTGAGATTTACTTCCCTGGCATGACCCAGGGCCTGCTTCAGGTTTGAGTCATGTTTATGTCACATGGATAGCCAGTAAAGAGTTGTTCCATAGTACGTTGAAAGACTTCGCTGGCTAAATTGATGCCAAATGGCATTTGTAAGAATTGGTAGTGTCCGAATGGCATCGCGAATGTGGTTAACATGGAGAGTGTATGGATTAGCGGTATTTGCCAAAACGATTTATTTGCATCTAGGATAGAGAAGACTGGGGCTTTACCCAGGTTGCCTGCGACCTCTTCCACCATCCGCATTGCGTGGTGTGGTCTTTTGATGGCAGTGTTTAAATCTTTGGGGTTGATGCTGATCCTTATTTTGTCTTTGTTCTTCTTGACTGCTGCGACCATGGTGGAGACCCAGGAGGGGGGGTCATTGACAGGGGCTACTGAATTACGCCCAGTGTTTCCATTCTGTCTTGTTCAGCTTTGACGTGGTCCTTCATTGCGTGCGGGATTCAGTGAGGAGAACGAACGACAGGTATGACTTCCTTGTCGGTTACAATGCTGTATTCTGTCTGAAGCTTGCCCAGCTGGTTATCAAACAGATCTTTGTATTGTTTGAGTAGTTGTTGGGTGGAACTTTGAGAGGTCGGCAGCTGGTACACAGTTTTGCCGAAGAAGACTAGGTTCATGCTACGTTCAAGACTAGACACGCATCAATACCCAGAAGGAGGGGCACTTCCCCTCTAACGATGAAAAATTCTAGATTGTAAACTTGAAACGCTAGATGGCATTGTAATGTGACTGTATCATCTGGTTGTAACTCTTGAGGGCGCCAATGTAGGATTCGACCGTCTCACCCTCTTGTTGGCGACCGGAAAAAAACTTGTGGTGCTCCATGAAAACGTTAGTGACAAGTTGGCACAGGTCTCTGAACTTTCGGAGAAGGCAGGCGGGGTTTCTGATGGACTCTGCCGGGGACACAACATGTGTTACCGCATCGGTATGTTCTGGGGTGTAGTAGAAATCCTGTGCCCCAAGGGCATCCTCTGTGCCCGCTACATTGAGGAGAATTGAATCAAAGGTGCGGGGAGCAGCTCCAGGGTGGGCAGCATCTATGAAAATTCCAAATTTCACTTCGAAGGTGCGCCAACGTTCGGCAAATTCGCTGTCGAACACCAAAGGATCTGGTTTACGGAAAGAACCTGCCAAGGCTCGATTGTAAAAAAATAAACTAAAATAAATTCAGGCAAAAGAGTTGGAGATGTGGCTCAAGACTCTGACACCGTGTTTATGAATGATCCACAGCAACACACATGGTGAAGAACAATCTTTATTCCACAGGCAGACAGGAACATTCAAATAGCCAGCCATTCTCACTTAGCTCTGCTGGCTTGTGAGAGAGAGACCATGTAAAGGGTGGCATGCACATATGTGTAGTGGAGATTATAAATGGCATGGGTTAATAAGGGTTAATCTATAATATATAAAATACATTCCCCAATATATATAACAGAAGAGCTTGGATCAGCTGAGTCATGCTGGTGGGAGCTGGAACAATGAAGAATTGGAAACATCTCTCCTTAGACTGACCAATGCTGCATGTTGTTTTTAGCAAGAGACAAACAGTGCTGAATCCATGAGCTGTGCACATTGGACATCAATAGTTTGGTGACTCCTTATTAACTGGAGGCTGCTCTGTAGTTTATTGACCGCTGGACCTGTGTAAAGCCAGGAAGTTTTTCAGAGACTAATGCTATTTCATCAAATTGTTCTCCTCATTTGGAAAGAAGCTGGCCGTGGCATGCTTAGTACATTCTTCCTTAGTAGCCTGGAAGGATGATGGTGGTAATGCCTATGACTGCCATTGACCTGCTGGTCCAAATGATGAGATCCATGAGGCGGCAGAGGCCAATGACTTCCTAAATTGACTGCCCAACACTCCTGAATTGCTGCTGCTTAAACAAGTTGAGCATCAGTGTATAAGCCCTGAGTGGGAAAAGAGCTCAGTGGAGATGGCCTCATCAAGCCTGGAGCTGGGTCTGGTACATTTCACCTCCATCTACCTGATCAGGTTGGAAGTTGTGTGAATGGTGCTTTGTAACTGTGTTGAATGGGAACAGAGATTTTGAGACTGGTTTTGGTCAGATTAGTCTCTCAATTTTAGTCGGGGTCTCTCGTTCTCAGTCCCTGTCACTTTTTTTTGGTAATGGTCTCTCGGTCACAGTCTCAAATTCGCAGTTGTGGTCTCTAGGACTTAAGTTCCCGGTCCCAATCTCTATTCCACGGTTGTGGTCTCTATTTCTCGGTCGTAGTCTCTCATTCTTGGTCCTGATATCTCGTTCTCAATCCCATTCCCAAGTTCGCAGTCATGATCACGAGCTCTTGATCGTGGTCTCCCATTTTCAGTCATGAACTCTTAGTTTAATTTAGTTTAGAAATACAGCGTGGAAACGGGGCCTTCGGCCAATTGGGTTAACGCTGACCAGCAATCACCCATACACTAGTTCTATCCTACACATTAGGGGCAATTTACACAAGCCAAGTAACCCACAAACCTGCACATCTTTAGAATGACGAAAAAAACCAGAGCACCCAGAGAAAACACATGTGGTCACACGGAGAACGTGCAAACTCCATACAGACAGTATCCATGTTCAGGATCAAACCCGGGTCTCTGGTGCAGAAGGCACCAAACTCTACCGCTGCGCCTCTGCATTAAACCCCACTCTCAGTAGTGTTCTCCCATTTTCGGTCCTGGTCGCTAGCTTGTGGTCTCTCAGTCTTGGTCTCAGCCTGTCTTGATTGAGAACTTGCCAACTGGAGAAATACAAGGAATGTATTCCTGTACAAGTTCAAGGCTGCCACAGAATTCTTTGCAGCTGCAATGGCCCTACCTGGTTGCTTAAGCTATTCTTTTTATAATACTCAAAATCACCTTGAAATGTTTTTATGCAATAGAAACAGATACTTAATTTTACTTCGGAGTCACGTGAGTGACTACGTGAAGAACCCCGTACAACCGCACGTGTGTCCGGGAATGAATCTAGAAACACTCCTACAGCAGGAGTTGGGTCAGCATGGGTTAATGTGAGAGCTCGCGTCAGCAGTAAAGTTTATGACAGTGTCAGCCTATTGGAGAGGCTGTGCCAGCAGCACCTTTGCATAGGGCTGCTTCATGGGGATGCCAGGTTATGGCAGTGCCAGTCTATTGCAAAGGCTGTGCCATCAGTACCTTTGTTCAGGACTGCTCCAGGGGGATGCCAAGTTATGGCAGGCTAGCCTATTGGAGAGGCTGTGCCAGCAGCACCTTTGCTCAGGGCTGCTCATAGGGATGCCAAGTTATGGCAGGCTAGTCTATTGGAGAGGCTGTGCCAGCAGCACCTTTGCTCAGGGCTGCTTCATGAGAATGCCAAATCTATGGCAAATACTGGCCTATGGGAAAGGCCATGCCAGCAGCACCTTTGTTCAGGGCTGCTTCATGGGCGCCAGCAGTACCTTGTTCAGGGCTGCTTCATGGGAATAGGCTGCTTAGTAGGGTATTCCATTTACAGTGATCATGGGGGATGAGGAGGCAATGCTAGGATAAGGCAATATAACAGAATGATGACAAAAAAGCATTCAAAGAGGACTATTCACAATTCAAAAACACTGGTTATGAATGCGCTAAAATCCACTGTTAAGTCTCAAACTATATTTGAGAAATTGGGCTCCTCTATCCAGTTAGATTAAGTTCCTATCAAATAGACTTGTTAGGACATTGGGATTTACCTTTAGCTATTCAATTGCCTGTTGATGCCAGCCTGGGCAACAAATTGCAGTCAATAGACTCCTGTAACAGCTTTGTTGTTATAAAACAGCTTTCTAGTCGTTAGACTAATTGGTAATAGTATAGATGGGATTCCGCTGTGCAAGTAGGAGAACTGTTATCTTGCTAAATTGTTAACAATAAAGTGCCATGGAGGTCATTGTTAACCCAACTTGTTATCACAACTTGTTATCACCAGCTGAAGTTAATAAAGTCACAATGATGGACAAACAGTATTCATTACTGCTCCAGTAATCGTTAGGTAAATATTTGATTATATTGCAAAATGTTGCTAATGGCCCTAAATAGGACATTGTGCCAGCAGCGCCTTGTAGCAGGCCTGCTTAATGTCTCCCTCATGTAGGAGGAGAGCATGCCATGTCAGTATTAGTCTGACGCCGGGTCCATGGCAAAGTCGGCGTATTGCTGAAGCCGCGCCAGCAGCACCTTGTAACAGGGCTGCTTAATGGCTCCCCCATAAAAGAGGAGAGCATGCGGGATCAGTATAGTCTAACGCCGAGTCTGAGGGTATAGCCGTTGCGCATGCCCAAGGAATGCAGGGCACGTGCCAGAGGTCTATGCCAGGCAGCAAGGTTGCCATCCCAAACACATATGCAGTGAACACCGCTATCAGGGGGACATTAGAGCTGGCCGCCGAATCTTCTATTCAGGTAAGACCTTTCCATAGGCGAAACCTGGAGGACGAAGCACAAGCTATTGGAACGAGGTTTCATAGTTTCGGCGACAAAGCACCCCACGTCTTCATCGGCAGTAAGTGGTTCACTGAAGTTGGTGGCAGCATGAAAGCTGGCCAGAGGTTCCACGCACTCTATCTGTGCAAGTCTACAATTAAGGGACCACTTACAACTTGGTAAGATGTACACTTAGTTATACATTACAAATGATTGAGACATTATCATCTACTTTGAGGGTCTAACCATGTAAAAATGGACAATACTAGCATTCCAAGCAGGTTAGAATTTGGCAGGCTCAGTATAAGGGCCAAGATTGTCTTGCAAGACTGGCTCAGAAATCGGGCCACAGTTGCCATTTACGGCAGACATGAAATTGCGAATATCATCTCGAGTTTGGAGGTGGAGCAGACTTGCATGACGTACCAATTCTTCTTTTATTGGTATCAACTATCTATAGACCCTATGGGCATTGTATGGGTTAAAGAGTGATTGAGCAAATATGCATATCGGTATGCTCAGCTTCATGTTGATACATGATGATGGTGGCATATGTTAGTCATGTGGGTGCAATCAGTTAAAAGCCCCGGAATGGTTACATAATCTTTGCCACAGGAGAATCATCAAATATAGGTCAATGGCAACACAGAATTGGTGTTGAATCACACCGTATTATGAAACTCTGGTTAAAAGGAACACCAAATATAGATATGTTGTTTTTCATGCTTGTTCACAGGTTGCAAAATATGTGGCATAACAGTGGCGAAAGATACATTCTCGCTTAAAGGAGAAGGAAGGTCTTTTATGGCTCCTTCCATTTTGCTTCATCAATCGAGGCTTCAAATAAAGTCATTAAGAGGCCGCTTTAGGTTCCTATTGTGTGATTGTCTTATGCAAATTAATTCCCGATTTGTCGGGAATAATAATATAACCTTATATGGTTATTTTAAACGTAACTTTGCTGGTTCAGCCTGAGGCTTGGGAAATCAGCCATTGCATGATAAACTCAAATTATGTTCTGCAGATTTAATAAACTGCCCTAAGGCTTAGGTTGTTACATCTATCCTTCGATGTGTTCAAAGTGCTTGGATAGCACCAACACGCAGGACTTTTCTTTTCCAGGAGATGAAGGAGTTTGTTTTATGCTCATGTTACATTGAAAACGGTATAAATTGCTAACGTTTGGAGTTCATGTTAAATGATCTTTTGTTAATTATTGAGTTGTACGGCCATTAACTGTGTCAACGTGCTTTCTCATTAAGTTGGCTGTAGCAAACAAGACCCGCTCCGTCGGGTTCACACCGGATATCAAGTTGTAGGATATCTTCAACACAAGGTCTCCCAGGACCAGTACAATGCCATGTGGGATGTTGACATTTGTGAACACTATTTTACCAGGAGGCTCCAGCTACATCCTTAAATTGGCTGGAATTCATTAGGTAGTTATCCTTCTGCTGCTGGTTTAGCGCAGCAGGTTCAGTCACTACGTAATTGTGACGGTACATAGAAACATAGAAATTAGGTGCAGGAATAGGCCATTCGGCCCTTCGAGCCTGCACCGCCATTCAATATGATCATGGCTGATCATCCAACTCAGTATCCCGTACCTGCCTTCTCTCCATACCCTCTGATCCCCCTAGCCACAAGGGCCACATCTAACTCCCTCTTAAATATAGCCAATGAACTGGCCTCCACTACCTTCTGTGGCAGAGAGTTCTAGAGACCCACCACTCTCTGTTTGAAAAAAGTCCTTCTCATCTTGGTCCTAAAGGATTTCCCCCTTATCCTTAAGTTGTGACCTCTTGTCCTGGACCACCCCAACATCGGGAACAATCTTCCTGCATCAAGCCTGTCCAACCCCTTAAGAATTTTGTAAGTTTCTATAAGATCCCCTCTCAATCTCCTAAATTCTAGAGAGTATAAACCGAGTCTATCCAGTCTTTCTTCATAAGACAGTCCTGACATCCCAGGAATCAGTCTGGTGAAGCTTCTCTGCACTCCCTCTATGGCAATAATGTCCTTCCTCAGATTTGGAGACCAGAACTGTACGCAATACTCCAGGTGTGGTCTCACCAAGACCCTATACAACTGAAGTAGAACCTCCCTGCTCCTATACTCAAATCCTTTTGCTATGAAAGCTAACATACCAATCGCTCTCTTCACTGCCTGCTGCACCTGCATGCCTACTTTCAATGACTGGTGTACCATGACACCCAGGTCGCGCTGCATCTCCCCTTTTCCTAATCGGCCACCATTTACATCTGTAAATAATAATATATAACATTATGTTATAAATACTTGAGCAGACCAGAAGGGGGTCAGGTCTCAAAATAGTCACAGACATGCCAGGGGACCTTTGATAATGTAAGCAAACATATATACAACAATACGTCAAGGTCACCAAGAGCCTTCAAGGTTCTGAACTAGCAATGTTGTTAGTCACAAAAAACTTGGAAGAACGTATTTGTTCAGGTCACTCCAGATGATAAAACGGAGTTTGCGTTATGTAGGAATGGATTCTGATTCCAGATCTCATTCCACCAGGGCTGCTACAACATCAGCAGCAAGGGTATTTGCGTTCCGCTGAGTCACATCGTTACGGCTGCAGCATGGTCAACGAACGAATCTCCAAACATTTATAATAACCCATTGCTGAACCAGGGGTATTTGTTAACTCTATTTATGTTCTGGTTATACTTTCCATCTGGGTGAGATGGAAATATTATTACTTCATTTAAACAGCATCAGCATGTTTTAAATCTATGTCATGACTGTATGCATTATGAATGTTTTCCCTTCATTTGTCAATGAAGCAGCTGTGGTTGCGTATACTCGTTTCACATGGCATGAAATCACAGAGCTTTGAAATCTTCACGTAGTCACTCACGTGATTCCGAAGTAAAATAATAAGATTAAACGAGAACCTATCAGTTTGAAGTTTGATCTTTACTTTATGAGGAGTTACGATGAGGGATTACGAGCCCTCTGCTCCCAACCCTCATAAATATCATCTGGTAGTTCTAGTCTTTTGTTTCTTACTATTATACTTCAGTCACTATTACCTGTGATTTCACACTGTTGCTTTGAAGATTGACGCACGTGCGGCTGTACGGGGCTCTTCACGTAATCCCTCATCGTAACGCCTCATAAAATAAAGATCAAACTTCAAACTGGTAAATTCTCATTTAATCTTAAACCCCTGTCTCACTGTGCGAGTTGGCCCACGAGTGACCCCGAGTTTTCACTCGTGGTGATCACGTAGCGGGAACGTCGGAACTCGCACGAGCAACTTATCGACTCGTGGCGCTAACGGCAGGTACTCGGGAAACTTGTTAACTCGTGAAAAAAATCAAACATGTTTGATTTTTTCCACGAGTCAAATTAACTGTTCAAGTGTAAAATGGAAACATTTAAACTCGTTGTAATAACGTAGTGGCCCCGTGCGTTTATCTTAGTGTCTCGTGAGTGTACCGTGGCAACTTTAATAATCTGTTCTTTTGCTCGTAAGACTGAACCAAAGATAGACACAAAATGCTGGAGTTTATAACTCAGCGGACCAGGCAGCATCTCTGGAGAGAAGGAATAGAGTCGAGACCCTTCTTCAGACTTTCCTTCGCTCCAGAGATGCAGCCTGTCCCGCAGAGTTACTCCAGCATTTCGTGTCTATCTTCGGCCTTTCTGCCACTTGTCCCCGTGGCTTCACTCTGTCTCAATGAACGGCTTAAAGATCTGCCATAGGGGCAAGTCTGGGGTGGTCGGTGGGATGTGTCCACGTGTGATGCTCCATCCACCCCCCCGGGGCCGAGAGTGTGGGATTGGGAAGGAACTGCAGATGCTGGTTCACACCGGAGATAGACACACACAATGCTGGAGTAACTCGGCGGGACAGGCTGCATCTCTGGAGCGAAGGAATGGGTGGCATTTCGGGTAAGTCTGAAGAAGGGTCTCGACTCTATTCCTTCTCTCCAGAGATGCTGCCTGGTCCGCTGAGTTGTGTGTGTGTGTGTCTCTCTCCCTCTCTGTCTATCTGTGTGTATCTGTGTGTGTGTCTGATGTCGGGTCCCGGTGGCCGCTCAAAGTCATCCGAGCTGCCTCATTCCTCTGAAGTGGTGACCAGCTGCTGTCTGTGTGTATCTCTCTCTCTCTGTGTGTGTGTGTGTGTGTGTGTGTGTGTGTGTGTCTCTCTCTCCCTCTCTGTCTATCTGTGTGTGTGTGTGTGTGTACTGTCGGGTCCCGGTGGCCGCTCAAAGTCACCCGAGCTGCTTAATTCCTCTGAAGTGGTGGCCAGCTGCTGTCTGTGTGTATCTCTGTGTGTGTGTGTGTGTGTGTGTGTGTGTCTCTCTCTCTCTCCCTCTCTGTCTATCTGTGTGTATCTGTGTGTGTGTCTGATGTCGGGTCCCGGTGGCCGCTCAAAGTCACCCGAGCTGCCTCATTCCTCTGAAGTGGTGACCAGCTGCTGTCTGTGTGTATCTCTGTGTGTGTGTGTGTGTGTGTGTGTGTGTGTGTGTGTGTGTGTGTGTGTGTGTGTGTGTCTGCTGTCGGGTCCCAACGGCCGCTCAATGTCAGTCACCCGGGCTGCTTCCTTTTTTAAAATTATTTAAAATAGAGATCCATTGCAAAAAAGTATTTAAAAACATAAAAAAACAAGAAATGCTTGGTAGAATGCGCATTTTCCCATTGTAGGTCATATCAATAGATGCGGCCGCGCTGAAATAACTCAAAACCACAGGATGGAGATGTATTTTAACATTGTTGCTTTATTAAACCATACCTTCATTCACGGTTGGCTCAAGAGTAACGGGAGAGGAACTTGCTAACTCGGGAGAGGAACTTGCAACATCGCAGCAATTACATACCCGTGGGAACTCGGCCACACACTTGATCATACACTTGCAGTCTCGTGCGCAGCCACGAGTCTATCACTCGGGGTACCTCGTGGGTCAACTCGCACAGTGAGACAGGGGCATTACTATTTTAACACATTGACTGGAAGGGCAAAATAATGCCCTTCCAATTTCAAAAGGCTTTAATCTGACCTTTTTTCTGTTATTCATTGTGATCTTTTCTTGACATTGGATGCATAGAAAATTGTCTGCAACATCCGGCAAGCTAGGGGATGTGCAAAACCAACATTAAAACAAAATCTGCAGTAATTTAAATCAATAGCGACTGATTGAAGGCAAAAGAAAAGTGAACATCAAAACCAAAAGTGCACAGAGTGTCAATTGCTGTAGTGTGCAGAAAGTGGGAGAGATTAATTGAGGAGGAATGCATTAGATTCTTTGTGAGCAGATTATTTGGATGCCTGTGAATGAATCTGAACTTCGATCTATAAACATCATCAAAACCCGCGCTCCTCCTTGTCTTATGATGCCTACAGGGCAACTGCACCCAATTAGCCTTCAGGCCAGTTATTAAATGAGCTTTCTTACACTGAAGGTCAAACCATTTTGTGATTTCTCTGTGTGATTCTGTGCGACAGCTGTGTAGAAACAATGGTGATCGTTTGCTTAGAAGATTCTGAGGGTCTGAGGAAAAATAATTGCAATTGAGTATTTCGCAGTCATCGCAAATCCAGCAATCACTTTGCACATAAGCCCTTTAGTAATTTTTCAAACATACTATATACTTATCATTGCGCACAATTATGGCATTTACTGTCCTATGTGCAGAATCCATAGTATTGTGAATTTTCAACAGGAGCTTTATTATAGATAATTGTTGGGATCTAACCAAAGACTGGAGAAACAGAGGACATCATGGAGAATGAGGACTGGGGAAGGTAAAGAAGCACAGCAATGTCCAGGATTGTTTAGAAAAGAACTGTAGATGCTAGTATATACTGAAGATAGACACCTGGAGTAACTCAGCAGGTCAGGCAGCATCTCTGGAGAAAAAGGATGGGTGACAATTTGGTTCAAACTGAAAGTATATTGAGGGAACTGAAGGTAAGAAAAGGCCAGAACAAAGCGGAGCTGGCAACAGATGAGCAAGGAAGGGTGGATTGGCCCATATGTGGCTGGTGAAGAAGTGATGAGAAAGGGATAGAAGGATGCGAATGGAGAGAACGAGAGTGAGACCACAGTCAAATTAGAGGAACAGTACTTCATAATTCGCTTGGGCAGCTTACCACCCAATGGAATGAATATCGATTTCTCTTATTTCAAGTAACCCTTGCATTCCCTCACAATGCCGCACTTCATATTACGTTTAAGTAGCCTACATGCCTGTGGTACGAATGTTCCAATTTCATGTAACCCACTCTCCTAAGGTAGTGAGCTTAGGAACATGATGTCAAGACAATAAGTCTGAAGAAGGTTCTCAACTCGAAACATCGCCTATTCCATCTCTCCATAGATGCTGCCTCACCCGTTGAGTTCCTCTAGCATTTTTGTCTAACTACATCCGCAATGTCAGCATGACGAAGGAGTTAATTATCGACTTCAGGAAGCATGATGGAGTACATGTCCCAATCAGCATCAATGGTACCGAAGTGGAAATGGTTGAGAGCTTCAAGTTTTTTGGTGTTAATATTACCAATGATCTGTGGTGACCAACCACATTGAAGTGGCAGCTAAGAAAGCACACCAACACATTTACTTCCTGAGGGGACTGTGGAGATTTAGCATAATCATTCTTCCTACCCTCTCCACTTATCTGTTTCTATCAATTACCTACCAATCTCTACTTCAACACTCACCTCTCCCTTCCTCTACCTGGTTCCATTTGCTTGGTTCCATAATTGATTCCCCACCCCAATTATCATCTACCAGCACATGTCTCATCCTTCCCTCTTATTTCGACATACTTGACATCTTCCCTCTCTATTCTCATTCCTGACGCAGGATCTTGCCCAGAAATATCGACCATTCCCTTTGCCTCCACAGATGCTGCTCAAGTTCTTCCAGAAAACATAGAAACATAGAAATTAGGTGCAGGAGCAGGCCATTCGGCCCTTCGAGCCTGCACCGCCATTCAATATGATCATGGCTGATCATCCAATTCAGTATCCTGTACCTGCCTGTTCTCCATACCCTCTGATCCCTTCAGCCACAAGGGCCACATCCAACTCCCTCTTAAATATGGCCAACGAACTGGCCTCAACTACCTTCTGTGGCAGAGAATTCCACAGATTCACCACTCACTGTGTGAAAAACGATTTTCTCATCTCGGTCCTAAAAGACTTCCCCCTTATCCTTAAACTGTGACCCCTTGTCCTGGACTTCCCCAACATCGGGAACAATCTTCCTGCATCTAGCCTGTCCAACCCCTTAATTTTGTAAGTCTCTATGAGATCACCCCTCAATCTTCTAAATTCCAGTGAGTACAAGCCAAGTCTATCCAGTCTTTCTTCATATGGAAGTCGTGCCATCCCAGGAATCAGTCCGGTGAATCTTCTCTGTACTCCCTCTATGGCAAGAATGTCTTTCCTCAGGTTAGGAGACCAAACCTGTATGCAATACTCCAGGTGTGGCCTCACCAAGACCCTGTACAACTGCAGTAGAACCTCCCTGCTCTTGTACTCAAATCCTTTTGCTATGAATGCCAACATACCATTCACTTTCTTCACAGCCTGCTGCACCTGCATGCCTACTTTCAATGACTGGTGTACCATGACACCCAGGTCTCGCTGCATCTCCCCTTTTCCTAATCGGTCACCATTCAAATAATAGTCTACCTTCTTGTTTTTGCCACCAAAGTGGATAACCTCACATTTATCCACATTATACCGCATCTGCCATGCATTTGCCCACTCACCCAGTCTATCCAAGTCATCCTGCATCCTCCTCACAGCTAACACTGCCCCCCAGCTTCGTGTCATCCGCAAACTTCGAGATGTTGCATTTAATTCCCTCGTCCAAATCATTAATGTATATTGTAAATAGCTGGGGTCCCAGCACTGAGCCTTGCGGCACCCCACTAGTCACTGTCTGCCATCCTGAAAAGGACCCGTTCACTCCTACTCTTTGCTTCCTGTCTGCCAGCCAGTTCTCTATCCACATCAATACTGAACCACCAATACCGTGTGCTTTAAGTTTGTATACCAATCTCTTGTGTGGGACCTTGTCGAAAGCCTTCTGAAAGTCCAGATACAACACATCCACTGCTTCTCCCTTATCCACTCTACTAGTTACATCCTCAAAAAATTCAATAAGTTTATTTATTTTTCTTTATAAATGTACGCCTGTCTGCTTAAGGAGCTGCAGTGAGGTTTGGAGTTGAATACATCAAAGCCTTGTGGAGTTTCATTCACCAAGACATGGAGAGCTATTATTTGGGTTTCGATCTCCAGTCTGCAGGAGGTTAACTTCAAAAGCCTGAGGCACTGAATAGACAGAGCCATGAAGCATAACTACATGGGCATGCAGAGATAATGAACATGCTGGTCCTAGTAAATACTTTGATATATTAGATAACACCAGGTTAACAAAATACAGCACTAATTTAGAAGGAATATGAATTGTAAAAATAAAGTTCTCAAATCAAATCAACTGGCGCTGACATCAGGTAATGGTGCCCTGATGCAGTTGGCATAGCTGTGGAACTGGTTCCCTGATGAACCATGCCTGACAACCACAATGCAGTTCAATCGCTGCCTTTTAACTGTCTCTGTAGATAGGATGGATGGGCTATCAGTAAGCCCAAGCAGCCTGCCACTGATATCTCCATTTTCTTGTTCACCCTCAATGGCAGAGACCCATTTTCATAGAAACATAGAACATAGAAAAATAGGTGCAGGAGTAGGCCATTCGGCCCTTTGAGCCTACACCGCCATTCAATATGATCATGGCTGATCATCCAACTTGGTATCCCGTGCCTGCCTTCTCTCCATACCCCCTGATCCCTTTAGCCACAAGAGCCACATCCAACTCCCTCTTGAATATAGCCAATGAACTGGCCTCAACGACCTTCTGTGGCAGAGAATTCCAGAGACTCGCCACTCTCTGTGTAAAGAATGTTTTCCTCATCTCGGTCCTAAAGGAATTCCCCCTTATCCTTAGACTGTGACCCCTTGTTCTGGACTCCCCCAGCATCGGGAACAATCTTCCTGCATCTAGCTTGTCCAACCCCTTAAGAATTTTGTAAGTTTCTCTAAGATCCCCCCTCAATCTTCTAAATTCCAGTGAGTACAAGCTGAGTCTATCCAGTCTTTCTTCATATGAAAGTCCCGACATCCCATCAGATCCTATCCTATCATTCTGAAGAGATTCGATCCTATCAGTGTTGTCTGTGACAGAGATTGTATGTTCTCCCTGTAACCGCACAGGTTTACTTCGGGTGCTCCAGTTTCCTGCCACATTCCAAAGACATGCAGGCTTGTATGTTTATTGGCTTCTGTAAATTGTCCCATGGGTGAAGTGTAGGATAGAACTAGTGTACGGGTGATCATTGATCAGCGTGGACTTGGTGGGCCGAAGGGCCTGATTCCACGCTGTACCTCTAAACTAATTTAAACCAACTGAGAAGGAAAACTGTAAACAGTTTCCGTAGCTTGCATATGTTTAGAAACAAATTCACACTGATGGTATTAAGTTTCGTTAGAACGTGCAGGTGTAAAGACGCAGTTAAAATTGGTAAGATTAATACACATTAAGCAACACAAGATATGTTGCAGCCTTCCACTTTAAGTGGCATTGATAAGCATATTTGAATTGATAATAAGGTGGTTGCACAGCCTGTGTGAGAAAACACTCCACTAGCCTGCAAAACCTCCAGGAATGTTCACTGTTGTTGTCAGTTGGAAGGAAGTACATGAATTGAAAAATTTTAAGAATTTGCTGTCTAGGACACATCATTGTTGATTAGTACAGGTGTCAGAGAGTATGGGGAGAAGGGGGGGGATGGGGTTAGGAGAGAAAGATAGGTCAGCCATGATTGAATGGCGGAGTAGACTTGATGGGCCAAATGGCCTAATTCTACTCCTATTCCTTATCACCTTATGGGCACTGACCTCCCCACCATTGAAGAAATCTGTAGGAGGTGCTGCCTCATAAAAACAGCCAATATCATCAAAGACGCACACCACCCTGACCACGCTCTCTTATTCGCTCTTAATATTGGCAAGAAGGTACAATAGCCTGAAAACCGTGTTCAAGAATAGTTTCTTCATTGCAACCATTAGGCTCTTATAACACTGCACAACATGAAACTGAGCCACTAGGAACTGCTATGTCTGAATCGTGGGGTGCATTAAGGACTTAGTGTTTTTTTGTAGCATTAGGATAGTTAATTTAGCTCATTCGGCCCATCAAGTCTACTCTGCCATTCAATCATGGCTGATCTATCTCTCCCTCCTAAACCCATTCTCCTGCCTTCTCCCAATAACCTCTGACACCTGTCTATGTTAGTATGTTAAACTCGCAGAGAACTCCAGTTGAGGCAGTAGAGTATGGGCAGTCTGATTTGGAGCAGGATCAATGGCATTTATTGGCATGGAGATATGTTGGTTACCTTCTCTCCTTTCTGAGGTCCTGCCTAGTTCATGACAATGCCATTCTGCTACTAGATGTGAAAAACCTGACAGTAAGATTAACATATGCCATAATGTTACTTCGCCATTCTGAAGACCATTGTGCGTATTTCCTCTTTAATGCACTTTTAATCATCCTGAGCATACCGAGGATCTCAGATGTGACAATTAAAATGCGGCCATTGTTACATCAAGAACATCTATGAATCTGTAACATTAATCGTAAGTATAAGGGCTAAAACGGTCAAAATTTACTACTGACTGAACCAAGCGAAAGCCTGGATTAGCAGAGTTTATTTCATTGCCCACTTCTATCAGATCTGTTCTTAAAGCAATCCCAAATGCCAATTTAAGTTTTGCTATCTATATGCATTTATCATTATTTATGGGTGTAAAGCCTTAGCCCTCCCAGCACTGATGCTTGTGTTAAAAGGCCGGGCACACTCTGTATGTGAGCTCTCTTTGTACATTTGTATTCCATCAGGTCTGCAACGTGATCTCTCTGGAGATAGGATCACTGACATTCTGTAATGAGATGGCAGCAATAACCTTTCTCAATGTAGAATGTTCAATAAACTCGCCAATGTGTGAGAAATTGTGCTCAGGTTTACGCCTTTTATGGCAGTTGATGGGACGTACATTAGCACCAACCACCATTAAATCAACAGACTGAAGCCTCTGATATGATTACAAGCCAGTGGAGAGAACACATTGTTACAGATTTAACAAAATCCCCGGCTTGATTTATCTGCGGGGAAGCACAGGAATGCTAATTTAAAGGCCTTATTTGGATTTTGCTCTTGCTACAAACAATAGAAAAACACTTCTGCCTTAAGATGCAAATCATATGAGCCTGTGGTGTGGGGATGGGATAGAGGTGGGTGTGGGGGAAAGAGGTTGTAGATCAGACATTGCATTAGATCTGCATTGCATTAGATCAAAATGCGTGATTTCAGAGGGGGTGTACTATTAGTAAAGGCTGTTTATGCAACTGAATTGAAAATGTACTAAAGAAGCTTATTAAATATTGTCACAGTGAGGTTAAATGGAAATTTACAGTTACAGAAACTTATCAAGCACCTCCAAAACCCATAGCCTTTATCACCCAGAAGGATAAGGACGGTGGGTGCTTGGGAACTCTACAAAAGGACACAATGTGCTGAAGTAACCCCGTGATTCAGGTAGCATCTCTGGGGAACATGGAAAGATGATGTTTCGGGTCTGGACCTCCTTCAGGCTGATTGTGGGGGGGGGGGGGGGGGGGGGGGGGGGGGGGATAAGCTGGCAAACACAGGACTTTAATATTCTTTAATACTACAAATTTACACAATTCTGCTGTTTTGCACTGGTCATTGCATTTACTGTGGTACTTATTACTATGCATACTACTTGCGTAACGAGTTTCATGTATACAATTAATTTTATTGGACCCTGTATATGACAATAAGCTAATCCGAACCTAAATATTTTAAAATACTGTTTAGTTCAAAGTAATAAAGAATTATGCTTATTTGTTTATTATTATGTTATATTTAAGCTGCCACTTTAAAACTCATGTAGATTCCAATTCTTATTTCAAACTCCATAAAAAAAATGCTAAACTTTCACCAGTTATTTGACTGTCCGGCCTGCTTAAAGGCAGTCGGGTAGAAATTAAACTCTGCAGCTCCAGGGTAATTGAGCACCGTGAATTCAGTTTGAATAAAAATTGGGAAATTACTCAATGGATCGTAAAGCACATGATTTTCCCTTTAAGAAGCATTTAAGAAGTAACCAGACTTGAATCTCAAGTAATAAAATACTTTTGACCTAAACAAGACCTGCAAAGGGATTAGTCTGCACACAATGGTGGCATGCACATAGTGGGCTGAAGGGCCTGTTTCTGTGCTGTATGGCTTATGTTCCCAGCTAGTAATGTAAGAGGATTTCAGTCATAGAGTCATACTGGTCATTAGGCCCAAACTCATCTGTGCAGAACAAGATGCCCCTTACTAGTTTGTTTCCTGTGCCTGAGCTTGACCCAGATCTTTCTCAACCTTTCTGTCCATGTGCATATACCTGTCCAAATGTCTTTCAAATATTGTTATTGTACCTATCTCAACTGCTTCTTCCATATTCCCACAACCCTCTGTGTATTTTAAAAAAGGTTACCCTCGGGTTTCTATTAAATCTTCCCCCTCTCACTTTAAACCTATGCAGTCTAGTTCTAGGGGGTGGTGCATACTTCCTGCCATTTACTCTGGACTTCTGTCTTGCATGAACTTGGGGTTCCCAATACCATCTGAAATACTCCTTCTCCACTTGAGCAGTTACAGACCAGGGAATCCCAAGAGTCAGTAGAAATGTTGCATTCTTTCAATGGGCAGCTCAGTGGCACAGCGATAGAATTTACTGCCTTACATTGCCAGAGACCCAGGTTCGATCCTGACTATGAGCGCAGTCTGTACAGAGTTTTGACATTCTCCCTGTGACTGCGTGGGTTTTTCCGGGTGCTCCGGTTTCCTCCCACACACCAAAGATGTACAGGCTTGTAGGTTAACCGGCTCTGTGAATTGTAAGTTGTCCCTAGTGTTTGGGATAGCGCTAGTGTATGGGTTGATCACTGGTCGGCGCAGACCTAAAGAGCCAGCTTCCATGCTGTATTTCTAAAGTCAAAAAACTAAAGTAAAGTCAAAGAAGCTGTAAGCATACCCTTAATCTTTTGCTTTGTTCACCCAGTAATTTTTATTGTGAAATTAAAAAATAAATTTGCGTCCATCCGCGCCGGCGCAGTGGGGGAAGCTGGTGACCAACGACGCAAAATGACGCCGCGTCTCTGCGCGTGCGCAGTGGGCGGGATCAAATCACCGCCATTTTCAATGCATCGCCTCGATGCTCCGGGCCTAGTTTGGGTGAATGGGGCCGTGAAATATTGCGTTGCGTTGCGGGGAGGGGGAATCTGTTTGTTTTATATCGGGGGTGTTAAACTACCCGCGAAGGGTCCAATCCGACCCGCGGGCTGGTTTGAGGAGTTCCTGGTTCTCCGGGGGAGGGGAGGAGGGGGGAGGTGCGGTCCATCGGCTCCATCCGCGCCGTCGAAGCGTCGCCAGCGGGTCCCGTCCGCTGCTGGCTGTCAGTACTGGAGACTGTTCTCCCGTCGCCGGGCGGGAAGCGGGAAGGACTAAATCTGAAACCAGTCCTGGCAGCGGCCGTGACCCGACACAAGGTGCTGCTCAGGTCAGGTCCACCTCACCCGCCGGTACCTCGCCCCTCGCCTTTCTCATCACACGCCGCGGGCTCTCACCCCCCAACCTCTCCTTTCACACCTCCTCTCTCCCCCCCATCGTTTCTGGTCGGCGGCGGCGACGGCCGTAGTGCGGGATGACGGAGGGTCGGAGTGAATGACGGGCCCCGCACAGCAGCAGCAGTGGGGACGGCAGCTCCACCTCCCCCCGCATCCCGCCAGCCCTCACAGTGGCCGCTGCTTGCCACTCCGCCAACGACGACAACCGCTTTCAAAACAAACCCTCCCGCACGCCGAGGCTGGGAGGAGGGAGGGAGCGAGGAAAGAAGGGGGAGGCCCCCTTCTGCCGTCTGAAGCACCTGCACCGCTCGGCCCCGCACCTTCCTGTTGGCTGGCGGAGTAGGGGTGACGGTGGCGAGGAGTTCCCAACTGCCTCCCCCTTTGGTGGTGGCACATGGCAGTGGACAGGGATGGCCGAGGCTGCGGGGCGATGATGCCGGTGTTGTCCGAGGAACGCTGACCTTCCTTCCTCACCACCTCCTCTGCCCCTCCCCCTCTCTCTCTCTCTTGTACGCCCCCCTCCACCCCCTTATCCTGGGACCTCTCCTCTACACCCCACACTGATCCCTATTTCCCCCCTCTATTCAGTCCTCACTGACATCCCCTGTGCTCCCCTCCCCATCTACCACCCCCCTCTATTCATCCTGCACTGATCTCCCTATCCACCTCGCATTGATTCTCCTGCCACATCCACATCCATCCTACACTCGTCCCCCAATTCATCCTGTACTGACCCCCTTCCCATCCATCCTGCACTGCTCTCCCCCATTCATCCTGTACTGAACCACCCATTCATCCTGCACAGACCCCCCCCCCCGATCCACACTCTACTGACCCACTCCATTCATTCTGTACTGATCCCTCCATTCATCCTGTACTGATTCCCCCCCCCTCCATCCTGTACTGATCCCCCCCCCCATCCATCCCGTGTTCCCCCACTGACATCTCCCGCACTCTCCCCTCACAATTTTACCTACTCCAACCAACACACACTAATTCCCCTGCCTCAATCCATCCATTCCGCACCGATTGCCTTCTCAACCCCCCCCCCCCCCCCTCCCCCCCCCCCCCCCCCGCCATCTATCCCTCCTGCACATATTCACCCAGGCCACCCCCCCCCCCCCCCCCCCCCCCGACCCTCCTGCGCTGGAAATGTCTTCAGAGCGAACTTTGACAATGTTTGATAATGGAATGCAGTCAAATGTGTTTTATTTCCCAATGTTATTATTTGTTTTAATTCATAAAGATGGATTAATTAAATTGTGAACACGTGAAACATTAAAACCGCAGTGTTCAATTGTCACTGCCACTGTTGACACGTTATTATAGAATTTATTTTAACGGCAAATCAATGCTCTTAATATGTAGTATCAGTATTGTAGTTATTTATTGAGCAGCATTCACAACTATACGTTGGATTTATCCAGGTTTTACTTCTACAGTCAGACATATACATTCAGGAATTTGGTCAGGAGATATTTCAGGTATAATTTTAATGATAATTCTGAAGTGGGAATGATGGAAACAGCGTTTATCAAATTTTTTTAATAAATCTGGTGCGTACAAACTGGGTATCTTCATTGTTGTTCACAACACATTCATTTAATCTGAATGTCTGGTAATGTGGCGTTTTGACACCTTTAAACATATTTGCCAAAAGAACATTTGCTGCATTTGATGTCTGGCCATCTCTTGCCACTTAGTGTAATGTTTAACCTGTCAGATGGGTATAGTCGGTTTTAACAGCTATTATCATAAAATGCCTTTAGAAATTTCTTGCAACCTGTATATTTTGTTGTGGATAAATTATGTGGGAAGCGAGAGTATTTATGTGCCAATAGCAATAACGACCCATGCTATGGCCATGTCATGATAATTTTCGGTCCTTCACAGAAAACATCCTTGCATCAATGTGTAGTGTGCATGGTTAAGCATATATGTTACATTGGTCCAGCATTTATTGACACAGGTTGATCATACGCTGAATAATCCAACCACATTTTTGTTTGGAAGTGGAAAGAAATAATAGAATAAGGGAAGTGGGGGGTGGAGGGGAGTTCAGTCTATACTCACTAAATCCATCCCTGTGAAACGTTAGAGATGGTGATGGGATCTGGAAGCGGACCAATACATCTGTAAATAAAACTGGACAGACATCTTTTCATTTGTGCAATTAATTTTATTGTATTAATTTTAATATATTAATGTTTAAAATCCATGCATTGTAGGAAGAATATTTTACAGCCCATCTGTGGTCCTTAACCCCAACCCTAATACCTCAGGCTCGAGTCCACAGTGCTCGAAGAAACTGTCCAAGCCCGAGCAGGCTCGGGAGAAGCGGCAGCTGAGGTCGGCGTGCGAGCGTCATAATCCGCCTTCACCAACCTGCCGCTTGAGTGGCTCCTTGGGGTGACCAGCTGCTGCTTCTCTTGGTGCTGCTGGCGTGGTTACTTGTGCACCATTGCTGGATGTGGTGCTTCCTGGTGCTGGAGTGGTTACGTGTAGTTACTTGTGAACCCTGGAGTGCTGCTGGTGTGGTTACTTGTGCGCCCTGGGGTGCTGCAGCCTCTGTACCCTCTGCTAATTCTCCCCTTCCGACGTTGCTGCTCCTGTTGCCAGCCCCTGCTGTTTGTCGCCCCGGTTGCTAGAGCCGGGCAGCAACCAACGGACCAGGCTGCCAGCTGCCTTCAAACTAGGGAGCTACTGGTGGCCGCCACTCCTAGTACAAACTCACACTTCTGCCGGTACATGACCAGCGAGTCGGGCCTGAGCTGCCTCTTGGAGCTGGAGCGACGCACAATGTCAGGCGGGAGCCCCAGCTGCCCGCTCTGCTGGGGGCTGCCAGAGGCCAGGTAAGTCTTCATGCTGCTGCTGGCCCTGCTGCCGCTGCCTTCCTCGGAGACAGAGCTGCCCAAACCATTGGGCTCCACTTTGCACCCCCTCACCTTCTGGCTCTTCAAGTTCTTGGTCTTGTCGGCAGCCAGTCTCTCCACAGCACTCTGCCGACCCCGCCTGTCCCCCTCCATTTGACTGCGGAGGTAGCCGGGACCCTTGGACATGAGCCTGAACGGCAGAGAGATACTTGCCTCAGGTGGCATGCTTGCAGTGGGCGCGATCTTGCTTGGCATCTTATTTTGATCCAGCCAACGAGGACAAACACGTTTTCACATCCGCAAAGAAGGAAAGACCAGGACTTCCATGAGCAATGACAGGCTGTCTGCAATTACCTTCATCCACATTCACTATGATTTTGCCCATAACTTGGACAAAGCCTTGACTAGGTTTGCGCAGTTACATTCTTGGAAAATGGAACTGGAATACATGATTTATGGCTAAATGGCAATATATGCAGTGTACACGAGTGTCCGTCACCTGCATCACTATGCCAGGACTTCCATGAGCAATGACAGGCTGTCTGCCCTCGCCTTAATGCACATTCACTATGACTTTGCCCATGACTTGGACAAAGTGGTGAGTAGGTTTGCACAGTTACATTCTTGGAAAGCTATTTCATGTTGAGGTTGATGTGATGTGAAGTTGTTAGGTCAGGAGAACCATTAAAAGTGCACTGCACACACTAACACAAGTCCAACAGTAACATGCAATCAAATCAACACACAAAACATTTTCTTTACTGCAAAAACTTACAGTATTTTTTTTTGTGCAGTTTTTGCATGCTCCTTTATAACATTTTACATAACATTTTACAACAGTACAACTTGATTATTAAAACAAGGAAACAATTCTTAACTTAAAAAAAAAATGTATACAACAATTACCCCAAGCATCCCATTCCACCCACTCATTACTCTTGACTCGAACAAAATTATTTCTGAAATATTGGTCATACATTTTGTGCAAAAAGCTCCAAAATAAGGCTCAGAATGCACCAGAGAGCATCTAAAACCCCAGAGCTTTCAGGGCCCTTAAGCGGACCCTGGAACCCGGACATGAGGGGCTTCCTGCTTGCGATGTGCGCTGCGTGCACATTATTTCACACAACACTTTTGGAATCCTGTCATGTCACCACCCTTTTTGAAAAGCTTCGTACGGGCCTGCTACCAATCATTAGACCATTATCCACCCCTTACTGAATACTTTTCTGCAAAGTCAGTCCTCTGACACCAACTCCTACCATAGACTCTATCCAATGGTGATCAGCAGTTGCACAGATCCACTCCATGAAACTTTCTCCTCACCGAACCGTGTTCCTAAGATATATAGAAGTTAAGAGGTCATGTTGCAGTTATATAAGACGTTGGTGAGGCCACATTTAGAGTATTGTATTCAGTTCGGCGCCATGTTATAGGAGAGATGTGGTAAATCTGGAAATGGTACAGTGAATATTTACTTGGATGTTGGCAGGACTAGAGGGTCTGAGCTATAGGCAGAGGTTGAGTAGGCTGGGACTCTATTCCTTGGAGAGCAGGAGGATGAGGGGTGATCTGATAGAGGTGTATAAAGGAGGATAGATCCGGTAGATGCACAGTGTCTTGCCCAAAGTAAGAGAATCGAGGACCAGAGGACATAGGTTTGAGGTGAAGAGAAAAGATTTAATAGGAATCTGAGGAGTAACTTTTTCACAGAAACGGTGGTTGTGTATGGAACAAACTACCAGAGTAGATAGTTGAGGCAGAAACTATTGCAATGCATAAAAAAAACCATTAGACAGGTACATGGATAGCAGGTTTACAGGGATATGGGCCAAACGCAGGCACATGGTGCAGCGGTAGAGTTGCTGCCTTACAGCGCTTACAGCACCGGAGACCTGGGTTCGATCCTGACTACAAATGCTGTCCATACGGAGTTTGTACATTCTCCACGTGACCTGCGTGGGCTTTCTCCAAGATCTTCGGTTTACTCCCACAGTCCAAAGACGTACAGTATGTAGGTAAACTGGCTTGGTCAATGTAAACATTGTCCCTAGTGTGTGGAGGATAGCTTTAATGTGCGGGAATCACTGGTCAGCGCCATCCCGGTGGGCCAAAGGCCCCGTTTCCACGCTGTATCACTAAACTAAACTGGAATAGGAATAGGAATACTTTATTGTTACATGTGATTAGGCACAGTGAAATTCTTTGCTTGCATACACACTGGGACATGTTGGCCGGTGTGGGCAAGTTGGGCCGAAGGGCCTGTTTCCACACTGTATAACACCATGACTCTAAGATCCCTGGGTTCCAGCTCATGGCTTACCTGGTTTTCTTTGCATACTCCATACAGTCCAGCATACAAACGCAAATATGGTTATCAGCACAGCCTTTCATGTGCCCTTGCAACCATCAAGGAAATTGTTGGGTAACAGAGACCGTCTAGAACCAAGGCCTAAAGCCAACCAATATTAAGCATAGAGGAGCCTCAGTTATAGTGATTGCTCACATTTTGTAGGTAACTCTCTTCAAGATAAGTTTGACTCTTCAGCATGCTTAAAATTAATTGATTAGAGTACAAGAGAATACAGGAACCCATGAAAAAAAGGGAAGAAAGGTCAGAAGTATGCTAGTATTTCATCATAAAGCGCTGAGATAACTCAGTGGGTCAGGCATCATCTCTGGTAGACATGGGAGGCGACATTTTGGATCAGGATCTCCAGACATGCCGTTTCCTCAAGAGATGCTGTCTAACCTGTTGAGTTGCTCCAGCACTTTGCGCTCTACCCAGCATCTGTTGTTCCTTGTGTGTGCAATTTGATAATTGCTGAATCGTCGCGGGCCTCAACTTCCCTTCTGTGCCAGTTCCTCACAGCCTTCAAGCCCCCAGCTTTTCAAATATTTAGATATCTCCTCTTTAAGTGTCTTCCGTGATCTGGCGTCTACACCCAGACATTCACCAACCAAGAAGTTCACTTCCGTGGTTCAAGATACATATGCGTGGGATGGAAGATTGCAACCTTCACGTGGTCCGCCCTGTTTCGACTAATGCAATCAACTCGACGTGCACAAACGGAAGATCAAATAGAACAAGTTGTCCTACAACTTTAGGCTGTGCACGCCTTCACGAAAGAAGAGGATACATGTGCGTGACACAATGCTCTACCAATCGTGGTGTGAGTCCAGAACCTGCAACCAGGATGCCAAAGAACCAGGTAACTGTCTCTGATTCAGTCTGAAGAAGGGTCTCGACCCGAAACGTCACCCATTCCTGCAAGCAACGTCCTTCCCTCATGATCCTGGAGTTTCCATTTCAAATTGTTTCACCTTGGATTAATGATGATCATTTTTTACCGAATACTGCACCGTGGAATTTACCTAGACTTTCACCACTACTTTCATTGATGCAAATGAGAAGATTTAAATCACCCAGTCTGTTTTGAGGAAAGCTGAAACTAATCCAAAAATATAATGATTTCTCAAAACTAGGCACCACAAGACAACATTTAAAGTGCATGCAACCAGATTATTTCCTAAAATATGCAAACTTGAACCCCATGGAATTAAAGGGGCGGTCTGGATAGAAAATTGTCAGTAAGAAAGACAGCAATAATGAACAGCTGTGCCTCTACAGGAGAGACATTTGACATTAGCGTCCTCTAGAGGTTTGTGTTGTGAACACTGCTATTTCTGATGTGTGCCTGGGACATGGACTTCAAGGAAGCAATTTCCTTAAAGGAAACAATTTTAATATTTGCAGATAATATAATGTTGAAAATCCAATAAACAGAAGGATGGATAATAATGCATCTCAGAGGGACATGCACAGATGGGTAAAGTAGGTAATCATTGCATTTATTAATAAACTAGAGGGCAAGGCAGAGAATCGAGGAATTGGTAATGACAGAAAAATGAGTAGCTTCATATGCTGTGTATTGTAGAGTGATAATGGACAGCAGCGCAGTTGATCCTCCCGCACCTGCAGTTAACCCCTATCCGCTCACCCGTGGCTGCAGTAACTTTCTGCATTTGTTTGGCTCCCAACAGCCTGGCAGTTTTATCTCGGTGGCATCCTCTGAAGCGGAGAGGTCTGACAATGGCAAATAAGCCTCTGGCATTGCAGACAATGAACTCAGCTATAGAAATTAACACTCGTAGGAATTGGGGACAGGAGGAGGCCACTTGTTCTCTAGAGCCTGCTCTGCTATTTAATGCGATCATGTTTGAGCAGACTGCATACCCATCCATCCATAGCAGTTTCGCATTTCCTTGCGTGTCGACTTTGTGGATACCTTTGCCTCAAAAAATAAAGGCTCTGTTGCCACCATCCTTTGAGGAAGGAAATTCCAAAGATGTACAATCGTGGAAGCTGAGAAAATAAGAAAATCTCATCTCCATTTAAATGGCAAAACACGTCTAGATCCTACCAGGGTCCCATTCCTGACAACTCCCAAACAGATTGCAATTCTGAAATTTGTTACAAACCAAGTTCACATGCAGCAGAAGATGCCTGCAGTGGTAGGTTCTCATAGGAATGGGAAACATTTTAAATCTCTTTTTGCCATTCTCAATAGCAAAGCTGACATTAACAAGTTTATCTTAAACCTACCTCAGGCTAATCATGATATTATTTTAAAATAATTTATTTCAGATGAGGTTTTACTCCAGATGAGCACAGTAGCGCATCTGGTAGAGCTGCTGCCTCACAGCAGTAGAAACCTGGGTTTGATCCTGACCTCGGTGCTGTCTGTGTGGAGTTTGCACGTTTCCATGTGACTGCATGAATTTCTTCCGAGTGTTACGGTTTTCTCCCAAATCCCCACGACGTGAGAGTCTGCAGGTTAACTGACCACTGTAAATTGCCCAAGTGTGTGGGGAATGGATGTGAAAGTGGGATAACTTAGAACTGATGTGATCGGATGTACAATGGCTGGCGTGAATTTGGTGGGCCGAAAGACCTGTTCCAATGTTGCATCTTAGTTTAGTTTAGAGATACAGCGCAGAAACAGGTCCTTCAGCCCACCGGGTCTGCACTGACAAGAGATCCCTGCACATTGACCCCATCCTACACACACTAGGGACTATTTACACATACACCAAGCTGCAAGCGCTGTAAGGCAGCAACTCTACCGCTGCGCCACTGTGGCCGTCCATCGATATCAACGTGTTAAGTATAATGTGTTCTTCCTGGGTAGCAACATTCCTGCTGGTCTACAGAAAAGCTGGGTTGAAGCCGTATAGCTCCATGACTATGACAAGCAGTAGAATTTCTAATGCATCTTTCAGTTCTTTCAGTACCAACAGGATCAGATGCATTTAGTCAAATACATCAATTTATTTTCTGCCTTTGAGCTGTGCCATCCCACATAAAGAACAAATAAATCATAGATCAACCAAAGTGATGTGCCTTCTGCATTAATTCTGATCTGCTCTTTTCTGGTTAGTTATTGTAAGATCTATGCATACATTCAGAGTCATCAAGTGAATTATTTCAGCGTGGCTAACAATGGAATATGAATTTGTATTTGAACACATTGACTTTGCTCCTCATTGCACAACATACTATTTTTTTTAATTTCTAGGCCCCTAATTTACTCAATGAAAGAATATTTACAGTACTGCTCTTTGAAAGAGTAAGAATTCCTATGGTGCACTCACAATGCATAAAATGAATGTTATATCTACTAAATCGAAACTGATGTGTGGTAGCTGACAACACAACCATATTTCCCCAGCCATAACCGCTCTTTCCTTTATACTTTCTCTGAGCATCTTACCCAACCATAATTAATTCCTTCGTACCCGGGATCTATCTATGTACTCTTGAGTATATTCCAAGGAAATTCACTCAAGTACATATGAGCATAAAAGGAATATAAACCTTCACATAAATCTGTTGTAAACAGGCCACATTTGGAGTATTGTGTTTAGTTCTGTGCACCATGTTATAGGTAAGATGTTGTCGTTGGAAAGGGTGCAGAGAAGATTTATGAGGATGGTGCTAGGTCTCGAGGGCCTCAGCTATAGGGAGAGGTTGAGCAGGCTAGTACTCTATTCCTTGGCGTGTAGGAAGATGTGAGGTGATCGTATGGAGGTGTACAAAATCCTGAGAGGAATAGATCAGGTAGACACACAGAGTCTCTTTCCCATAATAATGGAATCAAGAACAGAGGACATAGGTTTAAGGTGAGGGGGGGAACGATTTAATTTGGACAGGTACATGGATAAGATGGGTTTGGAGGGATATGGGCCGTTGGGACTAGTATAGATGGGTCACATTGATTGGAGTGGGCTTGTTGATCAAATGTTCTGTTTCCACGCTGTATGACTCTATGACTATAAACAGAAACATCTGGAACTGCTCAACAAGTCAAGCAGCATCTGTGGAAAGATAAATTGTAAATGGATTTCCTTTGTCAGATTTGGGAAGGAGATTTATTTTTAAGTAGTTTAAATTTGCAGAGAATGTGGTGGGAGAGAGGATAGGAGAAAGGAAATATTTGTGATACAGTGAGACAATATTATATGGTTAATGGCCAGTTAGCTAATTAATATGTTTCTTTGCTTACAATATGTGTTGCTAATATTAGGGTTGTAGAACATGCCCAGTACATCAGGACTTCCAATGGGGAGTGAAAAACTGAACCAAAAATCACAAAAATATCAGTTCTGATTCAGATAGACAAGCAGGAGTATTTGAGTCCAGACAACTACTGTGTGTGTGTCCATACAGAGTCCATGTTTGGGTCCTTGGATACTTCTCCAATGGGGAAATGCTTTAAGCCATGGTTCAGGAAGAAGAAATGCATATCAGTACACATGCAAAAAGTCTCATAATCAAAGTGGTTGGAATGGAGAGAGAGCAACTGGGAGAATGGAATAAAAGCAGGGTCTGTGGGCCTCTCATGTATGTTGGGGGATAGCCTATCCCTTGAGATTGAGGCTGCGAGATCCAGAATTATTCAATTATACTTTATTGCCACATGTATCAAGTACAGTGAAATTACTTTTTTTGCAAACAGCTCAGTAAAACGTAATACTATACATAAGACAATCTTAGTTAAGTAACAAGTGTATAGGAATAGTATACGGAGACAGTATACAAGAGTGGCCATGATTTGGCACAATTTTTCATGACACAAGTCCAAAGATGTTGTATATGTAGAGCTCTTAACTTGGCCATAAAGGCCCGATATCCCGGTGGCGTTGCAGGGTCGGCCTGGCCAAGCAAAGTTGTTGGTGTCCCCCAGTCCTGCTCTGCCGATCTGTGCCACTGCAGGCCACGTCTGAACCATGCACATGGCCTGTTGGAGTGGTGTCCCATCTACTCGAACCTCCAGGTTGTTGCAGGGCCTCCAGTGGCCCACTCCACCGACGCCTCAATCCGAACACATCGACCTGTGAACCGTCGTTCCTCGCCTCACCCGGCCACCGTTTAGTCTTTGTGCCCCGGGGGTACTTCCCACAGCCGTCCTCATAACGTTTTTGAGGGTGCAGGAGGTAAAACACCAAACTGCTTACCGGCCCCGTTGTATCCCTATGTCCACCGCCACTGTCATCTTGAATTTCTTCATCCCAAACAGCTCCAGACTCGGAGCTATATAGTGCAGGGAAAGACACAAAATGCTGTAGTAACACAGTGGGTCAGGCAGCATCCCTGGAGAACAAGGATAGGTGATGTTTTGGAACCCTTTGGAAAGAGATGGGGAGTGTCAGAAATTGACCATCAAGGTGAGAGCAAGGAAGAAGTTGGCAGCAAAAGCAATGGCATCTTCAGTTCTCTATTAGTGCAGGAAGCAAAAACATGAAGATGAACCAGTTGGGGCCAAGAAACTGGAACTACCAGAGCAATCATAGAATCATAGAAGATAGGTGCAGGAGTAGGCCATTCGGCCCTTCGAGTCTGCACCGCCATTCGATATGATCATGGCTGATCATCCAACTCGGTATCCTGTACCTGCCTTCTCTCCATACCCCCTGATCCCTTTAGCCACAAGGGCCACATCTAACTCCCTCTTAAATATAGCCAATGAACTGGCCTCAACTACCTTCTGTGGCAGAGAATTCCACAGACTCACCACTCTCTGTGTGAAAAAAGATCTTCTCATCTCGGTCCTAAAAGACTTCCCCCTTATCCTTAAACTGTGACCCCTTGTTCTGGAGTTCCCCAACATCGGGAACAATCTGCCTGCATCTAGCTTATCCAACCCCTTAAGAATTTTGTAAGTCTCTATAAGATCCCCCCTCAATCTCCTAAATTCCAGCGAGTACAAGCCGAGTCTATCCAGTCTTTCTTCATATGGAAGTCCTGCCATCCCAGGAATCAATCTGGTGAACCTTCTCTGTACTCCCTCTATGGCAAGAATGTCTTTCCTCAGATTAGGAGACCAAAACTGTACGCAATACTCCAGGTGTGGCCTCACCAAGACCCTGTACAACTGCAGTAGAACCTCCCTGCTCTTGTACTCAAATCCTTTTGCTATGAATGCCAACATACCAGAACAAACAATTGGGCCCAAATAGGACTGAAACAAAAACTATTCAACATACTCCACAAAGAGGCAGAGATAGCTTAGATCCACACTGATTTTCTTAGCTGTACTTTGATCTGGAAAAAGGGAGTATTTATGGACTTGGAACTTTACCAAATTATACACTGTTGTTTTTTCGAGTGTAATGAAAATTTAAAAAACAAATGAATGGTTGAACAGTCATGTCAACATTTACTATGTACCTGCCCAAATCCTAATATAGTCCTTTTGGATCACAGCCTATTACTGTCCATCAGGTGATATAAATTGGCAGTAACATTGTTTGTTTGGCTGTGAGGTGAAATGAAATGGCTGCACTGTGTAATAGGATGTGGCCAGCAGAGCCTGCAGCCTGGATTTTGATGGATGTGACATTCCATCTGGATCTAATCCCTCTTGTGTTCTGTCAGGAGTGACTGCATGTTGGCATAAGGCAGTGAGAGTGGCAGGATATCCCCAGATCCTACAATTTTAACTTCAAACACATAAATCATAAAATTGTTCCAGCATGGAAGCAGACCATTCGGCCCATCAAATCTATTCCGCCACTTCGGGGGGGAGCTTTCAGTCCCATTCTCTTGCACAACCCTCTTGCATTGACAAGATGGCCTCTCCAGTGCTTACTCAATTCTCCTTGGATGGGACTGTTTGCTTGATTGTTTCTGCAATGCATACAGGCAATGAATTTCTGTTATGTCCAAGATCGTGCCTATAAGGAAATCAGATTCGCTTATTCTTAGAGATGATGTGGAGGCGTATATGTCATTGTGTAATTAACATCAACTCATGCAAAGTGGAAAGCCTAACTAAGTGTTTTAATATTTATGCCTTTGAGCTGATGTGAAATGAATTATACATTTTAACAAGTAGAAATAAGGGCATTTCTAAAAGATTGTGACCTAAAACAATTAACTGCATTGTAACATAATAACAGCCTTTCAGAAACTAATTACAGATTCAAAATACCGGCATCACAAACAGCTCCAAATATAAATCCATCTCTGGCATGGCACTTCACCAGACACAGCCAGGTAGTCCTGGTTATGATCTACAGCTTGTTGCTTGGAAGCTGAACTATTTGGTCGGATTATAAAGAATTTCCATACCCAAGCAACCTCTCTATCCAAACTCAAGCACTAGAATAATCACCGTGGTGAGTTAGTAAAGAGGCTCTTAACACGTGGAATGTCTTATCCATCATGAATCATTGATCTCCAAAGAGAAATGGAGCAAATTGTAAGGAAATTAAATGAGACTGTTGTACATAAAGTTCCATAGATTACTGAAAGTAAGATCTTTATGCCCCACTACTACAGGCCTTTGTTGTTATATCTTCTGGTTTGTCATAGAACTAAAGTACAGAAACAGGCCCTTCAACTTAATTGATCAATGTGTAGGAAGGAACTGCAGATGTTGGTTTATACTGAAGATAGACATAAAATGTTGAAGTAACTCAGCAGGTCAGGAGCATCTCTAGAGATGACGAATAGGTGTTGTTTCATGTTGGAAACTGTCTTCAGACTGAAACATAGAGGTAAAGGGGGAGGGGTGGGGGGAGGGAAGCGAGAAAAGGCCAGAACAAAACATGGCCGGCAACAGATGACATCATTATGGGTGCAGCCCATAAAGGGCCATCCTTGGCTGGGGAAGATGTGCTAATGACAGGGATGCAAGAATGTGAACAATGGAACTAGTAGGACGATTAAGGTTGAGGAGGGATGGAGGAGAGAGCGGGTGAGGATGGAAAGGAATGCAGGGGTTACTTGAAATTAGATAAATCAATTTTCATACCATTGGGTTGTAAGCAGCCCACGCAAAATATGAGGTATGTGTCTATCATATGATCATTGCCTGCGTTTATGCCCCACACAAGTTCATTCTACATTTTAACTAATCCCATTTCATACAGGAAATGAAAATTAAAAAAGGAATGCATATGTTAGATATCTAAAACATAAACATAAAATCCTGAAAACACTCAGCAGGTCAGCACAGTGGTATTGCTGAAAGAGCTGCTGCCTCACCACGCCAGTGGCTCTGGTTCGATCCAGACCTTGGGTGTTAAGTCTGTGTGGAATTTGCACATTCTCCGTGTCCTCCAGGTGCTCCTGATTTCTCCCACATCCCAAAGATCTGCAGATTTGTAGGCTAATTGGCCTCTGTAAATTGCCCCTAGTGTGTTTGGAGTGGAAGCAAAAGTGGGATAACATAGAACTAGTGTGAACAGCTAATCAATGGTCAGAAAATAGACACAAAATGATGGAGTAGCTCATTGGAACATACTGACTGTCCTGCTGAGTTACACCAGCATAACTTTGATGTAAACCACTATCTTCAGTTCTTTCCTACACACGTGATCAATGGTCAGTGTGGACCCAGTGTGGGCCGAAAGCCCTGTTTCCACAATGTATCTTTCAATTAATTCAATCAATCAAGGTCAAGCAGTATCTGAAAGAAGGGAAGCAGAACCATCATTCATGTCTGAGCCCCTTCACCAGAACTATGAATATAATATCAATACTTCCATGAACATGAGCTTCTCTTCCCTTCTCTTGGCTTAGTTCTCTTTGCCTTGGTTCACCATGCAGTAATCATTTTCACACTGTAGCTCCTTTTAGTCTAAATAACTTGCTTGTCTGTTGGTTTTGAAAGGATTATTTTTGGCATTGTTGCTGTGTTGGTGGATAACTTTTAAATCATCGTACCACGAACTTGACGATTCAGCAGTATGAAACAAGAGAAAATTAATGGGAATCTTATTTAATTGTTATATGTGCCTAAACAAGCAGAGAGATAAAACTTAGGATCCATTGGCAGAAAATAGCTGAGCAATCCAAAATTATATAGCTCAATGTCTCCAAGTCAAAAGAATTATAAATGTAATTAAATGCGCAAGAAGAAACAAATTGTACATCACCGCAATAAAAATATTAAGTTGAGGAATGATTTAATTGTGGCAATTAAAGTGATAAATGCAAATGTGGTGCATTCGGTGGGCCGCAGGGCCTGTTTCCGCGCTGTATCTTTAAAGTCTAAAGACTAAAGTCAGAGGCTGTATGCATATCTTTAAACCTTTTGTTCTGTACCAGGTTATTTTTCCCATGGCAGAGCTCAAAGTAGTTTCCATTTGTGGCATTGATGGTCATGTATGCCCTACCCAAGGTAAATGAATGAGTGTAACTAGGGCCTTAATGCTCGTCTGGGAGAGGATGTACACGCATCAACTGCATAATGTCGAGTGAAGAGTTGGTATTGGCTCTGGAGTGTACTCGCTGTATATTGAACCATTTCCCATTAGTTCCAAGGATTAGGTCCACTCCCATGCAAGGTTGTTGGAAATGAGGTGAAACATTGTGACAATGAAGACTGAGGAAGAGTCAAGGCAATACGGAGACACAGGAGATTACAGATACTGGAAGAAGGGTCATGACCTGAAACACCATTTACCTCCACAGATGCTGCCAGACCCACTGAGTCCCTTAATTGGTTTCTTTTTTTGGATCAGGGGAGTACAGATTCTGGTTGGAAGCCAAACCTCTCAGTGATTGGCTCGGTTGTAGACCCTTGGTTAGGACCGTGGCTTGCATGGCATCATGCAGAAAATGTAAGACAGAATCTATCACCATATATGGGTCCAAAAGGTGACTCATCTTTTGCACCATTAATCAGAACCCAAAATATAAACAAAAGGCAATTTAAGTAAATCACACTCAATCTGCCTCTTAACTTCATCTATCCACATCAGCTTTAAAGCACTTATTCCTTTCTTGTAACAAGAGTCCATTGTTGGTTTTTCAAATTCAAGAAAAAAAGATCAACCTGAGCACTGTTCCTCTCTCCACTGAAGATGACTGACCTGCGAAGAGTTTCCAGAACATTAGCTTTTCATTTTAGATTTCTGGACTCCATTGTATAAATCAATCTCTCTTGAAATTTCAAATTTACCCAGCCTTGTCAACTTTTAGAGAATGACTCCAAGATTTCTGCCATGTTATGCACCATTCTTGAACTACCTTGCTTAGATTGTGGTTGCCATCATTCATTCTTTCATGCTTGAGGAGTCAAAAGCCTTGCCATTCAACAAGTAAGCATAATTAAGTATTTTGAGTCCTGGAATTCTACAGCAGAATAACAGAAAATTTGCCCTTACAGATTTCACAAATTACTCCCTGGAAATTTGAGATGCCCAATAAAATATGCTCTCACCGAATTCATGTGAACGGCTGTAAATAAATAAACACAAAGTTTATTTATTTTCAACATGCGCAGATGATGGGGCTTTGTATTATGAAAAATCACGACATGGACCATTTTTTTGAAAGACACTTTCCTCCGTTATAATGTCAGTGTCGACTGTACTAATAGGACAAGACACATTTTAAATGCTGCCTAAGCTTTTTTTGTAATACATTACAGCTGCTCTTTAATCTTTTATTTTCATGCACTGACTAAATCAGCTGGTGGATTTTAGGAGGCGTCATTGATCTGAAACATTAAAGGGTCCGTCCTGCCAGCATCCGACTCCATGCGGTGAGCGCGATCAAACTAGAAGTGGGGGCCGCGCGGAGATCGGGTGATCCCTGTACAGGGCCGTTCCCAACAGCATGTGCCTGCATGCAAAGAGCGCGACCAAACCGGCAGCGGGGGCCGCGCGGAGGTCGGGTGAGTGGCGCAACGCGGCGTAAAGTGAGGCGAACTTGGAGTGAAGTCTTAAAGGTAAGTTCGCCAGGACAGAGAGGGACACACACAGAGGGTCACTGAGGCACCTACAGAGAGGGTCACGGAGGCACCTACAGAGATGGTCACGGAGGCACGACGTTGAGGCGGTGTGTAATGCGTCGAGGCGACTGCGAGCCGACAAGCCGTTGCCGCACGGAATTTTTGAACATGGTCAGTTTTTCGGAGCCCCACGTGATGTCGGGACGAACTCCACACAATTCCGCACGGCTCCGGCGATCGAAGTGGGACCAGCCCCGCGACGCCAGACGGCTCAAGCGACCACGTTAGGTTGCACTCATCGCATGGAGTTGCATGCTGCTGGGACAGGCCCTTAACTCTGTTCTTTTCTCTATTTTTCCCTAGCTTAGTATTGTACCAACAGTAGTTAGTGCTGCTGCCACTACAGTTCCAGGGCTGTGGGGTTTGACCCTGACCTTGGGTGCCACCTGCATGGAGTTTACTCGTTCTCTCAATGAACAACTAATGTAAATCAAAATCAGCAGCATGAACAATAAAGTGGCTATTTCATTTTATGATGTGAGTCAATTCATGCTCATTTACATTTAGCAACAACTCCATTCAAATGCTTGTAATGCTTTGTTTGCAAATATGTATAACACTGTGATATGGATGAAAACATACAGGGCAAGATTAGCAAGTTTGCTGATGATACAAAAGTGGATGGATTTGCAGATAGTAAAGATGGTTGTGAACGATTGCAACCAGTATGTGGATCGATTGGCCAGGTGGCCTCGTAAATTGCTCCTTCTAAGCTTCCCTCCAGTCTCGTTTCAGTCAAAAATCACTGAGTCAAGCACCTGCGCATATAAACTTTATTTTGACAAAACACAATTACAATTCCCACTACTATACCTAACCACCGTGGATTTGATCCTCGTATCTGCCTGATCAAGCCCTCTTGGCCTCACACAAACATAGACACTGCCGAAGGTTACGCAGTCCTAAACGCTCTCCCAGAAGATCGACACAGGACCTCATGGTAGCGGACTTTTATAGGTTCCCGGACCTCAAGGGGACCGAACCACATGGGGGTAGTCTCTTTACAATCCAATGACAGATATCGATTAACCCCATACATGACAGACATTTCCCTAACCCAAGAATACAGTGGCTAGCTAATGCATTGTATTCAAACAGTGTTTCTCAGAGGAAACAAATATCGCAACATGTGCCCTGATATGTAAGAAAACCAGACAAGGCTCAATACTTAATCCAATCAACATCCAGCAAAATAAAACTTTGCATCATTATTTACAATGTGTATGTCTGGTTTGCATTCATCCAATCCATTCTATGCATTTTGCACTTAATTGTCAGGGTCTGCAGATGTTCCCATTCTCCCCTCCCTCCGGACAGTTTTACAACCTCTTGCCCATTCTCTTCCTGCAGCTCTGATCTAGACAAACTGGCACCATTCTGCAGCTTGTTCCATTTCTACAGAAAGCACTTTTAAATTGACCAAATGGCCTAGCAGCCCTGAAGCCTTTACTCAGTTTTAGTGTCTTAGCCTCTCCAATTTGGCCAGGATTAACAGGCTGAGGAATGGTTGATGGAATTTAATACAGTGAAGTGTGAGGTGTTGCATTTTGAGACATCAAACAAGGGCAGAACCTACACAGCAAATAGTAGGCCTCTGGGGAGTGTCGTAGAGTAGAGGGATCTAGGAGTGCAGGTACATGGTGCTTTGAAGGTCGATAAGGTGGGGCCACATTAAGAATATTGTGTTCAGTTCTGTGCGCCATGTTATAGGAAATATATTGTCAAGCTTGAAAGGATTCAGAGAAGATTTACAAGGATGTTGCCAGGACTAGAGGGTGTGAGCTATCGGGAGAGGTTGAGTAGGTTGGGTCTCTATTCCTTGGAGCATAGGAGGATTGAGGGGTGATAAAAGGTGATAGAGATGGATAAAATCAGGAGAGGAATAGATCGGGTAGATGCACAGAGGCTCTTGCCCAGGGTAGGGGAGTCGAGGACCAGAGGACATAGGTTCAAGGTGAAGGAGAAAAGATTTAATTGGAATCTGAGGGGTAACTTTTTCACACAAAGGGTGGTGGGTGTATGGAACAAGCTGCCAGAGGAGGTAGTTGAGGCTAGGACTATCCCAACATTTAAGAAACTGTTAGACAGGTGCATGGAAAGGACAGGTTTGGAAGGATATGGAGCAAGTGCAGGCAGGTAGGACTAGTGTAACTGGGACATGTTGGCCGTTGTGGGCAGGTTGGCTGTTTCCACGCTGTATCACTCTAAAGGGCCTGTCCCACTTAGGCTATTTTAAGGCGACTGCCGCCGACTGTCATAGCCATAGCAGGTTGCTGAAAAACCCGCGACTGGACCCCCCCTTCGACATAAAATTTGAAATAAAATCATACTTTAACAGCAAAAAAAACGAAGTCAGCACCGGTGACACCCTACGTTATCTGGCGACAGCCTACGTTAAACTGGCGACAATCTACGTTAACCTGGCGACAACTACATTAGCACCTACAACAGGAGAAGTCAAGCTACGCTCATTGGCGCCAAACCCACTGTCGCCGACTGCCTCCGAAAATGTTTCAACTTGTTGAAAATCCAGCAGCGATCAGAAAGACGTTACGACTCTTTGGGCGATTAGGGAGACTACTCACGACCATACCTGTGGCACCTCGGCAACAGCCTAATCGCCTGTAATCGCCTAAAAAATAGCCTAAGTGGGACAAGCCCTTATGACTCTACAACATTCCAAATCTATGCTTAAATTAGTTATTTTACGCTTTTAAGCAGGTTCTTTATATTTGATATCCGTGAAACGTGATAGGCATCTGGTATTCTATCCAGTACTGAATCAACTCCATGAAATCTCATTGATTGATTAAAAGATACTGCAAGAAAACAGATTAATCCCACCGACTCCACATGGACTAGCAATGACATTAATTCTACATTATGAAAACATAGAAAATACTGTAGGTACAGGAGTGGGCCAGTCGGCCCTTCGAGCCAGCCAATATGCTCATGGCGGATCATCCAAAATCAGTACCCCATTCCTGCTCTCCCCATATCCCTTGATTCCATTAGAACGAAGAGCTATATCTAACTCTCTCTTGAAAACATGCAGTGAATTGGCCTCCACTGTCTTCTGTGGCAGAGAACTCCACAGATTCACAACTCTCTGGGCGAAAATGTTTTTCTTCATCTCAGTCCTAAATGGCCCACCCCTTATTCTTAAACTGTGACCCCTGGTTCGGGACTCCCCCACCATCGGGAACAATTTTTCTTGAATTTACTTGTTCTTCCTATGACTGTGTGGATCTCTCCTGGGTGCTCCAGTCCCCACTGAACAGTATTCTGATTATTAATTTATTTTGTCATTGATTAGTATATATCTGTCGCTGTGTTATTGTGATTACCAGCCTGTTAAGCTGAAGCAAGTAAGAATTTAATTGTTTGACTACCGGTACATAAGATAACTAAACACTCTTGACTCCCATGTTCCAAAATGTACTGGTAGGTTAATTGTTTTTTGACTATTATACAGTATATCCATTTATTGTATATCTCCCTATGTGTTATTCTGTTTTGCACGCCTGTAGCAAGTAAGAATTTAATTGTTCCATTACCAGTACATAGGACAATTAAACACCATAAGACATAGGAGCAAAATTAGGACATTCAGCCCATCGAGTCTGCTCTGCCACTGTGTTACTACTGTGTTTACAGGCCTTTCCTTTACTTTACACCTTAGTGATACAATGCGGAAACAGGCTTCGAAAACAGGCCCACCGAGTCCATGCGACCAGCAATTACCCTGTAACAAGGAAGAATTTCATTGTTCAGTTACCAGGACATATGATAATTAAACATTCTTGGCTCCTCTCTCCCACATTCCAAAGATGTGGTGATAGGTTAATTGGTGATAAATCATTGCAAATTGCCCCTGCTGCAGTGATCGGGGGTGTTTGTATCATATGTTGCATTGAAATAAGTGGAGGGGTGGACTTAATAGGAATACTCCAAGATCTGGTATAGGCCTCGTGTTGTAGTGAAAAAATATGAAAAATCTGAGAAAAAGCTGCAGAAGCAATCCTTATATGAAATAGAAACCTCCAGCAGGGTAAATGAAAAATAACCTGTAAGATGACAATCCCTGAGCATGCACGTTGCCCATTCTCATGATCAGTTTAATTTATTGTCACGTGTACCGAGGTACAGTGAAAAGCTTTTTTGTTGAATCCTAACCAGTCAGCAGAAAGACAATACGTAGAAACATAGAAAATAGGTGCAGGAGTAGGCCATTCGGCCCTTCGAACCTGCACCGCCATTCAATATGATCATGGCTGATCATCCAACTCAGTATCCTGTATCTGCTTTCTCTCTATACCCCCTAATCCCTTTTGTCACAAGGGCCACATCTAACTCCCTCTTAAATATAGCCAATGAACTGGCCTCAACTACCTTCTGTGGCAGAGAATTCCACAGATTCACCACTCTCTGTGTGAAAAATGATTTTCTCATCTCAGTCCTAAAAGACTTCCCCCTTATCCTTAAATGAGCATGTTTAATCTTATCCTTAAGTAGAGCACCTTATCCTTAAATAGAAAGACAATACATTATTACAATTGATCCATTAACAGTGTATAGGTATATGTTGAGGGAATAACATTTAGTGCAAGGTAAAGCCAGCAATGTCCGATAAAGGGTAGTCCGAGAGTCATCAAAGAGGTAGATAGTAGTTCAGCACTGCTCTCTGGTTGTGGTAGGATGATGCAGCTCAGTCACAGTTACGGATGGTTACATGAGATGTAAAAGAGACAGGAAATGATTAGTTGGGTTGTTATCCTCATAAATAATGAATGAAAAATAAAATACAGCATCAATGCAAGTTTGCTCCTGGCTGCTTCTTCTTTTCTTTGTTTATTTCATTTATGGATGTGAACATCCCAGGCAAGGCTAGCATTTAATGCCCGTCAATGATTGTCTTTGACAAGCTGGTGGCATGGCGAGGCTTATAATATTGTGTCGCTAACAATATATAAATGCACGTAGAGATTGTGGCTCCCTTCAGTTCATCTACAGAAATAACCCGGCATATTGGGCCGAGGTTCTCCTGAGCAGGTAATTGAAAGTTGACACTTCTCATTTTTTTTTAATGCTAGGCTCATACCTGCATACAGAACTCTATTAGGTATATAAACATAGCATCTGTTAGTGAATAATAATGTCTTTATCTGCATGATATAGTACCACACTATATCATGCCATGATACAGTACCACACTAATGCACCAATCCAGCTGGTAGTTCTTGGCACACTTTCAAGGTAATGAAGATTTCAAGCCTAGAATCATCCAGAGTCAAGTGTTCACCCTCCATTTAATATCAGCATTTAAATACTCATTGGTTATAATCGCTTGCCTTTCCTGAACTTTCAATGTGGGCAGATGCTGTTGACATCCTCGGTGAGTCAGTTAGTTCTTGTGGGGAATGTGAATGTCATTAAGAGTATTCGACCATGACAGGTCACCAAGGTACCAGCTGAGACCTTCCTTTCATAAATAGCAATGTGAGAAATTAGATTCTTATCTCCACAGGGAATATCCCTTCATGCACATATCAACATATTATTAATCATATGATTTTAAAACATTTTCACATTTCTCTGCCTTCCTCCACCAGGAGCAGAAACAAGCAAAAAATCATCAGAGCTTTTCATGAGCTCAAAACTCTTTAGTCATGAGCATTGACTGGTTGTATTGAATACTGACATTGCCGAGTTAGGTGAATCTTTCAAGGCTGCAATCAACCAATCTTTAATTCATTAATCAACCTAGCGTTGAGGTACAGATGATTCACGGTGATAAATGGCAGAACATGCTCAAGGGGCTGAATGTTAAACTCCCGTACTCTTGTTCTATGGTGGAGTATCGGTTACGTTCAAAACAATTATCTGAAAGTAAAGAAAGAGGGTTCTTTTTTAAACAGCCTTTGGAGGTTCCCAGTCTCATGGGATCCTACATGTACACCTAAGAGGGAGCCTCAGTTTAATCTTTCATTTGACGGATGCTGATGGAGTAGCAACCCTCAGTGACACACCAACCAGTGTTAGCTTTTATCACACGTTTCAGCAAATTTAAAAAAAAAATCAAAATATACTTTATTCAAGTAATAAATATACACAATACATGAACCATGCAAAAAATTCATCCGACATTTTCGGAGGCTACACAAACATTCAATACTGTTTACATACATTGTTCAAAGTTCACAAATTTCTCCCCCACCCTTGCCAATCATGTAGCCCACTGGTGTGGAATCCCTTCCCTAATTTTGAGGTGTGTCTCCACCACACCCTGCCCCCCATGTCCAGCAGCAGAAAGACCCTAGACTGTGGTCCTCCCCCACCGAGCCTTGGCGTTGGCTGCACCGAGCTTCAGTGCATCCCTCAGCACGTACTCCTGCAGTCTGCAGCAGGCCAGTCAGCAACACTCCCTGACGGACATCGTGTGAAGCTTAAACAAACGTGATCCAAGCACCTGCTGGGACAGTCTGATTGAAAGAATGGATGTGGAACAGATGGCCTCTCTTGTGGGAGAATCCAGAAAAGGGGAGGTCACTATTTTAAAAAAAAGTCGGCCAATTAAAATTGAGATGAGTCTATTTTTAGCCTCATAGAAAGTCATTAGGCTTAGGAATTCACTCCCTCGAAGGGCAGTGGAAGCACAGTTTGAATATTTTAAAGGCGGTTGTAAATAGAGGGAGTGAAAGGTTACCAGAGATGGACAAGAATGCAGAGATGAGGTTGCAATTGGATCAGCCATTAAGGCTTGATTTGCCTAATCCTGTTCCTAATTCATACATCTGTATGCTTCATCAGGGGAGACAAAATTGGGTGGGAGGGGGTCGATGCTTAGTCCAAACAGTCAAATCTAGGGATTCATTTGGAGAGGAGGTAGGTTAGAGGCATTGTAGGGCAGAGGTCAAATGAACATTAGATGAATGGTAGGAGGGGAGCTATTAAAGATTGTGGAGAGTGAGACAAATTGCTGCAGGTTTAATTGAGTCACTGCTCTTCTGTTCTGCTCTTCCTGGCCCACAGAACGTATTGGATCTGGCAGTTTCCACCTCTCTCAGGCTGCCAGTAATTCCCCAGCGCTGGAAAACCCTGCCCTCAGACCTTAAATTCCAATCCTTATAAAGATATGTGGCAGGGTTACACAAAAAGCTGGAGAAACTCAGCGGGTGCAGCAGCATCTAAGGAGCGAAGGAGATAGGCGACGTTTCGGGTCGAGACCCTTCTTCAGACTGATCAGGGAAACGAGAGATATAGACGGTGATGTGGAGAGATAAAGAACAATGAATGAAAGATATGCAAAAAAGTATCGATGATAAAGGGAACAAGCCATTGTAAGCTGTTTGTGGTGTGAAAATGAGAAGCTAGTGCGACCAGGGTGGGGGAGGGAGATAGAGATAGAGGGAATGCCAGGGCCCGAGGGCTGAGGGAGAGGTGGGAAGGGGAGGAGACAGCAAGGGTTAACAGAATTGAGAAACTTCAATGTTCAAGCCCAAAGGATGCAGACTCCCCAAGCGGAATATGAGGTGCTGTTCCTCCAACTTGCGGTGTTGCTCACTCTGGCCGTGGAGGAGGCTCAGGACCGAGAGGTCGGATACGGAATGGGAGGGGGAGTTGAAGTGCTGAGCCACCGGGAGGTCGGGTTGGTTTTTGCGGACCGAGCGGAGGTGTTTGGCGAAACGATCGCCAAGCCTCCGCTTGGTCTCACCGATATAGATCATCTGGCATGCAGTAGATGAGGTTGGAGGAGGTGCAGGTGAACCTCTGTCGGACCTGGAAGGACTGCTTGGGTCCCTGAAAGGAGTGGAGGGGGGAGGTGAAGGGACAAGTGTAGCATTTCTTGCGGTTGCAAGGGAAAGTGCCCGGGGAAGGGGTAGAGCGGGAGGGAAGGGAAGAATTGACAAGGGAGTTGCGGAGGGAGCGGTCTTTGCGGAAGGCAGACAGGGGGGGAGTTGGAAAGATGTGGCGGGTGGAGGGGTCACATTGCAGGTGGCAAAACTGGCGGAGGATATGTGGCAGATGGCCTTACTTAGTGTTAGAATGACTGAAGCAACCAAAAGGATTACAGTTGACCAATGCAATATGTTTCTGCAAAATCTTATAAATACTTTTTTACACCAAGGGTGGTGGGTGTATCAAGCGAGCTGCCAAAGAAGGTAGTTGAAGCAGGTACTATTGCACTGTTTAAGAAACATTTAGAGAGGTATATGGATAGGATAGATTTAGAGGGTACACAAAATGCTGGAGATACTCAGCGGGTGCAGCAGCATCTATGGAGCGGATGAGCTGGGCAATGTTTCGGGCTGAAACCCTTCTTCAGACTGATGGGATTTAGAAATCCCTCTAAATCCCTAGATTTAGAGGGATTTGTCCCAGCACAACAAGTGGGACTAGAGTAGATGTTGGTCGGTGTGGGCAAGTTGGGCTGAAGGGCCTGTTTCCACACCGTGTGGCTCTATTACTCTATGACTTGGCAAAATCCACTTAGCTGGGTAGGATTGGACTCTCTTTAGTCTGAAAAAGGACCACAACTTGAAACAACACTTATCCATGTTTTTCAGAGATTGCCAACTGACCTGCTGAGTTACTTCAGCACTTTGTGTCTGTTTTGGTAAACCAACATCTGCAGTTTCTTGTTTCTACATTTTACTGTTCCACTGCAAACATATCACTAAATAACCTGATCTCCTGGTGGTTCAGCACTTCCACTCCCCCTCCTATTCCGAATCTGATCTATCTGTCCATCGCCTCCTCCATTGCCAGAGTGAGGGCTAGCGCAAATTGGAGGAACAGCACCTCATATTTCGCTTGGGTAGGTTACACCCCAGCAGTGTGAACATTGACCTCTAATTTCAGATTGTCCTTGCTCTCTCCCTCGTTCCCCTCCCCCTTCCCAGCTCTCCCACAAGCATACTGTCTCCGCCTTTTCCTTTCTTTTACCCAACCCCCCCCCCAACCTCCCCCCCCCAACATCAGTCTGAAGAAGGGTCTCAACCCGAAACATCTCCTATTCATTCTCTCCATAGATGCTGCCTCACCCGCTGAGTTTCTCCAGCATTTTTGTCTACCTTGGACAAGTACATGGTTAAGAAAGGTTTAGAGGATTATGGGCCAAACGCAGGCAAATGGGACTAGGTTTGATGGGGCTGAAGGGCCCATTACCATGCTGTATGAATCTATGACCCTAAGATGAGATCCAGCAATAATGAAAAAATTGTGAGATATTTCCAAGTTACAATGGTGTAGAATGTGGTGGGGAACCCGAAGGCGGTGGTATTCCATGCAAATGCCGTCCTTCTCCTGCTTGATGGTACAGACAAGAAAGTAATAGAGGTTAATGTTTAAAAGACCCTTAATATGCCAATATTCTTCATGTCAATATTTAATATTTACTTTAGGTGCTAACTTCGTGAGTGAGAAATTATATGAACTGACACAAATTAGACTGTATTAATTCAGTTTAATTGGGTCAAACTTCCTCCGTTGAATAATCAGCTTAATTGTATATGAGCAGCGTCTTCAGAAGCATACCAAGTATTCCTGCAACACGATTCCAATAGATGCTCACATCACTGCGGCTGGTCTAAACATTGATCCCTTATCGTGTATCTATACACTGTAAATGGATTGATTATTATCATGTACGGTCTTAACATACAACAAAAAGCTTTTCACATACCTCGGTACACGTTACAATAAACTAAACCGAACTGGTAGTAGAGCTGCTGCCTCACAGCTTCAGTGACCCCCAGTGACCTCACGTGCAGTCTGTGTGGACTTTGCACTTTCTCCCTGTGACTTTGTAGACTTCCTCCAGGCACTCCTCCCACATTGCCAAAACGTGCGGGTTTATAGGTTCATTGACTTATATAAATCGCCCCTAGTGTGTTGGGAGTGGATTCAAAAGTAGGATAGCATAGAACTAGTGTGAATGGGTGGTCGATGGTTGGCATGAACTCGGTGGGTTGAAAGACCTGTTTCGATACTGTATGTTTCATTCAATGAATCACTTCATGCTGATGCAAACTTCCTGAGCAATGAGAGGGGAGTAAAGAGCAATTATGATGTGTGGTTGGTACTGGGTTGCCTATGGTTTATTTTGTAGTGGGTTACCTATAAACTTGTAGAAAATTAGACAAGACATGAGGGTTGCCTTTGCAGGCAGTGCTGTGCCCAGTTTCAGCTCGTACAGGGCAGTGATGAGCAAGAGATTTCCCACTAGCTCTGTGGCATCTGTTATCACCTCCAGAGGTTGCTGTAGAAGTGACAGCAGATGCTGAATATGCCACCTGTGCTCGAAAATATATTTTCAAATGAGATATTAATACGAGACAATCATATGGAAAATTACCTCAATGCTAGTGGGCTATCTGAAGTACAGCAATGTGGTGTCAGCAATGCCGAGGCAGTCATGAGGGATAGGGTGTTAAAACAGCGTGAACTCGGTGGACCGAAGGGCCAGTTTCCATGCTGTATCTCCAAACTAAAACTCTGTGACTCAGGACTATGTCCAAGGTTCCACAGTAACTTTTTTCTCTGGCCACTTGTCAAGAGAACATGAAACAGCACTGCACACACCCCACCACAATGTCTGTGTCGAACATGATGCCAAATTAAACTAATCTTCTCTGACTACACATGCTTTATATCCCTCCATTCCCTGCATATCCATGTGCCTATCTAAAAAGGCACAAATTGCGGGAGTAACTCAGCGGGTCGGGCAGCATCTCTGGACAACATGGATAAGTGACGTTTTGGGTCGCAACCCTTCTTCAGAGATGCTGCATGACTCACTGAGTTATTCCAGCACTTTGTGTCATTTTTTATAAAGCTGGATCTGCAGTTCCTTGTGCCTATCTAAATGCCTAGATGGTGTTATTAGAATTAGAATAGAATGCCTTTTATTGTCATTCAAACAGCTTGGTTTGAACAAAATTGCTCCGTTCCGTTTCCAGCACCACTCCTGTCAGTACATCTCCTTTAAACTATCTCCCTCTCACCTTAAAGCTAAACTCTTCTACCTTTGACATTTCCACCTTAAGAAAAAGGTTCTGCTTATCTACCCTGTATTTGCCTCTCCTGAGTAGACCACTGGAGCATCGGTGAACGCATCTGGAGAACCGTGCACAGTATATATGCCTCCTTCTTTAAAGTGGGAAATGCTTGTATTGGAGGTGAATCAGAGAAGACCCATTAGATTGTTTCCTGGGTAAGAGTTGTGAGCAAAGAACATAAAACAAAGAAAAATACAGCACAAGAACAGGTCCTTCAGCCCACAATGTCTGTGCCGTACATTATCTATAAGAACATAGCCCATATCCCTCCAGTCCCTGCATTTCAATATACTTATCCAAAAATATTTTAAATGCCACTAACATATCTGCTTCAACCACAACCTCCCACAGTGTGCTTCAGGAACTCACCACCCTCTGTGTAGAAAACTTACCCTGTACATCTCCTTTAAATGTTGTCCCTCTCACCTTAAAGCCATGCTCTATTATTTCATTTTCCCTTCCTGGGAAAGGGATTCTATCACTCTACCCTAACCCATGGGTGGAAATCCTGGGGGGGGTCATGTCCCACCCATGTTTTCAGAGGTGCAGGACAATCTCCCCCCCCCCCCCATGTTTTGTGACCTGGGTGCTACAGCCAGTCCCAAGTCGGCTCACCTTCCCCCAGGTGGCTGTAGCACCCAAGTCGCCTGCGTGTCCCGGGACTGGCTGTAGCTCCAGGTCAGCTCGCCTGCCTCAGGAATGGTTATAGCGCCCAGGTCGGCTGGCAGGTTTGGCTGTAGCGCCCAGGTCGGCTCGCTTGCCCCAGGTCTGGCTGCGTGCCCAGGGACTGGCTGCAGTTCCCAGGTAACGAAAACTAATTGAAAAAAAATACGCCTGCGGGCCGGATGATTTCAGGTTATGGGCCGGATCCAGCCCATGGGCCAGAGGTTGCCGACCCGTGTCCTAGATGTCAGGCATCATTGTTTTAAAAGCGATTTCCACCCATGATATGGCTCTCATAATTTTATATACTTTTATCAGGTCTACGTGCAATCTCTCGTGTTCCACAGAAGACAATCCAAATCTGTCCAACCTCTCCCTGTAATTAATACTGCCTAATCCAGGCATCATTCGAGTAATCCTTCTCTGCATTCTTTCCGAATCCTCCACTTCTTTCCTGTGATGGGCCAACCGGAACTGCGCACAATACTTCAAATACAGCCTAACCAAAGTACTATAACGTTGCATTATGAACCGTTGAAAAGATTGCTCGTGGTGATCTTATTGATGCATCTAAGATTCTGGTGAGAAACAACAGGGTGCACTCTAAGATGTGGGTGTTTCCCCATGTGGTAGAATAAAGAATTAGAGAAATAGTTCAGCTATGCCTTAAATGGGGTTGTGCGTTTAAATAGGAGATGAAAATATCTTCTCTGAGGGAATCTGGAATTCTCTACCCTGGAGAGCCTTTACTTGACTGGTGGCGTAAAGCTGACTGTATGGCTGGCGTAGACTGATTTTTGTTCCATGCAGGAGTCAAGGGTCATGGGGAACAGGAATGAAAATGAAGTTGAGGACTTGATCAGATTAGCAGGACCTCATTAAAATAGTGGTGGACTCAAGGGGCCTTTTCTGATCCTGTTTTTTATGTTGTTATGTCTTTAATTATTTAGTTTCCCCTTAAAAACAAATTCCTGCAATTTCATCAACTACTCCAAGCAGTACCAGGTTCAACTAACTTAAATTTTTTTAATTAACATAATTCCTCCCGATTGGATTTATTAGTTTTCATCATATTTATGGCCCTAAATGGAGAGGAGTAATAGTGATTCAGCACGGAAAAATTCCTCCGGCCGTCCATGCCAACCAAGATGCCCCAAATAAGCTAGTCCCATTTACACGTATTTGGCAAATATCACTCTTAACCTTTTCTATTCACGAACTTGTCAAAATATATTTTAAATTCTGTCATTGTACCTGGCTCAACTCCTTATCTGGCAGCTCCTTCCAAAAACCCACCAACCACTGTGTGAAAAAGTTGTCCATCAGGTTCCAATGACATTTTTCCCTTCTCATAAACCTATGCCCTCTAGATCTTAATTCCTCGACTCTGGGGAAAATACCATGTCATTCACCCTATATCCACCCCTTATGATTTTATACACATCAATATGATCATCCCTTAGCCTCCTGTGCTCCAAGAAATAAAATTCTATCCTGCCCAACCTTTCCCTGTAGCTCAGACCCTCCAGTCCTGGCAAAGTATTTGTAAATCTTCTCTGCAATCATTCCAACTTAATGGCATCTTTCCAATAATAAAGGGCAAACATAATTGAATGTAATATTCCAAATTCAGCCTCACCTTTGCCTTGTACAACTATAACATAATGTCCCAACTTCTATACTCATATCCCTGAGTATATCCTTATTGTCTATGTCTGATCATCCTCTCTATTATGCTGCTATGTCTTATAACTAGCCTACATTATGGCCAAGGAAGAAAACAAAATGCTGGAGTAACTCAGTGGGTCAGACAGCAGCCTTGGAGAAAATAGACAGGTGATGTTTTGGATCCAAACTGAAGAAGGACCACAGCTCCGTGTTCAACACCATCATCCCCTCCAAACTGCTTAACAACCTCACTACGCATCTCTCTGCAACTGAATCCTCAAATTCCTCATAAAGAGACCACAATCAGAATTAATTGGTAGCAATATTTCCCCCTCGACAACCATCAGCACAGGAGCACCTCAAGGCTGTGTGCTCAGCCCGATCTGAAATGTCGCTTATCCATGTTCTCCAGGGATGCTTCATGACCCATTGATTTATTCCAGCATTTTGTGTCTTTCCTTGGTAAACCAGCATCTGCATTTCTTTATTGCTTCTCTTATATTGTGGCCACACTATTACAGTGGTGGATCTTCAGGAGGGAGATTGAGGTAATGATCAAGAAGATTGCTTTGTACTGGACAACTGCACCATTGCACACATGAATTGCCTTGTGGTTTGGTTGAATGGGTTTGGGGGATGAGAAGATGTAAAAATAATTCAAAATTATTTTCAGAAAGTGGTACAGATTTACAAATGTTGCATGGTTGGTAGTTAACGTCAGATGAAGGAAGTGGGTGAGGATGGATTGAAAAAGGTATTAAGCCAACCAGTTGTTGTAGGAAGGAACTGCAGATGCCGGTTTAAACCGAAGATAGACACAAATTGCTGGAGTAACAGCTGGACAGGCAGCATCTCTGGATAGAAGGAATGGGTGATGTTTTGGGTCGAGATCCTTCTTCAGAAACGTCACCCATTCCTTCTATCCATAGATGCTGCCTGTCCTGCTAAGTTACTCCAGCATTTTGTGTCTATTAAGCCAACTAGGTTTGTCAGTATTTTTTGTGTCAGATTGATCTCTCAGGGAACTCAATTTGTTGCATGGTCAAAATAATCGCTTAATACGCTGCCAGTTGTGTTGCAAGAAATATTTTGCAGTGAGCTATCACTAAATTCTAACCATATGCACTATAAGGAGGAACAGACTTGAAGAATAATAAATGAATCAATGAACGCTGACAGTCCAACGGTGCAACACTGCACTCTAGTGGTAATCGGACAATTCTTGGTGCTAACACAACTGACACAACCTCTTCGAATGAATAATTAAGATAACACTGGCACACACCACAACCACCAGAGAAAGGATTAGAGCTAATCAGAGCATGTTTGTGACAGAGTTTTGGAATTCCAATCCACCAAAAACATTTATCTTATTCGGCACAAAAAATCAATCATATTTTTCTGAAATCCATTTGGTACGTCAGAGCAGCATTATTACAGAAAGGAAGATAATATATTTATACAAAAATGCTGGAGAAACTCAGCGGGTGAGGCAGCATCTATGGAGCGAAGGAAATAGGCGACGTTTCGGGTCGAGACTCTTCTTCAGACTGGGGAAGCGTCTCAACCCGAAACGTTGCCTATTTTCTTCACTCCATAGATGCTGCCTCACCCTCTGAGTTTCTCCAGCATTTTTGTATACCTTTGATTTTCCAGCATCTGCAGTTCCTTCTTAAACATAATATTTTATACAGTGCCTTTCGTGTCCCTTTCAGAACAGTCCTCAGTGCTTTGTAATTATTTATGTACTTTAAAAGGATGGTCACAGTTGTAATGCAGGCAATGTAGCAACCTCTTTGAGCACGAAGCTCCCAAATTGCTTTATGCAAATGATCTGACCCCACTTCCAATGTAGTAACTACACTCCAAAATGCTTCATTGTGAGTGTTTTGTAACACCTGAATGTGACATAAAAACACTATAAAAGTAAAGGTTTTCCTTCCTATCTGAATCTCCTTTTTCAGACTAGGGCCTACCATATTCTGGTCCCAATATTTCAAAAAAGGGTACAATTGGAGGTAAGGAACTGCCTTAGGAAAATTCCGATCCATAAACCTGACTCAGGATAGCAGGGCTATGGCTAAAAGGCAGAATTTTGCTGAGAATTATTTATACATTATATTTATATTTCAGTTTTTGTTTTCGATTTAGAGATACAGCGCGGAAACAGGCCCTTTGGCCATCAAATCCCCACCGACCAGCGATCCACACACGCTAACTCTACACTGCATACACTAGGGGCAATTTACACTTATACCAAGCCAATTAACCAACATAACTGCACGTCTTTGGAGTGTGGGAACAAGCCACAAATCTCGGAGAAAACCCACGCAGGTCACGGGAAGAACTGAACGTACACACTCCGTACAGAAAGCACCCATTTTCGGGATCAAACCGGGGTCTCCGGTGTTGCAAACGCTGTAAGGCAGAAACTCTACCACTGCACCACCATGCCACACCAGACATTTTTCCTCTACTAAATTCAGTAAATACATAATTTGGTAACCTTGACAATAAATGCAATCATCTGGATTATCTATATTTTACCATCCCTTTTCACTCTGTGTTGGTGCCACTTGAATTTTAGTTTTAGTTTAATTTACAGATATAGCATGCAAATAGGTCCTTCAACCCACTGAATCCACTCCAACCTTTGATCACCAATTCACACTAGTTCGATGTAATCTCACTTTCTTATCCACTCTCTACACACCAGGGTCAATTTTCAGAGACCAGACCCCACACCTATTTGGGATGTGGGAGGAAACCGGAGCACCGAGAGAACAATGTGTAAACTCCATAAAAACAGCACCCGGGGTCAGGATCGGACTCGGGTCTCTGTTGCTGTGAGGCTGCAGCTCTACCAGCATCGCCACTGTGCCACAGAATATGAAACGAAGTATGTCTAGGAAAGAAATAATCTTGTTCCTCTGCAATCTTAGTATGAATAATAAACATAGGGACACTTATGTTTTGCCATGCTCCATGTAAACAACAAAGACTGCTACGTTAAGGGCCGATGCCACTTAGGCAATTTTTTTTTACGACTGCCGGTGATTAGTCGTAGCAACTTAAGACAATTCAGTCGCCGGTACCTGTCGTTGGTTGACGTAGGACGTCGCCAATGGAATTCATCAAAGTCAGCATCGGCGACAACCTACGTCACCTGGCGACAACCTATGTCATCCTGTCAACAACCTACGACAGCACCTACATCAGGAGAAGTCAAGCTATGCTCATTGGCTTCAAGCCGACGAACATTTCAAAATCCAGCAGCGACCAGAAAAATGCTTCAACTCTTTGGCCGACTGAGGAGACTACTCACGACCATACAGGCCACCTTGGCGACCATGTGGCGCAGCCTAGTTGCCTGTAGTTGCCTACAAAATCGCATAAGTGGGACAGGCCCTTTAGACTCTTATCAACTATAGCTCTGCCTTTAAGACCATAAGCCCATCCATATTCATTATCCAAACTCCTGGACAATCTAATAATCAGGTACCCCCTCTGCCACTGGACTCTTGAAATTCTGACTCATAGACCTCAATTAGTCAGGATGGGTGACAACACCTCCTGCACAATAATTCTCAAAACCGGTGACCTACAAGAATGCATTTTCACACGGTGGTGTGGGGGACGGAGTGGTGGTGTGGGGGAGGGGGCATGGTGTGGGGAAGGGGGTATGGTGTGGGGAAGGGGGTGGTGTGGAGGAAGGGGGTGTGTGCGTGGGAGGGGGTGGTATGGGGGAGGGGGTATGTGGGGTGAGGGTGGTGTGGGGGAGGGTGGTGGTGTGGGGGAGGGTGGTGGTGTGGGGGAGGGTGATGGTGTGGGGGAGAGAGGGGAGGGGGGGTTGGTGTGGAGGAGGGGGTTTGTGTGGGGCAGAGGGGGTGGTGTGGGGGAGGGCGGTGTGGGGGAGGGGGGGGTGTGAGGGATGGGGATGGGGTGGTGGGGAGGCAGTTGGTGTGGGGGAGGGGGGAGAGAGGGGTGGTGTGGGGGAGGGGGGTGTGGGGGAGGGGGGGGAGAGGGGTGGTGTGTGGGGGAGGGGGGGTGTGTGGGGAGGGGGGTTGGGGATGTGGGGGAGGGGGGTGTGGGAGACGGGGTGTGTGGAGGAGGGGGGTGTGGGGGGAGGGAGTGGTGGTATGGGGGGCAGGATGGTGTGTGGGGTGGTGAGGGGAGGGGTGGTGTGGCGTGGGGGTGCTTTTGGGCGATGGGGTGGTGTGGGGGATGGGGTGGCGTGGAGGGTGGGGAAAGGGGGGAGGAATGGGGAGAGTAAAGGGGGGGTGGGGGTGTGGGTGTGTGGGGGGAAGGGGGGAGGAGGGGGGTTGTGGGGGAGACTCCACAGTGGCCACTGGCCACAGCACCACACAGGACCTCCCGGCTCCACTCAGCGGCTTGCGCGACTCCACTCACCGGCATCCCCGACTCTGCACAGTGGCTTCCCCCGACTCCACACTGCTTGTGGACTCAGCCCCACCTCCGGGATTTTTTTTCTCCTACCCCTTAAAGGGTGTTACCTTCATGGTAAATGACAGGCGAGAAGACCAATCTGCTGATCTCATGATTTTTTAAACCTTCATAACTTTTGTCATATTTCACCGATTGGAACAAACTTGGTGCGCTTGGAGCAGAGGAGAACGGTGAGTAAGGTAGTGAAAAAATTCCTAGCCATATAGAGTACCATTTTTGCGCAATGGTCAAGATGTGAGTTTTAGTAATAGTATAGAAGATAGATTACTAATGATCTGTTCTTGACCAACCTTAATGATGCAAAGGTCAAGGGGGCACACCACACCTCTACTCTCTGAGGAGACTGAGGAAATTTGTAATATCTCCAGTGAATCTGACAAACTTACAAACTTCTACAAATGTACCATACAAAGCATACTGTCAGGATGCATCACAGCTTGGTTTGGTAACCGCTCTGCCAAAGACCACAAGAAATTGCAGAAAGTTGTAGATATACTCAGTCCATCAAACAGACCAGTCTTCACACCATTGACTACATCTACAGTTTACGTGCTCAAGGTCCCTTCCAATTTCTTAACACTGAAAACAACGTCTTTCTCCTTCTTCATTACTATTCATTCTAGGGTGTAGATTGACTAGAAACCAACAGAGGGAGCGTTTGGCTTCCCCAGTTCAATACAAATCTGGAAAGCAAATCTGATTTGTGAAACAATAGTTGACCACATACGAGAAATGGAGCAGGCTTGCAATTATGCACTACCTTTTACATTGCCTGTTGCTTTCATACTTGAAATTATATTATATACCGTAAGAACGAGTGCAGACCGTAAGAACCGGCGTGGAGCACATCCTGCAGGGTGTAACCACTGAGCTGGCCCATGCTCAGAGGACCAAGCGGACCACAGACAAGAAGGGGGAGCCCGCTGAGCCGCTGCTGCTCGTCCCCTGAAGACCAGAGGGTAGAGCTGGGGTCAATGACAGAAGCGACGGGAGAGGAGAGAGGCCATTAAAAAAGGAGACGGAGCCGGGGGCTGATCCTCCGCTCCCTCGTGGTCGGATGAGGGAGGCTCTCCCGGGGAACAAAGGTGGACAGGTGAGGAACGGTTGTCGGTTGCTGGACGACCGAGGAAGGCGACCACTGGAGGCTCCATAGCAAACTCAAACTTGCTTGAATCGGGTACCACTCTCAGTAACTGGAACTGGACTTGGAAAATGGTGCCAAATATGGCATGTGGGCTCAGTAGACTCTTTCTTTACAACTGCTAATTGGGGGTGATATGGTGATACTCTACTGGCTTGTTTGTAAGAAATAAATTTCACTGTGCGTTCCCACTTCGCACCTGTAACTATAAAGCACACACTGAACTGTTAATCTCCATTCTTCATTATTACATTGTTACAGCAGCGATTTTGCATAGTAGAAAATAGGCCAGAGGTTTATACACAATGAACTACAGAAAGATACGAGAGTGCAGCTTATAGTTTTTCTGCATTGTAGTGTAACAGTTCCAGAGAAAAAGTATACTGTCCACAATGAGGCAGGTTGGAGAATTGGAACAGTACCCTGGCTTAAGCAGGGCCGTTCAGAAGTCTGATAGGGAGAAGAAGCTGCACATGAGTCTGATGACACGTGTCTCAACCTTCTGCACCTTCTGCCTAACGTGAGCGAGACGAGGAAGGAATGACTGAGTTGTGAAAGGTCCTTGATTACGTTGGATGCTTTGCCGACGCAGCAGCCAAGCTTATGGAGGGACGGTTGGAAAGCTAAATAACAGAGGGAAAGAGGCTGTTCTTGAATCTAGTGGTGCATGCTTTCAAGTTTCTGTACTACTGCATTGTACATTGAAACAGGGACTTCTGCCCATCATTCAGGCCCCCATTTAAACTTATCCAATACTAATCCAGTTTTATTCTTCCCACATTCCTGCCAACTTGCCCAACTCCATTCCAGATTCTACCACTCACCTACACAATTGGGCCAAGTTACAATGGCCAACATGCACATCTTTGGAATGTGCGAGGAAACCAAAGCACATGGAAGAATCTCACACAATTACAGGAAGTGCATGCAAGCTCTACACGCCTGGATCGGCAACTCGATCATCTAAGAAGTAAGGAGATTACAGGCAGTGATCGACACTGACCAGTCCATCACATGTACTGCCCTAGAGAATGCATTGTAGTGCTGCACTGTGTTCTTTGAGAAAGATGATTAGACAACAAATAATTGACATGAGCTCAAAGCTCATGCTCCTTCATTATTTGTTATTTGATTGCCTCTGATTCTGGTCACTGGTTCCAGTGCTTGGAAGGCAGAAATAAATTCTTCACATTGCTAATTATCAGCGTGATCCAGCCAGTATATTCAGAAAAACAGAATTTAGGAGTTGCATTTGTTATTTGCACAAGCAAAACTGAAATGGAAGTTATTTCCATCAGCTCTCACTCATTAAAAATGAAACACATCTGAGTTAATAGACAATAGACCAATAGACAATAGGTGCAGGAGTAGGCCATTTGGCCCTTCGAGCCAGCACCACCAATCAATGTGATCATGGGTGATCATCCCCAATCAGTACCCCATTCCTGCCTATGCTATTTTTAAGAGCCCTATCTAGCTCTCTCTTGAAAGTATCCAGAGAACCGGCCTTCACCACCCTCTGAGGCAGAGAATTCCACAGACTCACAAGAGATGTGTGAAAAAGTGTTTCCTCATCTCTGTTCTAAATTGCTTACTCTTATTCTTAAACTGTGGCTCCTGGTTCTGGACTCCCACAACATCGGGAACATGTTTCCTGCCTCTAGCGTATCCAAACCCTTAATAATCTTACATGTTTCAATAAGATCCTCTCTCATCCTTCTAAATTCCAGAATATAGAAACATAGAAAATAGGTGCAGGAGGAGGCCATTCGGCCCATACAAGCCCAGCGCTCCATTCTCTCAGCATATGAAAGTCCCGCCATCGTGGGAATTAACCTTGTGAACCTAAACTGCACTCCCTCAATAGCAAGAATGTCCTTCCTCAAATTAGGTGACCAAAACTGCACACAATACTCCAGGTGTGGTTTCACTCTGGCCTGTACAACTGCAGAAGGACCTCTTTGTTCCTATACTCAACTCCTTTTGTTTTGAAGGTCAACATGTCATTTGCTTTCTTCACTGCCTGCTGTACCTGCATGCTTACTTTAATAGACCCCCAGATCCCGTTGTACTTCCCCTTTTCCCAACTTGACACAATTTAGATAATAATTCTAACTGAGCCTCAAGCTTGTCCACCTTATTTGTTATACTTCACACATCATATACTTTGACTTCGGTATTCACCTCCCCTTTTATATTGCTCACATTTGGCCCTGACCTTACTCTCTTATCCCTTCCCGAACTTTCCTACCGATTAATTCGGGAGTCTTTTGTAACTTTTCCTGTACTCACTTCCTCTTTAACTCCATCTTTATACTCCCAATTTGTCAATCCCTCCCCCCTACTATTTTGTTTAAACCCACACGTGTAGCCCTAGCAAACCTGCCTGCCAGAACGTCAGTCCCCCTCCAGTTCCTCAGTATATTCCCTCTTTCCCCTAAAATTGAGAACAAAAACATTATAAAGCATACAAAGTGCTGAAGCAAATCAGCGGGTCAGGCACCATCCCTGGAGAATATGAACCGGTGACATTTTGGTTGGGGACCCTCCTTCCATCCTTAACCTCTCTCAGATGCGCTTCATTGAAATCGATGGATGAGAATTCTCTGCGCAGATGGCAGCTGGAGTAGATTCTTTGAGTGGATTTACCAGGGATTGGAATTTCCAGACCTATTTCCAGCACGGTGACCAATCTAGCAGTGTCTGCCTTACAGCGCCAGACACCTGGGTTTGATCCTGACTACGGGTGCTTGTCTGCACGGAATTTGTACATTCTCCCCTCAGTTTTCTCCGAGATCTTCAGTTTCCTCCCACATTCAAAAGACGTACAAGTTTGTAGGTGCATTGGTTTGGTATAAATGTCAATTATCCCAAGTGTGTGTAGGATCGTGCTAGTGTGCGGGGATCGCTGGTCGGTGCGGACTCGGTGGGCCGAAGGATCTGTTTCCGTACTGTATCTCTAAACTAAACTAAACAAAAACAATCGAAGAAGTGTCCATGTCCTAAAAATGTCATGAACTGCTTCCAAGAAGTTCAACACCTGAGCTCATGCATGCCTTGAAATCCTGAACTTCATCGGACTAACACACATAGTAATTACATGGAACAGTACAGCGCAGGAACAGGCGTGTTCCAGAGATAACAAATCCAAGTCCAACCTCAGTCTGTAACTAATTCCCACTAATCCAGATATAATTCTGGTAAACCTCCTCTCCATCCTTTCCAAAGCCTCCACATCATTCCTGCAATTGGGTGACCAGAACTGCACACAATATTCCAATTAATTATAAGTGGAACTTTTAGCTCCTCCCATACAAAGCCAAGGACATTTGTCATTCACTTGGACCTCCTCCAACCTCATCTACTGTATCCATTGTTCAAGATGCAAACTCTTATACATCAGCGAAACCAAACGTAGACTGGGCGATCGTTTTGCTGAACACATTTTTTCTCAGTCCGCCTGGACCTACCTGGATCTAATGACTGCCAAACATATTAATTTCTCTCCCCATTCCAAAACTGACCTTTCTGTCCTAGACCTTTTCCATTGTCAGAGTGAGACTAAATGTAAATTGGAGGAACAGCAGCTCATATTTTGCTTGGGCAGCTTACAACCCTGTGGTATGACTATTGATTTATCTAGCTTCAAGTAACCCCTGCATTCCCATATCTCCATCCCTCCCCCACCCAAGTCGCATCAGCTTCTCGTTCTCACCAAGCAAACAGCTACCAATGGCCTGTTTCCTTTATCAAGTAACTTTTTTGCATATCTTTCTATATTTGATCTATATCCTTTTACTTCACTTTCTATATCTCTAATTTCCCTTTCTCCTGACTCTAGTCTGAAGTGAGGTCTCAAACCGAAATGTCACCCATTCATTCTCTCCAGAGATGCTGCCTGCCCTGTTGAGTTACTCCAGCATTTTGGGTCTATCATCCTTTTGCAGTGGGTGGGTCGAAGCAATATTTTATTTGCTGTCTCTTGGATATTTCTGGCTGCTGATTACTGGAAACAGTGACCAGAATCAAAGGCAATCAGGTAAAGAAATACTTCAGGAGCATGAGCTCAAAGGGTTAACTGTCTTTCTCCAAGATCTCAGCACACTACTACAATGCATTATCTGGATCCCCCCGGTAGGCCTGCAGTGATATAAACACTGAGGGTGAAATTCCCTAATAATTTAATTATTTCTCAACATGGTTCCTGAAGAAATAATTATCATTCAATACTGATAACAGGACACAAGTGATTATGATTATGCCATGAACAAGGATTTTGTCGGCAATGTTTAATCAAATACATACTTGTGGTTTGTAACAACTTATTATTTATCAAGTAGACATTTGCACAATAATCTAAATGGCAACAATTCAGATAATGGTGGAATGTCATTTGATAGCTCTGGGCCGCAATGGAATTGCTCAATACAAGCGCTTAATCATAGCTTGCTGAGATTCAATTTACAACAACAATTTTTAAAGCATCTCTTATCATAACCTCTCATTAATATTTAACATACTTTACATAGTTTCCCAGTGGTTTTATTTAGGGCCATAGTATCAGCCTCATTCACTTGTCGTGCCAGAGTTTAAAATACCTTTCAATCCAAACTTTTATTTTCAGTAAGGAAAGGGCCATCAGTACTGAGAGAACTTCTATTTTTTTTCGACTGTTAGAACCTGTTGTGGGTATCAAATAACCTCCTAGTCATGATGTCACCAGCCATGCAATCCACAGAAACATGCACCATCTACCCCAGGCACAAAATCGTGAACAGAATCTGACGCTACCCTACTGGTGAAGTGGAACTGGGGCGCAAATCTGCAACACAATTACACAAATATTAAAAAAACATAAAGCTATTTTAATATCCAAATGTAGTCTAGGATCGTAATAACATAAGGGAATAAAGAGGGAAGAATTTCCAATGAGTGCTCAGAAGAACTTTCTTTGATCGGAATGATTCAGGCTGAGCAATGAAAGCGGTGTTCCTCAACTTGGTTCTGGAAAATGAGCCAAGCCTAGTGAAATGCCGACATTTAGAAACAAGGAACTGCAGATGCTGGTTTACACAACAGGACACACGGTGCTGGAGTAACTCAGCGGAGCACTTGGCGTCTCTGGAGAATATGCATAAATTACGTTACGGGTCAACTTCAGCCCAACTTGCCCACAGTGGTCAACATGTCCCAGCTACATTAGTTCCACGTGCCTGCGCTTGGTCCATATCCCTCCAAACTTGTCCTATCCATGTACCTGTCTAACTGTTTCTTAAACGTTGGGATAGTCCCAGTCTCAACTACCTCCTCAGACAGCTTGTTCCATACACCCACCACCCTTTGTGTGAAAATATTTTTCCTTTCACCTGAACCTATGTCCTCTGGTCCTCGATTCCCCAACTCTGAGCGAGGATTCTGTGCATCTACCAGATCTACCTCTCATTATTTTACACACCTCTATAAGATCACCCCTCATCCTCCTGCACTCCAAGGAATAGAGACCCAGCCTACTCAACCTCTCCCTACCTCTAATCTTGGCAACATCCTCGTGAATCTTCTCTGAACCCTTTGAAGCTTGACAATACCCTTCCTATAAAATGGTGCCCAGAACTGAACACAATACTCTAAATGCAGTCTCACCAACATCATACAACTGCAACATGACCTCCCAAGAGTTGGAACCCTTCATCGGAATGATCTGCCAATGAAATTCTGCCATCTGATCTAAGATGGGAAATATTTCGTTAATATTGATTATAAACGTAATGTGACTTGGACTAAGTATGGCAAAAGATATAGACCCCTTCAAGTTAAGAACATTCATTTAGAAAAGACCAATTTCAAGAACAGGCGAGAACAGATCTGACCCAATTACAATAGAATCAACATGGTCATTAAACAATAGAAGATGTCTCAACAGTCTTGCTACATTCCCATGAGGAAATGGTGCACCTTGAATGGGATGAGCACAAATAGGAACAATGTGGGATTCCAGTGGAAGGATCTCTTATTGGAATCTGTCTAAACTCAAAGTGCATTGAGATTTTTTATACAACATGCTGGAGTAAAGGCAAAACAGGCAGCATCCTTGGAGAACATGGGTAGGTGATATTTCTGGTTGGGTCCCTTTTTCCGACTGATTGTGGTGGGTGGAGAAAGAAAGATGGAAAAGAGCAGGGGCAGAACAAAGTGTGGCAGGTAACAGATGAACACTGGCGATAGTGGGGGGGGGGGGGGGGGGGGGTTGTTAGACAGATGGTTGGGAAAAAAAGAAATGGAAAAATTAAAGTGTTGTGAATTGTGAAGCCAAAAAGAAGGAAAGTAGGTGAAGGGTGATGGGCGGAGGAAGGGGAGAAAAAGTGCAAGTCCAGGTGAGGCACAGGGGAGGAGGGGGAGAATGGTTACGCTCTTTATGTACATTTCTGAGCAATGTTTTCCACAATGGGTAGTACAGATTATAGGCATAGCAGAGCTTGATAGTTTCTGCACAAGCATTTAAGAACTTCAAAAAGCAAAACTTCATGATAAGTGTTTGTTTAGCAGATGTAATGCCCCCAAAACTAGAGTGGGAACCACTGCACAATGTATTAATTTTAGTTTAATTTTGTGAAATAGTGTAGAAACAGGCCCTTCAGCTCACTGAATCCGTGCCAACCAGCAATCATCCATTGACTATTCTACACACTAGGGACAATTAACCTATAAAACCTGCACATCTTTGGAATTATCTGAATCTTTTACAAAATCCCCTAGTACGTCCCCCTCGGTCATGACTAACCATGGGTGATGCATCCTAGTCGGATGCTAGCCTGGGCGATGTCATATGGAGGACAGGCTGTTGCCCATGCAGCACGTCCCCCTTTCCACGTCGCTGATCGATCCAAAGGAACAGCAGGGCCTTTACTGTTTGGCACCAGCGCCATCGCGGGAGCTGCCAGAGCGAGGTTGTAGACAACGACAAACTACCTTAGGGGCTCCGACTCTGGATTTTCTTGAGGTTTACTCCTGGAGCCTTTTCCATGACTGGATATGGCCACAAGGCAGTGGAGGTTTTAAATCAGAACTTTCCCTCTCCTGGATGGATTGCCTTCCCAGGCTGACGAGCCCCATCTGCCCGAGACTCATGGGGGCGAGAGCGTCTACCTCCCTATGCACGTCTATAGCTCCTGCCCACTGCCCAGGTTACAAAAACAAGTACTATGGATTCGGAGCAGCACATTGGCTCAGCTACTAGAGCCGCAGCCTCACAGTTTCAACAATCTGGTTCAATCCTGACCTCTGATACTGACTGTGTGGAGTTTGCACATTCTCTTTGTGGCTACATGGGTTTCCTCCAGCTGCTCCGTTTTTCTTCCACAACCAAAAGACATGTGGGTTGTTTAAGCCCCTGTCCCACTTTCCCGAGTTACTCACGAATCCTCCCGAGTTTTCCACTTGATTCAAACTTGGGAATGTCCGTAGCGAGTCTGTGGGAAGCCGTAGGAGTCCGTAGATATTTTGTAACAGCTCGTAATGCCAGCCATAGATACTCGGGGCATCAGGTAAGTCGGGACGTTTTTTCAGCATGTTGAAAAATGTCCACGAGTAAAAAAAATAGTAACAAAAAATACGGCTGGCATCTCCGAGTTTGAATCAAGGGGAAAACTCGGGAGAATTCGTGAGTAACTCGGTAAAGTGGGACAGGGGCTTAAGTCAATTGACTTCTGTAAATTGCCTTTAGTGTGCAAGTGAATAGTAGAATCTCAGGGGAACTGAGGAGAATGTGGGGAGAATAAAATGAGATTAAGAAGCCTGATGGTTCGCTTGGACTTGATTGGCCATAGACTCTGTTTCCATGCTGTGTGACTCTAGGACTCTATAAAACCTTAATAGGTTTTAACACATTTAAGGAGGATGCAGGCCGCCTCATACATAATAAATTAAGGTTTCATACTGAATTGAGTCATTGTGGTGGAAAAAATACCAAAGCACAACCTAATTAATGTTAGAGTGCGACAGGAACAAGCAAACTTAGAGTCATGTGTTAAAGAAGGAACTGCAGATGCTGGAAAATCGAAGGTAGACAAAAAAACTGGAGAAACTCAACGGGTGAGGCAGCATCTATGGTGCAATGGAAATAGGCAACGTTTCGGGTCTGAACCCTTCTTCAGAGTCATGTATAGGTAAGTTGAGAAGTCTGTTATAGAAACAATATAAAGACTAATTATAATTAGTTCCAAACAGTACAAAGGAAAGGAAGTCTTTCTAAATCTTCATAGGCCTTGGCTGAACTATTGTGGCGAGTTCTGGGAATAGATGGATGTCAGTTCCCTGGAGACAGTACAGAGGAGATTCACTAAAATGGTAACAGGGATGAAAGACACAGTTAAGAGACTGGAGAAAATGTTTTTAAATCCATTGGAACAGAAGAGGTCAGAAGTAAAAATAAAAAAAATCTTGAGGATTTTCAAAAATAAGTAAAAACTGTTTCCTGTGGCATTAAATTTGGCCAAAAATATAAGATTACAAGGAAAAAAAAGGCAGAGTGAGCAGGAAAAATGCAGCAAGTTGTTCAAATCTTGAATACGTTGCCTGAAAGAAGAAATTAAAATTCACCCTTTGAATTTGGTAGAGTTGCTGTCTCCCAGCACCAGAGACTTGGGGTCGCTCCTGACCTCAGGTGCTGAGTGTTTGCAGATTCTTCATGTCACCACCTGTGGTTCCTCCAGGTGCTCCCATTTCCTCCCACGTCGCAAAGACACGCTGGTTTGTAAGTTAACTGGTTTCTGCAAATTGACTCTAATGTGTAGGGAGTGTCAAATGGCCCATCTAAACTAAACTAAACTAAAATTCATTGACTTTCAAAAAGGTGCTGGAGAAATGCTTGCAGACAAAAATAATTGTTGGACTATGGAAAAAAAGCAGGGTATTTGCTTAACCTATCTGTATCTATAATGCCGTTACACTCCAGCACCATATTCTGCACCAGTATTTTTCTCTTTGCACTACCTACTCTATTGTACTTGTGTATGGCTTAAATGTACTCATGTTTAGTATGATTGGACTAGATAGCATGCAAGCAAAACTTTTCATTTTACGTGTGATTATACTAAACTAATGCCAATAATTGAACAGCACAACGAAAGAGCTAACACCGACATAATCAGCCTAGTGGTTGCCTTCAAGACGATTGCTTGATTTAAACAGGATTGGATGAGTTTCAGTTTACCTATTATCATCTCCGACATTCCCTCTTCTGGTTGTTATCATCGGGTAGGGGCTGCAGAAGACTGAACTCCTACCCCACGTGATTCAAGAACAGCTACTTTCCTACAACTATAAGGTTCTTGAACTGACCTGCCAACCCTACTCCTATCTCGGCAATGGAACACTATTGTCACTTGTACCTAATTGTGCATTTTTGCACCAATGTCTTGTTTTTAGTTTGCAGTCTTTTTCTTCGCACTTGTAGAATTTATATTTAACGTGTGTCCAATTAAGGTTTTTATATGTTATCTATCCGTGTGCATGTGATACAGCAGCAAGTTTTTTCATTGTACCTGTATCTCACCATACTTGTTCTTATGGCAATAAACTCGATTTGCTTTGTTAGCATATATAAATATTCAGTGAAAAAACTCTCATCACCTACCAGTATGTAAATACAGCAACATTCCAAAACTCCGTGAAAATGTCAGACATCTAAATAGCCCTGTCCCACGGTGCGAGTTCATTCCATGAGCACTCCGGAGTTAAAAAAAAAATCTAACTTGTGGTAAGCACGGAGAACGAACGTAGCGGGTACGTTGGAGCTCGGGGACGTCCCTTAGCGGCAGGTACTCGGATGATAAAACTTGCAGGTTAGCACGAGAAGACTCGTGAAGATTTTTCAATATGATGAAAAATGTCCACGAGAGCCCCAAGTACCGACGAGTGGCCATTACTGTAAATCTCCGAATTCGAATCAGGGCAAACTTGGGAGAACTCTTGGAATGAACTCGTACCGTGGGACAGGGGTTTAAGGATGTTTCAAATATTCACCCCCCTCATCTAAACTTGAAGGTGTGCTATGGATCTCAACAACATGTAAAACAATTCTACTACTTTTGCTTTTATAACAACTCAAAAGTCGCTCACTTTTGCTTTTAAATGAAACTTTGACTTTGTTTGCAGGCCTGCAATGATTTCGCAAGTAAAAATATTTTTATTCCATTGTCGGTACATATGGCAATTAGACACTTGACTCACTCTATATTATTAATTTATGTGACCACAAGTTTTTAAGTATTGATGTGTCACACTCATCTGGTGCTAATATTTTCTTAAATACTTTTACAACGTTCAATGCTAAAAATGATTGATGTAAGCAAGGTTTCACTTGTATTGCAGAAAGGGTTCCGTGTGCTTTCAGCCAGTACAACTTTTCACATTAATCAACATCAATAAGTAAATGATAATTAATTAATTAACGGTTAATAAATAAATAATACCAGAACTGATAGATAAAACTCCAGGCAGGTTGGCACAGCAAATTATTATCGCTAGCATTTCGAATACACAACATTCAGCTGGGTTATTGTACTGACCCAAGTTGTTTTTAATACCACTGATACCTAAAGAAAAGTCTGAAAAAATTGCACTGTAATAAAATAGTACTCAAATTTAACCCTAACCAAACGGACACATAGTTCAGGAATTTATCTAGAGCCATGGAATAAAATATGGAACCGGGACCTTTGCCCATTAAAATTGCACCATTCATTAGGCACCCAATTCCATTAATCTTATTTTATTTTCTCAACATTTCCACATTTCCATCAAACACTCGCAGATTCCACCACACACCTACGCATTAAGTGGGCAATTTCATTTTCATTATAGTGGTCAATTTCATCAGTGTGAAGAAGGGTCTTGCCCTGAAACGTCACCCATTTTTTTCTCTCCAGAGATGCTGCATGTCCCGCTGAGTTACTCCAGCATTTAGTGTCTATCTTCGATTTAAACCAGCATCTGCAGTTCCTTCATACACATTTTGTCTTTTTATTATTTATCTGTACTTTCTCTGTTGCTGAAATGTTATATTCGGCATTGTGTAGTTTCTCTTTTGCACTCCCTGCTATACCCACATATGATACGATCAGCCTGGATAGTTCATCAAACAGATTTTGCTCACTGTAACTTGGTACACATGGCAATAATAAACCAATACCAATGAAACCACCAACTTTTGGGATACGGCAGAAAACTGGACCACACAGAGGAAACCCATACATTCAATTCAATTCAGTTTTATTTGTCATATGTAGGTTAATGCAGGGTCAACGGTACAATGAAATGTATTTGACAAGACAATGGGTCACCTCAGCAATAATATTATAAGGATAAAATATGATTAAAATGACATTGGTAAGGTAAAAAGACAATAATAAAATAATCAACATATATGATGTGAAATGTGTTTCACATTTCAGAAGCCTGATGGCCTGATGGTAAAAACTGTTTTTAAGTCTAGTGGTACGTGCAACCATGCTCCTGTGTCGTCTGCCTGACGGTAACAAGGAGAACAGTCTGCGAGCTGGGTGGCTGTGGTCCTTGATGATACTGTGTGCCTTCCGCCGGCACCGCCGGTGGAAAATGTCCTGAATGGCCGGGAGACAGTTGCCAGTGATGTGCTGTGCCGCCTTTACCACTCTCTGTAGTGAATTGTGGCTGTGGACAGAACAGTTCCCATACCAAACTGTGATGCAGCCCATCAGCAGGCTCTGGATGGTGCAAGACGAAGTTTGTGAGGATGCTGGCATTCATGCCAAACTTCCTCAGTCTTTTCAGGAAAAAGAGCCGCTGGCGGGCTTTCTCTGTTATTGTGTCCCCGTGCAGTGCCAGGAGAGGTCCTCAGTGATGCACACCGAGGTACTTGAAGCTGCTGACCCTTTCAACCTCAGCATCACCGATGTGGATGGGAAAGTGACCACTCCCCTGCTGTCTCCTGTCCACGATCATCTCTTTAGTTTTGCTGACATTGAGAGAGAGGTTATTTTCTTGCCACCAGCTGTTTAGTGCCCTTACCCCCTCTCTGTAGGCCGTCTCATTGTTGTCAGTGATGAGGACCAGGATGGGGTGGAAGATTGCAACCTTCACGTGGTCCACCCTGTTTCGACTAATGCAATCAACTTGACGTGCACAAACGGAAGATCAAATAGAACAAGTTGTCCAACAACTTTAGGCTGTGCATGCCACACGAAAGAAGAAGAAGGCCCAGGATGGTCGTGTCATCAGCAAACTTTAGGATGATCATAGAATCATAGAAAATAGGTGCAGGAGTAGGCCATTCGGCCCTTCGAGCCTGCACCGCCATATCAATATGATCATGGCTGATCATCCAACTCCTGTACCTGCCTTCTCTCTATACCCCCTGATCCCTCTAGCCACAAGGGCCACATCTAACTCCCTCTTAAATATAGCCAATGAACTGGCCTCAACTACCTTCTGTGGCAGAGAATTCCACAGACTCACCGCTCTCTGTGAGAAAAAAGATCTTCGCATCTCGGTCCTAAAAGACTTCCCCCTTATCCTTAAACTTTAACCCGTGTTCTGGAGTTCCCCAACATCGGGAACAATCTTCCTGCATCTAGCCTGTCCAAACCCTTAAGAATTTTGTAAGTCTCTATAAGATACCCCCTCAAACTCCTAAATTCCAGCGAGTACAAGCCGAGTCTATCCAGTCTTTCTTCATATGGAAGTCGTGCCATCCCAAGAATCAGTCTGGTGAACCTTCTCTGTACTCCCTCTATGGCAAGAATGTATTTTCTCAGATTTATGCAATACTCCAGGTGTGGCCTCACCAAGATCCTGTACAACTGCAGTAGAACCTCCCTGCTCTTGTACTCAAATCCTTTTGCTATGAATGCCAACATACCATTCGCTTTCTTCACAGCCTGCTGCACCTGCATGCCTACTTTCAATCTGGTGTACCATGACACCCAGGTCTCGTTAAATTTCCCCTTTTCCTAATCGGCCATCATTCAGATAATAGTCTACCCGCCTGTTTTTGCCGCCAAAGTGGATAACCTCACATTTATCCACATTATACTGCATCTGCCATGCATTTGCCCACTCACCCAACCTATCCAAGTCACCCTGCAGCCTCCCAGCATCCTCCTCACAGCTGACACTGCCCCCCAGCTTCGTGTCATCCGCAAACTTGGAGATGTTGCATTCAATTCCCTCATCCAGATCATTAATATATATTGTAAATAGCTGGGGTCCCAGCACTGAGCCTTGCGGTACCCCACTAGTCACAGCCTGCCATTCTGAAAAGGACCCGTTGTTTGAGCTGTGCTTGGCAGTACAGTCGTGCGTGAACAGGGAGCACACAGCCTTGTGGTGCGCCTGTGTTGAGGATCAGTGAGGAAGAGGTGTGGCTCCCAATTCTCACCACGTGGGGCCTGCCTGTCAGGAAGTCGAATATCTAGCCACTGATGGAGGTCTCCAGTCCAAAATCAAGCAGTTTGGGGACGAGTTTTGAGGGAATGATAGTGTTGAATGCCGAGCTGTAGTCAATGACGAGCATTCTCACATTTGTATTTCCTTTGTCCAGGGAAAATTCACAAGGAAAATATAATAACTTCATACAGAGAGCAGGATTGAACCTGGGTTGCTGGAGCCGTGAGGCAGCTGCTCTGCTTGCTGCACCACTGTGCCACTGCCGTATCATGGAACTCCCAATAGCAATAGAAGCCACATAGTGCTGGAGTAATTCAGCGAGACAGGCAATAACCTGACCCAAAACATCATTTATCCATGTATTTCAGAGATGCTGCTTGACCCGCTGAGTCACAACAGCACACTGTGCCTTATTTTATAAATCAGTATCTGTAGTTCCTTGTTTCCCAGTAACAACTTCGGAAAGCTGTGCAGCTCAGAATGCCACAGGAGATCTTATTGCAGCAGACCGCCACACAAGACCCTTTTTCCCTGTGGCTATCAAACTGTACAACTCCTCCTCCTTCTGTCGTGGGGTAGACTGACTTCCCTTCCCCCTCCCCCATCCCCAATCTTTGCACATCCCCAATCCTGGACTTTCCACTCGTCACATTAATTTCATGTTTCATGTACAGTATCTTGTTGTAATGGCACCAAACATGGTGAATAAAGGTGAGACGTCAGGTCAGTTCAAACGGTTGTTTATTCAGTGGTGACACGTTAGGTGGGTGCGCTAACTATATTACTGTGTTGCTGTAGCTGAGCGAGGTTGTTCACTTGGGCTCAGCTACCGGTTGACTCCTATAAGGTCTCGAGGTGAGAAACCTTAAGTACCAGAACACTCCCTGTAGCCCATGACATCACGTGCCCGCCCTCGTATCTCCTGACGAGGGTTCGAGCATAAGTGGCCCGTGTATAGGGTGACGCCACAGGACCCCCCCCCCCCAGAACCAGAGGAAGGAATATCATGGTCAAGGGCGGCTCCTACATGTGGGTCTGGGACACACCGGGCGTGGGTTGAGACGGAGCTCTCCATGGGCGCATTGACGCTCTGCGTGGGCGATCCCGAGGTACCGAGGGGTACGAGGAGACCGGTGCAGAAGCCGCCGGATGGAAGAACACGGTCCCATCTCCTCGACCAGCTAAGGGAGAGTGTCCTGTGAAATACGGCCCCCAGCAACGATGAGGGAAAAAAAACCTAAATATAATAAACAAACTAATTTCTGAACCGGGCGTGGAAATGCAGTGAACACAAAATGAACAGTAAAAAGACAAATTACAGTGCAATCAGTGTCCAAAGTTCAAATTATCCAGTGTTCATAGTGCAGGATAGGAAAGCTGTGTTGCAGTGACAGTCTCCGGCTTGAACGAGGCGTTGTTGCTGGTGGTCAGGCTGCAGGAACTGCGTGCGACTGGAAGGTGGCGCTGTGGACGGCGGTGAGGCTGCAGGGACGGCATCCACTCTGATGGTGGCGCTGTTGCCGGTGGTCAGGCTGCAATGACGGCATTCGGCTGGAATGTGGTGATGTGGACGGTAAGTTCGAGCTTCTCTTCCGGCCGGCCACGGCGGCCATTTTTGTAGTCACACGGCCGCTTGTTCAGGAGCCTGCGGCTGCTATTTTGCCGGCTGGCTGAAGCGGACTGGTCCAGCGGTTCAAGACCAGTGAGGAGCAGAAGGGCATTTTCGGCAGGCGCCCCAGGTAAGCCTGCCCTATCGGGTGGCTAGGCCCTGGGCAGCGGCCGGCGGGGCCAGGCGCGGTGCAGGGCAGGGCGTGGAGCCGTGGCGGGTCTGGAGCGGTGAGGCCCGGTGTGGTACGGGTGAGGTGAAGCCGGTGCAGGGCCTGGAGCAGTGGAGCCCGGTGCAGTGCAGGGCCTGGATCCGTGCTCACGGTGCGAGGCCGGGCCCGGGTCCGTTGTCGGGAGCAGGAGAGTGGCAGGTACTCTCTCTCTGCTCCCAGGGCCGTCGGGCGTGTGTCAGCCTTGCTGTGGACAGGAGGCTGCCACGCTTGCAGCTCCTGCAGCAGCTGGTGGGGCAGCGGCGGCTGGTACAACCTCTCTGCTCCAGTGGTCGGCACCGGGCAGGTCATGCGGAGGAGCTCGCCGGCCATCACACAAGGCCTGAGGCGGTTGGAAGCAGAGCCTGCCCCATTGCCGGGAGTGGGAGAGCGACGGCAGCCGCAGCTTCTCAGCTCCGGTGAGCAGCAGCTGGTGGGGAAGAGGCGGCATACCTCACTGCAGGACCTGGTTGGCGGAAGCGTAGGTCTGCAGGGCTGGGCAGCCGGCTGCAGACATCAGGTCTCCCGAGGCTGCGTGCTTCAGGTGAGTCCAAATTTCAATTCGGACAGTCGGGGGTCACCAATGTAGCGGCACCAAACGTGGTGAATAAAGGTGAGACGTCAGGTCGGTTCAAACAGTTGTTTATTCAGTGGTGACACGTTAGGTGGGTGCGCTAACTATATTACTGTGTTGCTGTAGCTAAGCGAGATTGTTCACTCGGGCTCAGCGACAGGGGGTGATTTCAGGTTTTCATGGGGGGAATTGGGACCACAGATTAGCAAACTCAAACTGTTAGAATGTTGATCTTTTTATTGCCTTTGCATATTATTTGGAATCCACTTTTTGAGGCAGACAATCTTGGAAAGGAGGGGGGGATGACATTCTGACATATGGTGAAAGGGGTGCATGGGGCAAACAATGTTGAGAACCACTGCTCTAGCCCATGACGTCACGTGCCCGCCCTCGTATCTCCTGACGAGGGTTTGAGCATAAGTGGCCCGTGAATAGGCTGACGCCACATTGTTGTGTTTTATGACTGTCGGCAGACTGGGATTTCCCTGCTGGGATAAATAAAGTTCTATCGTATCATACCGTATCGTATGATAGTTTAATCAAAGCCTATGCCTCATACTCCTCATAATCAGATTCCAGAATTGCCCAGCCCCACCTTAGAAATCCACACAACTCACCTTCCTCAAATGTTTAATCCAAGATCACTTGAAGTACCACTACCTTGGACTGACCTAGGCTGCTGTCATGTCCCACCCTGGTAAGGTGCAGGTAAGGCCCCATTTGGAATCTTGTGAGCAATTCTGGGCACCCTATCTGAGGAAGGATGTGATGGCTATGGAGAGGGTCCAGAGGAGGTTTACAAGAATGATCCCAGGAAAGAGTTGGTTCATCTATGATGAGCGTTTGTCGTCACTGGGCCTGTACTCGCTGAAGTTTAGAAGAATGAGAGGGAGACCTCATTTAAACATACAGAATAGTGAAGGCTGAGATAGAGTGGATGTGGAGAGGATGTTTCCACTAGTGGGTGAGTCTAGGGCTGGAGGTCATAGCCTCAGGATTAAAGGATGTTCTTTTAGGAAGGAGATGAGGATAAATGTCTTTAGTCAGAGGGTGGTGAATCAGTGGAATTTTTTGCCACAGAAGGCTGTGGAGGCCAAGTCAGTGGATATTTTTAAGGCAAAGATAGATAGATTCTTGATTAGTACAGGTCAGAGGTTATGGGGAGAAAGCAGGAGAATGGGGTTAGGACGGATAAATAGATCAGGCATGATTGAATGGCGGAGTAGACTTGATGGGCCGAATGGTCTAATTCTACTCCTGTCACTTATGACCTTATGACCCACACCCCCACATACCGCCTTCCCCACTACTCCCTTGCTTTTGCCTCATGTGCGCACCCAACAGCGCTAGCCTTTCAAATGTAGCCAGCTGTAATAGTAAACAGATTCAAAAATTGCTAATGAAGTTCTGCCGATAAATTAGGATAACAGCTAGAAAACTTGTAATTCCTAGGACCTTACCTGCTAAAAAAACCCATTGGCTCCACCCACTTCCTCTCCCCTATAACATCACCGCTCTAACCATCCTAACCCATCTCCCTGTAAAGGTCAGGACTATTCTCTCTTGCAGCATCTTGGCACTAAAGGCGTAGTATTACTGGAAATGCTAGGTGCTGGCAACAGTCATAATTAGCATCAGCTTGTCTCATTTTCATCTCAGTAAATTGGAAGTACAGATTTGCAGAGGGTTTTATGATGGCCGATAATAATAGCACTTAATCATATCCATGCCTGTAGATAGCTCAAGAAACTATTAACACTGTCGGATCTGTTCTGATAATGTTATTGACAAGAAACACACATGGGTGTTGTAAAATGCTAGATAGATAGATTAACAGACAGATTTAGTACATTTCAAAGAATTTACAATGATGCACCTTATAATTATGAACACATTTCTAAGTTTGTTTCACGGAAGTGCAAGAATATAATCCAATGAAAGGAAACTGAAGGCATCGTCCTCTGTATGAAGTACATTCCAATAGGGGATTTTAAAGGAGTTTTGTGTTTGATTCCGATCCAGCTTCCTCTGCCATTCTCTCTAATGGCTCTTATATGTGCCTTTCGTCAGCCTCAATCTATGAGATTCACCGATGTTAGGCGCTAGTTATTCTGAAAGACGGTAAAGCTAGTGTGGGAAATGAAACGGCATCCAATCAGTAAAACAGTTGTTAAAGATTTGGGAGTGGAAAAGGGGCCTGCTAGAACTCACTTGGCACCATCAAGTCATGAAGTCATTAGAATGATCCAGTGAGGCCACAGTGGTTGAGTGAGGGAGTAAGATCCACAGACTAAGCCAAATTGTTTTAACAGATAAGAAGATGAAATAAAGAAAAATGAATTCCAGAAATCTTTAAGGGAAACAAAATAGTTATGCATCTATTTAAAATCTATTCATTGTGGTTAGTTTGAAATAATTTGAAATAATGATATGCTGTTTGCAAGGCACATAGAAACATAGAAAATAGGTGCAGGAGTAAGCCATTCGGCCCTTCGAGCCTGCACAGCCATTCAATATGATCATGGCTGATCATCCAACTCCGTATCCCATACCTGCCTTCTCTCCATACCCCCTGATCCCTTTAGCCGCAAGGGCCACATCTAACTCCCTCTTAAATATAGCCAATGAACTGGCCTCAACTAGCTTCTGTGGCAGAGAATTCCAGAGATTCACCACCCTATGCGTGAAAAATGACATTACATTGTTTTGCATTAGCTCAGTCTTTTCCATACACCCAGCAATGTGAAATTCCTTTTTCTGTGACATTTCCCTTGAATCAAACAACTTACATGTTTTAAAATCAACAGGCCATCCTCTAGTTCACAGTTCTTAATTTAATTGCAGTACCTAGTGATTGGGTCTTGCATGACTCTTGGTGATTCTATGAAATTTAGCTATATTAAAGGAACAATATTGAAAAGGTGCACTGCGAAAAACGGCATCAATAATTCACAGCGTGAAGCGGCTAGCCGCTGGATCCTTGGTACTTAGCAGAGGGTGTGTCTGCGTGTAGGTATCTGAGTCTTTCCCTGAAGAGACGGACGAAGAGCCTCGAGAAGGTACCGAGCTTGGATTAACTGAGTGTAAATTGGCCGGAATTCTCTAATTTGTTCAAGAATTTAAGTGGGCAATTTTAGCTGATTCGAGAGCCTGCGTAGTAAGAAAGAGACGTACTAAAAATTAGGGTATCGAGTTTGAGTCAGAGTCTATATTGGCAGCAAAAATACTGGATTTCATATTGAAGTTCTGCGTAAGGTAGGATTCACATTCCTGTATATAGAACTTCGAAGTTGGTGCATGTCCGTGATCGATTCAGAATAGCGGCTGATGAACAGTGAATAGTAACCCTCTGGTCGATTGTTGACTAGTACCTGATAGCGAAGAGAAACTGAGACGGGAGCCTCCCTACTTGACGAAAAGTAATCCAAATAGCGAAGGGTACCCCTAGTTCTGTCGAACTTAAAGAGGAGGGATAGAGGTCCCCCTATAGAAGTCCAGTTTTAGCAGAGGGTTAGTAACATTTGGTAGGAAAAGTAATGATTTTGGGAATTATTTAGGGAATCTGCAAAGAGTAAACTAGGAAGGGGAAAATCTTCGGTATCAGCGGGAGAGGTTCACTGCATGATAACAGCGTGATGCGGCGTCGAGATCGAGTGTTCGTGAATTGTGCACTGGTGCTTTAAATTATTTTTGTAAATTGTAAAAATAGCTTTCCGTATTGTTATAGGATCCGGATTTTGTAAATATTCTCTGTCTGTAAATAAATTTAGAGTAATTAAAAGTTAAGATTTAGACCTTGTTAAGTCCGCGGAGCATCATTTGTGTTGCTGCTTGTGTGAGTGTTTATAGATTAAAAATTTGAAGCGAGAGTGTATTTAAGTTAGATATTCGTAGTGTTGATGTCGGAGACCTTAAAGATGTCGGAGACCTTAAATCTGGAAAAAATTAGATTTGTTTTAATCGACAAACCTGAGTTATTTATTAGAATATGGTCCCCGTTCATAGATTATTTGAAGGGGTAGAATGGGCCAGCGCTGAGGCTCGACGGAAGCTTGAACCCAGGACTAGACGAATAGTTTTGTTTTCTGTACCTACGGACCTATCTCCTAAGTTGTATTATAAAATTTAAAAATAAAAATAATAAATTCAAAAAAAAAAAAAAAGATATTCGTAGTGTTTACTTTAGATATTCACATTTGTTTAAGATTGTTTTGTAAGAATCTGAATTGGGATGGTTCGATCAGGGGTTGTACTCCTTAAATCACTGCGTCGGGGGAGAAGTGATCCGGCTGTTTGTGCCACGAGGAGATTTCTTAGAGTGCGTGATTTGATTTGTAATAAGTCAATGTTTTTGATTTATGCAGGAGTGTGGTTAGGTATACTTCTGATAAGAGGACTAATTTCTTTTTTGTGATCAGTTTTGCTCATGTGCTTACAGTTCATTTACATGTGTTCAAATTAAGATGGAGGATAGGAGACAAGCTGTGAAATGTATGTGAGTGTGATTGGTTGTTTCCTGGAGCATTTTGATTTGAAAATTGTCCAAAAACGACTTTGTTTATTTCAAAATTAAAAGGGAAATTGTTAAGAGGTGCAAGTAGTTTAGAGTTGCTTCCTTCTCCAACAGAATGGGAAACCACAGCAATAAAGATATGACCGCTGACTCAGACAGTCCTCTGGAAGATATATGCAGTGAATATGCAGGATCGCTAAATAGAGAATTAGGGAAAGAATGATGGCCTTGAGGGGGCATAGATACAGTAAAGGGATTAAAATACGTTGAGCAGATTATATTGCAATTCCCAATATAACTCTAGAAACCAAGGAGCAAACACCCTATACCAGCAAGGAGGGTAAATTTAAACTAACAAGTGAGGCACAGGAAGCATTTGAGAACTTGAAAAGATCTTTGATGCAAGCCCCTTCCAGCTGTATGGTACAATTCTATCTGATTGGTATTAATGCAAAAGCATGGGGAAAGATATAGGCCAGTTGCATATTACTCCTCCAAATTAGATCCAGTAGCTAGTGGGCATCCTCTTTGCACTCAAATCTTAACTGCAATTTACAATAGTCTACAATCGGCTGCTAATTTGACACTCCAGCAAGAAATTGTAGTGTACAGCTCACATTCGGTGTCGTCATTGTTGGGGCAGCTCCAAACCCAGTATTTGACAATGGCCCGCCAAAATAAGTATGAGAAATACCTGCTTAACGATCCAAAATTACAGTTTAAACACTACATTAATAAACCCAGCCTCGTTTATTATTTCACCCCCAGAAGAGAGAGCAGAAGCTCTATTTGTTATAGAGGAAACATCAGTGAGAGAGGACTTGAGTGATGTACCCATGGAAGACCCTGACATCACATTATATGTGGACGATAGTGCCTCCATTGGCCCACGGGGTGAGAGATTGTGTGGGTATGCAATTATTAATCAAAAGACAGAAATTGTAGAAGCACCTGCTTTTGAATCACCCTATTCAGCACAACAAGCTGAATTATTCACTTTAATTAGGGCTTGCATTATTGGGGAAGATCTAAAAGTAAACATGTACACTGATTCTCGATATGCATTTGGGGTGGTGCATGATTTCGGACAATTATGAGACATTGTAAATGGACTATATTGAATTAGAAAGATGCCAAGGATACAAATACGTTCTTGTCATAGTAGATGTATTCAGCAGGTGGATCGAAGCCTACCCAACCCTTGACAACAGCTAGGCTACTGTAGTCAAGGTGCTAATGAGAGAAATTGTCCCTAGATTTGGTATTCCCACTTGAACTTAGCTCAGTTAACGCTCCACACTTCATCGAACAAATCAATAATGTGAGCAGCTGGGGATCCAGCAGAAATTACACTGTGCTTATTGACCACAGGCTGCTGGACTTGCAAAAAGGGCAAACCAGACCCTTAAAACCAAATTAGTCAAATTAAAGGTGGAGACTGGACTTGGGTGGATCAAATTACTCCCAATAGCCTTTATCAGATGAGCGTAACGCCTGCAGGAAAATCTAGATTAAGCCCAGCTGAAATTATTTACGGTAGACCCCTGAAAACCCCTTGGAACCAGAATGCAATGAAAATAGTTAATTTCCACCATATGACTGCAGAGATGACCAACTATATCTTAGCCTTGACAAGAGCCTTAAGGGATTTGCATTGTAGAGTGAGAGCTGCTGATGAAGATATGCCTTCACTAGTATCTCCCATGAAAGTAAAAGCTGGAGACTATGTCTTAGTGAAGATTTGAGTAAGGAAAGGGTCAGAAGTTCGTTGGGAAGGACCGTACCAATTTATTTTGATGACTCCGACCACAGTAAAGGTAGAAGGAAGAAATCCCTGGGTACATCTTCATCATTGTAAAAGTGTTAGTGAAAGCATCAGTAGGTAACTTGTTTTCTCCCAGGTTTTCTTAGGAATTCTAATCAAGGACCAATGAACTATCAAGACAGATGGAGGAAATACACGCCCATGAAAACTCGGGAGGTGAAGACTCCTCAGACAGAACTTGTGAAGTTATTCCCATGAAAACTCGGGATGCTTGACAAGATCCTGAGAAGCTACAACAACATCTTCTTGTTCAAACATTGTTAATGTATAACGGTCGTCATTGTATTCTGGAGTTATCATTTATGATGAGGGCTATCATGAATGATAAAAGGGGGGAATGTTAATATTGGTTAAATTGAAGACACCATAAAATGGAGGATCCCTGCACTTGTCAGAATTGCTCAACCCTTGTCAGCTGAACTTTACAGGCTTTGATTGGTGCCAGCCAGTCTAGGCTCAGACTGATATGCAGGATGGTAAGAGGTCCAGGTGTTCTCCATGTTTTTCTTAAATTGAGAACATATATAGTGATTTTGCAAACTGACCTTAAATGCGTCATTTCTAATGGGCCGCCGCAAAAGCATTGTAAAACAGTATACATAATGTTGCAAGGCGGTCATCCTGTTAATTGATGATTGGTCGAACTGTTGAGCCTTGGAAAAGTTTGATTTCCAGGGCACGTTTCAATTTTTGTTCTTGTGAGCTTCCTTCGAGAGCTTTCTTTCTTATACAATGTATTGAACTGTTCGATCATCGGGTTAGGGAAATGCCTGTTATGTATGGGGTTAATCGATATTTGTAATTGGGTTATTGAGAGACTACCCCCGTGTGATTCGGCCCCTCGAGGTCCCGAGACATATAAAAGTCTGCGACCACGAGGCTCAGCATCGATCTTCTGGAAGAGCGCTCGGAACCGCGTAAACTTCTGGAGTGCCTCTGTCTGAGCGAGGCCAAGAGGGATTGAACAGGCAGACTCGAGGAACGAACCCACCGTGGGATAGGTACAGCGTGTGATCTGTGATGCGCTTTTGGTACAATAACATTTAGTTGTTTTAAATGCTTGATTCAGTTTTTTTACTGAAATTAGACTGGGGGAAGCTTAGAAACGAGCAATTATCATACCGAATTGTCTAATTTTGCTCCATTGTCTTATGGTCTTAACCTGATATTACACCCAGATGGAAATAACATAATCATCTTACTAGAATATGAAAACAAGAATATTGCATTCCTAATACAATCTTGTAGAGTAACTCAATTGCCTGAAGCAGTTACGAATTAGGAGTTTATGGAGGAAATTACTAAATACCACTGTGCTGTTCTAAAAATGTTATCATGCGTTATCTGGGAACCTTTTTTTGTTCAGAGCCTCAGTTTGTCTCGATTCCAAATAAGTGTGTGATAAACTTGAAAACAGTCACTGAATTTTAACTTTTAATGATTGATGAAGTGTTTTGAAAGTTTGTACTTGTGGAACAGGCTGGTGAGAACATATATTATACTATCATAATAGATCAGATATTACAAATTCCTTGTAATCTTATCTTGCAGCTGTCTCCCAACAAGCCTTCATGACCTTGGTGTGTTCTCGTCATTTTTGACTCCCTCAGCCTCTTGGCATTCACCGTCTGACACTGTGAGCTTCTTGGGAATCTCAGTTCCTGGCCCTTCCAGAAAAGTAATATTCTGAATAACTCACTAAAACACAGCACAAAATTCGACGCTGGGAGAAGGACTTATTTGGTACCTCTGAGTCTTGCAGTAATTATACATTCAATTTAAAATGTGCTGATATGCTCCTACATGGAAGCAATGGCCAAGAAAGCACACCAACACATCTATTTCCTTAGAATGCTTAGGAAGTTCGGCATGTCCTCAACAACCCTCACCAACTTCTCCAGATGCATCACAGAAAGCATTTTATCAATATGCATCACATCATGGTATGGGAACAGCTCCATCCAAGACCACAAGATATTGCAAAGAGTTGTGGACCCCACCCAGTCCAACAAGCAAACCAACTTGTTAAAGAAGGAATTGCAGATGCTGGAAAATCGAGGGTACACAAAATGCTGGAGAAACGCAGCATCTATGGAGCGAAGGAGAAAGGCAACGTTTTGGGCCGAAATCCTTCTTCAGACTGATGGGGGGTGGGGGGAGGCGGGGCGAAGAAAGGAAAAAGTAGGAGGAGGAGCCTGAGGGCTGAGGGAGAGGTAGGAAGGGGAGGAGACAACAAGGGTTAACAGAATTGAGAGAATTCGATGTTCATGCCAAGAGGATGCAGACTCCCCAAGCGGAATATGAGGTGCTGTTCCTCCAATTTGCGGTGTTGCTCACTCTGGCCATGGAGGAGGCCCAGGACAGAGAGGTCGGATACGGAATGGGAGGAGAAGTTGAAGTGCTGAGCCACCGGGAGGTCGGGTTGGTTAATGCGGACCGAGCGGAGGTGTTCGGCGAAACGATCGCCAAGTCTCTGCTTGGTCTTACCGATATAGATCAGCTGACATCTAGAGCAGTGGTTGCAATAGATGAGGTTGGAGGAGGTGCAAGTGAACCTCTGTTGGACCTAGAACGACTGCTTGGGTCCTTGAATGGAGTGGAGAGGGGAGGTAAAGCGACAAGTGTAGCATCTCTTGAGGTTGCAAGGGAAAGTGCCCGGGGAAGGGGTGGAGCGGGAAGAAAGGGAAGAATTGACAAGGGAGTTGTGGAGGGAGCGGTCTTTGCAGAAGGCAGACAGGGGGGGAGATGGGAAGATGTGGCAAGTGGTGGGGTCACGTTGCAGGTGGCAAAACTGGCGGAGGACTATGGGTTGTATGTGCCGGCTGGTGGGGTGAAAGGTGAGGACCAGGGGGCTCTGCCCTCGCTGCAAGTGGGGGGATGGGGAGAGAGGGCAGTGTTACGGGGTATGGAGGAGACCCTGGCGCGAGCCTCATCTGTGGGGGAGGGGAATCCCCATTCCCTGAAGAATGAGGACATTTGTGATGCCCTGGTGTGGAACACCTCATCCTGGGAGCAGATGCGTCGTAGACGGAGGAATTGGGAATAGGGTATGGAGTCCTTACAGGAAGCAGGGTGGGAGGAACAGTAGTCCAGATAGCCGTGGGCATCAGTGGGTTTATAGTGGATGTCGGTCAGGAGTCTATCACCTGCGATGGAGATAGTGAGGTCAAGGAATGGAAGGGAAGTGTCGGAAATGGTCCAGGTGTATTTGAGTGCCGGATGGAAGTTGATGGTGAAACGGATGAAGTCAGTCAGTTGTGTGTGGGTGCAGGAGGTGACACCAAAGCAGTCGTCGATGTAGCAGAGGTAGAGGTCGGGGATGGGGCCCTGGTATGCCTCGAACAAGGATTGTTTGACGTACCCGACAAAGAGGCGGGCGTAGCTGGGGCCCATGCGCGTGCTCATAGCTATGCCTTGATTTGGAGGAAATGGGAGGAGTCAAATGAGAAGTTATTGAGGGCAAGGACCAAGTCCGCTAGGTGGAGGAGAGTGTCAGTGAATAGGTATAGGTTTCCCCTACGGTCGAGGAAGAACCAGAGGGCTTTCATCCTGGTGGGGGATAGAGGTATAGAGTGACTGGACGTCCATGGTGAAGATGAGGGGATGGCGGCCTTGGATTGGATTGCGTGGAGACGACGGTGAGTGTCTGAGGTGTCTTGAACATAGGTGGGGAGGGATTTAACCAAGGGGGATAGGATGGAGTCAAGGTATGCGGAAATGAGTTCGGTGGGGCATGAACAGGCAGAGACAATGGGTCTACCGGGGCAGTCAGGGTTGTGGATTTTGGGGAGAAGGTAAAATCGGGCCGTGTGGGGCTGGGGAACGATGAGGTTGGAGGCTCGGGGGTGCAGGGAGTCGGAGTTGATGAAGTCGGCGATGGACTTCCCAAACCAACTTCCCTTCCCTCAACTCCTTCTGCACCACACTACTTTCGGCAAAGCCACCATCATAATCAAGAATGAGTGTTACCACAGTCACTCCCTATTCTTCACTCTCCCATCAGGCAAGAGGCACAGAAGTTTGAAAACGCATATCTTCAGATTCAGGAGCAGTTCCTTCCCAACTGCAAAGCTGGCCTGATCTCCCTCCCATGCACCTCATTGGAGTTCTTTGAACTATCTTTAATTGGACTGTACCTTGTACCAAACATTATACCCTTGATAAAAACATAGAAATATAAGTGCAGGAGTAGGCCATTCGGCCCTTCGAGCCAGCACTGCCATTCAATATGATCATGGCTGATCATCTAAAATCAGTATCCTGTTCCTGCTTTTTCCCCATATCCTGTGATTCCTTTAGCCCTAAGACCTAAATCTGACTCTCTCTTGAAAACTATATTTGTACTCTGTGGATGGCTTGATTGTATCATGTAAAGTCTTTTCGCTGTCTGGATAGCATGCAACAAAAATATTTTTTACTGTAGCTTGGTACATATGACAATAATAAACTAAACTACAAAACAATAATTTTCCTGGATTGCAAACAACCTGCATCAGGAATAAAAAGTAGCTGCCTATACCTGGAAAAAACTGAAGCTACCAAACCAGCCAAGCTAGGCATCTTGTATTTAGTTCTAGACCTATTCACAGTACAATTTATTCCAAATGTCTTTTTCTGTTTTCGTCTTTCCCTATATCGAAAAGAACATGGAATGCAAGTTTCCAACACTTTCTATGACAAGAGTTCCTTTAGCAGTCTGACTTTAAAGTCACTTGTTTAGGACTACCACTCTGCTGCCTTTGGTTAGGCCGCATGTGGAGTGTTGAGCGCAGTTCTGGTCGTATCATTACAGGAAGCTTGTGGAGGCCACAGGAGGTTTACCAAAATGCTGCCTAGATTAGATGGTGTTAGTTACAAGGAGAGGTTGGACAAATTTGGTGTTGATTTCTCTGGAGTGTCGGAGACCAGATTGAAGTATATAAATTATGGGAACCATAGATATGATAAACACTCAGAACCTTTAACTTATGGTGGAAATGTTACAGATTAGAGGTCATAGGTTTAAGGTGGGAGGGCCAAAGCTTCAAGGAGATGTGCGAGGCAAGACTTTATTTTATGGAGAGAGTGGTGGGTTCCTGGGACTCACAGCCAGGGGTGATGGTGAAGGCAGATATGGCATTTGAGCGACAAGGATAAGGTTAAAGCACAAGGATATGCATGAAATGGAAGGATATGAATCATGTGCAGGTAGAGATTAATTCAACCGGTTATGTGCGCCAAGGACATTGTGGGCTGAAGGGCCTGTTCCTGTGCTGTACTGTTCTATGAACCACACTATCATTACTTATATGAAAAGATTAGTCCCTATATTAATAAATGGTCTCTACATTATGCATTGTGGCAACTTTTTCAACCACAATCAGTTTGTGTCCATTATTTAACTTTGCAACTTGTTTTGGAGGAACAGCACCTCATATTTTGCTTGGGCAGCTTGCAACCCAGCAGTATGAATATTGCTCTAACTTCAAGTAACCCTTACTTTCCCTCTTTTACATTTCTGATTGAGGCAAGGGAACAACTCCACTGGTTGGAGTTGCTATTCATGTGTTAGCCTTAGCAGTGATAGACAGCAGAGGAGCTGATAGTTGAATGTTGACCCTTTGTTTACAAAATGAAATAAACATAATCCAGGAATTTATAAACTGGTGAACATCGGGGCAGGCAGCATCTCTGGAGGGAAGGAATTGGTGATGTTTTGGGTCAAGCCTTCTTCAGATTGAGAGTCAGGGGAGAGGGAGACTATAGATATGGAAGGGGTAAAGTGTGAAAGATGCTTGAGTTGATTATTAAGGATGGAACAGCAGCACTAAACTCCTGGTATTTTTTGAGGATGTAACAAGTATAATGGATAAGGGAGAGCCAGTGGATGTAGTGTATATGGACTTTCAAAAAACCTTTGACAATGTCCCACACAAGAGATTAGTGTGCAAAATTAGAGCACATGGTATTGGGGATAGGGTATTGACATGGACAGAGAACTGGTTGGCAGACATGAAGCAACGAGTAGGAATTAACGTGTCCTTTTCAGAATTCCAGGCAGTGTCTGGTGGGGTGCCGCAAGGATCAGTGCTGGGACCCCAGTTATTTACAATATATATTAACAATATAGACAAAGGAATTAAATGTAACATTTCCAAGTTTGCGGATGACACAAAGCTGGTTGGCAGTGTGAGGATGGATGCAGAGTGAGTCGGATAGGTTGGGTGAGTGCGCAGATGCGTGGCAGATGCAGTATAATGTGGATAAATATGAGGTTATCCACTTTGGTGGCAAGAACAAGAGGGCAGATTATTATCTGAATGGTGTGGGATTAGGAAAAGGCGAGGTGCAATGGGACCTGGGTTTCCTAGTACATCAGTCACTGAAAGTAAGCATGCAGTTACAGCAGGCAGTGAAGAAAGCAAATAGCATGTTGGCCATCATAGGGAGAAGATTTGAGTTTAGGAGAAAAGTGGTCCTACTGCAGTTATGCAGGGCCCTGGTGAGACCATACCTGAAATAATATGTGCAGTTTTGGTCTCTTAATTTGAGGAAGGACATTCTTCCTATTGAGGGAGTGCAGCATAGGTTCACGAGGTTCATTCTCAGGATGGCGGGATTGACATATGATGATTTATATTCACAGGAATTTAGGAGGATGATGGGGATCTTATAGAAACATATTAAATTTTGAAGGGATTGGACAGGCTAGATGCAGGATCAATGTTCCCGATGTTGGCAGAGTCTTGAACCAGTGGTCACAGTTTCAGAATAAAGGGTGTCAAGTCAAGTCAAGTCACATTTATTTATATAGCACATTTAAAAAACAACTCTCGTAGACCAAAGTGCTTTACATTTAGTATACACAAGCAGTCTACATACATATATACAAATAGCCCTCGCTCAGAGGACGTCAGGAAAGGCTTGGGAGAACAGATATGTTTGCGCCACCAGGAGAGGAATAACCCCGGCCAGGGCGGAGGGACAGGCCTTAACACTGAGCACCCAGGAGGTACAGTGCGCTCTGCGTAGGATCAATCCACGCAAGGCTGCAGGCTCGGATGGAGTACAGGATAGGGTACTAAAGGACTGTGCTGTACAGCTGGCGGAGGTATTTACGAGGATCTTCAACCTGTCTCTATCTCTGGCAAAGGTCCCCAAGTGCCTGAAGACAGCTACCATAGTGCTGGTGCCGAAAAAGTCTAAAGTCACCAACCTGAATGACTACCGCCCGTTTGTCCTAACTTCAATACCAATGAAGTGCTTTGAAAGGCTGGTCCTCTCCCACATCAAATCCAGCATACCTGCATCATTGGACTCTCATCAATTTGCATACAGGGCAAATAGATCCACAGAAGATGCCATCTCTGTGGCTCTTCACACTGTCCTGACCCATCTGTAAAGACAAGGCACCTACGTGAGGATGCTCTTCATTGACTATAGCTCTGCCTTCAATACGGTCATCCCCACCAAGCTCACCACCAAACTCCACCAGCTACGCCTCAGCTCACTGATGTGCGATTGGATCCTGAACTTTCTGACGGAGCGACCGCAGGCAGTGAGACTGGGGCTGCACCTGTCCTCCACTATCACCCTGAGCACCGGCACACCACAGGGCTGTGTACTGAGCCCCATGCTCTACTCCCTCTTCACCCACGACTGTATCCCTGCATTTGCCAACAACACCATTGACAAGTTTGCAGATGACACAACGGTGATCGGGCTGATCACCAACTGTAATGAAACAAACTATAGAGCGGAGGTGCAGAACTTGTCGCTAAACACCTCCAAGACCAAGGAGCTGATTATCGACTTCAGGAGGTCGCAGAATGGGGAATACGCCCCAATCTCCATCTACGGAGACAGTGTGGAGAGAGTGTCCAGCTTCAAGTTTCTGGGCACTCACACCTCAGAGGACCTCACATGATCCACCAACACTGCTGCGGTGGTCAAAAAGGCACAGCAACGACTGTTCTTCCTAAGAACATTGAAACGGACTGGTCTGCCCAACAGCTGCTGACGACCTTCTACCGCTGCACCACAGAGAGCATACTAACGTATGGCATCTCTGTGTGGTATCTCAGCTGCACGGAGGCGGAGAGGAGAACTCTTCAGCGCGTTGTCCACAGAGTGCAACAGATTATTGGGACACCGCTACCAGCCTTGGAGGGCAGCTACCACACACCGTATCTCAGGAAGGCCGTCAGCATACATAAAGACTCCTCTCACCCTTGTAATGGACTGTTCGAACTACTCCCTTCCGGCAGACGTTACAAGGCCTTTTACGCCCGCACCACCAGACTCAGGAACAGCTTCATTCCCAGAGCTATAGCGGCTCTGAACCAGCCCTGCTGAGTACCCCCCCCCCCCACCCCCATGGACTGTCTCCCCCGGCCTCGCACTTTAGTCTGTGTTGATTTTACTGGTCTAATGTTCGTTTTTACAAACCTTGTTCTTAGGGTATTTAAACCTAAATTTTATTTGTCGATTAAGTTATGACATCGGATGGAAGTTGCAAACCAAATCTCGTTGCACTTATGTGTAACGACAATAAAATATATTATTATTATTATTATTATTATTATTATTATTATTATTATTATTAGTAGTAGTAGTATTATTATTATTATTATTATTTAGGACTCAGAGAGTTGTGAATCTGTGGAATTCTCTGCCACAGAAGGCAGTTGAGGCCAGCACAGGCCAATATGACCACCAGGGATGCTGGGGAGATGGCTGCCCTGCCGGCAGTCCATACGTTTTTCCATTCTTATTGTTTTTTTTAGTGTGTTAAAAGTTTGTTTGAATGTTCTTCGGTTTGTTTTATGTGGGGGAGGGGGGAGGGGATCGGGGGAAACTTTTTTTTCAAGTTCCTCCCTTCCCAGAGATGTGATTATTTTACGGATCACATTCTCCGGCGCGCTCTGCGGCCTTCCATTGCTGGAGCTGGAGGCCTCCTCGGACTGTCGTGAGCCCCACAGCGGGGCGCGGACTTAACATCAGAGCCGATCCCTTGCCTGGGCTCGCTCCCACCGCGACCACTACGGACTTTAAATATCAAGAGCTTGCAGTTTTCTGGAGAGGCTAGTCGGGAGCTCCAACGTCGCAGAAGGTTTGACCAGCCCTGACGCAAGGTTCGATCGTCCAGCGTGGGGGAGCTGACTTACCCCCCGATGCGGGAGCGGATCGCCTCGACACGGAGGGCCTGAAATGCCGCCGGCTACGGGAGTCAAGATCGTCCCGTCTACGGGGGCTCGAGGCCCACGACCAAGGAAGAACTAAGGGACTTGAACTTCATTTCACCTTCCATCACAGTGAGGAATGTGTAAGAATCACTGTGGTGGATGTTCATGTTAAATGTGTTTTTGAGTGATCTGTTGCTTTTAATTGTATGACTGACCTGGCCAATGAAATTCCTCATATGTTGCAAAACATGCGGCGAATAAAGTGTCAATCTGATTCTGATTCTGTTTCTGATTCACTGGATTCACTGGAGGGCTGACAGTATCAAGGGATATGGGGAGAAAGCAGGACCGGACTACTGATTTTGTATGATCAGCCATGATCATATTGAATGGCGGTGCTGGCTTGAAGGGCCGAATAGCCTACTCTTGCACCTATTTTCTATGTTTATCAAAGCAGAGAATGTTCAAGGAAATATAGAATGGTTCATTGCTAGCTGAGGGGAAGGTGAGGCATAAAATCAGTAAAATTAATCAGGAGGACATCAAAACTAGTCGGATTGCATGCAGATTGCATGCAGACAAATTAGTTTAGTTCAACTTGGCATAATGTTCAGCAAAGACATTGTGGGCCAAAGGACCTGTTTCTGTGCTGTACAGTTCTACTTTCTCTATTCGATAACCTGGAATAAATCCCTTCAGACCCTAGGCATCTATCCACTTTAATGAATGAATAAGTGAATGAATAAGTTTGTTGGCCAAGTTTTCACGTACAAGGAATTTGCATTGGTCTCCTAGAGGCCCAACACCTCCTCCTTCTTGATTTCAAGATGCCCTAGAATATCAGTATACCGCATTCACACTATCCTCCATTCCTCTCCTTGGTGAGTCCCAATGTAAAGTACAAGTTGAGTAACTTCCCCACAACCTCTTACTCCTAACATAAATTCCATCTTTTATCCTGGAATAATCTTACCCTCAGCCTAGTTACCTTCTTGCTTTTAATAAATTTATAAAATGTTTTCATGCTGTACGACTCTATGAGAACCAGTGCTTCTTAGTGGGGAGTGTGGTTAGTGACAACAAAGTAGGCAAAGAATGAATCTTTATTTTAACTGTGATTAGGAAGCTGATACCCTGAACTTTTTAGGTTTAATCAGGTGAGAAAAACTCCGATCTAAAAAGTGGCTATTATTCGAACTGGATCCACATGGTTGCAAATCAGCAATGTTTAGCACTCTGCTATAGCTGAGTTTAATGCTGAGAATATTCTGTTATTTACAGAAGTTGCTTTTTGAACTACTTCCATTCCCACTAGCTTATTCACGTTCGTCACTGACCTAGAGGTGCCTAGTACTGTGCCATGACCGGGCACTCCACAGAGAATGTTCTTTACTTTGGAGATCTGAGCTCTTTATACGGCTGCCAGAATTTTGTTTTTGCATTGGACCCCAAGGGTAAAATACAACAAACATACAGAGCATTTTTATGTCACTCAACAGTGGCTCTTGGGACATGAAGGACAAAAGGTCAGTGATCAGAAGAATCAGGAGAATATTCCCTTTCCTTCCAGTCTCAGACTACTTCGGAATTTGCCCTTTACATCCATTAGAGGAAAAATCTATGTATTCTTTTTACCTTCATTTTATCTTTTATTTTCTCCTTTTCTGATGAAGGCCAGGGAACAACTCACTGGTTGGAGTTGCTATTCACGTGTTAGTCTTAGCAGTGATAGACAGCAGAGGAGTTGATAGCCAGCAGCACTTAAACCTACCTTTTTGTGGGGACTCTCAGAAACCAGTTAAGAATATCGCACCCTTCCACCTTAGGCTAAAACTAAACAAAGACATCAACTCTTCACCATCAATAAGCAGTTCTGATTAAACATCATTGTGCCAAAACATTGGCTCCTTTGTTCTTTACACTGATGCTTCATGATCTGCTGAGTATTCCCAATTTCTATTTCAACTCTTCACCACATTTCCTCCTTCTTCTTCAATATAGCAGGAGCATGACAGAAAGGATTGCAGAGTCGTAGAGTCATAGAAAGATACAACACAGAAATAGACACTCCGATGCACTGATCATCAGGACCAGCGTTTATACTAATCCTATCTTAACCTATTTAATTTACCCCACGATTCCTATCAATACACCATTCCACTATGATTCTTGATTAGTAGGTATATCAAATGTTACTGGGAAAGGCAGGAGAATGAGGTTGAAAGGGAAAGATAGATCAGCCATGATTGAATGGCAGAATAGGCTCAATGGGCCAATTGGACAAATTCTGTTCTTATGACATATAATTTATGAACTAAGATTCTACCAATCAGTTTCACACTAGTTAACTCATCAAGCTGACATCTTTGGCTCATAAAAGGAAATTGGAGCACCCAGAGGAAACCTTAGCAGTTGCAGGAAGAATGTGTGAATTTCAACCTCAGGGCATCGGAGGACAGGATTGAACCAAGATTACTGAAGTTGTGAGGCAGCAGCTTTACTGTGCTGCCCAAAGGTGCATGTTATAAGGTGAAGTTTGATAGCCAGAATATGACATCCAGAGTAAGTCATTGGATTGTTTTAGACTTTCCATGTTATACAACCTTAAGGCAGGAGTTTGAAATTGTAGCTCATTCGCTGTGACGCCCTTTAGTTCAATAAGTAATTCTGGTTCTACGTTTATATTGTGAAGCTTAGAAGCTTGATTGTCAAATCTTTGACCACATTCTTGTCAGAGATGTATACTGTAAGCCAGATTTGATGCCACCTGCCCTCAACATCATGAATGCCAGACAAAAGTTGAATATGGTTGACTGAAAACGTTTTATTGACTTCAGTTGATTTCTTGTAAAATTCCATTGAAAATAAAGAAAGAACCAGAATGGTAAAGTGAACAGTTAAAAAATACTTTGAATTGTCAGGCCCTATGTTGACAATGATCACTCTTTTTAGGTAGTTGAGACCCATCACATTCTGTTCCCAGGAACATAACCTGCATTTGCTTTTGAGACAAGCATTTACTTGAGGTAGAAACAAGGAACTGCAAATGCTGGTTTACACAAAAGTACGCAAAGTGCTAGGGTAAATCAGCAGGTCAGGCAGCATCTCTGGAGAACATCGGAGATGTTCATACAGAAGGTAGTGAACTTCTGTGACCCTTAGAAAATTTTGCTTCCTGTCTAAGGGACCCTTAGAACATTTACTTGATTTTCCAAAATTTGCAAAATGCAATTAGCTGTGGTCACAACATATGCCATGTAAAGTAAACAAAATTTGCAAATCCTCCAGCTGCTCTTTATTGCATGGTTCAGATAAACTTAACAGAGTTGTTGTATATTTTAGAACAGTTCTACTTAGCAGATTATATTACAAAAATAAACTAAATAGTAAAAGAAACTGTTGGATCTTGGGTCCGATTCACTCATACTTACTACCTGATTCACAATTCCAATGATAATGCACTTATCGTGCTGGTTAATAAAATAGCCATCTCCTACCCAGATATTTTTAAACAAGGCAGAATGTATAGGAACAGAAGTAGACCACAGACTTATTTTGTAATCCAATCTGATTGTGGCCAATCTTCCGCAACTCAATTTTCCTGCTCACAGCGTCATACACATGGAAACATGCTCTTCGGCCCAACTTGCTCATGCCGACCAAGATGCCCCATCTACACTAATCCCACCTGCTCACACTTAGTTCATATTCCTCTAAACCTTTCCTATCCATAAACTGCACCTGTCTAAATGTATTTTATATGTTCTTATAGTACCTCCTTCAACTACCACCTCTGGCATCTCATTCCATATACCCACTACCTTCTGTATGAAAAAGTTGCCGCTTGTTTTAAATATTTCCACTCTCACCTTAAACAAATGGTTCTTGATCCCCTACTCTGGGTAAACTACTCAATATCTACCCTATCTATCCCCCCTCTTGATCTTACACAACCTTAAGCTCACCCCTTAGCCTCCTGGGATCCAAGGATTAAAGTCAAAACCTAGTGTTCTATCCCCATTTTCTGTGTGTTATTTGGCATTCAAAAATCAATCACTCCGCCCAATGATAGACACAAAATGCTGGAGTAACACAGCGGGGCAGGCAGCAACTCTGGATAGAAGGAATGGGTGACATTTCGGGTTGAAACCCTTCTTCAGAAGGACTCTCGAAGAAGGGTCTCAACCCAAAATGTCACCCATTCCTTCTATGCAGAGATGCTGCCGGTCCTGCTGAGTTACTCCAGCGTTGTGTGTCTATCTTCGGTTTAAACCAGCATAGAAACATAGAAAATAGGTGTAGGAGGAGGCCATTCGGCCCTTCGAGCCAGCACCGCCATTCATTGTGATCATGGCTGATCGTCCGCTATCAATAACCCGTGCATGCCTTCTCCCCATATCCCTTGACTACACTAGCCTGCTAGAGCTCTATCCAACTCTCTCTTAAATCCATCCAGTGATTTGGCCTCCACTGCCCTCTGTGGCAGGGAATTCCATAAATTCACAACTCTCTGGGTAAAAAAGTTTTTTCTCAGCTCAGTCTTAAATGACCTCTCCTTTATTCTAAGACTGTGGCCCCTGGTTCTGGACTCACCCAACATTGGGAACATTTTTCCTGCATCTAGCTTGTCCAGACCTTTTATAATTTTATGTTTCTATAAGATCCCCCCTCATCTTTCTAAACTCCAGTGAATACAAGCCTAGTCTTTTCAATCTTTCCTCATATGACAGTCCCGCCATCCCTGGGATCAATCTTGTGAACCTACGCTGCACTGCCTCAATCACAAGGATGTTCTTCCTCAAATTAGGAGACCAAAACTGTACACAACACTCCAGATGTGGTTTCATCAGAACCCTATACAACTGTAGAAGAACCTCTTTACTCCTGTACTGAAATCCTCTTGTTATGAAGGCCAACATTCCATTAGCTTTCTTCACTGCCTGCTGTACCTGCACGCCAACTTTCAGTGACTGGTGTACAAGGACACCCAGGTCTCGCTGTACCTCCCCCTTACCTAACCTAACCCCATTGAGATAATAATCTGCTCCCTTGTTTTTGCCACCAAGGTGGATAACCTCACATTTATCTGTATTATACTGCATCTGCCACGCATCTGCCCACTCACTCAACCTGTCCAGGTCCCCCTGCAATCTCCTAACATCCTCTTCATAGTTCACACTGCCACCCAGCTTTGTGTCATCCGCAAACTTGCTCGTGTTGCTCCTAATTCCCTCTTCCAAATCATTTATATATATGGTAAACAGTTGCGGCCCCAACACCGAGCCTTGCGGCACTCCACTCGCCACTGAGTGGAGTGCTGCAATTCCTGGGCAAAAAGGACCCGTTCACTCCTACTCTTTGCTTCCGGTCTGCCAACCAATTTTCTATCCATGTCAACGTCACTACGGAGAACACAAACAATTTCCCAGATGTACTGGAGGACAGAAGATCTAAGGGGGCAGAGGAACTGAAAGAAATTTTCATTAGGCGAGAAATAGTATTGTGTAGGCTAATGGGACTGAAGGATGATAAATCCCCTGGGCCTGATGGTCTGCATCCCAGGGTCCTCAGGGAGGTGGCTCCAGAAATAGTGGATGCATTGATGATCATTTTCCAATGTTCAATAGATTCAGGATCAGTTCCTGTGGATTGGAGGATAGCTAATGTTATCCCACTTTTCAAGAAAGGAGCGAGAGAGAAAACGGGGAATTACAGACCAGTTAGCCTGACTTCGGTGGTGGGAAAGATGCTGGAGCTAATTATTAAAGAGGTAATAATGGAGCATTTGGATAGCAGTAAAAGGATTAGTCCAAGTCAACATGGATTTATGAAAGGGAAATCATGCTTGACTAATCTGGAATTTTTTGAGGATGTGACAAGTAAAATGGATGAAGGGGTGCCAATGGATGTAGTGTATCTAGACTTTCAGAAAGCCTTTGATAAGGTCCCGCACGGGAGACTGGTGACTAAAATTAGAGCGCATGGTATTATGGGTAGGGTGTTGACGTGGATAGAAAATTGGTTGGCAGACAGGAAGCAAAGAGTCGGAGTGAACGGGTCCTTTTCACAATGGCAGGCAGTGGCGAGTGGAGTGCCGCAAGGCTCGGTGTTGGGGCCGCAACTGTTTACCATATATTAATGATTTGGAAGTGGGAATTAGGAGCAACACGAGCAAGTTTGCGGATGTCACAAAGCTGGGTGGCAGTGTGAACTGCGAAGAGGATGTTAGGAGGTTGCAGGGTGACCTGGACAGGTTGAGTGAGTGGGCAGATGCCTGGCAGATGCAGTATAATATACATAAATGTGAGGTTATCCACTTTGGTAGCAAAAACAAGGGGGCAGATTATTATCTCAATGGGGTTTGGTTAGGTATGGGGGAAGTACAGCGAGACCTGGGTGTCCTTATACATCGGTCACTGAAAGTTGGCGTGCAGGTACAGCAGGCAGCATTCATAACAAATCCTCTTGTTATGAATGTTGGCCTTCATAACAAGAGGATTTCAGTATTAGGAGTAGAGAGGTTCTTCTGCAGTTGTATAGGGCTCTGGTAAGACCACATCTGGAGTATTGCGTACAGTTTTGGTCTCCTAATTTGAGGAAGGATATCCTTGTGATTGAGGCAATGCAGGGTAGGTTCACGAGATTGATCCCTGGGATGGCGGGACTGTCATATGAGGAAAGATTGAAAAGACTAGGCTTGTATTCACTGGAGTTTAGAAGGATGGGGGGGAATCTGATAGAAATATGTAAAATTATAAAAGGACTGGACAAGCTAGATGCAAGAAAAATGTTCCCAATGTTGGGCAAGTCCAGAACCAGGGGCCACAGTCTTAGAATAAAGGGGAGGCCATTTAAGACTGAGGTGAGAAAAAACCTTTTCACCCAGAAAGTTGTGAATTTGTGGAATTCCCTGCCACAGTGGGCAGTGGAGACCAAATCACTGGATGGATTTAAGAGAGAATTAGATAGAGCTCTGGGGGCTAGTGGAATCAAGGGATATGGGGAGAAGGCAGGCAAGGGTTATTGATTGGGGACGATCAGCCATGATCGCAATGAATGGTGGTGCTGGCTCGAAGGGCCGAATGGCCTCCTCCTGCACCTATTTTCTATGTTTCTATTTAAGAACCCCTCAAGCAATTTGACCAATGCAAAAGACTTGACTGCCATTTCAGTCCAATACCAAGGGATGGATGCATTCAGGCACATGGGACATTAAACCGATATTATTTTTGCTTCTCAGCTTGAATTGAAGATCTGATGGAACTGGAGAACGAGGAAATTATACCAGGTAGGTGTAGGTGGGACTAGAGTAGATGGGGCATCTTGATCGATGTGAACAACATGGCCCAAAGGTCCTGTTTCAATGCTGCATGACCCGATGTATAATAGCAGAGATATAATCTTAATTCAACATTTCTGGAAAAAAGTTTTTTTTAATTCATTTTCAGCATCTCAAGTCAACAGCAAGACCTGCATTTTTTGTGACTTCAGCATTAGCCGTGGGAATGTTCAAAGCCTTTGCCATTTTGTCCATCCCTAACTGCCCCTGAGAAAGTGGTGGTCGGGTATTTTACTCATTCTTGTGATGATATTTCCATAGTGCAGTTGGGAAAACCGCTTTGGGAGCTCTTTGACCCAACAACAACAACAACTAGCAATATATTTCCAAGCCAGGATGGTGTGATCTGGTTTTTATTACTTTGTTGTATATGAGAACTTTCTGTGTACAAATTGGCTGTCATTTCTTTATTGGCACCAAAGGACCATATGATATTTTGCAAAGGAGAAAGAAAGTGCTATCAAAAATGCAAACCTACCCTTCTTTGTAGGAAATATTTTTGTGCTTCTCAAGGCCAACACTGAGATTTTGTACTGTTAATCAGCTCAGAAAGGGGTGGGCCTGGATGGAGTTATTCTATGTGTAGGAAAAAACTGCAGATGCTGGTTTAATTGAAGGTAGACACAAAAAGGCTGGAGTAACTCACTGGGACAGGCAGCATGTCTGGAGAGAAGGAATAAGTGTCTGAAAAAGGGTCTCAAACCAAAACATCACCCATTCCTTCTCTCCAGAGATGGTGCCCGTCCCGCTGAGTTACTCCAACATTTTGTGTCTACCTTGGACGTGTTCTATCATGCACCTGGAATGCTTTGCACTTTCTTACTGAGAATGCCAGAAAGAAAGAGATGCATTTCAATCTGCAGCTGATGGGAATGCCTCATAAATAGCTGGCAGCATGCCCCAGTGAACTATCGTAGCTTTAGTGGATTCTGTGCTATATCAGTAGTGTTAGGTGCCAAAAAAATGTCAGTATTTTCAATAAAGTCCTGTTTCAAGCTGTTTTCATGATTCTCACCATAAAGCTATCACACAGGAACAATATTTTAAAAGAATACAAAAAGAAGCAGTCCTCTCTGAGATGCTAGTTTGGCTATATTCATTCCCCATGGATGTAAGGTTATTTACCTCTCACACAGGATTTGGAGAGAACTCTAGATACAGTATGTGGCCATCTAATGCATAATTGAAAATTGAACCCTGTTCTGCCTGGGGATATGGTAAACTTTATCGTTAGAAGTAAGGTTTCCTCTCTGATAGGCAATGCAATGGTTTACGACGTAGAAACAAGGAATTGCAGAATGCAAGTAAAGACAAAACATGCTGGAGTAACTCAGTGGGTCAGGCAGTACCGCTGGAGAACATGGATAGGTGACATTTCAGGTCAAGAACCTCAGTCAGTCCTGAGCCAAAACGTCATCCATACATATTCTCCAGAGATGCTGCCTGACCTACTGAGTTACTCTAGCTCTTCGTGTCCTTTTATGATCCCAAGTTAACCTAATCTCCTCTGCCTTTATGTGATCCACATCCCACCATTCCCTACATATTCATGTACCTAACTAAAATCTTCTTAAACACCACCATCGTATCTGCCTCCACCACTACCCCTGGCAATACGTTTCAGGCACTTACCACTCTCTGTGCAAAAATATGCCCCACACCTCTCTGTTAAACTCTGCCCCTCTCACCTTAAAGCTAGATTTTGACATTTCCAGCCTGGGAAAAAAGGATCAGACTGTCTGCCCTAATATAAACCTCCCGTAACTTTATATATTCCTATCAGGTCTCCTCTCAAGCTCTAGTGCTTCAGAGAAAACAATTCAAGTCTGTCCAACCTCACCTTGTAGCTAATACTCCCTAATCCAGGCAGCATTCTGGCAAATCTCTTCTTCATCTTTCAAAAGCCTCTTCATCCTTCCTGTAATGTGGTGGCTAGAACTGCATGCAATGCTCCAAATGCAGCCTAAAGTCTTACAGAGCAACATCATGACTTCCTAACTCACTGCCCTGACCAATGAAAGCAAGTTTCTAATGTCCCATGTTGAAGTCTAGTCTGGGCTGGTGGAATTAACATCCTTGATTTTTAACATGGAAGAAAATGCAACACCACATACCTCCACCCAATGTGTGTTATCTGAGCTATTGTGATGTTGGTGAGTTGTAAAGGATTAACAAGAACAGCATGTTTTAAAACATCTGCAGTGCTTTTACTAAGTGAGCTACAGCATGGGATTTGAATCAGTGGAAATGGAACAGTTGCACTTGTACATAGGTGCAAAAATTCCAATGATCTGTTTGAATTATTCATTACATTGCCCTTTGTGGATCAATGTAATAAAAGGTCATGCAGATTCTTGCTGCATCGAAAATTTTCTTCAATAAATTTACCATCTAAATCGGAAATGCCGATCATTTGATGGTTAAATTGCAATGTTTTTAGATTATATATTTAAATGGCTCTTACACAATTCTAGTAACAGGTACGGTAGAGCAGTTTTATCTGATATTTGGATATTACTCGGTAATGCATCGGCATCAGACCTGGGAATGTTCAAAGCTTCTGCTGCGTTGTTTGGCAAAGTATCGCCTGGCACAGTAACCATCTGTCCAGCTAAAAGCTATCAACTTCACATTCAGGAACATTTTTGTTGGCTTCGATTCTGGGATAAAGCCAACTCCTATAAAATTTGCACAAGGGGTTGTGAGAATCCAAATTGGACTAATTTAATTATAAACACACATCAGAATAACCATCCAAACCCGATATGGTTCCCATTCATGATGTTGGCAGGAAAGGATGTTAATTCTACCAGCCCAGACTGGACCTGGACTTCATCACAGCCCAAGACATTACAAGACGGTGTACTATACTGCACTATGCTGTTGTGTTATAGAAACCAGGCTCAGATTAATCGACGTAAAATCAATCTGGCATTCTTTTGAAGATGGAGCTCATAAGAACGGATTTTTCATACTACAACTTGGTTTGCCATATCAAAACCAAACCATCTCTGTGAAATTTGGAATTTACAATTTATGTAATCGAGACAGAAAGCTATTAATCAGAAATAGTGTAACGGTCATTTTTTCATATTTTACCAAAACACTGAAGAAGCCAAATGGTCCATTGAGTCTACATTATCAACTGAAAGAAAGTTCAGTGGATAAAATAGGCAGGAGCACAGCAGAAGGTGAGGAAGGAATGTGAGATTGGAGCGCACTTATTTTAATCAAGAGGCCTGAGGCCTGCTTCCATGCTGTATAGCTCCATGACTCACATCAAGTCAAGTCAAGAGAGTTTATTGTCATGTGTCCCAGATAGGACAATGAAATTCTTGCTTGCTGCAGCACAACATAATACTGTAAGCATAAATACAGAACAGTTCAGTTCAATTCAATATACACATACATAAACAGATAAAGTGCAATAAGCTGTTACAGTTCAGTCAGTTTCTTGGCGAGTTTAATAGCCTGATGGCTGTGGGGAAGAAACTGTTCCTGAACCTGGATGTACCAGTTTTCAGGCTCCTGTACCTTCTACCCGATGGAAGCGGAGAGATGAGTGCGTGGCCTGGATGGCGTGGGTCCTTGATGATGTTGGCATCGACTGTAATAGATCCCTTCAATGGTGGGGAGGTCAGAGCCGATGATGGACTGGATAGTGGTCACAAATTTCTGCATTCTTTTCCGCTCCTGGACGCTCAAGTTGCCAAACCAAGCCACGATGCAACCAGTCAGCATGCTCTCTACTGTGCACTTGTAGAAGTTCTAGAGAGTCTTCTTTGACATAGTTCGTAATCTTCTCAGGAAGTAGAGGCGCTGATGTGCTTTCTTTATAATTACATCAGTGTGCTGGGACCAGGAAAGATCTTCAGAAATATGCACGCCCAGGAATTGGAAATTCTTGACCCTTTCCACCAAATGGGATTGTGGGTCCCTATCCTACCCCTTCCAAAGCCCACAATTATTCTATCTTATTTACATACAATGTTTCTGTATCTCTTAGAAATGGCCCCATAGAAGAAGCGTCCACGTCACTGGGCTGGAAACTGGAAGTATCCTGAGCTACTTCTGCTACCACCATCATCTATTGCAACAAGTGAAGGCTTCCACTGATTGTCGCCGGAAGCTTGTGTCCTTTCCAGGATGGACGACGACAGCGAGGCCAACATTTGTAACAATATGAACACGAAAAGAAGCATAATCCCTTAGAATTTTTTTAAAATGATACAAAGTGCTGGAATAACTCAGCGGTTCAGGTAACATCTCTGACAAACATGGATACGTGATGTTTTGGGTCACGACCCCTCTTCAGTATGAAGAAGCACTTTGTGTCTTTTTTTGTAAACCAGCATCTGCCGTTCCTTGTGCTAACTCTTGGAAATATTTTAGCGCATCAGAAAAAGCATCCCAGATAGAGACCAGAGAGCCATGCTTTGCTGTTGTAAAACATGGAATCATTTTTCTCTTCATTGTACACAAATCCCCAGTTTGTTGATTTAGTACGTTAAGTGTAAATGTAACATTAAAAAAAAGATGTCAGCTTACATGAGTACACGAAAGGTTAAATCAATTTGATTAATAGGGTCCTGTCTCTTGCCAGAACACATTTGTAGCCGAGAAAGAGGTTGAGTGATCCCAACGCTCACATTTTATTTGTACAATTATCCAATGTTAATGCTAACTGACTCAGCCAAGGTGTTTGCCTATTCCATGCTGGTTCTCATCAATGTAAGGGAAGCCACATTGGGAACATCGGATGCAGTATATGAGGTTTGAGGAGGTGCAGTTAAACCTCTGTCTCACCTGGAATAACTGCTGGGGTCCCTGGATGGATGCGATGTAGAAGGTATAGGGACAGGTGTTACATCTTCTGTGATTGTAGGGGAAAGTACCTGCGGAGGAGGTGGTTTGGGTGGGAAAGGATGAGTGAATCATGTATTTGCGGAGAGATGGTTCTTTGCAAAAGGCGAAAAGTGGTGGGGATGGGAAGATATGACTGGTTGTGGGATCATATTAGTGAGACCACACATGCAGTTCCGTGTGCAGTTGTGGTCGCACAGTTACAGGAAAAATGGCATTAAAGAAGGGTATCAGAAGATATTGTTCAGGACTTTAAACCTGGACTTGTGGGCTTGTGTAATAGGGAGAGGTTCGATAAGATGGGACTTTTCCTTTGGAATGTAGGAGCCTGAGGGATGACCTTAGTGTGGTATATAAGAACATGGGGGACATGGATAAAATTAACACAGTCTTTTTCCCAGGGTAGTGGATTCTAAAACTAGAAGGCATAGGCTTAAGATGGGAGGGTAAAGATTTAAGAAGAAGCCTGGGGGAAATGTTTTCTACAGAGATTAATACATTTCTGGAATGAGCTGGAAGAAGAACCTATAGAAGTTAGTCAAAACCAAGAAGGATGCATGGGACAGGTATAGGCAGCTGGGATCAAGTGCATCACTGGAGGAGTTCAGGAACTAAGGAGTAAACTAAAAAATAAAATCAGATGGGCAAAAAGGGGCCAGGAGATAGCTCTGGCAGGTAGCATTAAGGACAATCCCAAAAGATTTTATAAATACGAAAGGGGGAAAAGGGTAACTAGAGAGAGTGGGACATCTTAGGAATCAAAGCGGTCACCTCTGTATGGAGCCACAGGAGATGGGCAAGGTGCAAAATGAATATTTCTCCTCTGTATTTAATGAGGAGAAAGACAGTAGGATGGAAGAAATTGGAGCAGTCACCGGAAGTGTCTTGAGAGCAGTCAGGGTTACTGTCGAAGAAGTACTGAAGATACTGTCGTGTTTGAAGGTAGACAAATCTCCAGGGCCCGATCTTATATATCTGAGGACATTGTGGGAAACTAGAGAGGAAATTACGGGAGCCCTGGTTGAAAATTACGATTCAACCTTAAATACAGGAGAGGTGCCTGAAGACTGGAGGGTGGCAAATGTTGTACCTCTTTTCAAGAAGGGCTGCAGGGAAAATGCTGGGAATTATAGGCCGGTGAGCTTAACATCTGTAATTGGTAAGTTACTGGAGAGTATTCTGAGGGATAGGATATACAGGCATTTGGATGGGCAAGGGCTGATATGGAATAGTCAGCATGGTTTTGTATGTGGGAGGTCGTGTCTCACAAATCTGATTGATTTTTTTGAAGATGTGACTAAAAAGGTTGATGAAGGCAGAGCTGTAGATGTTGCGTACATGGGCTTCAGTAAGGCATTTAACAATGTTTCGCATGGTAGGCTGCTCTGGAAGGTTAGACTGCATGGGATCTAAGGAGAAATAGCAGAATGGATAACAAATTGGCTCCATGGAAGGAAGCAGATGGTGGAAGGTTGCTTCTCAGACTGGATGCCTGTGACTAGGGGTGTCCCTCAGGGTTCAGTGCTGGGCCTGTTACTGTTTGTCACTTACATCAATGATTTGGATGAGAACATACAGGGCAAGATTAGCAAGTTTGCTGATGATACAAAAGTTAGTGGTTTTGCAGATAGAGAAGATTATTGTGAACAGTTGTAGCAGGATCTGGGTCAATTGGCCAGGTGGGCAGAGGAATGGTTGATGGAATTTAATACAGAGAAAAGTGAGGTGTTGCATTTTGGGACGTCAAGCAAGGGCAGGACCTACACAGTAAATGGTAGGCTTCTGGGTAGTGTTGTAGAGCAGAGGGCTCTAGGTGTACAGGTGCATGGTTCCTTGAAGGTCGAGTCGCAGGTAGATAAGGTGGTCAAAAATACTTTTGGACTTCATCAGTCAGAGTATTGAGTATAGAACTTGGGAGGTCATGTTGCAGTTGTATGATGTTGGTGACACCGCATTTAGAATATTGTGTTCAGATCTGGGCACCATGTTATAGGAAAGATATTGTCAAGCTTGAAAGGGTTCAGAAAAGGTTTATGAGGATGTTGACAGGACTAGAGGGTGTGAGCTATAGCGAGAGGTTGAGTAGGCTGGGTCTCTATTCCATGGAGCGACGGAGGATGAGGGGAGATCATATAGAGGTATACAAAATTATGAGAGGAATAGATTGGATAGATGCACAGAGTGTTTTGCCCAGAGTAGGGGAACCGATGACCAGAGGACATAGGTTCAAGATGAAGAGGAAAAGATTTAATAGGAATCCAGGGGGTAACATTTTCACACAAAGGGTGGTGGGTGTATGGAACAAGCTTGCAAGAAGAGGTAGTTGAGGCTGGGACTATCCCATTGTTTAAGAAACTGTTAGACAGGTACATGGATAGGACAGGTTTGGAGGGATATGGACCAAGCGCAGGCAAGTGGGAGTAGTGTAGCTAGGACATTGTTGGCTGGTGTGGGCGAATTCCATACTGTATCAATCTATGACTAAGTGGATACAATTACAACTTTCAAAACACATTTGGACAGACAGGAACAATTTGGAAGGATGTGGGTCAAAAGTAGAATAATATCCAACTCCAGGCTCAGTGATGTAATTTCCTCTTGACTTTCATCAGAAATATTATTTGTTATTTCTTCTTGACAGTTGATGTATTCACGTCAGGATCATTTTTGAGGTGGAAGACTGTTTTATTTTTCTCGTCATCACTTGCAAGCAGCTAAATTCAGAAATTTCTCACTGATTCCAACATATTTCTATCGTTAGTGACATCTTCTCATCTCCAAACTTCTAGGAGGTCTCAATATGTGAATTCCACAATGCACACTGAACAACTTATTCTTGTGGCTTTTGACATGGTGATACTCTGCTGGGTACTGCCCTTCCTTCACTCTTGCTTCAAAAATTGAACTGAACAATACTCAGCTTTGCAATGACTCTACAAGAATGAAGAGTCTTCCCAGCAAAAAAAAAAAGAAAATATAAGCTTAAATGTAACTGCAAATAATAATTCAACTACTTCCTATTCCATTCGATGTGTATTAAAAAATATGCTTCTATTAATCACTGTCTGTAATGTAGCTCATTACTGCTCCATGTTCTTAATTGGAACCATTGCAAGCAAGTCAAGTAAATAGTTGGTGTCAAAATTTGCTGAGAATATTTTTTGTACAGTTCATGTATCTTTTACAGGGTTCATTTATCTGCTGCAGATAGTGAAATAGAGTCAAAGCTCTGGCCAAGTCAGGTACAGATCTAATGTAGTATTGGATTATGACTAGAAATGACCAGAGCTCCATTGTGATTTGGGGATTTCTGGCTGCTGCGATGGTTCTAGCTTTCTCATTCACTGGCTACAACTGGTTTTCGTCTATTCATGGACTGTAATAAATAATTTCAATCTACAAAAAGGCATATTTTTTTTATTTTAAGTTTGACACATTGATAAAATATTTGGAACACTATTTCCAACATGACTGATTTGATTAGAATGCCATCCTGACAGCACAATGAAGCTGGGTCCTTGAAGCCTGGAATAATCTCAGTGGATATTTTGCAAGTGATAGCTTGGTATATACCCTTATGAATATCATGTAACATGGGCATGAAACAGGGTTTAAATTGGTGAAGATTTTTGTCCTTGCAATTAATGAGACATGAGGACTATTCATCGTCCATGGTACTAGTAATGGTCACTTTCCAATTACCACAGAGCAAGACAGTCTGACCTGCTGTAGGTACTCCCAATATGTTGTCATCCAATCAATATGTTGCACTTCAATAATCCATGTTAGTCCAACTGATTTAGCTCTTCTTAGCATACCGATGGTGGGTGGTCTGATGGTTTTCAATGGATTGATTTAACATTTGGTTTGATACATTTCTCAGTATCAAGAACCAAATATAATTCCTTCATATTGCTCTAAATGCTTTTTCAAACATAGAAACATAGAAACATAGAAATTAGGTGCAGGAGTAGGCCATTCAGCCCTTCGAGCCTGCACCGCCATTCAATATGATCATGGCTGATCATCCAACTCAGTATCCCGTACCTGCCTTCTCTCCATACCCTCTGATCCCCTTAGCCACAAGGGCCACATCCAACTCACTCTTAAATATAGCCAATGAACTGGCCTCAACTACCCTCTGTGGCAGAGAGTTCCAGAGACTCACCACTCTCTGTGTGAAAAAAGTCTTTCTCATCTCGACAACATGGTTATATAGTTGCTCAATACCTTTCCGCAATCAATCCTTGACTTTTTCAGTCAATCTCTCCAGGTGAGGTGTTAATCAGCTCTCAATATTTGAAGATGAATAATAGACAATATACAATAGGTGCAGGAGTAGGCGATTAGGCTCCTCGAGCCAGCACCACCAATCAATGTGATCATCAGCAAGAATGTCCTTCCTCAAATTGGGAGTCCAAAACTGCATACAGTACTCCAGGTGCAGTCTCACTAGGGCCCTGTACAACTGCAGAAGGACCTTTTTGCTCCTATACTCAACTCCTCTTGTTATGAAGGACAACATGCCATTTGCTTTCTTCACTGCCTGCTGTACCTGCATGCTTACTTTCATTGACTGATGAACAAGGACCCCCAGATCCCGTTGTACTTCGCCTTTTCCCAACTTTACTCCAATTAGATAATTGCCTTCCTGTTTTTGCCACCAAGGTGGATAACCTCACATGTATCCACATTAAACTGCATCTGCTATGCATCTGCTCACTTACCCAACCTGTCCGAGTCAACCTGCATCCTCATAGCATCCTCTTCACAGTTCGCACTGCCACCCAGCTTTGTGTCATCTGCAAATCTGTTAATGTTACTTTTAATCCATTCACTAAATCATTAATGAATATTGTAAATAGCTGCCGTCCCGGCACCGAGCCTTGCGGTACCCCACTTGTCACTGCCTGCCATTCTGAAAGGGACCTGTTAATCCCTACTCTTTGTTTCCAGTCTGCCAAGCAATTTTCTATCCATGTCTGCACCCTACCCCCAATACCATGTGCTCTAATTTTGCCCACTAATCTCCTATGTGGAACCTTATCAAATGCTTTCTGGACGCATTTGATAATGCACACTACATCTATTGGCTCTCCCTTGTCCATTTTCCTAGTAACATCCTCAAAAAATTCCAGAAGATTAGTCAAGCATGATTTCCCCTTCCTAAATCCATGCTGACTCGGACCGATACTGCTATGCAAATGTGCCACTATTTCATCTTTTATAATTGACTCCAGCATCTTCTCCACCACCGATGTCAGGCTAACTGGTCTAACTGTTTTCTCTCCTCCCGCCTTTCTTAAAAAGTGGGATACATTAGCTATTCTCCAATCCACAGGAACTGATCCTGAGTCTATAGAACACCAGATGAAGTGTTCACCCTTAGCCCCTAACTGCACAGATGCAGCTGACGGGTTCCCGTGGTGATGCCCCTGATCCCCCCTCCTCCCCTCACCCCCCATTCCCACTCTGCCCCTTGCCCTTCCTCCCCACGCACTCAGTCCCTTCCCTCTCAACCCCCCCCCCCCCCTTCCACTCTTAGCAGCTCTCCAGCGGCGCAGCCATTCCCGCCCATTGGGTTCCCATTGGGATGTAGAACACGCAGGTATTACTGCGCAGGCGTAGCTGATGGACAGGGCAAGTGGAAAAGGGATTTATTAAAGCTTAAAATATGATTAACTCTTAAAATATGACAATTTGAAATGTATTCAGTCCATTCTTTCTTTTTGTGTTTCTTGTTGCGCTCCGCAGCCGGGGGAGGGGGACTGCTTCAGGTGGGGGCTGTCTGGGCCAGTGGGGGAGGGGGGGAGCGTCCTGCAGCCAGGGAGGGGGGCGGCTTCAGGCGGGGCCTGTCGGGGGTCGGTGGGGAGGTAGGGAAGCGCTGCTGCAGTGGCCTACCATTGCCATGGCCTACCCTGCCGTTGGCTACCACTGCCGCTGCCTACCGCTGCCTCAGGAGGGGGCAGTCGGGAGCTGGGTGGGAAGCGCCCTACAGCCGGGGGAAGGGGACGGCTTCAGGCAGGGGCTGTCGGGAGCGTTTGGTAGCCGGGGACGGCTTCAGGTGGGAGCTGGAGGGGAGCGTCCTGCAGCCAGGGGAGGGGGGCGGCTTCAGGCAGTGCATGTCTGAATGTGGGCTCTCCACCCCGCACTGGACGACTTTGACAACAAAAACTCGATCAGCCTTGATCAGCACGGGGCACCTCAAGGCTGCGTGCTCAGCCCCCTGCTGTACTCACTCTATACTCATGACTGCGTAGCTGGTCATAGTGCAAACTCCATCATCAAGTTCGCTGACGACACCACTGTTGTGGGACGTATCACTGATGAGGACGAGTCAGAGTATAGAAGAGAGATTGCCCGACTGATCAAATGGTGCCAGCACAATAACCTGGCCCTCAACACCAGAAAAACCAAGGAACTGATTGTGGACGTTGGAAGAGGTAGGATGGGGACAGTCCCGTTTATATCAACGGGTCGATGGTGGAAAGGGTCAAGAGTTTCAAATTCCTGGGCGTGCACATCTCTGAAGATCTCTCCTGGTCCAAGAATACTGATGCAATCGTAAAGAAAGCACATCAGCGCCTCTACTTCCTGAGACGATTACGGAGTCGGTATGTCTAGGAGGACTCTCTCCAACTTCTACAGGTGCACAGTAGAGAGCATGCTGACCGGTTGCATCGTGGCTTGGTTCGGCAACCTGAGTGCCCAGGAGCGGAAAAGACTACAAAAAGTAGCAAACATTGCCCAGTCCATCATCGGCTCTGACCTCCCTACCATCAAGGGGATCTATTGCAGTCGCTGCCTCAAAAAGGCTAGCTGCATCATCAAGGACCCACACCATCCTGGCCACACACTCATCTCCCCACTACCTTCAGTTAGAAGGTGCAGGTGCCTGAAGACTGCAACGTTCAGGTTCAGAAACAGCTTCTTCCCTCACAGCCATCAGGCTATTGAACTCAACTCAAACAAAACTCTGAACATTAATAGCCCATTATCTGTTTATTTGCACCTTATCTCTTTATTAATGTAGGTATATATTTATACAATAACAATGGACACACTGATCTGTTCTTTCATGCCTTCTATATTATGTTGTGCTGAAGCAAAGCAAGAATTTCATTGTCCTATCTGGGACACATGACAATAAACTCTCTTGAATCTTGAATGAATCCATTTCTGGCATCACTGAGATAGTGAATTCCAGACCACTCTCTGCATTAAAAAGTTATCACTCGTGTCCCCTTTAAACTTCCTACCCATGGTGATGAATCCATGCCCCTCAAAAAGCTAAAATATCTCACCATCTTAAGGTAGGTGAATTGTGACAGTAGCAGCCGGTTTAAGTCATTTTCACATTGGAGTTTTTGATCCTTCATAGCTTCCAAGAAAGTGTGTGAAAAGAGGCTTGTGGTTGTACACACACAAATTTTGATGCCGGCAGGATAAGTTGAAAAAGTTGTTAAAAAGAAGCATATGGGTTTCTTGGCTGGAAAAAAAGCAAGGAAGTTAATAAAATACGTTTCAGACATCAGTTGAAGGATTGCATTCGTCTCTGCACACCACATTTTTTAAAGGAATGTTGCAAATGGGATTTCAGAGCAGTTGCAAAGGATATTCAATAAAACATCTTGCATTATGTGAAGAAATTGGACAAACTTAGGTTGTTCTCATTCGAGCAGAGAAAATAAGTGGAGAATTTAGTTCCGGAGATGTTCCAAATTTTAAACAGCTTTGACTTTGGGTGGCACGATGGCGCAGCAGTAGAGTCGCTGCCTTACAGTGCCACAGACATGGGTTCAATCCTGACTACGGGTACTTGTCTGTATGGAGTTTGTACGTTCTCCCCATGACCTGCGTGGGATGTCTCCGAGATCTTCATTTTCCTCCCACATTCCAAAGACATACAGGTTTGTAGGTTAATCGGCTTGGTATCATTGTAAATTGTCCCTAGTGTGCATGAGATAGTGTTAATGTGCAAGGATCGCTGGTACGCGTGGGCTCAGTGGGTTGAAGGGCTTGTTTCTGTGTTGTATCTCTAAACTAAACTAAACATACTGTAACAAACAAGGTTAAACTCTTTCCAGTGGTATTAAAGCCAGTGACTGGAAGATTCAGATGGAAAATTATTGGTAAAAGAACCAAAGCAGTGTAAAGAGTCCAAACTCACACAGGTTGAAACACAAGCATCTTTATTGTTCAGGTCATTAACTACTAAGCAGGTCATCACATGTTCACACTGCTACTCTGACTGGTAGACAGTGAGTAGGATCTTACACTATAAATGTTATAATTAGGCGGGGTTATAATTACTAAGCATTCTGATTGGCTAACATGCTATAACCAATCTACATCTCTTCTTCTATAAATGAAAAGTAGATGGAGCATTATCACTACGATGAGTACATAAATTGTTAAATGCAAAATATATCTAATAATATCGACTAAGCATAATCGGTTAAACATTGATTAAACATAGTCGCCATATCTAACAGGCGGCTTGCTAACCCGCCCGGTCCTCGTACAGTAAGGAGCTGCCTCATCAACTTTTCTTCCAAAACATTAAGGGCACGTTTGGGTGAGCCCGAGGGGCTCTGGGGTGAGACCGTAGGGGAAGACCGTCGTGGGGCTACCGGTGAACCGGTTATAAAAGGGGAAGGGGGAGCAGACCGACGCGGGGAGTGATGGGGAACAGCAGCAGCAGGTACTGGAACGGCTGGAACAGCGATCACTTTAAAGTTCAGTGGAGGCGCGTCAGTACCCTGGAGTGCAGGACATCGTTCCTTCACTGGAAGGAGGAGTTGACGGTTGCGTCTGCAGATGGTACCGCTGACATCGACAAGGTAGGAACGTGGTTCCTTTGCAGGGCCATGGATGAACCCCAGTTTGGTATGTCTTTTGTCTGTCTGCAAGCGAAACACTTGGCTGTGGATTAGTGGCTTAAGTGGTTTGCTGGTTTCTGGCCACACACACGTGGTTTCTGTGAGTCTCGATTGGATTGCACACGCTTTTGAACTGCAGCAAGGCAGAAAACTTTGGGCTTTAAATGATCCTGTGTTACTGGAAGTGGAGGTCTTGTTCGGTGGGGCATCAGGCTTTGGGCTGGAGAGCCTAAAGTATTGTCTCTGCAATATTCCTCAAGTTCAACAGGTCCAAGTAGACCAGATTTTGTCAGGTAGGAGCGTTCCATAAGTTGTTTAGCGCTGCGAACAACACGTTCGGTAAGTCCATTGGACTGTGGGTATTCTGGGCTGCTGGTGACATGTTTAAAATTCCAGTGCTTGACAAAGTCTTTGAACTTTTCGCTGGTGAATTGTGTTGCGTTGTCAGTCTGAAGGCGGGTTGGAGTTCCATGTACGGAGAAGTGCTGTCGGAGTTTCTGGATGACTATTTCTGAGGAGATGGTTGGTAGAAAATCAATTTTGAACCAACATGAGTACGAGTCCACTAGTACAAGATAGTGCTTCCTGTGCCAGTCGAAGATATCGGCAGCCACGGACGACCATGGTAGATAGTGGGCAGGTTGGGACAGCAGCGGTTGTTTTTGCTGGTGTGGCGCTTGCCTGTTACAGATCGCGCATGATTCTGTTTTTTCCCGAATGTACGTGGTCATTCTGGGCCAATAGATCATTTCTTTAGCACATTGTAAGGTGGCCTCAATGCCTGGTGGCCACTGTGGATCACCTCGTAATACTCATTTCGCAGAGGGGGTCGGGGGGGGATGACCGTCTTATGACCCTTTACTATCACTCCGTCCTGTAGCACCAGTTCGTCATGTACCAAAAAGTAGGGTCTCAGTTCAGCGGGGGTGTTGGATTGTTTGTTTGGCCAGCCGCCTTTGATGATTGCGGTTAGCAGCTGGGAGGTCTTGCCCGCGGCAGTGTGTTCAGTCAGTTGGAACGAAAGAAACTTTCAGAAAGGAGAATTCTTCTTGTTCAAATAGATGTGGTTCACTGGTAGAGCGTGGTGCTCGAGATAGAGTGTCTGCGATGTGCATGTCTTTACATTGTTTGTAGACAAAGCGATAGTCGAACCGTTGTAGCTGCATCATCATGCGTTGAAGCCTTGCTGGGGCTGCATGGATAGGCTTGCTCAGGATGGTAACCAACGGTTGGTGATCAGTTTCTACTGTAAAGGTTTTGCCGAAAATAAAGTCTTTGATTTTGGAGCAAGCAAAAACTACAGCAAGCAGTTCTTTCTCTATCTGTGCATAGCGCTGTTCGGTATTCGTCAGTGTTCTCGAAGCGTAGGATACTGGCATGACATCGCCGTTGAAAGAGGTCTGCAGGCATGCAGCGCCTAGTCCATACTGGGATGCATCGCAGGTAATTGTGACTGGCAGGTTGAGATTGAAATAGGACAGAGTGGGTGCACTGGTGAGCTGTAGTTTTAAAGTCTTGAAAGCTCGCTGGTGGTTTGGGTACCAGGACCAGGTGTTGTCCTTGTGGGTTAGTTGACGCAGAGGGGCTGACAATTCGCTGAGATTGGGGATAAATTTTCCCAGGTAGTTGACCATGCCTAAAAATCGTTGTAGGTGACTGTCAGTAGGCACCGGCAGCCCGTTGATTGCTGCAGTCTTCAGCAGATCTGGTTTTAGCCCATTGCTGGTGAACACGTGACCTACGTAAGTGACTTTGGGAACCCTGAACTTGCATTTCAGTGGGTTCAGTTTTAAAATGATGTCTCTGCCACGGTCCAGTACTTAACGTAGGTTGGCATCGTGTTCAGTGGCATCGCGACCATAAACTAGAATGTCGTCAACTATGATAGCACAGGGGAATTCTGCAAACAGTTGTTCCATTGCACGCTGGAGAACTTAGCTGGCAGAGTTGTGCCAAAGGGTATTCTTAGGAATCAGTAATGTCTGAACGGGGTGGTAAATGTTATTAACGCCGATTAAGCACGGTCTAACGGGATTTGCCAGAATGAGTTTTTGGCATCCAAGACTGAGAAAACCGTTGCGTTGCCGATTTGTGCTGCTACATTTTCGGTGGTCCTCATTGGGTAGTGTTGGCTTTAGGATTGATGCAGATGCGCAACTCCTTTTTATCTTTCTTCTTGGTGACAACCATGGTGGAAACCCAATCAGAGGGTTCGCTGACCTCGGCAAGGACTCCAATGGAGACCATACATTTCAGTTCATCATGTATTTGCTCACGCATACCATGCGGAACACGGTGAGGGGCACGTACGATTGGGGTGACTGTATGGTCAACAATGATCTTGATATTGTAGGTAGTTTGCCGAGTTTGTTGTCAAACAAATCTTTGTAGTTGGATAGCATCTGTCTGGTTGGTTCCTCTGTCAAACAGAGTTTGTGGACAGCACACCCAAAGTAGACCAAATCCAGGCCATGGCACGTATCGATGCCTAGCAGGGTTTCAGAACTTGGCTGAATGATGTAAAATAACAAGTGCATGGTCTGTTCATTGATGGGACATTTGAAATCGGCTTTGCCCAGTGGGTGACGAATTTCTCCTCTGTAAGCATGTAGAGTGGCGGAGTCTTTTATCATGAGCTCAGTGGTTCTTACCTTGTTGAACACTTTGAGTGACATGACGTTCACGCGGGCGCTGGTATCGACACTGGTGATCAGTGGTTTGTTATTGATTATCATGGTCACAGCAGGATCAGTCACTTTGCCTGGGGTGCGCAGGTTTAGGGAAAGTATGGTAGACTCAGTGTTGTGTTATCAGTCGTTCCCGTGGGAAGATTCATCTTGTTCATGGATGAATGGAATTCATCTTGAATTAATGGAATTTGATCACAGCAGACCTGTTCATACTGCACAGTATACAAGGTTGCAACATTGAGTTCCTTCTTGATTCATCACCACCCACACAAAATTTACCAAACCGCACATATGTGTTCTCACAACAGGAAAGATTCTAGGTACAAGCTGAAATTCAGGCTTTACATACAAAAGAGGTGATTCAGAGGTCGCAACAGGAATCACACCAATTTGTATCCAATATATTCACCAAGCGGAAAAGGGATGGAGGATGTCATATCATCCTAGGCTTGACGGAACTCAATAACTATGTGCAGTATAAACATTTTAAAATGGATAACTTTGGCACTGCCATCCAACTGGTTTCCAAAGGATGTTATATGGCATGCATTGATCTAAAAGATGCATACTACTCAGTATCCATTCACAGGGAGCACAGGAGATATTTGAAATTTAACTGGATGGGGCAACTGTGGCAATTCAAAGCATTGCCTAATGGGCTGACTTCAGCTCACAGACTATTTACAAAATTACTAAAACCAGTTCTGGGGCTACTACGAGTTCAGAATCACATGGTTATGGCTTATTTGGATGACATTTTAATAATTGGGGACACCAAGGAATCAGCTGAATCATCTGTTTCAGCTACCAAACTCATGTTTTAGAGATTGGGGTTTCTAATCCATCCAGTTAAGTCAAAATTGACTCCCACCAGGGGAATTGATTACCTGGGGTTCACAATTAACTCAATTCAAATGTCGGTGACACTGCCAAGTGGCAAGCAATCAGAGTTAATGGAAGCCTGCAATAAGCTAATTGTTAAACAGCAGCCAACAATCAGACAAGCAGCAAGTGTAATTGGCAAGCTTGTGGCAGCTTTTCCAGCTGTACGCTTCGGACCTTTGCACTATCAAAATTTACAACGTGCAAAGGAACAGGCACTTAAATCCCACGCAGGCCAATTTGGAAGACCCATGCAATTGCAAGATGCCACCCTAAATTTAGTTCACAGTAGTCAGTATGGGGGTAAATGCATTTCTCTCAGTAACATGTTGCGGCACCAGAAATATGTATGGCAACGACCCAAAATCTAACGCGCTGAATCCAACCTTCCTTTTTTCAACTAGTACTATACAAACTCATAAACACACATAAACATCCTTTAGTATACACATACAGTCTAAAACGACAATGCCGATGTTGGGGGAGTTCAGAACCAGACAGTAGAACCATCGGAGACGAGGAAACACTGAGAGTGGCTCTGTGGAATTCTCTGCCTCATAGGGCGGTGGAGCCGGTGGAGGCGGTTCTCTGGGTGCTTTCAACAGAGAACTAGATAGGGCTCTTAAAGATAGCGGAGTCAGGGGATTGGGGAGAAGGCAGGATACTCAGCCGTGATCACAGTGAATGGTGGTGCTGGCTCAAAGGGCCAAATATATTGTCTATTGAACATACAACACAGGCAATGGGGCCCATGCAACATGCTTAACAAGCCTTTTGACCATCTCTGTCGTAGCATCATCCTGTACCCACCATCGCTCGTTCCCGTTCTCGCAGTTCCCAATCGTTCCCCGTCCCGCTGCAAACCGCCGCTTCACGTGTCCACCGCCGCTCGTTCAATAATAATTATTTTTCGAACGACTTGAGTATTTAGGTTGTTTCGCCGGATACGGAAATCCGGACAGTTGGTAACCCTGCAATTGCCACCAGAGAATATTGCTGAATTACACTGGTGGGCAACGAATATACATCACTGCTCTAAGAAAATTCTAATTGATACACCATCGGTTCTTCAAACCAATGCATGCACCTGGGCTGGGGAGCAACAGATGCTATTAATTCTTCAGCAACATGGTATTAACTACTTAGAGTTGTTGGGAGTACTCTATGAGCTAAAGGCCTATTGCAGCAATATGCATCATGTGCATGTTCAACTACAGATTGACAACACCACGTCGGTGGCGTATGTCAATCACATGGGTGGAATAAAGTCTGTATCTTGTGACAAATTGGCAAACCTTCTTTGGCATTGGTGTATTGCAAGGAACATTTGGGTCACAGCAATCTACCTACCAGGTAGATACAACATAGTGGTGGACATTAGATCACGGAAATTCAATGAAGACACAGAATGGATGTTGAATCATGACGTGTTTAACGACATTGTCGCCCGATATGGCATGCCAGATATTGGCTTGTTTGCATCCAGATTGAATCACCAGTTACCCAAATATGTGTCATGGGAGCCAGACCCAGGGGCAGTGGCAGTAGATGCATTCACACTGCATTGTGGAGGAATGTTCTTGTACGCTTTTCCTCCATTTTGCCTCATCAGCCGATGCTTGGTAAAAATAAAGCAAGACAATGCCACAGGGATTTTGGCAGTGCCAGACTGGCCTATGCAATCCTGGTTCCCACTAGTCCTGGGAATAATGACGCAGCCTCTCATGGCTGTCCCCAAAAGCAGGGAACTGCTAGTACACCCAGTAACGGGGGGCAACCACCCACTACATGACCGAATCAATTTATTGATTTGCAGATTCTGAGGAGACCATACCTGGGACTCGGACTGGCTGACCAGACAGTGGATGTCATAACAGCGGCCTGGAGGGACAATACACAAAGGCAGTACGTCTCTCACATCAAGAAGTGGGAGATGTACTGTCATGTCTCCAACATATCATATGATACAGTGTGCATCACGGATGTTCTGGAGTTCCTATCTACTTTGTACTATTACCATAAATTAGGCTACAGTTCCATCAACAGTGCCAAGAGTGCACTATATTCATATTTAGTTCTGGGAACGGGGCACCATCCGGTAGGAACACACCCCTTAATTACCAGGTTCATGAAGGGAATATACAACTCAATACCACCCAGACCACGGAATACGGACATTTGGGATGTGAGCGTGGTGCTAACACTGCTTCACCAGTGGGCACCAGCCACCTCCGTATCCTTAGCCAAGCTCACCCTCAAGGTGGTCATGCTGATGGCGCTGGTAACGGCACAACGAGTCCAGACGTTGCACAAGCTACGACTGGACAACATGACCACCAATGTAAACACCATAACCTTCATCATCAACGACTTAATCAGAGCAGGCCGGGGGTACCAGGGCCCAAGGTTGAGTTCCTGGCATACCCCGAGGATCCACGATTGTGTGTAGTATCACACTTGCACTAGTACATAAAAGTCACGAGGAGCTTCAGAGGCTCTGAGTTAGCTGTCCTAATCAGCCACAAAAGAAACCACACCACAGGGTATCAGCACAATCTATCTCCAGACGGTTAAAGGAGGTACTGGCGGGTGCAGGAGTGAATACTGACACTTACAAATCTCACTCCACCAGGGCTGCATCAACGTCAGCAGCGAGGCCTATGGACGTTCCCCTCGACGACATCCTAGCGGCTGCAGGATGGGCCAATGAATGGATGTTCCACAGGTTTTATAATAAACCAATTGCCGGACCGGGGGTTTTTGCACGTACCATTTTAGATTCTGTTTTATAGTTTCCCCCCAGGTTAAGCGGGTCACTATTATTTTGTTTGTCTACGTTATGTCTGAATGCATTAATTTTTTCTCACTCATCCATGGTCAATCCATTCAGTGTGTGACGCCTGGACCCGAACCGGCGTGAAATCACAGAGCTTTGAAATCTTCACATAGTCACTCACGTGACTCCGAAGTAAAATAGTAAGATTAAACGAGAACTTACCAGTTTGAAGTATGATCTTGATTTTATGAGGAGTTACGATGAGCGATTACGTACCCACCGCTCCCAACCCTCATATTATCAGGTCATCTGGTAGTTCTAGTTCTCCAAATCTTACTATCTACAGGTCAACCTCTCTTATCTGTGATTTCATACTGCTGCTTTGAAGATTGACGCGCAAGCGGACTGACGGCCTTCTTCACGTAATCGCTCATAAAATCAAGATCAAACTTCATACTGGTAAGTTCTTGTTTAATCTTACTATTAGCATTCGCGCTATCAAAATCAGCAAGTGGTGCCACAGTCTCAGCCATCCTACAAGCATGAATTGCTTGCTCTAAAGTCAGTTCTTCATTCCACAGCAGTTCGGCTCGCAGCTTGCGGTTGCTCATTCCTCCCACAATTTTATCACGAACTAGCTCTTTTGTCAACTCACCAAATCTGCATCGAGAGCTGATGTGTCTCAGGTCACTGATGAATCGTTCCACAGGCTCGTCAGCCTGTTGCATCCGAGCAAAAAATCTTGTTCTCTCAAGGATTCTGTTAGAAGGCAGATCACACAGTTCTCTAAACTTCCTCAGCAACACCATAGAGTTATCAATAGATTCAGCTGGCACCAATACCTGGCCATTCCCATCCAGTTGAGCAGGTGCAAAGTCGAACGAGTCAGCGCGGATCATAGCCTCCGGACCCGCTAAATTCAACAGGAGCGAAGCCTTCAAATCGTCGGGATCGTTTCGATGAATGATGCGGATATAATGATATATCTCAAACATTCGCCATCGCTCGGCGATATCAGACTCAAACACTAACGGGCTGGGCTCTCGACATGAGTTAGCCATGTCCTCAAGTCACAATAAAACACGCAAATAAAAACTGGTAAACAAAATAAACTGCGGTAAACAGAAGCAGGGTAGACCCGATTTTCTTACACCATGTAAAGAGTCCAAACTCACACAGGTTGAAATACAAGCATCTTTATTGTTCAGGTCATTAACTACTAAGCAGGTCATCACATGTTCACACTGCTACTCTGATTGGTACACAGTGGGTAGGATCTTACACTATAAATGTTATAATTAGGCGGGGCTATAATTACTAAGCATTCTGATTGGCTGACATGCTATAGCCAATCTACAGGCAACATCCAATGACCATACTTCCAGGATGTCAGGATCCTTACAGAACTGTTTTATGTGATGGATTTCTTGGGAAAATTATTGTAAAGTGATTGCCCTTAATTGGTCATGAGAACAATGTAATCCTCAAAATGTTATATTAGGTGACATCTCTCATCAAGAATCCCCATCATCCGAGCAATGCCCTCTTCTCACCATCAGGCAGCCCCACCTCAGCACACTCAAGAAAAGCTACTTTCCTATCAATTACTTGAACTAACCTACGTAGCCCTAATCCTACTTTCGCAATGGAACACTGTGGACCATGACTTGCACTACTGTGGACTTGTCTTCTATTTGCACCAATTGTCTTGTTTTCAATGCACAGTCTTTTCGCCATCTTGTAAAACGTATATAATTTTTGTTGTGGAATAGTCCACATTTATGTTCCTGTGATATTGCTACAAGATTTCTATTGTACCTGAAATTCACCGGACTTGTGCACATGACAATAGACAATAGGTGCAGGAGTAGGCCACTTGGCCGTTCGAGCCAGCACCGCCATTCAATGTGATCATGGCTGATCATCCACAATCAGTACCCCGTTCCTGCCTTCTCCCCATATCTCCTGACTCCGCTGCCTTAAAGAGTTCTATCAAGCTCTCTCTTGAAAGTATCCAGAGAACTGGCCTCCACCGCCCTCTGATGCAGAGAATTCCACAGACTCACAACTCTCTGTGAAAAAATGTTTCCACATCTCCGTTCTAAATGCCTTACCCCTTATTCTTAAACTGTGGCCCCTGGTTCTGGACTCCCCAACATGTTTGCTGCCTTTAGTGTGTCAAAACCCTTAATAATCTTATATGTTTCAATAAGATCCCTTCTCATTCTTCTAAATTCCAGAGTATACAAACCCAGCCGCTCCAGTCTCTCAGCATATGACAGTCCCTCCATCCCAGGAATTAACCTTGTGAACCTACTGCACTCCGTCAATAGCAAGAATGTCCTTCCTCAAATTAGAGGACCAAAACTGCACACAATACTCCAGGTGTGGTCTCACTAGGGCCCTATACAACTGCAGAAGGACCTCTTTGCTCCTATACTCAACTCCTCTTGTTATGACGTTAAACTCAACTTGGACTTGCACCAAAACAAACAATCTCGGGAACGTTAGGTGAATAAAAGCAAAGTAATTAAATAATTTAACCATTCAGTTTGAATAAGGTTCTTGACCCAAAATGTCACCTATCCATGTTCTCCATGATCTGCTGAGCTATTCCAACACGTTGGCATTTGGTCTATTAATCAGCATCTGCAGTTCTTTATTTCTACATTCTAAAGAATTTAACAGACTGAGTGCAGTTCTGGGCAATAAGCATTTGGAGTCATAACATCTAATCTGCGCCCATTTGCCTGTGTTTGATCCATATCCCACTAAATCTTGCCTTGTACCTGGGTCTTCTTTCACTGGGCTGTTCTTAGGCGCAGAAGAGATGATGTTCTTCACTGTTCAATATATTGCAAAATCGGTGCCAGAAGTATGTTTTACATTTCTTCTGTTCATTTATTCATATCAAAGTCTAACTTAGAGAACCATATTTGAAAGCTTTCATGTATCATGACTGACAAAACCACCCATTTACTTCTTTTTCCCATTATACTGGAGTTGCTATCAATATTTGGATCTCCATGGATTCACTCCAGTACTTTAGCAGCCCTGCTTCCTGTCTATGTGTGTGGGCAACAACTGATAAAAGCATGGCAGTCTACCAGTGTGTGTGGACCTATCTGTTAAATCAATAGAGAAAAATACTCCAGTTCACACTTCAAGGATTTGGCAATTTGAGAACACCTAAAGTACTTCAAAGGAGTTTGATAAGCAAAAAAGCCAACAGAATTTTTTTTGTAAGAGTAGAAACAAAGAATTGCAGATGCTGGCTAAGGAATGTCAGGCAACATCTCTGGAGAACATGGAAAGATTATGTTTCGGTCTGATTATAGGACCGGTTGGGAAGAAGAAAGCTGGAAAAAGCTTTTTTTTAAAATCCGATTTAAACTTTTTTTATACAAGCCAATATTTTCCAGAAATCTTATCATCTGGTTCCACCAAAATGTGGGTTTGACTCATTTTGTTTGACTTGTGCTGAAAATGCTTTACAAGCTTTCTTCCCTATTGGTGTGTTGATTGAAGATCATGTACATAGAGTTTTTTTCTCCAGCATACATTTCAGGAAAAAAATCAGGCAGCATCTCTGGAGAACATGGATGGGTGACGTTTTTGGTTGTGACCTTTTTGTAAACAAGCTTCTGCAGTTCCTTATGTATTTGGGAAAGTCATGTGCATGAACATTCCAGGGTCCTTGTTGAAATAATGGGGTACATGCATTTACTTAACTCTGTTATGTATTCTTTGACAGCAAAGCAGGTTTGAAGATTGAAGCAATTAATTCAATCTTGGGTCCCGAGGTTTAGTTGGGCCGATGGGAACAACTGGTCGTGCAAACATTACCCCAAGGTCATGTTTATTTGGGTTACTGTTCTTGCCTGCCCTCATGCACGTCACTGTTATTTGTTTGCTTCCCATTCTGTATTGATCCTAATCCTCTTTCTTTGAGATGGATTTTGGCTCTGAGAGAGTGCACTGAAACTTCCAAATCATCTTCCTAAACTTACTTTGTAAACTTAATTTGGTCCATCCAAGGCAACTATTTTTATTGCAATCAGTTGACTGCACTTGGGACTATTCATCTCTGGTAACCGAAGAATATAAAGCTGGCAAAAAGTAGAATGTAGAATTCATGCTTTATGTTCTATAAAAGAGATTCTAATATTGCATTGAACATTGTATGCATTACAGAGCATATAGAGCCCCATTAAAGGAAACGTCAAAGCTTTGAAGTTTCATCCTGTTTTATTTAACTTAGGGGAGGTGGGACTAAGGGTTATCTTGGGGCCGATTGCTATTTTAACTTCTGGCCCTGGTTCCTGAAAAAAGAAATCAAAGTGAATTTGGAGTAGAAACACATTGTTGGCCAATTGACGGAGAAATTCAGCTGCTGGGACAGGTGTTCTGTTATCAGAGGATCCTTGCCAGACACATTTTCATAGTTCAGCACAGTAGTTAGTAAATAAAATTTAAGAGTGTTTTGAACAACATCATAAAACAGACCTCAAGTTGTTTATACAACATTGCAAAACAATCTGATTTCTTGCTGCCTACTATGAAGATTGCGATCACACCACAGCTTTTCTTTTTAAAAAATCTTTAATTGAGGTTTGGCACAATGGCATAACTAATAGAGCCATGCTTTGTCCTGCCCCTCCATCTAGCTTTCTTTCCCCCACCCCTGTAATCAGTCTGAAGAACGGTCCCAGCCCAAAATGTCAGCTATTCATGTTCTCTACGGAGGCTGCCTGACCACTGCCTGAGTCACTCCAACATTTTGTATCTTTGCTAGCTAAAAGAGTTGCTGCCTCACAGCTCCTGTGACCCAGGGTTCAATACTGGTCTCCGATGATGTGGGGACTTTGCACATTTTGTGAACGAGTGAAATGCCCATTCCAATATTTTAACCTTTTTCTTTTAAAGAACAAAAGCATGAATGCTCTGTTCCACACTTTATGCCATATTTACATTTATCTGTTACCAGAGACCTGATAGAGGAGCTGCTGCTGCTGCTGCTGCTGCCTCACATAGCCAGAGATCCGGGTTCGATCCTGCTCTTGGGTACTGTCGGAGTGGGCTTGGCATATTCTCCCTGTGACTGCGTGGGTTTCCTCCAGATGCTCCGGTTTCCTCCAGATGCCCCGGTTTCCTTCCATGTCCCAAAGATGTTGGCTTTGTAGATTAATTTGCCTCAGTAAATTCCCCCTAGTGCATAGGTAGTGAATGAGAAATGGGAAACAATAATTAATTTGAATTAGAATTGTGCATTATTTCTTTCAAAGCTTGCCAAATTTTATTCCATTATCATGTCCTTTCATCTAATTTCCCAATCTTCTTTGGGACAAACCAACTTGTCCATTACATCCCTATAATCGCATTAGTTGATCGGCGTGGACTTCATTTCTAAGCTAAACCATAATGTTCAATAATATGCGTGACTTAGGCTTCGGTAGAAACAAAATAGAATAATTTTTTTCTGAATCATATACGAGAAGAAGAGTGGATTGATCTGATAGTTATTACAAAGATGTTGCAGATGATCTATAATGTATTTTTTATAGGTCACAGGACACGATAGTCTGTAACATAAACATCAAAGTTTCCCACTGTGAGGGAAGGCAATAAAGTTCAGTCATCCTCCTCTGTTGTTCACCCGTGGTCGGGGCCTCCCGAGCCCCCCGCTGTCGCCGCTACGGGCGGCCCGATGTTCAGGCCCTCTCGCCGGGATGATGGAACTTCAACGTTGGAACGGGAGAACATTCTCAGCGGCTTAGAACTCCGAATCGGTCACTTCTTACCGGGAACCGTGGCTCCTGAAGTCCACAGGCCGAGCTGGGCGGAGATTAATTCTGGTGGCCATCGGCAAAGGATCCCAGGACTCCACAATGTTACTCAGCGCCGCCCGCAGCTGGGAGCTCCGCAAACCACAGCTCCCCGATGTTGATGCAGCAGGCACAACACTCCGGAATTTCAAACGACAATCCAAGTAAGGCATCGCCCGCTCCGTAACGTATCCAGCACTGCGCCACCGCTGAAGCTCTGCTCAGTCTCCGGCAGGAAAGGCCGCGAGAGGGGGGCGAGGACGCGACTCGGAGAAAAGTCGCATCCTCATCAGGAAGTGACTGGGAAACGGTTTCCCCCTTACCCTACCCCCCTCCCCTACATAGAAATACTAAACAAAACCTCCAAAACATACTTTTAAACAAACTAAAAATTAAAAAAAGCTAGAAAAACAGACAGACTGTAGGCAGAGGCTGCCGTCGTGCGGCGCCCCAGTGGCTAGGCAAATAGTAAGATTAATATTTGTAATTAAATTGATAGATTGTGAAATTAGTTTTAATTATAAACAAAATAAAACATATTCAGGGTCTAACCTCTTGAAGTGGATTAATTGTCACGTTTAGATTTTTAGTTTAGTTTAGAGATACAGCGCGGAAACAGGCACTTCGACCCACCGAGTCCTCACAGATCAGCGATCCCCGCACAGTAACACTACCCTACACACGCTAGGGCCAATCTACATTTATACCAAGCCAATTAGCCTACAAACCTGTACGTCTTTGGAGTGTGGGAGGAAACCGAAGATCTCGGAAAAAATCCACGCGGTCAGTCTGTACAAACTCCGTACAGACAGCACGCATAGTCGGGATCAAACCTGCGTCTCTGGCGCTGAAAGCATTGCAAGGCAGCAACTCTACTGCAGCACCACCGTGCCGCCCTTAAAATGTATGGATAAAATTTACTCAACTCTTAAGTAAGAAGGGAAATGATTCTCTTTGACTACAAGCATGAGGCTGGACAACTGAAAGTAAGATGTAAAAGGAAGGGGAAGAGACTGATTAATTATAGAACAGTCAGCCTCTCATCAGTGGTGGGCATATTATTTGAAAATATTATGAGGAACAACATAAGAATATAAAGAGGCACAGTTATCTTTCAATATGCATTTGGAGTGGTTATCAGCACAAATTAGTTAAGGAAAGAGTCAGAAGTGCATTTGATGTAGTGTGCATGAATTTTCACAAAACCAAGGGAAAGTGACAAAGTAAATTAAAAATTGGCTTATTGGGAGAAAATAATGGGTAATAATAACTGGAAGCTAAGAAATAGGCAGTCTGAATTTAAGGGTCAGCTGTTTAGGATGCAGTGTTTTTAACCATCATTGTAATGTAATATTCTAGCATAATGAACCTCAGCATTATTGAATTTTAGGATCCCCTCCAATGTTGTTGAAATGTAAAACATGTTCTTCACTGCAGTGCTGCCAGTAAAACCAAGGAACTGATTATTGACTGTAGAGGAGGAAGCCAGAGGATCCACAAACCTATCTTTATCAACGGGTCAGTGATAACTTCAAGTTCCTTGGTGAGCATATCTCCAAAGATCTGTCCTGCACCCAGCACATTGATGCAATCATAAAGAAAACCCATCAATGTCTCTACTTCCTTGGACGTTTGAGCAGATTCAGCATGTCGATGGATATTTTCTTGAACATCAACAGGATATTCTTTTGACCAGTCCATATTATTGGTTTTAATAGCCATTGCGACGCTGGAAGACAAGCAGTTCAAAAACATAGCACAAAACTGTGGCCAGTCATTTCCTTGCTGATACTGAGTGTCACCGGCCCACGTGTTAAGAGCTGTGAAAGCCTTTTGGAAAAATTGTCCTATTGGAGACAGGGAAGCCCAGGTGAAGCTAAAAAGCTAATATGTGAGCAAGCCAAACTAGTTTGTGCTGACTAGAGCCTGCACCCTGGCCAAAGGACTATTTGCAAATATTTACACGGACTTCCAATATGCTTTTGGAGTGGTTCATGATTATGGAAGAATGGGGAAGTTTCTAACATAGAAACTCAGGAGTAGGCCATTCAGCCCTTCGGCCTGCACCGCCTTCATTCAATATGATCATGGCTGATCATCCAACTCAGTATCCCGTAATAATCCCCTTATCACTCTTAAATATAGCCAATGAGCTGTCAACTACCCTCTGTGGCAGAGAGTTCCAGAGACTCTCTGTGTGAAGAAAGTCTATCAGGCCCCCTTATCTTAAGCTGTGTCCCCTTGTCCTGGACTTCCCCAACATCGGTCTTCCTGCATCTAGCTGTCCATTAAGAATTTTGTAAGTTTCTATAACATCCCCCCTCTTAATCTCCTAATTCCAGAGAGTTAGAGTCTATCCAGTTCTTTCTTATAAGACAGTACTGACGGGTGAACCTTCTCTGCACTCCCTCTATGGCAATAATGTCCTTCCATATTTGAGACCATAGCAATACTCCAGACCAAGACCCTGTACAACTGAAGTAGAACTTGCTCGTACTCAAATCCTTTTTGCTATGAAAGCTAACATACTTCGCGCCTGCTGCACCTGCATGCCTACTTTCAATGAACCATGACACCCAGGTCTCGCTGCAGGCCACCATTTAAATAATAGTCTGCTTTCCCTGTTTTTTGCCACCAAAGTGGATAACCTCACATTATCCACATTATACTGTCTGTCACGCCTATCCAAGTCACCTTGCAGTCTCCTACCATCCTCCTCACAGCGAACACTGCCCCCCAGCTTAGTGTCATCCGCAAACTTGGAGATATTGCCTTCAATTCCCTCATCCAGATCATTAATATATTGTAAATAGCTAGCACTGAGCCCTGCGGTACCCCATTGCTGCCAAAGGACACCGTACTCCTACTCTTTGCTTCCTGTTTGCCAATCTGAACCCTAATACGTTTATGGACCTTGTCGGAAAAGGAATGCTCCCCTTAACGTACCATCCTCGAAAAAAACCACAAGAAGTGATTTACTTCTTTGTCCAATGATACCAGGGCTATCCATCTTTAATAACTGACTCTAGTTTCCCCACCTAACTGGTTCTGTAATTCCTGCATTTGACCCCGCCAATAAAACAGAACAGGGACAGTGATATCTCACAAAAATTGCAGCTACAGGCCATTACCAAGGGTATCATGTACTTCGTCTAATCCTGCCTCTAGGTTATGGGTTACGCCTACTGGCCAGACTTGTATGTCTGACGAGCTTGCGTTGTGGGTTATTAAATGTGTATACTTTGCAACTCATTGTGGTGCCAAGGCCTTTAGAGACCTGGTGGCATCTAAAATTTCTGTGGACAAGCTGGTTGCAGGAAAAATGTTCCCTATGTTGGGCAATGTTTTAATTTGTCTCTTGCCATCGGAAAGAAGGTGTAGGAGTGTGCAAACTGCAATATCCAGGTTCAGGAATAGCTTCTTCCCAACAACCATCAGGCTGTTGAACACTATGAACTCCAACTAAACTCGGACTACGAACTATGTTTTGTTTTTGCACTATGTTGGGGTGTTTTTATTTATTGAATTTCATTTTTATGTTTTTGCTTGCCTATTATATTTACTGAGTATTATGTTTACAAACCTGTTGTGCTGCTGCTACAAGTAAAATTTGCGTTGTTCATTTCAGAACACATGGGAATGTAACACTCTTGACTCTCCCTTCACTCTTGCTAAAAAAACATTAGACCCATATCTGAAGTTGACAATTCCACCCAATGTTCCGATGGTACATGATCCTTCACCCCACCCAATCCTATCACTTTCCCTAGCTTCCATCAAAGTTCATGCAATTTAAGTAATTCTGCGAATTATTATAAGTTGAATTTGGCAAAAATGATCAAAACAATTATTTAATCTTAAGCAATAAAAGGTCAAAGTTTCTCGATGGAATATAGGAGTGAACTACTTAATTATTTGAATTTGTTGAATATGGGTGACAATTTAAGTTTGGATCAACGTTTACATAAACCTTTTAATTATGACATGTATCAACAGAACACACAAACAGAAGTCGATAGATGATTCAGTTCATTGACTGCATTATAAATGTAATGCCCACTGCAAAGACTAAAGGGGCTGTCCCACTTGGGTGACCTAATTGGCGAGTTTAGAAGAGTTTGAAAAAATGACACGTTGAAGACCTCCTTAGACTATGTAGAAGACCTCCTTCGACTATGTTGAAGACTATCTTTGTCTAACTTCGGGAAAATTGGATACCGAATATTGGAGAGTGAAGACCTCCTTCGATCTCCTTCAACCACTCTTTGACTATGATAAAGACTATCTATGACTACCCTCGATTACCTATGACTATCATGCCGACCTACTACCACTAAACCTATGAGTAAAAAAATGTTTAGATTTTTTCCATGGTGACCTTTTTTTACTCGCAGGCATTTTTTAACTTATTGAAAAAACGCTGCGACTTAGCTGAGGCCTCGAGTACGCAGAGTCCACTCTCAAGCATGAAGGAGAGTTACGAAGACCTCCTACGACCTTATGTCGACGATGCTGCGAGTATGAGGCGAGGGCAAACTCGCTAGAACTCGCGGATTAGGTCGCTCAAGTGGGACAGGCCCTTAAAAGTACAAAAAGGAAAATGGGATGAAGTAATATAAATGGAGCAGAAACCAAAGCAGAATATATCCACAGCTAAAGAAAATATGGAATGGAATTAAAAATAAATAATTAACATTGAACAGGAACACACACAGTCAATCTGATTTCCATTGTGTATCATAGTTCGAATAAATATTGCAAAAGACTTGAGAGAGAAACTCAAATTAGATACACATCTCTTGCACTGTGCTTATTTTCTTTTGATGTCAAGTCTTGAATCTCTGAGACGTGGCAGTGCTTGTTATTTGTATCTGCAAATTAGCTTCCTGAATGTAATTTTGTCTTGCACCCTTGACAGAAACAGTTCTTCTCTGCACATAGCTTTTCTCTGTTCCTTTTCCAGATTAAGTTCCGTTGTTTTCTGCTTCACTCTTTAATCTGTCCCAGATGCACTCAAGTTTACCTTTTCCTCTACTGTTTGTTTTTTAAATAAATGATATTCAGCTCTCTTTTGGTTTTCGATGTCAGTTGGTAGGAATATTGCCTCTAAATAGGATGTTGTGGTTCAAACCCCACTCTTTTTTAAACCCATGATCATTAATTTTGACTGAAGTTCCAATGCAGCACAAAGGGAATGCCGATAAATTGGTGGTCTCATCTCGCAGTTGAGTTGTAAAATCAAGCATTTTTTCTACTCCTATATTAAACTTCCTATGGCGTTGTTCAAAGGAATGCATCCTGGTGTGCTAACCATTATTCTACCCACTGCAAACTAAGGAAAAGCAGACTATTCACATCCTTGGGAAAATGAGCAACTGCAGTTATCCCGCAACAACAGTTGGTTGGAAAATGTAATTCAATTTATAATTAAGCATTTTGAGATATTTCTCAAAAATAGGTAATAAGGATATTTTACTTATTTTACTTATATCCTTATTACTTAATTATATAAGGGAAGGTAGACACTCCCACCCCCACGAGTCTCGGGCAGATGGGGCTCGTCAACCTGGGAAGGCAGTCCATCTAGGGGAGAAAAAACTTTGATTTAAAACCTCCTCTGCCTTGTGGCCATATCGTCATGGAAAAGGCTTCAGGAGTAAACCTCAAGAAAATCCGCAATCGGAGTCCCAAAGGCAGATCATCGTTGTCAACAACCTCGCTCTGGCAGCTCCTGCGACGGCGCTGGTGTCAAACTGTAACGGCCCTGCTGGTCCTTTGGATCGATCAGCGACGTGGAGAGAGGGGGACGTGCTGCATGGGCAACGGCCTGTCCTCCATATGACATCGCCCAGGCTTGCATCCGACTACACATCACCTGCAAACCTACACCTACAATCTGGAGAGGACACTCCAGCTTCGCCTGTGGCGTTGACACAACATGGGGAGCAGCGTTTATAAGTCATCGCTAGATTGGGGTTAGAGTGAGGACCCAGGGATTGCTCACGATGGTGGGAGGGATTCCCGGATCTCACTAGACAGCTACTGCCCGCTCCGCACCAATCCAATAAGATGCTGTCCCGCCACGGTCTGCTATCCTCATTTGGTGCATGGGAATTAGGAACCATCCGAACAGCAGATCGTAACTTTCGCATCTACCAACAAAAGAACACATCAAAAGAGACCAGCTCTAAAACGTTTATGACTGTTGTTTTCCGGGAATTGCTGATGTCTTGTAGGTTTTCAGGAAAACAACTGTCATAAACGACAAGCTCAAGAGACTCAACGTAGACATAGCCACCCTTCAGGAAACAAGTCTGGCAGATTCAGACACATTGAAGGAGAAGGAATACACATTTTACTGGCAGGGGAAGGACTCTGACAAGCCCAGAGAGCACGTAGTAGGCTTCGTAGTAAGGAACAGCCTGCTGAACACGGTGGAACCAGGCAGTAATGGCTCAGAGCGACTCCTGACTCTCCGCCTCAACACCATTGCAGGCCCAGTCACTCTTGTCAGCATGTGTGCCCCGACACTGTCCACCACATCAGACACAAAGGACGAATTCTAAGAGAACCTCACATCCATCATCAGCTGTATCCCCAGCAAGGAAGAACTTGTTTTCCTGGACGGCTTCAACGCCAGAGTGGGCGCAGACCATGAAAAGTAGTCTTCCTGCCTTGGGCAGTTTGGTGTGGGCAAAAATGAATGATAACGGACAGCGACTGCTTCAGCTGTGCACTTACCATGACCTTACCATGTGCATTGACAACTTCCAGACAAAGCCCCAGCACAAGGTTTCCTGGAGACACCCACGCTCAAAGCATTGGCATCAACTGGATCTGATCCTAGTCAAACGTGCCGCCATCAAGAACGTTCTCCACATACGTTCCTACCACAGTGCGGACTGCGACACAGACCACTCCTTGGTGTGTTGCAAGATCAGGCTGTAAACAAAGAGGTTTTACCATACCAAGAAGAAGGGAAACCCCCACATCGATGTCAGCAAGATGCCTGTCCAGACCTTGTGCAACAGCTTGCAGAGGCTTTTGAGCGAGAACTCGGCACCTCGTGTCCTGGAGAATCTGCAACAGAGAAGTGAAAACAGAGAAGTGATCTACCTGCGTACTAAATCAGATGGCTGGCTCTTCAACCTCACCCACCTCAGAGCCAAGAGAAAAGTTCGTGAAGCTCTTATCAGAGACATTTTGTTTGCCGCAGTTGTATCCCACACCCAGCAGGAACTAGTCACTGATGGACCGCTTCTATCGTACTTGCAAGGACCTCGGGCTGACCATCAGCCTGAAGAAGACGAATGTCCTGGGGCAGGATACAGAGGTGCCGCCTGTCATCACCATCGACAACTACGAACTCGATGCCGTCCATCAGTTCGCGTACCTCGGCTCCACCATCACCGACAACATCTCCTTGGATACAGAGATTGATAAGAGGATCAGGAATGCATCTACAACTCTCGCTCGCCTCACAACTCGAGTGTGGACCAACCCAAAACTGACGGTGAAGACAAGGTTAGCAGTCTACAACGCCTGTGTCAACAGCACGCTGCTGTACGGCAGTGAGACATGGACTACATATGCCAGGCAGGAGAGAAGACTCAACACTTTCCACCTGAGAAGCATCTGCCGTATCCTGGGCATATCCTGGCAAGACAGAGTGTCCAACGACGAGATCCTGTCTTGCGCTGACCTTCCCTGCTATGGCAGCGCAGACTGAGGTGGCTGGGCCATGTCCACCGCATGGAGGATGGCGTATTCCAAAAGACATCCTCTATGGAGAGCTGACATCTGGGAGGAGAACCATCGGCCGCCCGTTACAACGTTACAAGGATGTCTGCAAGAGAGATATGAAGGCGTTTGACATCGATGTGGAGTCCTGGGGGAGCCTTGCAGCCGACCGCACGAGGTGGAGAGGCACCCTGAACCAACATCTCAAAACGGGGGAAGAGAAACTGTTGAACGCAGTGGCAGACAAGCGGGCACACTGAAAGAAGCGCAACAACTTCAACAGACCAGAGACCTCACACAAATGTGACCTTTGCGACAGAGACTGTCGCTCCCGCATTGGTCTCTTCAGCCACAAGCGAAGCTGCTCTAGCTGAGGTTTGGAGCAAGCAGCCAACAAGTGGATGCATCACCCATGGTCAGTCATGTCCGAGGGGGCCTGCATTTTCTTATACTTCCACTTTGTACTGTCTGATAGTGGAAGCAGATCAATAAGAAATTTCAAATTCAATTTAAAATTGAGAGAGAAATGTATGTATCTGAAGGGGAAACATTTGCAGAGGTCTAGGAATTTTAAAAAAAGGTTGCTGTGCTGATGATGCAATGGATAGCTCTGTTATAGTGTCAGTATATTTACAAAATACTGAATAATTTTAGGATACTAGTACTGATAGAGTCATACGATGTGGAATCAGGTGGAATCAGGTCCATTGGCCCAATTTGCCTACGCTGACCAACATGCCCCATCTACACTAGTCCCATCTGCCTGCTTTTGACCCGTATCTTTCTAAACTTATCCTATCCATGTAGCTGTCAAATGCTTTTTAAACTGCTTCAACTACCTCCTCTAGAAGTTCGTTCCATGCCACCCTTTGTGTATAAAAGTTGCCTCGCGACGTTCCTATTAAATCTTTTCCCCCTTTCCTTAAACCTATGTCCTCTGGTCCTTGATTGCCCTATTCAGGGTAAAAGACTTTTCGCATTTACCCTATCTAGGGTAAATGCAGGGCGAAGAACATTATCAAGGACAGCTCCCATCCTGCATTTGGCCTGTTCAACCTGCTGCCTTCAGGGAGGCGCTATAGGTGCATCAGCACAAGGACAGACTCAAGAACAGTTTCTTTCCAAAATCCATTATCTCTCTGAACTCACACATGCACTGACTTCACAGCCTAACCCCCGGACTTTCACCTATCCACCTACTATAATTTGTACTGTAACTGTAATTTCCAATATGTGCAATAACCCATACTGGATATAGGAATCCTATTTATTCATTCTATGTATCCATTGTATTTTATAGATATGTATATAGCGCCGCAGAAACTGTGCACCTTATTTCCCCCCCCCCCCCCCTTTTTTGTTTTTGCACTGAGTAGGAGCAGCTTTTAATCTCATTGTACATGTGTATAGTGACAATAAAAAGGCATTCTATTCTATTCTATTTATTCTATTCTATCTATTCCTGTCATGATCTAATACATCTCTATAAGATCACCCCTCACCCTCCAGTGCTTCAAGGAATAAAGTCATTGCCTGTTCAACCTCTAGCTTGCCTAGCTCAGACACTCGTCATGGCAATATCCTCGTAAATCTTCTCTGCACTCTTTCCAACGTTGGGCAGGACTGGTTGTTGTCTAAACTCCCGAAATACTCTAATCGGAATTCTCTCACAGGAAGATATTATCATATTGACAGAAGATTCAAGAATGTGCTTAAAGTCTTGAAAAAATGCAGCATTTCCAATGACCCCAGAGGATCTACGACAGCTCGGAATAAAGAAAGAAAATTTGGGATGATATTGAGAGCCTCGGGTCCATACATTGGGAGCATACAGAGATTCTGCCGAGGCAGCAGAAGGAACACACCAATAACACACTACCCTCCTGCTTGCCCACTTGCTCTGTCAGACACCACGTGCCCCATCTGTGGAAGTGTTTGTTGTTCTCACTCAGAACACACACAATGGAAGTGGAAGCGAATCAACCTTATTCCTGAGGGTGCCTGAAATGAAGGAGATGCCTAATCTAACAAACTCTTTAATGAAACCTCAAAAGCACTTGTGCACTTGTCATTGTATTTATCTGTACCGTAAGAATATCATTTAATCTGTGAGCTGCATTTGAACAAAGAATTTCCTTGCACCGTGGTGCATATGGTAATAAACTAATCTGAAATCTATCTCTTCCCTTGCTTCCATGACCTATGAAATCCGCAATATCCAACCCTCTTTTAATTTTACCTTGATTTCTATCCTTTGATTATTTGTGCTTTTCTTCATTATATGCCTTGACCTTGCACCTAAACAAAGAACAGACATAATAGCATCACAGCAAGATTCCTCTTTCTTAGATTTCTTATTTTAAAGTGCTGAGAAATTTAAAGTGGCAGATATGTAATGGAAATTCTTTGACATACCAACTTTCAGAAGTCTAGAGAGAGTCAAGAGCAGTTAATTATCATATGTACCAACAACAGAACAATGACATTCATATTTGCAGCTGCATAACTAGCTTGTTCAGGTATTTCTGCAGCATTATTACTTTTTGGCAGAATTCAGCATTTAAAAATTAGTCAGTCACTAAGTTGTTAAAAACAAACGATAATGCTTGGTCCTCACCCTCAATAACTTCTCTTTTGATTCCTCCCATTTCCTCCAAACACAAGGCGTAGCTATGGGCACACGCATGGGCCCCAGCTACGCTTGCCTCTTTGTTGGGTATGTCGAACAATCCTTGTTCTCGGCATACCAGGGCCCCATCCCCGACCTCTACCTCCGTTACATCGACGACTGCTTTGGTGTCACCTCCTGCACCCACACACAACTGACTGACTTCATTCATTTCACCACCAACTTCCATCCGGCACTCAAATACACTTGGACCATTTCCGACACTTCCCTACCATTCCTTGACCTCACCATCTCTATTGCAGGTGATAAACTCCTGACCGACATCCACTACAAACCTACTGACTCCCACAGCTACCTGGACTACTCCTCCTCCCACCCTGCTTCCTGTAAGGACTCCATCCCCTATTCCCAATTCCTCCGTCTACGCCGCATCTGCTCCCAGGATGAGGTGTTCCACACCAGGTCATCACAAATGGCCTCATTCTTCAGAGAACGGGGATTCCCCTCCCCCACTATTGATGAGGCTCGCACCAGGGTCTCCTCCATACCCCGCAACACTGCCCTCGCTCCCCATTCCCCCACTCGCAAACAGGGCAGAGTCCCCCTGGTCCTCACCTTTCACCCCCACCAGCCGGCAAATACAACATATAGTCCTCCGCCAATTTCGCCACCTCCAACGTGACCCCTCCACCCGCCACATCTTCCCATCTCCCCCCCTGTCTGCCTTCCGCAAAGACCGCTCCCTCCGCAACTCCCTTGTCCATTCTTCCCTCCCCTCCCACTCTACCCCTTCCCCGGGCACTTTCCCTTGCAACCGCAAGAAATGCAACACTTGTCCCTTCACCTCCCCCCTCCACTCCTTTCAGGGACCCAAGCAGTCCTTCCAGGTCCGACAGAGGTTCACCTGCACCTCCTCCAACCTCATCTACTGCATCCGTTGCTCCAGATGCCAGATGATCTATATCGGTGAGACCAAGCGGAGGCTTGGCGATCGCTTCGCCGAACACCTCCGCTCGGTCCGCAATAACCAACCCGACCTCCCGGTGGCTCAGCACTTCAACTCCCCCTCCCATTCCACATCCGACCTCTCGGTCCTGGGCCTCCTCCACGGCCAGAGTGAGCAACACCGCAAGCTGGAGGAACAGCACCTCATATTCCGCTTGGGGAGTCTGCATCCTTTGGGCTTGAATATTGAATTTTCTCAATTCTGTTAACCCTTGCTGTCTCCTCCCCTTCCCACCTCTCCCTCAGCCCTCGGGCCCTGGCATTCCCTCTATCTCTATCTCCCTCCCCCACCCAAGTCGCACCAGCTTCTCATTTTCACACCACAAACAGCTTACAATGGCTTGTTCCCTTTATCACCGATACTTTTTTGCATATCTTTCACTCATTGTTCCTTATCTCTCCACATCACCATCTATATCTCTCGTTTCCCTGATCCCTGACCAGTCTGAAGAAGGGTCTCGACCCGAAACGTCGCCTATCTCCTTCGCTCCTTAGATGCTGCTGCACCCGCTGAGTTTCTCCAGCTTTTTGTGTACCCTCGATTCTCCAGCATCTGCAGTTCCTTCTTTAAAAAAAATGCTTGGTACTCAATTAGTTCTTAACCTCAAAAATCCACTGTAGATAGCACAGACATAAAATAGAAAAAGGAATTCAAAAATAAAAACATTGAGCTCTAGAAATGCATGTCAAGCAGTGTGTATGAAGTGAGAAACACTTAACATCTCCGAATCAAGGTGGAAACACAATACACTTAAATAATATCACAAAATTTGGTGCTTGTGTACACATTCATTTGTTAATTTAGGGGAATGTAACCTAATATTCTTACATTGCTTACCTCTATACAACTCTGACTCAAACCGACATGATTAATTGTAGCTCAGCGGGACTGGCAGCATCTCTGGATAGTAGGAATGGGTGATGTTTCGGGTTGAGACCCTTCTTCAGACTGAAGGGTCTTGACCCGAAACGTCACCCATTCCTACTATCCAGAGATGCAGCCTGTCCAGCTGAGTTACTCCAGCATTTTGTCTATCTTCGGTATAAACCAACATCTGCACTTCCTTCCTACACATGAATAATTGTGAATTGCTCTCCAATGCCCTAAGAAGCAACTCAGTTGTACGAAATCACTACAAAGAATAGCAGCACATCATTTAAAAAAAAGCATTATGTTTTGTATTGGGCAACAAATGCTTGCCTTTCCATTAGCATCTACATTCTTGATGTGGATTAAATAGTAGTCTTGTGTTACATCACAAATATGTTTATTCTTTTTTAAAAGTATGAAGAATTCACAGGTACACTGATTACCTGTGTGCCCGGAAATAAAATGCAATTTGTGAAAAGTATAAGCAGGGTTCTTTTTAATATTTTCCTTACAACATGACTCCCTCATCTGTCGCCTACAAATCTGCTGACATCAACTTCTCTACACACTCCCTTGATGCCCAAATCAGTTTGATTGTGGGACTTGGAATGGTATCGCGGTCCTCTGTCAAAAAAAAGTGAGGAACCCAGGGATTTGGCCACGTTCCGATATGCAAGGTTTAATTTGCAGAATTCACATGGGACCGCATGTTGTGTACAGTGGACTTTGAAAAGCAGCCAAAGCAGACAATTCAGAGAAATACTGCAGCTGGGGCAAAGTTAATGAGAGAGATAATGTATCTTGAAACTTTCCAGCTTGTGCCACTCCTTTAGTCCCTGGCTTCAGTACAAATTAAATCCCAAGGGATTAGTAACAAATATTTCATAATAAAACATTATAAATCCCTTGGGCTGTCATACGCAACATAAGGCCTGGAATGGTCATCCTATTATAGTGAACAAGGATCATCAATATCTATCTCTATACTTATAAAACTCTGTGTGTGTGTGTGTGTGTGTGTGTGTATATGTGTGTGTGTGTGTGTGTGTGTGTGTGTGTGTGTGTGTGTGTGTGTGTGTGTGTGTGTGTGTGTGTGTGATTACATCTTCTCGAAAAAAAATAATTCTACTTTTATTTTAGATTTACGGCATTTGCAATTTTAGAACATGCAACAGTAAAGCACAGGAACAATGTGAGCCAACAATATCTATGCCGAATCTGATGCCAAAACCAACTCTTATCTGCTTGCACATGATTGATATCCAGGGCTCAAAATTAGCGGTTTCCCGGGTGCCAATGGCAACCTAAAGTGCCGCCGGGCAATCTAAATGACATGCCATTTTGCCCGGCTTGGCAAGCAACCGGGACCCCCTCTCTATCTCTCTCTCTCTCTGTCACCGCCCGCCATCCGTATCTGTGTCCGGTTCTCGGGTCTCCGCTCTCTGCCCGTTCCTCATTTGCCGGCAGGGCCGGCCGCCTTACACATGCGCACTGCCACGGCCTGCACATCCTCCCCCTGCACATGCGCACAACCCCGGCCAGCACATCATCGGCCGTGGTTGTGCGCATGTGCCGCCCTAAAATATTCCAAAAGGAATTTAAACAGGAGTGGACCCACCACCAACAAACTCCTTTGATAAAGGACCGCGAGGTTAATAAGCCATTAGGAGACAGTGACCATAACATGGTCAGGTTAAATCTACAATTGGGGAGGGAGAAGAGTAGATCAGAGGTGTCAGTTTTGCAGTTGAATAAAGGGGACTCTGGGGCCATGAGGGAGGAGCTGGCCAAAGTTGACTGGAAAGAAACACCAGCAGGGATGACAATGGAACAAAAATGGCAGGAGTTTCTAGGAATAATACAGAAGGTGCAGGACCAGTTCATTCAAGGGAGAAAGGGACGACCATGGCCGACATGGGACGTCAGGGACAGTATAAAATTTAAAGCGAAGAAGTACAACGTAGCAAAGATGAGTGGGAAGCAAGAGGATTGGGTAATGTTTAAAGAACAACAGAAGATAACCAAAAAGACAATACGAAAAGATTAAGTATGAAGGTAAGCTAGCCAAGAATATAAAGCAGGACAGTAAAAGCTTCTTTAGGTATGTGAAGAGGAAAAAATTAGTTGAGACCAAAGTTGGACCCTTGAAAAAGGTGAATTTATTATGGGGAACTAGGAAATGGCAGATGAGTTAAACAGGTACTTTGGATCTGTCTTCACTAAGGAGGATACAAACAATCTCCCTGAGAAAGTAGTGGTCAGAGGATCTGGGGTGACAGAGGAACTGAAGGAAATTCACATTAGGCAGGAAATGGTGTTGGATAGACTGATGGGACTGAAGGCTGATAAATCCCTAGGGCCTGATGGTCTGCATCCCAGGGTACTTAAGGAAGTGGCTCTAGAAATCGTGAATGCATTGGTGATAATTTTTTTATGTTCTATAGACTCAGGATCAGTTCCTGTGTATTGGAGGGTAGCTAATGTTATGCCACTTTTTAAGAAAGGCGGGAGAGAGAAAACGGGGAATTATAGACCAGTTAGCCTGACATCAGTGGTGGGGAAGATGCTGCAGTCAATTATAAAAGATGATATAGCCGCACATTTGGATAGCAGTAACAGGATCGGTCTGAGTCAGCATGGATTTACGAAGGGAAAATCATGCTCGACTAATCTTCTGGAATTTTTTGAAGATGTAACTAGGAAAATGGACAAGGGAGTGCCATTGGATGTAGTGTACCTGGACTTTCAGAAAGCATTTGATAAGGTCCCACATAGGAGATTAGTGGGCAAAGTTAGGGCACATAGTATTGGGGGTAGAGTGCTGACATGGATAGAGAAGTGGTTGGAAGACAGGAAACAAAGATTAGCGATTAACGGGTCCCTCTCAGAATGGCAGGTAGTGACTGGTGGGGTACCACAAGGCTCAGTGCTGGGACAGCAGCTATTTGCAATATACATCAATGATTTGGATGAAGGGATTCAAAGTAATATTAGCAAATTTGCAGATGACACAAAGCTGGGTGGCAGTGTGAACTGTGAGGAGGATGCTATGAGAATGCAGGGTGACTTGGACAGGTTGGGGGAGTGGGCAGATGCATGGCAGATTAAGTTTAATGCGGATAAATGTGAGGTTATCCACTTTGGTAACAAAAACAGGAAGGCAGATTACTATCTAAATGGTGTCAAGTTGGGAAAAGGGGAAGTACAACGGGATCTGGGGGTCCTTGTACATCAGTCTATGAAAGTAAGCATGCAGGTACAGCAGGCAGTGAAGAAAGCGAATGGCATGTTGGCCTTTATAACAAGAGGAATCAAATATAGAAGCAAAGAGGTCCTTCTGCAGTTGTACAGAGCCCTATTGAGACCACACCTGGAGTATTGTGTGCAGTTTTGGTCCCCTAATTTGAGGAAGGACATTCTTGCTATTGAGGGAGTGCAGCATAGGTTTACAAGGTTAATTCCCGGGATGGCGGGACTGTCATATGCTGACAGAATGGGCTTGTACACTCTGGAGTTTAGAAGGATGAGAGGGGATCTCACTGAAACATGTAAGATTGTTACGGGCTTGGACACACTAGAGGCAGGAAACATGTTCCCAATGTTGGAGGAATCCAGAACCAGGGGCCACAGTTTAAGAATAAGGAGTAAGCCATTTAGACTGGCATACCTGCCAACTTGTGAGATTGAAAAATCGGAATCCTATTAGTCTGACGTCAGTGAGGGCGGGGCACGTGACGTCAGTAAGGGGCGGGGCAAGTGACGTCAGTAAGGGGCGGGGCACGTGACGTCAGTAAGGGGCGGGGCACGTGACGTCAGTGAGGGCGGGAAAGTGACCTCAGGGGGGTTACACAAAATGCTGGAGAAACTCAGCGGGTGCAGCAGCATCTAAGGAGCGAAGGAGATGGGCGACGTTTCGGGTCGAGACCCTTCTTCAGACTTTCTGCTGCACCCGCTGAGTTTCTCCAGCATTTTGTGTATCTCCTTCGCTCCTTAGATGCTGCTGCACCCGCTGAGTTTCTCCAGCATTTTGTGTAACCCTCGATTCTCCAGCATCTGCAGTTTCTTCGTTAACAAAGTGACCTCAGTGCTACATGCTGATATTTACAACATATATATGCTACGCTGATATTTACAACTGATATATATGCTCTATGCTGATATTTACAACTATATATATGCTGATATTTACAACATATATATGCTGATATTTACAACTGATGTACATGCTGATATTTACATCTGATATATATGCTATATGCTGATATTTGCAACATATATATGCATATAGCATTTATATATTTATGCATTTTCAGGCATATATGATATATAATATATCATATATGCCTGAAGAAGGGTTTCGGCCCGAGACGTCGCCTTTCTTCTTCGCTCCATAGATGCTGCTGCTCCCGCTGAGATTTTCCAGCATTTTTGTCTACCTTCGATTTTCCAGCATCTGCAGTTCCTTCTTAAAAACTATATGCTCTATGGTGATATTTACAAACTGCACGGGAAAGCCCGAAATGACCAAACACACGCACACTGACTGGACACAAAAGACCACGTCGCTCTGGGATCTTTGCTGGATGCGGATCCCGAGCGCGAGTTGACGAAGCGTCGGCTGCAGGGCGGAAACTGGCAGGAGCTGGTTATGTAGCAACAAAATATCCTCTAGCAAAGGATCTCTGGTAGCAACTGAACACACGGGGAAAACGAATATATATATATAGTGCTTGTTTCCCGTTCTGATACTCACTTGCAGTCACCATGATTGTGCAAATAAGCACCTTGTCCGCAGCACAGATCCTGGTCTGCAGTCTGTGGGCGCGATTAAAGCGTCACTTCCCGAAGCACAGGGCAGGACAACGCAGGACAACACAGGACAACACGGGATCGGGTTGCCCGACTTGCAACGCTGCAGCTCTCCGCGTCGCCACTGTTGCAACATTAGTTCCAGGCAACGAAACCACAGATTGTTGCACTGGCTGTTGTGTTGACGAAGAAACTGCAGATGCTGGAGAATCGAGGGTTACACAAAAGGCTGGAGAAACTCAGCGGGTGCAGCAGCATCTAAGGAGCGAAGGAGATAGGCGACGTTTCGGGTCGAGACCCTTCTTCAGACTGGTCAGCGATCAGGGAAACGAGAGATACAGACTGATCCCTGACCAGTCTGAAGAAGGGTCTCGACCCGAAACGTCGCCTATCTCCTTCGCTCCTTAGATGCTGCTGCACCCGCTGAGTTTCTCCAGCTTTTTGTGTAACCCTCGATTCTCCAGCATCTGCAGTTTCTTCGTTAACAAAGTGACCTCAGTGCGGGGGGGGGGGGGGAAATGACGCCGAACGCCACCGTGGCGGGGCGGGGTCATGCGGCTGCGTGCTGACGTACACCCGTGCGTGTCCCCATAAGCGGCGCAGGCGCGGTGCGCTCTCTCGCTGTCTCCTCGCCGCCGCCGCCGCTATGGGTCGCATGCACGCTTCCATCCCAATTCCGAATTCCAATTTTTTTCGGAATATTGAGGAAAAAAATCGGAATTCGGAATTGGGATGGAAAAATCAGAAGAATTCCGCCCAAATCTGAATAGTTGGCAGGTATGGACTGGAGACTAGGAAACACTTTTTCTCTTAGAGAGTGGCGAATCTGTGAAATTCTCTGCCTCAGAGGGCGGTGGAGGGAGGTTCTCTGGATGCTTTCAAGAGAGAGCTAGATAGGGCTCTTAAAAAGAGCGGAGTAGGGGATATGGGGAGAAGGATGGAACGGGGTACTGATTGGGGATGATCAGCCATGATCACATTGAATGGTGGTGCTGGCTCGAAGGGCCTAATGGCCTACTCCAGCACCTATTGGCTAATGTCTATAAAGTCTGAATTTATGAAAATTAATCTGTATGGACTTTAATTAATTTAATTGCACCCTTTTATAATATGAAAAAATGAGGTTTGGAGGCTGTACATTCATTCATTCACTCATTCATTCAATAATTCACTCACTCATGAAGTTGAGGGCCTAAACTATATGTTTTCATAACAAAGTAAATTACACATTTTCACTAATGCCAGCTTGTTGTAGTCTAATAAGTCTTTAACATATAATCTCGGAGCTGCCTGCGATTACTTACCGAGTAAAAGTGTTCCGACCGCGGGCCTAGGTACTTAACATAGTGAAGCCACGGTCTTCGTTAAGAAGTGGCTGATTCGCGAACGCGGAGCTGCGGAGTGTGCTTGGATCATCTCCGCGCGGGGAGGGGAGGGGGAGGCTGTACATAGTGCCGTCTGTAGCGGCCGTTTCCAGGCCCTGACCGCGGGAGAAAAATGGAGGAATATTGATTGCACTTTATAGGCTTCCATCGGAGTGAGAAATGGTCAGAAATGGCTGATGTTTATGTAGAAATGAATTGGCGTATGTGAACAAACTAATTTATCTATGGTAGTAACAGTGTTATTCTCATTAACATTAAGAAGAGGTTGAAATGTTATGAATTGAAGTCCATGCAGACTTAATGACTATGAGATGGTTTATTTTGTAGCCTCTGCCTGACCCTCCACTTGAACTTGAACTAACATCAATGGACTTATCAAAACTTGGAACTTGGAATCTGATGAAGAATATTCAGATGAAGATCAGATGTAATGTTAACAAATAAACTGGGGAAATAAATGATTATATGAGGAAATAAATATATTGTATAAAGTTTTATTTTAATGTCGATCGTTTCACTGTTTATTTGGTCAAATTATTTAAACAATGAGTGAATTACTTATGATAATGGCGGGCTGGTGAATGACAGTGCGACAGTCCACCCACCCATCCACACATACATACATACACACATACATCCATCCGTACACACACTTCCATGCATGCATGCACACATACATCCACACGCAGACATACATGTACACATTCATGCACACACATACATTCACACACATATATCCACACATACATCCAGCCACACATACATCCATCCACACATACATCCATCCACACTCACATCCACAGACACATGTTTGACAGGTATACACAGACACACACACAAACTAGATACTCAAACAATGCAACACTTTTAGGGTTATTTTAGGTTAAAGGTAATAGCCCTCATTTGCAAAGGCACCATCGGGGGGGGGGTCTCTAACATAAATATAAGCTCTGTAGATTAAAATGAATGCTCATCGAGTAAACATCAGAGCATTCGATTCTTGGTCAGGATGTGACATTTACATCAGAAATAAGACAGGTCTCTTGCAGGTCTGTAACCCAGCCTGGCACTGCCCCAGTCCCACTATGGCCATTACCCCCACTCTCCCCACTGTGGCAGTCAGTGGGGTTCAGTAAACATGGGAACCCATAGGATCTGTCCTGAACCATTAATTAGGCAGGTTCGTGAGCCCTTAAAACCTGGGACCTCTGCTGCAGTCTCACTAAATTTCCTATTAAAGCGACTGGAAGATGCCTTGCAGGACTGTCGGCCAGCCTGGAAATGCCCCAGTCCCACTATGGCCGTGACCCCCACTCTGCACACTGGCAGTCAGTGGGGTTCAGTGAAGGGAGGAACCCACAAGAACTCACCCATTAATTAGGCTGGTTCAGGAGCAGGACCTCTGCGATCTGTCATAAAAAAACTCACAATTATATTAATCATATTATTTTTATATAATACTAGACTAAGTGCAGACCCGTTGGGTCTGGTCCCCAAACATGCTTCAGTCGCGAACATCCGCCGCGGAGAAAAAAAATGGCGGCGTTTTTGGAGGAGAGCGGGCTGCAGCAGATGCCGTTATGGTGTCTGGCCAGCAGGAGGCCACAAAATGAGTGAGTGTATGTGGCGGGGGGGGGGGGGGGGGTGAAGGATTCTATTTAAAAAAGTGTACATAAAAATGACTAAATGTAATGGGGAGTGAATGGGCGAATGTAAAAGTGTAATGTGTAGCAAAATGGAAAATATCTCGGGGTTTGAAAGTGTGGTTTTGGCGAACCATGAAATCAAAGGGCAAATTTGACACACACCCGGTCGGTCGGCAGACACACACACACACACAGTTTTAATAGTATATAGATAATTATACATGATTACAGTCATATTTAAAAGTCATATACATATATATAATAAAATATAGTTTAAATGGATTGCAACACGGAAATAGGCTGCCCATGGTGTAATATGGGCATTGGCCAGTAGATGGCACTTACTTTCCCGATCTCATTTTCTAATTAGTTTTATTATTTAATGTGCAACTTTTGGCACTGTCGAGTTATGACATCCTTCTCAATTATATTGCATCTAAATCTGTGGAAAGTTTCATGTAGTTCCGTGACGTGGATCACGAAAATGGATTTCTAGACACATTTTTGATGCTCGGCCCACAGCCAAATACTGGAAATCTGAAATAAAAATAGAAAACATTTGAAACACTTGCCATTTTGAGCTGAAACTCTTATTTCCCTTTCCATCTCTTCAGTGTTTCCAGCAATGTTGTTTTTTTATAGCTAAAGACCGTTAAGCTTAGACAGTGCAGCAAAGATTACTGGAATGATTGCATTTTCGTGACCCAAGTCACCAAACTGGACCGGAAGTGGCGGCGCTGCCTTGCAGCTGCAGCTCGCCTGCAGTTCCTTTGTCTTTTCTTTTTTTGTTTTCTTTTGTCCCGTTGTTTTAAAATTATTTCAGTTTATTTTACTTGTGTGTGTGGGGGGGTTGGTGAAATATGTTTTTTGACTCTTCCTTCGGTGGGATGCGACCTTTCCTGCCATATACCCCATCTCCGTCTCCGCTGAGGCCTATCGCGGAGCTGGCGGCCTCCAACTGGGACCTCGAGGCTCCGGAGGCAGAGCCAGGACTTACCAACGCGAGGCTGGCCGACTTCGGGGCTGTGGTGGCGTTGCGACCCGACTTCGGCGCCTCGAATGCTTGGCCGCGGGCCAGTGGACGACATCAACGTCGAGAGCTCGCAGGTCACAGGTTGGTGACCTGTTTTTCCGGGACTCCCGCAACAACAGCTGCATCCGCTGGATTGGAGGGCTGCAGCTTCGGCAGCTTCGACCGCCCCGGGGCGCGGAGTTTGAACCGGCCCGTTCGCGGAGCTCGGACTCAGCCGCGGGACTTACTTGCCATCACCCGGCGGGGTCACAACATCGGAGGCCTGGATCGCCTCAGCGCAGAGGGAAAGCAAGGAGGGAAGAGACAAGGACTTTGGGACTTGTGCCTTCCATCACAGTGAGGAGGTGCCTGGTGGACTCACTGTGGTGGATGTAAAAACTGTGTTGAGTGTGTGTTTTGTTATTTATTCTATGTTATGACTGCAGGCTAAACCATTTCGTTGTACTGAAAAGTGCAATGACAATAAAATTGAATATGAATCTGAATAATAAGCAGTTATATCTGGAATATATTGCTCGGTGTTTGGCGAGAGTAAGGTGGATTATGTTAGCAATTAACATGTCGGCAGTGGGATCAGGGTGCAGATTCAGATATAGTTTTCTAAAGTCAGTTGGATGAATATATTAAAATAAAAAAAATACAAGGCTTATGGAAAGAAGGCAGATGGAAAGACTAGTTGGAATAATCTCGCACAGAGCTGGTATGAATTTGATGGACCGATTGCCCTCCTTTCCCGCATAACCTTTCAGCAATCCTGCAACTAAATTTAAGGCGCACCTTATTTGTTCTGTCATAAAATTAAGCTTATTTTCATTCCAACTGTCCCAAATGGTATTTGGTGGCAATATTAACTCTATACCAGAAGTATTGTGGCTTCAAATCCTACCCAGTGACACGAACAAAATAATAAGTTGAGACTCCTCTGCAGTTCTGAGATTGATCGATGAGTTGAAGATAATATTTTAAACTGAAACCTTGTCTGCTGTCCAAGGTGGCTGTGAAAGATAACATATTATTCCAAAGAACAGGGGAGTTATCGCTGGTCTACCAGCTAATATTTAACTCTCCATCTAAATCAATGTGACAAATTAAGTGGTCATTATAACTTTTATTTATGGAAGCATGCAGTTTGTGAACTATCTGCTGGGTTTTCCACATTACAAATGTGGATATAATGTTCTTTGGGAAATCCTTTTGAAAAGCTGTGATGTGATTAACATTGAGATATTGTTCAGAAAGCATCAAAGCCATTAAACTCTTTGGAAAGTCACAGTGGATTTCACAGACTATTGAGGATTTTTTGGCATATCCAGAATAGTCCTTTCAAAAAGCTTTTAGTCTTTGACGTTAGTGTATTTTAGTCTGTGAAAGGTTACAGTAAGGCATTATACCACAAACCCGACTGATATAGATTCAGTTATGAACTGAGTGTAATACTATTTCAATGGACATTGTAGATTTCCATATCACTAGTTTTAATGTTCTCATTACACTTTTTTTTTTAATGTTTCCAAGGCACCAAAAAATGCTTGAAATATGAAAACCAGCCAGCGCCTGCAGATAGAGAAACAAAGTTAATGCTTCAGGCCAATGACCCTTCGTCAGAATTGGAAAAACGAGAAAAAAATTTGCTTAACGTTACATAGAGGGGAAAGGATGGCAAAAGCAGCAGAAATGTCTGAGTTAGAGGCCAGGGTTGCCCAGATGAGCCAATATTTATGGATCCTTCTAGTTAAAAAATGAAGGCAGTTTGAGAACCCCAATATGCCAGTCCCTTTTTTGGAATACAGGTATATGGATACTCTTTTCAGTTCATGCTCCCTCTATCAACCCTTTTGCCAGTACAGATTGACCATCGATTTTCTGGCAACTGGTGGTCCAGCACCTTCTTTAATCCGGACAAAATTACAAGAGCACACTTGAAATCTCACCCAGAAGGCACGCAAAAATGTGGCACCTAGGCCGGGAGAGGAGCTCGACCTCGATCTCAACCTCATCAGGACTTCCATGGTTGATTGGTGGATTGAATGTGTCTCCTGTGGCCGGACTCTGGAATTCTGGCCCGGCTGGATCTGGCAGAGTTTCTCCAGAATTTGTGTGTACCTCAGACATGTAAAATGTCAGCTATTTATTTTCCCACAGATGAATTTTGACCTGCTGAATATTTCCAGCTGAGTATCAGCTCAATGAACAGCACCTCATCTTCCATCTAAGCATATTCCAGCTTTCGGAGCTCATTTTGGATTTTAACGATTTCAGAAAATCTTTTTTACTTGGATAAGAACATGCCGGACCCTACTACAAAGTAATCCAGCTGTGGTATTAAATCAGCTAATCTTATTTTCCGGATTTAGCATTTGCCTTTCTCACTGCCCAGTATGAAGTGCTTGGACTATTTTCTTAAGTAAAAAGCACATTAAAAAGCAAACTGTAATGGCATCATAAAATCTTAAGTATTTGGCAACCATTCTTTTGACCACCACTATTTAGAAAGCCAAGCTTAGCAGGAACATGGGTTCCTCACCAAGTCACACACTATACTGACTCGACAAGTTATATTTTTTCCTATCTTTTTATTTCAATCCTACTCAACACCCCAAACAAGTCCCTTAATAGATAAGTAGCAGTCCAAGAGGTAGCTCAATAGTGCCACTCAAGAGCAATTATTTCATATTTCTCTTATGACAAAAAGCCATTTGATAATAAACTCCTATTTATTTCCCTTCAACCCATCTCATGCATCCAATTCTATTTTTACCCACCAAGATCAATCAATTAAGCCATACTTCTTTGGGTGGTTGGAGGAAGCCAACGCATTTGGGGTTATGTCACATAGTCACAGTAATGTCACTAATGTGTAAACTTCACTTGGATAGCACCACAGGTCAGAATCAAAACCGGATAACACGAGCCATAAGACAGCTCTATCTACGCAGTCACCTTCGGGAAATAGTCAGTTAATATAACCATATAACAATTACAGCACGGAAACAGGCCCTCTCGGCCCTTCCAGTCCGTGCCGACCATTTGTTTTCCCCTAGTCCCATCTACCTGCACTCAGACCATACCCCTCCATTCCCTTCACGTCCATATACCTATCCACTTTACTCTTAAATGCTAAAATCGATCCTGCCTCCACCACTTCTGCTGGAAGCTGATTCCACACAGCCACCACCCTCTGAGTAAAGAAGTTCCCCCTCACGTTACCCCGAAACCTCTGTCCCTTAATTCTCATGTCATGCCCTCTTGTTTGAATCTTCCCTACCCTCAATGGGAAAAACGTATCCACGTCAACTCTGTCTATCCCTTTCATCATTTTAAAGACCTCAATCAAGTCCCCCTTAACCTTCTGCGCTCCAAAGAATAAAGACCTAACTTGTTCAACCTTTCTCTGTAACATAGTTGCTGGAACCCTGGCAACATTCTAGTAAATCTCCTCTGTACTCTCTCTATTTTGTTGACATCCTTCCTATAACTAGGCGACCAAAATTGTACACCATACTCCAGAAATATGTTTAGTTTATTGTTATATGTACTGAAATACAATGAAAAACTTTTGTTGCGTGCTAACCAGACAGTGGAAAGACAATACACGAGTCCGATCAAAGATAGTCCAAGGGTCTCCAATGAGGTACATAGTAGATCAGGACTGCTCTTTAGTTGTTGGAAGGATGGTTCAGTTGCCTGATAACACCTGGGAAGAAACTGTCTCTGACAATGCTGGGTTTGGCAATCATACCCAAATTACCACCTTGATAAAACAAAGTCACAATTCTCCGCGTATATAGATCATAATTTCCTTCATTATCATAGCTCATTTTACATCAGGATTATATACTGCACAGCAAGAGGTGGCATTGAAATATTGGGAAATATTGAATGCAAGTGTAGTATAAAACCAATCTGACACATAGTTGGATCATTAATATCCTTTCAACATCAGATAACATGTATTGAAAATATCAGAATGAAATCGTTAGTTTTGTTGTTAGTTTATGAAACTGACCACTCTTTTAAAATAGCAGTTACAAAACTCAGATACAAATACTTTATTATTGTTAGCAATTTATGACTAATAAGTATTTTAGGATACACAAAATGAAAATGACACTGAATAAATCTTTGCAATGTAGGTGATTTGTATGTAAAAAGTACTTGCAATTGTTTAACACATAATATATTTCCTGCAATTCACTTAAAACAATTGGGAAGCATTAGCCTGCAATTTATCTTCAATGTGGTATGATGCACAAAAAAACAAATTCGTTGGTTGAATAATTGTATATATTTTCCATATTACACCAATAACTAAGTAATTCACATAACTATCCAGTTTAAGTTTGTTTTTGTTAGTTAAAGAAACCAACATATAAAAACTGACCAGCTCAGTGACCATCCATCATATGCCAAATGAACTTGAAGCCTTAAAAAAAAACATGCATTTATTGGACAGACTTGTATTAAACTTCACAAAATAACACAAAATCCTGGAGCAACTCAGCAGGCCAGGCAGCATCTCTGGAGAATGCAGAGAAATGATGTTTCAGGTAGAGACCCTCCTTAGACTGAGTGTGTGTGTTTGTGTGGAGAAGAGAGCTGAAAAAGGAGAGAAGCCGAACAGAGCGGGACAGCTAATAGGTAGACACGTGTGAGAGGAGTTTGTGACAGGCAGATCATGGTTACAACAAAGGCCAGAGATAAGAACAGAACGTGCGAGACAGTTCTGTAGTTTTTAACTTGTTGTTAAAGAATCAGATGAAAAACATTTAAAACATTTTTCATAATCATGTTGAACCACATTCTCCAACAAGAACGAAACGCTTTATTAACTTCAAACAAGCGTTAAAAACCAAACCTTTCACGACCAATCCACCCATTGACACAAGGCACGCGGGCAATCAAGGAGGCGGAAATGACGTGGCCCGTTGCAATAAAGACCTAATCAGTGAAAGAAATAGGTCTTTCTCATGTCATGCCCTCTTGTTTGAATCTTCCCTACCCTCAATGGGAAAAACGTATCCACGTCAACTCTGTCTATCCCTTTCATCATTTTAAAGACCTCAATCAAGTCCCCCCTTAACCTTCTGCGCTCCAAAGAATAAAGACCTAACTTGTTCAACCTTTCTCTGTAACATAGTTGCTGGAACCCTGGCAACATTCTAGTAAATCTCCTCTGTACTCTCTCTATTTTGTTGACATCCTTCCTATAACTAGGCGACCAAAATTGTACACCATACTCCAGAAATATGTTTAGTTTATTGTTATATGTACTGAAATACAATGAAAAACTTTTGTTGCGTGCTAACCAGACAGTGGAAAGACAATACACGAGTCCGATCAAAGATAGTCCAAGGGTCTCCAATGAGGTACATAGTAGATCAGGACTGCTCTTTAGTTGTTGGAAGGATGGTTCAGTTGCCTGATAACACCTGGGAAGAAACTGTCTCTGACAATGCTGGGTTTGGCAATCATACCCAAATTACCACCTTGATAAAACAAAGTCACAATTCTCCGCGTATATAGATCATAATTTCCTTCATTATCATAGCTCATTTTACATCAGGATTATATACTGCACAGCAAGAGGTGGCATTGAAATATTGGGAAATATTGAATGCAAGTGTAGTATAAAACCAATCTGACACATAGTTGGATCATTAATATCCTTTCAACATCAGATAAAATGTATTGAAAATATCAGAATGAAATCGTAGTTTTGTTGTTAGTTTATGAAACTGACCACTCTTTTAAAATAGCAGTTACAAAACTCAGATACAAATACTTTATTATTGTTAGCAATTTATGACTAATAAGTATTTTAGGATACACAAAATGAAAATGACACTGAATAAATCTTTGCAATGTAGGTGATTTGTATGTAAAAAGTACTTGCAATTGTTTAACACATAATATATTTCCTGCAATTCACTTAAAACAATTGGGAAGCATTAGCCTGCAATTTATCTTCAATGTGGTATGATGCACAAAAAAACAAATTCGTTGGTTGAATAATTGTATATATTTTCCATATTACACCAATAACTAAGTAATTCACATAACTATCCAGTTTAAGTTTGTTTTTGTTAGTTAAAGAAACCAACATATAAAAACTGACCAGCTCAGTGACCATCCATCATATGCCAAATGAACTTGAAGCCTTAAAAAAAAAACATGCATTTATTGGACAGACTTGTATTAAACTTCACAAAATAACACAAAATCCTGGAGCAACTCAGCAGGCCAGGCAGCATCTCTGGAGAATGCAGAGAAATGATGTTTCAGGTAGAGACCCTCCTTAGACTGAGTGTGTGTGTTTGTGTGGAGAAGAGAGCTGAAAAAGGAGAGAAGCCGAACAGAGCGGGACAGCTAATAGGTAGACACGTGTGAGAGGAGTTTGTGACAGGCAGATCATGGTTACAACAAAGGCCAGAGATAAGAACAGAACGTGCGAGACAGTTCTGTAGTTTTTAACTTGTTGTTAAAGAATCAGATGAAAAACATTTAAAACATTTTTCATAATCATGTTGAACCACATTCTCCAACAAGAACGAAACGCTTTATTAACTTCAAACAAGCGTTAAAAACCAAACCTTTCACGACCAATCCACCCATTGACACCAAGGCACGCGGGCAATCAAGGAGGCGGAAATGACGTGGCCCGTTGCAATAAAGACCCAATCAGTGAAAGAAATAGAAAAAAGAATCCCCCCAAAACTGGAAGATTATAACATTTCAATTCACCAAATTGAAGTAAAAGCAACATTTTTCATTCAAATTTGGAAGGAAAGCCTTTTTGAAAGGGGGCTAATTTTCCACCTCAGTGTTGACCTATGACCTGACGCTGACGTCCCTTAGCGACGGGCACTGGAACACATGGTAACTCCGGTTTGTGAGAGGAGGCAGACGCTGAGAGCCAGGAGCCCTCCCTCAGTTTATCAACAGCACTAATTAGTAGTACTATCAACACTAATACCGCTCGGGTTTAAATGAACAGGCGTCGCGCAGTGAGTAATACCATCTCCATTACTCTGCTGGGGAAAGTTACGTTCACTGCAAAAATTATATACCCGAGTGCAATCATACTTTAGGTTTTCTGCAGTGCCTGGCTTTGTTGCAATTTATTTCACGATCACTCTGGGTTTTTTTTGTGTGTCCTTTAATATATATTTTTCTTTTTGTTGAGAGTCAACCTTCTTCACAAGAGTCCGAGAGGCCAGTGGGCGGCCTATGGATCCCAGTTTGGCTGCTCCATTCCTTTGTGTGTGGCTCTCATGCTTTTAAATCCAACGCGGGTGGGGAGGCTTTTTTTCTGTCGCTCTACAAAGACGAATCGCACACAATGGAAGTGTCCGGCATGTATTTATTTTTATTTAATTGTTGGTAACTTCAACAAATCATATTTATGTGTACATATTTCCCCAGCGCGTTTTCCCTAAAATACTAATTTTACATTGGACTCTGTAGAGAAGGTACACAGACTCTGGTGGGAGACACAAAGATTGCGCAAAGACACGAAGAGTTTCGTGCTCTTCCAACATTACACTATAGTTGTAAAACTGTGTCTTTCTAAATCATTAATTTGGATTAGAGGATTTATGTAAAACGTATTTGTCATCTACTGTTTCATCCCCGTACGTTTGTGTATGAATGATCTCTGACCTATATTTCAATGTCTTTTATTTTGTGCCTTTGGTTTTATGACCATTCGAAGCTGTAGGGGCCTAATCACTTACTCCTCGGAAAGTTAGCTGAAGCATCCATAGTTTGGGCTTCGGTTTGGGAAATCTGCCAGTCCCAATATATTGATTTTGTATCATGACTGCAATTCCACTGTACGTGGACAAAATATTTGTTTTCATTTCTGTATCTTTAAGGGGAAGAATTGTCTCCATTTGCAACATTTTCTTCATTTGTACTTGATAACATGATATGAATAAACAGTGGGTCACTGGTAAATGTGTAGGGCTTCAATCTCTGACCTATATTTATTTAGAGTGATTTTGATTTTAGGTCAGTTGCTTGAGGATTTAGAATCTTGGTTTTTACTTTATATAATTCTACCTTAAAACTTTTCAGACTATTCCTTGAAATAGTGAGAATTTGCAACCTTACATATTTAAAAATGTGTTGGATTTTGTATTGCTTTTAATAATAATCTCATGGTTTATAGTAAGCATAGTTTGTTCCTACATAACTTTGGAAGCAAAGGATTTGAAGGTATATAAAGTGTATATCTCAGACTTTACAGATGTGAAAAACCCATTGGTTTATAGTTTATTTTAAAAAAGTCAGATGGGTCAGTAGATCATTGTAGTGGCTTGTTAGTGAATGCCTTGTTAGAGTGAAATTGGCAGGGACCCTGGGAGAAGGTCAGTTGTTCACCCCCTAAGCTTGAAAAGTGAGTGCCAATTTTTGTTTTTACTTTGGAGGGAAGAGAAGTATTTATAGTTGTGTGCAGTATTAAAGTAGCCTTTATTTCATTTACTGTAGTGTAGTTTTCTGTTTCTATATATGCACATGCCAGCTGGTCTTCACTTGTCCTGGACACCCTAACCACTGGACCAAGACCTCATTCTGTCATTTCCTCCTGGTAACCAGTGTGCAATGGACATCTTGGAAATGAGTGTAGGCAACTTCCCTCAGAATGAAGTTGCGGATTTGAAATACAAGTACTCCTGTGGCCCCCCCCGCAGATCTGAACATCACTGCGCTGTCACAGAAGTCTGACTCTGACATTGATATTGCTGCCCTGAGTGAAAAATTGATAAACTGAAAATGAACAGTCTTTATAGGGTAGCAAATTAGTAACTGTTCTTTTGTGTTCAGTGAATGTCTTATGATCTTCCAGTTTGCACAGCCAGCATGCTACAGTGAACAGGACATGTGCCCCAACCCTGCAAGCTGCAGATGTCTCCAAGGTGGGCTTTCATTCTAGTCATGAGACAAAATGCTGACTGCTTCCCAGAGAGAGGGACAAACTGATCCTCTGGGCAGCTTTAGTCCTAGAGGCAGAAAGGATCACTAAAACTATCAGCAAAAAAAGAAGTAGAGAAGACTAATTTAAATGCTTTGAGCATGGTCTTGTTATAATTAACACTTTCATCAGAATGATAAGCGCAAAAACACAGCAACAACTCCTTTCCAGTTATTTTAGATTGTATCATCTGAGCAAAAAACTTAAGGCCCTGTCCCACTTGCGTGTCCTTGGCATGCAAATTACGTCGCGTTGAGGCGCACGGACATCATGTGGGCGCGCGGGACCAGTCGCACTGAGAAGCGCGGAGGGGTATGGAGTTGTGCACGGTATCGCGCGGCGCTCTGAAACTTTGTAGTGATCAAACTCTTCGCAGACCACCGGCCTGTCACGTAACTGACAGCTGATGTGGGACAGGTCCAAGACCCTTGCGCGAAGCAACGTCTTGCCTCCAACAGCAGCAGAAGCAGGCAAACGATCGTCGAACTCAGCCTCGGGCTCACGGCTGTTGCGCTCCAGATCCGCTCCTACTCCCAGAGTGGAGTCAAGAAAATTGAAGATAGACACAAAATGCTGGAGTAACTCAGCAGGACCAGCAGCATCTCTGGAGAGAAGGAATGGACGTTTCGGGTCAAGACCCTTCTTTCAGACTGAAGAAGGGTCTCGACCCGAAACATCACCCATTGTTTCTCTCCAGAGATGCTGCCGGTCCCGCTGAGTTACTCTTGCATTTTGTGGCCATCTTCACATGATGTCACACGCTCCAGACGGCTGTGCGGATGCATTAGGTCGCGGGCGACCTTCGCGGGTCCGGCGTGCCTCAATGCGACCACGAGGTCGCGTAATTACCAAGCCAAGAACACGTAACTGGGACAGGGGCTTAAGGTTCTCTGTGTCACCCACTCCAAAACGTGTACTGCTACTTGCTGGTTTGACTGCAGTCTAATTTGCCCTGTCTCCTCCATTAGGCTGACCCTAAAACAACAATGGCAATGAAATATTGTCACAGGAAAATCAATATAAAGAGATCTGGACCTGTTAAAAATATCAAAATATTTCCTAAAAGTCTACTTAACCGTATAACATCCCCTCTGCTATATTTGTGTCCCTGACCCACGACCACTCACAATGGAGGAGCATTTAGGGCATCTTAGAGAATCTAGAATACACACAATGCTGAAGTAAAACCAAATACGAGACGTAGCTAGGGCATGCGCATGGACCCCAGCTACGCCTGCCTCTTTGTCAGGTACGTCGAACAATCCTTGTTCAAGGACCCCATCCCCGACCTCTACCTCCGCTACATCGACAACTGTTTTGGTGTCACTTCCTGCACCCACACGCAACTGACTTGACTTCATCCGTTTCATCACCAACTTCCATCCGGCACTCAAATACACCTGGACCATTTCCGACACTTCCCTACCATTCCTTGACCTCACTATCTCCATCGCAGGTGATAGACTCCTGACCGACATCCACTATAAACCCACTGATTCCCACGGCTATCTGGACTACTCTTCCTCCCACCCTGCTTCCTGTAAGGACTCCATCCCCTATTCCCAATTCCTCCGTCTACGCCGCATCTGCTCCCAGGATGAGGTGTTCCACACCAGGGCATCACAAATGTCCTCATTCTTCAGGGAACAGGGATTCCCCTCCCCCACTATAGATGAGGCTTGCACCAGGGTCTCCGCCATACCCCGTAACACTGCCCTCTCTCCCCATCCGCCCCACGCGCAACAAGGGCAGAGTCCCCCTGGTCCTCGCCTTTCACCCCACCAACCGGCACATACAACACATAGTCCTCCGCCAGTTTTGCCACCTCCAACGTGACCCCACCACTCGCCGCATCTTCCCATCTCTCCCCGCATCTTCCCATCTCTCCCCCGTCTGTCTTCTGCAAAGACCGCTCATTCCGCTACTCCCTTGTCAATTCTTCCCTTCCGTCCCGCTCCACCCCCTTCCCCGGGCACTTTCCCTTGCAACCGCAAGAGATGCTGCACTTGTCGCTTTACCTCCCCCTTCCACCATTCAAGGACCCAAGCAGTCATTCCAGGTCCGACAGAGGTTCACCTGCACCTCCTCTAACCTCATCTATTGCATCTGCTGCTCTAGATGTCAGTTGATCTATATATATCTATATAGGTGAGACCATATCGGCTTGGTGATCGTTTCACCGAACATTTCCAAGCCGATATGGTCTCATTGGTTAATGGCGACATTGGTCCGCATTAACCAACCCGACCTCCCGGTGGCTCAGCACTTCAACTCCCCCTCCCATTCCGTATCCGACCTCTCTGTCCTGGGCCTCCTCCACGGCCAGAGTGAGCAACACCGCAAATTGGAGGAACAGCACCTCATATTCCACTTGGGGAGTCTGCATCCTCTTGGCATGAATATCGAATTCTCACAATTCTGTTAATCCTTGCTGTCTCCTCCCCTTCCTACCTCTCCCTCAACCCTCAGGCTCCTCCTTTTTCCTTTCTTCCCCCCACGTCCCCCCGCCCCCCATCAGTCTGAAGAAGGGTTTCGGCCGAAAACGTTGCCTATCTCCTTCGCTCCATAGATGCTGCTGCACCTGCTGAGTTTCTCCAGCGTTTTGTGTACCCGCAGAAGTAACTCTGATGGACAGGCAGCATCTCTGGAGAAGAGAAGAGGGTGATGTTTCAGGTTGAGACCCTTCTTAAGAATCTAGAATCTGTGTTGTAGAAACACCAGTTGTCCATCCTCTGGCAGAACCTGTGAGTGCTTGATCGTGTCAACTATTTCAAAACTGGGCTGAAAGGGAATTGTATTTGATCCCAAGAGGATGGCAGTGCATTTAATGACCAAGTCTGTTATGTGAAGGTAATCCATTGAGTCTTTTAGTAGACAAAAAATGCTGAAGCTCAGCAGGTGGCAGCATCTGTGGAGAAAAGGAGTAGGCGAATAGGTAGCATTTAAGGTCGACCCTTCTTCAGACTGAGTCTTTTGGTTTATTAGGGATGTTGGTTTTGCAGGCTGAGCCAGCATTTAGTTGCCCGTCCCTCACTAATTTGAAGATAGTGGTCAGCTGCCTTGAACTGCTATTGTCCTTGAAGCGTGGGTAGACCCACCATTCTGTTTTAGAGTCCATAGATTTCATCTCTGATTGTAAAGGAACGGTAATATAATTTCCAAGTCGGGGTGGTGTGTGCCTTGGAAGGAAATATCTAGATGATGGTGTATCTATGCTTTTGCTGCCCTTCAGCTGATGGTAGTTATGGGTTTGAATGTGCTGTCGAAGGAGCCGTGGTGATTTGCTGCAGTGCATCCTGTAAATGGTACAAACTGCTGCCACTGTCATTGGTAGTGGATGGAATGCAAGTCATGCCTTCTACTGTTACCTGTTTGGTGTTGAAACCAGAAACTGCAGATGCCGGTTTGCAAAAAATAAAGTACTGGAGTAATTTTGCAGGCCAGGTAGATTATTCTGAGGAATGGTCCCAACCTTAAATGCCACCTATTCGCCTTCTCCAGAAATGCTGCTGGAACACTCCAGCACTCTATTTCCTGTTTGGTACCAAGTTTCTTAAGATCTTGAAGTTGCACATTGAGGTATTTTGACACTCCTGGTTTAAGTAGTAGTTAGTGGATAGACACCTCATATTACCATATTCTCACAAAGACCAAACCAAAGTCTTGTGAAAGAGCAACAATCTTCAATTGGAAATGCAGCATGTTGCACACATGTCTTCCATTTGTTGTATTCACCTGTTGCACACTAACATTTATCTATGCATCCAGTTGATGTCCTGACTGCATTTCTGGTTGGATGCCAGAAACCTGAAATAAATGGCAATATCTTCCTGCTCTGCATTTCTTGACCACAATATTTCCCATCTATATTCTCACTAACTGCTTGCTTTCACCCACTGATCAGATAACTTTGTTTACAGCTTATCCCCATCGTGGTTTTATACTGTCAGAGATGGTCTCTGCTCATTGCAGCTTAACAGGCTGCTTTTGTCTGTTTCCCTGTTTCACAGCATCTTTGTTGCATGTAAAGCTGTTGATAGTTCCCTCAACTTTCATTTAAATTATTAACTTTACATATGTTATTGAGAAGTTTTATAAACAATTTTATTTTGGTCATTACAGATCAATATTAACTGTCAACTTAAGTCTATTTTCTCTTGGAAAGTTGTTGGTCAAAATATGATTTTGGACAGGCTGGGCCTAAAGGCTGGTTTCTGTGTATTCTATTCCTAAGGAATTTCCTCTAACCAAATATTGAATTAATATGTTTAATCTCTTGGTTCTGACTAGTATTTAAAATTTGTATGTTCACTGATCAATGGAACAAAACGTTGGGTGGCGAAATTTAAGTAACAGGTCATGCTGATGAAGTTTTTTCTAAGAATACTCAAGCAGCAGTGGTGGGTGATGGTCTGATCTGTTCTAAATACAGGGTTCAATCAAAATCCATTGACATTTAAATCAATTGCATTTGCATTGAAATTCATGCATCAATTAAATTGGGAGTAACTGAGCAATGGCCGTTGTAGTCGGCAGTATAAAACTCTGTATCTGGTGAGTTAACCTGAATTTGGTCAAAGCAAACTTTTTCATTTGTGTCCACTTCCAGCATTGCTTGCCTGCAGTTTTCTGGAATGACAGCAAAAATAACATTAGGTTAGAATGACATGTTCTTCATGGAAGGCGAGCTCTACATTCGGATGAGATTGCTCTGATGCAGTCCACTTCACGGGATCCAATTTATTGAAAGACACAATTTAAAAAAAAATAATAATAATAAATCGAGTTGAATTTTCCAATCATTATTTCTCCAGTAAAAGTTAGAGAATTTGTTCTTGTCCCTTGCACTGCTACACACATTCCTGCTGCCAACTATTTTCTTGGTCACGCTTAAGATTAGGTTTAATGGTGTTATGCTGAGTTGGGAATATACTGATGAGATTTGCAGGAAATTTAAGTGAACTTTGCTATTGACATAGTTGTGATTGAGATAGTAATTTACACAGACAATTGATGCTTGATTACACTGATCTAGGATATTCTTCTCCTGTGTAGTTTTGCCAAAAAAGAACAATTGTGGATTGATTGGCTCCTTTTCATGTGAATTTTAGTATGTGCGCCTTCAGCAAGATATTACAGCCAAAATCATTTTCTTCATCATGTGATGTCCACACTTCAATCCTCCAGTGACATTTTAGTATGGTTTTGTGTTTGCTAGATATTTTTGTTCTTTATAAAGAATAAACTAACATTTAATTGGTGACTTATACAACCTTTAGTCCATTTAATTTGCATTCCACCTTTTTTTGACCTGTCGTCCATGTGGAACCTTGTCAAAGAACCTTCCTAAAGTCTTGGTAAATCGCATCAGCCTTATTGCTGTTGATGTATTTAATTACCTCTTCAAAGAGCAATTAACTTAGTCAGACAGGATCTCCCACCAACAAACCTGTGCAGATTATCCTTCACCTATCCTTGCTTTTCCAAATGCAGCTTCATCCTGCTTCCCACAATTTTTTCATATGTCCCCCACAGCTGACATTAGATTACATGTTTTGTAATTACCTGTCTTTCCCCTGTTGGCTTAATTGAATAAAGATGCCACATTCTCTATCTTCTAATCATCTGACACCGCAGTAGTCTGGAATACATCTTATCGAGCTCTGGGGAATTATCCATCTCTAATGCTACAATTTTTCTGGAATAATCCATAAACCATTTGTTGTAAAATAAATCTCAATAGAATGAATAGCATTTCCCTAATTTAGTTGCGTTAAATGTGCAACTAAACCAATTTAAATTCATGCCCTATACAAAAATGGGGGTGAAGAACTTGGATGAGATATTCATTTCTAGTTGTTATCTCCATGACCTATGGAAATCAATTATCTACTTACAAACAAATGAGAGAACCAAATCGAAAGGTGAGAGGGGCAAAGCTTAAAGGAAATGTGCGGGGCAATTTTTTTTTTTACACACGGGATGATGAGTGCCTGAAGCATGCCAGGGTTGACAGTTGAAGCAGATACAAAAGTGGCATTTAAGAGGCATTGAGCTAGACATATGGATATGCAGGGAATGGAGATGCATGGATTCTGTGCAGGTAGATAAGAATTGGTATTGGCATGGTGTTCGGCACAAACATTGTGGGTCAAAGTGCCTATTCTTGTGCTGTACTGTTCTATGTAAACTTAGAAAATGAAGATAAACCATGGATCAAGTGGCCACCATACCATTTATTTCTCAGTTCTCAGACTGGGACTAAATTCATGAAAGGCATATCAGGATAATTTTGACGTGTTCCATTCCCTGAAAGGGAGAGTGACAAATTAACATATCTTATGATTTGTTTCTTAATTGAAATTTACAACCTTTTACAATAGTGTATGAACTCAACTACTGGTTTATCGGATAGACACAAAGCTGAAGTAACTCAGCGGGACAGACAGCATCTCTGGAGAGAAGGAATGGGTGACATTTTGGGTCGAGACACTTCTTTAGACTAGTAAGGAATAAGGGAAACGAGATATAGATGATGTAGAGATAAATAAAAATAAATAAAAGATATGCAAAAAAGTAATAATGATAACCAGTCCTGTTCATACAATTATACTGAAACATGACTGAGCTTGTACTGGCAAGTGGTCAATTTCAAGGAAGGCCATCAGAAGCTGGTTTATGGCAATGTTGCAGGTTGGAAATATTGTCACCGAACTTCCTTTTGAGGCTTGCATTTAAAAAAAAAAGAATAATGCCCAAGAATTTCTAACTTTTTACTAACTGTTGAGACTCAGAATCTAATTGGTAGACACAAAATACTGGAGTAACTCAGCAGGCGAGTCAGCATCTCTGGAGAGAATGAATGGGTGACGTTTCGAGTCGAGACCCATCTTCAGACTGATGTCGGGGAAGGTCGGGACAAAGATAGAATGTAGGCGGAGGCAGTAAGGCTAGTGGGAGAACTGGGAAAGGGATGGAAAGAGAAAGCAAGGGCTCCAAAGAGACGACAATGTTCATACTGCTGGGATGTAAACTACCCAATGAGAAATATGAGGGGCTGTTCCTCCAATTTGTGCTGGGCCTTACACTGACAATGGAGGAGGCCCAGGACAGAAAGGTCAGATTGGGAATGCTATTAATTGTTAACAGAAACCTGGACAAGACAATCTGGTTATGACATTGGCCATGTCCCTGAACTCTATCTCCATTATATTGGCGACTGCATTGGTGCTACCTCCTGCACAAATGCAGAGCTCATGGACTTCATCAACTTCGCCAATTTCCATCCTGCACTCAAATTTACTTGGACTGTCTCAGACACCTCCCTCCCCTTTCTTGATCTCGGTGTCCATCGCAGGAAATAGACTATCGACAGATGCCTATTGCAAACCCACTGACTCTCTCAACTATCTCGAGTACACTTCTTCCCAGTCTGATTCCTCCCATACCAGGGCATATGAGATGTCCTCATTCTTTAGGGAACGGGGGTTCCCTCTCCCATCATAGATGAGGCCCTCACTCGTGTCTCCCTAATCCTTACCTTTAAGATCATCAGTCGTCATATAACACATAATCCTCCCAAATGTCCACCACCTCCAATGGGATCCCACCACTGGCCACATTTTCCCATCCCCACCCCTTTCCGCCTTTCGCAGAGACCGTTCCCTCTGCAACTCCCTGGTTAACGCATCCCATCCCACCCAAACCACCTTCACCTGCAACTACAGAAGATGCAACACCTGTTCCTATACCTGCTCTCTAGACTGTCCAGGGACCCCAACAGTCCTTTCAGGTTAGGCAGAGGTTCACTTGCACCTCCTCCAACATTTATTGTATCCGTTGTTCACAATGTGAACTCTTGTACATCGGCGAGACCAAACTTAGACTGGGCAACCGTTTGTCGTTTTCACCTAATAAAACAACTAACAATGGCCTGTTTCCTTTATCATCATTATTTTTTGCCTATATTTCACTCATTGTTCTTTATCCCTTTACATCATTGCCTATATCTCTCATTTCCCTAATCAGTCTGAAGAAAGGTCTCAACCAGAAACGTCATCCATTCCTTCTCTAGAGATGTTGCCTGTCCTGCTGAGTTGCTCCATCTGTTTATGTCTATGTCTAATTATGACTGCTGTGTGCATTATATCTTAACTGTGTACGAAATCCATGCAGTGGATGTGGGTGACTATGTTTCTCAAGACCGAAGGCTTTCTTCAAATTAAGAAAGCCTTCAGTCTTGAGAAACATACATTTATAAAGTTTCAAAATGGATCAATGAATTGTTTACAAGAAAGGACACATTTCATAGAGTAGAAGTCAAGAATGGTTCTGGGAATTTGTAAACGGAATACCCTATAAAAAAATGTAACATTTTCACAATGTCTGAATGTGCTGATAGATTTTCTATACTTCAAGCCTTCCCAACAAATGGGCCAAAAAATATTTTCCGGGCATTCATCATTACATCTCTATATATATTACTAACAGCTGTTGTATGGCTTATTTTTATGAAAAGGAGCCCTCACCAGGAATATAGTATTTTTTAATCTTCATTTCTGAGGTAAGGGCATCGATGTCAGTGCCAACATTTATTGTCCACCCCCCCAATGGCCATTGAATTGAGGTTTGGCAATGTAAGATGTGGAGTTGCTTGAAATACATAAGTCTTTCTGAATAGGCTGTAACCAGGAGTTGCAAAACACGGGTACCGCAGCAAGCCCACAGAAGAAGGGTATCATAACAGCATAGCTGCTTTTGATATTAATGCTGTGACAATATATTGAAATACCATGTCAATGATTTATAATGTCTACAACATATGCTGCAGCAGCTCATCAATTTTGCCTCCACTGCACCATCTAGACGAGCTTTACTGCCTATTAGGGCAAGGATAGTGGATGCATAAGAGCTGCATAATCTGCAGCTTCTCGTGTTGCATTCTGTACTAAGAAATATACAACCAAAGATCCTATAGCAAGCAAGATAGACCACTCCTTCTGAATGCAATGGGCTGACGTGTTGTACAGAGCGGAATGTGGACCTTTTTTTCACCCATTTCTGTAACCCGGCCCGACTCGCAGTGTAATCAGCATTGCGGGGGAACAGTTTTGTGTTAATAAATTATAATTCTGAAAGTGATTTTTCCCAAATAACTTTTATTTTTACGAGGGTGTTTCCGTAACCGGTTTCCGCCTTCGCACTAGTATCCTATGGAGTCTTTGGTGCGGAGACGGAAGCCGGTTACGGAAATGGGGCCAAAGATTACCCATGAATCTGCCCATGAGCGTACTACGTCTTTTTCGTTGCGTAATCTATCTTGCTTGCTATAGGATCTTTGTATACAACTGTTCATTTATCATTGGGTTAAAATCATTGTGTTCCCTCCCCAACATGGAGTGCTATCATTGGCCTTGCTAAAATTCATATGGACAATGTCTACAGCCACATCCTCACAATCCTATTCTCATCTCTTATAACAAATGTAAAGCACTTTGGTCAATGAGAGTTGTTTTTTAAATGTGCTATATAAATAAATGTGACTTGACTTGACTTGATCTCTTCAAAAATGTTGTCAGACACGATTTCCCACCCGAAAGACATGCTGACTTTCTCTAATTAAACTTTTGCCTTTCCAATTACAGGTTGCTTAAAATTCCTTCTAATAACGTTCTTACTAATGATGTTTGGAGCAGTATTGCATTTTCCAAACTTAAACTGTGGCAGGACTAACTGTAGCATGGTTAATGGTAGGCGGTTGTAGAGCTTGGAGGTTCGGATACCTAATTCCCTGAAAGTGGCAACACAAACAGGGTAATGAAGGCATTTGACACTCTTTCCTTTATCAGTCAGGCCATTGAATTTGGGAAATGGGACATTAAGGTTACAATTGTACACGCCATTGGTGAGACCTCTATCTTGTCGCCCAGCTGCAGGATGGATAACATAAAGCTGGAAAGGGTCAAGAAAAGAATCGCAAAGATGTTACGATGAGCACAGAGCTTGACTTAAAAGGAGCGGCTGGATAGACATGAACTTTTCCCTTGGAGCATTGGATGCCCTGAGGGTAAACCTTTAGAGATGTGCAAGATCATGAGAGGTGTGTAGATAAAATGGTTGATCACAGTCTTTTTCCTGCAACAATGGAGTCTAAAACAAGAGGGTATAGATTTGTGAGAGGAGAAAAAACTTAAAAGGGACCAGAGCAGCAGCTTTCCGCAGAGGATGGTGAATATGTGGAAAAAGCTGTTAATGGAAGCTATAGAGATGGGTATAATTATAACGTTTAAGTCATTTGGATAGGTACATGCCTAGGAAAGGTCAAGAGGAATGCAAGCTCAATTGTGAAAAAAAAAGGTGTGTGTGTGTAGACAATGACCAATGCCTTTTAGATGTCTTGAAAGTACCAACTGATAAGATGCCTTTGAAATGTGACAAGAGACAAGCTCAGACGCATCCTGTGGTAATGTGTATTGACTATCTCTGACCATGACTAACGTCTTTGGAACGTGACTGTGACAAACACACAGTATAAAATTTCATACAATTCTTTGTTCATTGAAGTGGTACACTGGGCGAAGTCAAGTGTCTGTGTTGCTTACTTAATGCTGCATGCCCGTCTCTTCCGCTGGGAGATGATCAGTAAAGCTGGAGTTGGTCTAACTAGCCTTTTTGTGAGTTGTCTATTTATTAAGTAGGGAACCTTATCAACAGTAGGGCCCTGGTGAGTGTTGTAAAGCAGAAGTTCAACATGAACTAGAAAGAGAGGTTAGACATAGAAAATGCGATCGCTCCTTCTATGATAAAACATAACAAAATTGCTGCTCTTAAATATAGGTTAAATCATATACTCTCAGCTCAAATTTTAAGGATATTCCATCAAACTAAACAAATACACTTTGAATTTGGCGATAAACCACAGAAATTGTTAGCTCATCAACTCCGCAAATTAGATGATGAACGAACAATCTACAAAATCAGATCAGATAAGGGAGATTTGCTCACTCCACCTAAGGACATTACTGATCGATTCTTGCAATATTACCAAACACTATGCTCAGCAAAAACAACAGACAGCTCGGTGAACATGCCAAATTTTCTGCAGAAATGCAACCTCGTGGGTTTAAATGAGAGAAAGAGAGGGATTTATTGGGCGCAGAAATAACATTAACAGATATTGAAGAGACTATCAGATCTCTGAAAAATGGGAAGACCCCTGACGATTTGAACAGGGGTCAAACAGTGAATTTTATAAAAAATTTAGTGATCTGCTCCCCACGCTTACAGACTTTATATAGCTACGCTTTTAAACAACAGATATTGCCACAAACTCTGACTGAATCAACAATAACACTTATTCCAAAAAGAGATAAGGACCTTGAAGACCCTGGCTCGTATAGAGCCATAGCCCTTTTAAACACTGATCAGAAGATACTACCTAAAATCCTAGCTCACAGATTAAGTTTAGTGATCCACAAGTTAATACATCCCGACCAATCAGGTTTTATTTCAAAACGATATTCATTCTATAATTTGAGACATTTGTTTAGTATATATTCAAATAGAATACTAAATGAAGATTTAGCAATCATTTCGCTTGACGCTGAAAAAGCATTTGATCAGGTGGAATGGCCATATCTTTTCTCTGTGATGGAAACATTTCAACTCGGTGAAAACGTCTGTTCATGGGTGAAACTCCTGTATACAAGCTCAACAGCTAGAATATTGACAAACCAAATGTCACCCAAATTTCATTTATCCAGAGGTTGTAGACAAGGATGTCCACTTTCCCTGCTCTTATTTGCCCTTGTTATAGAACCACTCGCAGAGAGTATTAGACACCACCCAGAAATTCATGGGTATAACACTAAACAGTTAACAAAATTTATTTATATGCAGACGATGTATTATTATACATCACAAACCTAGAAATTAGCATTCCGAGTTTATTAAATCTTATAACTCAATTTGGTTCATTCTCGGGATATAAAATAAAATTGGATTAAAAGCGAAATTATACTAATAATGGAACAAACCCATTTATACTTCAACAATATCCTTTTAAAATTGTCTATGAAAAGTTTAAATACCTTGGAATCTGTGACTAAGAAGTATCAAATCAAATTTTCCTCCTTTACTTACTAAATTATACAGAAACATCCAATATTGGAAAAAAACTTCCCATCTCACTAGTTGGTAGAATTAATGCTATAAAGATGATTTTTCTCCCATAATTATACTTATTCCAATCAATTCCGATATATCTTCCAAAAAAAAATCTTTTAAAAAATTGCTTCAATTGTCACAAATTTTATTTGGGATTATAAGAACCACAGAATAAATAAAATACACCTATGCAAGTCCAAAGTTAATGGAGGATTAGCTTTACCAAACTTTCTATTTTATTACTGGGCAGTTAATAGTAAAAATATAACCTTCTGTCTGGATGACATTGATCAACAGCCAGACTGACTAAAGATGGAGAAGGAGGACTGTTTACCTTTTGAAATGGGCTCAATTCTTTTAGCTCCAATAAATTTGAATTAAAAAAACATACAGTGGAAACCTGATTATACATAGTGTTATACGTATGTGGAAACAATTAAAACCCACTCTAAAATTGGGTAATTTATCTCTTTTTCTCCCTATTGCAAATAACCCTTCTTTCAAACTGTCTGTTTTAGATAGAGGATTTGTTCAATGGAAAACCCATGGAATTAAAATGGTGGGAGACCTTTATCAAAAAGGCATTTTTCTCCCATTTCAGGAATTACAGCAGAAATACAAGTTGCATGCTAATACTTTTTTTAGATATTTGCAACTTAGAGACTATGTAAAACTACACATGCAAGATTTAGGGGTCCAGAAACCCTTCATGAATGTTTGGACAGACATCCCAATACAAATAAATTAATATCTTACATCTATAATATCCTCTTAGATACTGAGGTTCCGTCATCAGAATCATACAGACGAGCATGGGAGGATGAATTGGCTCAACCCATAATGAAAGACACATGGGATGAAAGCTTACAAAATATACATTGTTTGTTAAATGCTAGGCACTCCTTGATACAATTTAAAATGCTATATAGATTACATTATTCGAAGACAAAATTAAATAGGATCTTTCCAAGTATTTCCCCTCTTTGTGATAAATGCCAATTTCAAGAAGCCAACTTCAAGCAACCCATGCTTTTGTAACGTATAAAAATTCAAAATTTTTGGAAGGACATTTTTTAAATTATTTTTTTAAATAACGAGCTGGATCCAGATCCAAAATTAATAATATTAGGATTATCAGAACATAGCATAAACTTTACGATAGGCCAGAGACACTTTCTTGATTACTCTAATAACTGTGAAAAAATTAATACTAAAATTTTGGAAAAAAACAAGCAGCCCCCACAATTAAAATGTGGATTACGGAAATTACTGAGACCTTGCATTTGGAAAATATTGGATTTGTCTTAATTGACAAACCAGAATTATTTGTTAGAATATGGTCTCCATTTATTGAATTCTTAAAAAAGTGAATTGGTTTAACACAAAATAGTAAGATTAAACGAGAACTTACCAGTTCGAAGTTTGATCGTTATTTTATGAGGAGTAACGATGAGGGATTACGTGCCCTCCACTCCTGACCCTCATAAAATAAATGATCATCTGGTAGTTCTAAATCTATGTTGAGCCTTACTATCTTACTCCGGCTATTATGTTCTGTGTTTTTCATGCCGCTGCTTTGAAGTATGCTGTTCCAGCGCCAGGCGGGGCTTCTTCTTCACGTAATCCCTCATCGTTACTCCTCATTAAATAACGATCAAACTTCGAACTGGTAAGTTCTCGTTTAATCTTACTATTTTACTTCGGAGTCACGTGAGTGACTATGTGAAGATTTTGAAGCTTTCTGTGTTTTTTATGTAGTAGACTCATTCCATACGACACTCTGGCTCATTCAACACAGTAATGAGCAAAATAACACATTTTTTCCCCCAAACATTGCCTCAAGTTATGTGATAAATTATTTCACATTATAAAAGAATAAAACTAATGCCCTTTCCATTTGAAAGGCAAGTTTTTCACAAAATATCAATTGATATATATAATTTGATGGTATGAACAAAGCAACAATTATAGAGAACCCAACACTCCGTGTCCAATCCTGACACCATGACTGGTTCCATTTAATTTAATATTTATTTTACACCCTCCTGTGGCCTTGCATCTTTGCTCGAGCGGCACATCCTGTGCCATTCCTGTGAATGTATCTACCTCCTTAACAGAGTGATTTTCCACATTTCAGTTCCACTGAGTGTTATTCAATTTTTAACCATCTAGAATACATTTCTCTAGAACCATCAGTTTTTACTGAAACCTAATGTGGTTTTTTTGTGTGTAATAAGTAGTGCTGTCTCATCACCACAGAGACTCTTACTTACTTCAACATATTTCATCAATGTTCACACACACACACAATTTAAGGCCGACAGGATATGCTTATAGGTTTACCTTGGTTTCAGCTCTTCTTGGTCTGCTTTGTTTGGTAAATTCATAAACATATATAATGTAATCTGTATCCATATACAGTTATAACGTAATATTTGCAATGTTTGCACTCTTATATTGATACTAAAAGTCATCATCAGCATTATTACTTTTCAATGTTAACTTTTTTTGAATCATTGATAGAATTGGAGTCCATTGCCTAAGGCAATTCAGGACTATATTGATCTTCAGACTTATGTATTGCAATTTTGGACAGATTTTTTAATATAATATATATATATATATATATATATATATATATATATATATATATATATATATATATATATATATATAATATCCCTTTTCATATCGGATATTACGAATGAACCCGATAATTTCTTGGTTAGTGTATTGTCCGTAAATAGGACGATAAACACTCTGAGCCCTATTATTGGCCTTGTTACTCCTGAGTTTTTTCCTCAAGGAGACTACCTTCAAATATATCTGAGGTAGATATTCCCACCATATTTCATCATATATATTAATATATGAAACCCCTTTAGGGTAGGTTAGGGAATGTTTTTGGGCCTTTTAACCCTTTTTGGCTTGAATTCTTTATTTACTTTATTTTTATTTTTTGGAATCTTTTTTCCATTATTTTTCAAGCCATAAAGCTTTTTTAGTCTGAAGGCCTTTTATTGAATTTTTTAAATTATGGCCTTTCTGACTTTATAAAATTTCCCCCCCCCCCCCCCCCCCCGGCCAAAAGTTTGTGGAGCGACTAAAAAAATCTTTCTAACGTAATTTTGACGGCCACCGGTAATCGGAACCGTCTCCGTAATCTCCCGTTCCGATCGCTCCCCTTAGGACGTTCTTTTAAAACTCCGTTGTTTTTCATATAAAGTATTTTCCTTTTATTTTAACTTTTACTTATTTTTTACTTTTAAATTAGTTTTAAATTCTGGTATTCAATACCAGCCACGGAGTTTTTTAGACCCTGAAAATGTTTGCCACTGCACTTACCTGCGGGCCCGTACCTACCGCTGTCGAGGAGCTGCCTCTGCAACTCTTGCTCTGCCGTCAGCGTCGACGTAATGCCGTTCCAGCGCCAGGCGGGCATCTTCTTCACGTAGTCACTCACGTGACTCCGAAGTAAAATCAGGGTTGTAACTTGAGTTTGGGATTGGATGAATAATTATACTTAATATCTCCTGAATCTATCTCCACAATCTTGTTATTTGTAACTTTTTTCGTCTTTGTCTCTCTTAGTTTATCGTTTCTCTTATCTTTTTCTCTCTTTATCTTTATTCTTTAAAAAAAAAAAAAAAATTGAAGCTATGTAAGAAATCTGTAATTAAATTGTTGCTTATTACTGTTTGTATACAGGCTTCTAATAAAAATATATATTTAAAAAAATAATAATAAAATATCATGCAATTCTTTGTTCATTGAAGTGGCACACGGGGGAAGTCAAGTGTCTGTTGCTTACTTGATGGTGCATCCCCGTCACTTCCGCCGGCAGATGATCAGTAAAGCTGGAGTTGGTCTAACTAACCTTTTTGTGAGTTTATTAAGTAGGGAACCTTATCAACAATAGGGCCCTGGTGAGTGTTGTAAAGCATAAGAGCCAAGAAGTACACAGTTCCCTGAAAGTCCTATCCATGTACTGTACAAATGTATTTTAAATAATATTATTTTACCAACCTCAGCTAGTTTCTCTGGCAGCTCATTCCATATATCCACCTCCATCTATGTGGGGAAAAATAGCCCCTCAAGTTCCTGTTAAATCGTTGCTTTATCACCTTAAACCTATGCCATCTAGTACTTGATTTCCCTACTCTTTGAAAGGACTCTGTACAAGATCATCCTTCAACCTCCTTCCTGCTTCCCCAAGTTGTAGCCTGCTCAACCTCTCCCTCATGTCCTGGCAACATCCTCTTAAATCTTCTCTGCACTTTCCAGAATGGCATCTTTCCTGGAACAGGGTGAGCAAAACTGAATACAATGCTCCAAGTGCAGCCTCACCAACAGCCGAGATAGAATTGTTGGAGCAATTCAGCGGGACAGGTAGCATCTCTGGAGAGAGAGAATGGGTGACGTTTCAGGTCAAGATCTTTCTTCACACATCCTGTACAACTGTAACATGACACTTCAACCTTTAATCTTAAGTTTCTCAACCCGAAATTTCACCCATTCCTTCGCTCCAGGGATGCTCCCTGACCCATTGAGTTACTCCAGCATTTTGTCTACCTTCGATTTAAACCAGCATCTGCAGTTCTTTCCTACATGTCTCAACTTTTATACTCCATTCTCTGACTGAAGGCTATGTGCCAAGAGATGCCTTCACCACTATCTGATACCTTTTTCAGTTAACTATGTTGCAGATAACCCTTGTTATAACGGACCTTGGGGAGGTGGGAGGGAGAGGAATGACAATTGTCCACTATGCGGTGGGGGGGGGGGGGATATGTACAGTATTGCAAAAACCAGCCAATAAACATATACTAAATAAGACGCACAATAAACGGGCACAGTAAACAGACTATAATGAGATTCGCTCCAACCAGACACTCCGTGAGGCAATTAACTCGGCCCTTTGATCCCATTACAAACAGCCACCTCCTCCTTTACAAGATTTTGACCGTTATAACCAAAATCCGTTAGAAAGTGGCCAGTAATATCAAGGGTACACTGCAGTTGTATCCCTAAAGTGTGCAAAAGCACAATGTTAATTATACAGTGATTTGTTTTCATAATTAGACAATACACAATAAGTGCAGGAGTAGGCCATTTGGCCCTTCGATCCATGGCTGAGCATCCCCAATCAGTACCCCGTTCCTGCCTTTACCTCCATATCACCTCACTCCGCTATCTTTAAGAGCCCTATCCAGCTCTCTCTTGAAAGCATCCAGAGAACCTGCCTCCACCGCCCTCTGAGGCATAGAATTCCACGGACTCACAACTCTCTGTGAGAAAAAGTGTTTCCTCGTCTCCGTTCTAAATGGCTTGCCCCTTATTCTTAAACTGTGGCCCCTGGTTCTGGATTCCCCCAACATCGGGAACATGTTTCCTGCCTCCAGCGTCTCCAAACTGTTAACAATCTTATATGTTTCAATAAGACCCCCACTCATCCTTCTAAACTCCAGAGTGCACAAGCCCAGCTGCTTCATGCTCTCAGCTTATGACAGTCCCGCCATCCCAGGAATTAACCTTGTAAACCAACGCTGCACTCCCTCAATAGCAAGAATGTCCTTCCTCAAATTAGGGGACCAAAACTGCACACAATACTCCAGGTGTGGTCTCACTAGTGCTCTGTACAACTGCAGAAGGACCTCTTTGCTCCTATACTCGACTCCTCGTGTTATAAAGCCCAACATGCCATTTGCTTTCTTCACTGCCTGCTGTACCTGCATGCTTACTTTCATAGACTGATGAACAAGGACCCCCAGATCCCATTGTACTTCCCCTTTTCCCAACTTGACGCCATTTATATAGTAATTTGCCTTTTTTTTTGTAAAATATTTTTATTAGAAGTAATTACATATTAAGAAGAAATAATATAAAATCAAAAAAATATATATTATTCGTCACATACATTCTTAATATTTTTAAAATTTACAGTCAATCTTATTTATCCTTCTATATTTTTTTAATTTTATAACAGTAGGAAATAAAGATAGGTAATAAAAAGAAAGAGAAATAAGAAAGAGATAAATAAAATGAGTGGAGTATTAAGCAAGATATTCTTCATTGAGATATATTCATGATCTATTGTATATAATTCTTCATCTATTCCTTCTTTCAGGCTTCAGTCATGGCCTCGAACCGGACCATCTTAACCCTTTAAATATTCACTAAATGGAGACCATATTCCTCTGAATAGATCTAACCTGTCCATTAGGACAAGTCTTAATTGTTCCAGGTGAAGTGTCTCCGACATTTCTGTAATCCACATTTTGATTGTAGGGGATAGTAATCTGCCTTCCTGTTTTTGCTACCAAAGTGGATAACCTCACATTTCTCCACATTAAACGTCATCTGCCATGCATCCGCCCACTCCCCCAACCTGTCCAAGTTACCATTAGGTTACTATGTTCGGGGTGATGTCAAGCCCATGGGAAGGTAGACATTTAACATTGTATTTTCAGAAATAATTTATTTAATAGGGAAGTGGATAAACAATTTTTACATTAGCATTTTGATAGGCCATGGGAAGTGGCATTGTAAATCGCAGTAGATATATACTGGATAGAATAAAAATACATTTTTGACGCAAATACATTTATTATTTAATGAATTGTGGCTTTAAATTTAATTCCTGGGCCACAAAATCCCATGATTTTATGGGAACTAAACAAAGTGATATCCTTGGTGACATAGTTAAACAGAACCTGCTTGCCACAATGTTATGTCAATTCAGTAATCATTAGATTAACAAAACGGTCATTATTTGATGGAGGGCCTTTCTCAAGACTGAATGCATGGAATTGTCTCCCTAGTGAGACATTTAGTTCTAAGTACTTCCACATGGCTTTAACTGGCTGAAAATGTGAACTCCACAGTAGTGTCCTTCATGTTATAATAATGACGTTTAAAATCCATTTCAGTGGTTCCTCTTGTTTGAGGTCAAAAAATGGCCATGTGGATCTTTTCTCATTTTGCAGATGGGGACATGGATTCTAAACTGTGGTTTGGGCATTCTTCCAGGGCACTTCAAGGTCACATGTAGTCTTAGAAAATATGTACAAAACTCCCTTGATGTTGTACTTTGCAGAGTTTATTTGGCATTGCAAGACACTGAATGGGTAACATACAAACAGTTGGTCTGCAGCATTAAGTCATGTTATTTTTTGACAGGCTCAGCATGTGTTACAGTTAATGTATTTGTTTTCAGGGTATCAATTTGTTTCTTTAAAAAATCTGTTAGTTTGTAATCAAACGGAGTGTAAAATATACAGTTAATTCCCTTAACAGCATTGATGTACAGAGAGATCTTGGGATTGGGATTCTAGTCCATAGCTCCCTGAAAGCAATAGTACAAGAAGGTAATGGAAAAGAAAACGTATGTTATGCTTATCTTCATAAATCAGGGTATTAAGTACAAAAATCAGAAAGTGATGTGAAACCTTTCTAAAATATTTATTAGACCACCCGTGTAGTGTTGTGTGTAGTTTTGATTACCCCCAAATAAAGCTTTAAAAAGGCTGCAGGAGGTTTATAGGGTGCTGCCTGGATTAGAGGTTATTAGCTATATCAGGGGTCAGCAACCTCGTTCTGCATAGGGGCCGGGACGCATGTCTGTGAGCGGATGGCGGGCCACATCCATCACATGTACAGATATATTCCGCCCCGGATGGCAGGCATCAAATCAAGTGTTCACAGAAGGTAGACAAAAATGCTGGAGAAACTCAGCGGGTGAAGGCAGCCTCATGCAATCCTTGCATGTCTCACCCATTGGGTTTCGCTAGCATTTTTTACCTTCGATTTTCACAGTATCTGCAGTTCTTTCTTAAACATGTTCACAGAAGGTGCGCGGCCATGCTGGCGGCTTTGCGCAGGATACGGTACAGCCAGTGCTCAGCCGCCGCTGCTCAGGGCGCCCGGCCGGGTGATTACAGGGAAATAAATCCGCCTGTGGGCTGGATGATTTCGGGTTACGGGCCATATTTGGCCCAGAGGCCGTAGGTTGCCGACCCCTGAGTTGTATGGAGATCGTCATAGTCATTCAGCATTGACAAATACAAAGGTGGCTTTTAATAGGCTTTTAGAGAGCGGATGAATATGCAGGGAATGGAATGAATTGGATCACATGCATGCAAAAGGGAGTAGTTTAATTTGTCATCGTGTTCGACACAGACATGACCCAAGAGGTTGTCATTCCTGTGCAGTACTGTTCTATGTTCTATTGAGGACTTGCTAACAGTTCAGTGGTTTTGTTCAGCTTTGCACATAGCACTTATGGTTTTTGTTTTCTGAGATGATATGGACAGAAAGTTGTTAGCATTTGAAATGAATAGTCATGCAGCAGTTTTTTTTGCAAATGCCATTTGAGGTAAATGTGCGGTGCAGAATTGCTGTTTTATGGTTTGGGTGTTTTCTGTTGGAAAAAGTGGATGCTATTCTGCAACTGTCGCTGCAATTTTTGTGGAATCAGGCCCCTCGGCCCACCAAGTCTGCAAGGACCAACGGTCACCCGCACACTTGTTCTAAGTTATCCCAGTTTCGCATCCTCTACACTGGGGACAATTTGCAGAAGCAAATTAATCTGCAAACCTGCATGTCTTTGGATTATTATTGATTCTAATTGCAGGGTTATAAGCAAAAGTGCCTTGGTCCTGAAATATTTAAAGACAATTAAACACTGCTATAATGTGGATACATAGATGGGTTTTCAGACTCCCTTGGGATGTTATAACTGATCTGGCAATTTTGCTACTTTTGAAACTCTTTGTCGCCACCGTTAAAAGATGAGTATAAATAGCTTTACTCAAAGCACATTCTCATATAAAAGGAGAGCAAAACATTTGATGTTTCCTGTAATTTCTGGAAACAGTGTTTCACAGTCCCAACTTATCCATTAATTTTATAAAGTTTGTGCAGCCATGCAGTGAGAATGCAAGTCATTTGCAATAGCAATGACGGGAAAGGAAGTAAATTTGTCTGACCTTGTACCCTACATACGCATGCTGATAGTTATACTGGCTCATCCCCAGAAATGAGGGTTGGCAGCATTGTTTGTTTATAATATTTGAACACATTGCTTTCTAGTCTGCAACATGTTGTACATCTTGTGGTCTTCAGATAAGGAGAGTAAACTTTTAAATCAAAGACCGGCAGACTATCAACATTTTACAAATTATGTTTGGGACAATTCATTTGTTTAACTATTGTCATTCTTAGTGCATTCTTAGTTCATTCATTAATTAAAAAACATTTTCATGATATTTGAATGACATTTGTACGTGCAGATGAATAGCATTTTCTGCAAAGTTTGCTTTAACTTGTTGATCTGGTGCATATAATGGGGCTTAATTTGTATTGCATTATAGAATAGATAAAATTTTCTATTGATATTAATGTTAATAGCCGAGATAGGTCCTTAAATGTAACGACAAGGTGAATGCTGCATCTCACTATATTTTATCGATAACCATTACAGTAACTTGAGTTGATGGACGATGCTTGATTAATTGGGTTTTTTGAGGTGACAAAGCTGATCGATAAGGATAGGGTAGTGAGGTTGTCTACATGTATTTTAGTAAGAGATTTGATAAAGTCCCCCATAGACTGATCCAGAAGATTAAGATGCACAAGGTTAACAGTGATCTAGACATATGTAGAAGACATATCTCCTTTTGCAGTTAAGTATCTGACATTTCTAACCTGGATAAAGTTTCTGGCTACACACCCTAACTGTGCCTCTATTAATTTTATAAACTATTATCAGGTCCTTCGGGCTCCAACACTCCAGAGAAAATGATCCATCTTTTTCCAACTTACTCTGGTAGCCTATACTACCTATTCCTTGCAAGTTCCTGGTGAACCTGTTTTGCACCCTCTCCACAGCCTCCAAACCCTTCCTGTAATGTGGTGACCAGAACCAAACACCCATTGTACTCCAAATGTGGCCTAACCAAGGTTTTATGTAGCTGCAACATGGGGGCGTTTAAAGGAGACTAGACCAAGGGGGACTCCGTTGCGTCTCGTCCCCCCAACGCGGGGGGGGGGGGGGGGAGAGTGGGGGAGAGGCGTGCGACATCACACACACACTAACCACCACCCCCACACACCCTAACCACCAAAGATCCTATAGCAAGCAAGATAGACCACTCCTTCTAAATGCAATGGGCTGACACGTAGTACTCAACGGAGCGGAGCGTGGGCCTTTTTTTCATCCATTTCAGTAACCCGACCTGACTTGCAGTGTAATCAGCGTTGTGGGGGACCAGTTTGTGTTAATAAATTATAATTCTGAAAATTAGGATTTTTAACAAATAACTTATATTTTTATGAGGATGTTTCCGTAACCACCTTCCGTCTCCGCACTAGTATCCTATGGGATCTTTGGTGCGGAGACGGAAGCCAGTTATGGAAATGGGGCTGAAAATTACCCATGAATTTGTCCATGACCGTACTATGTCTTTTTCGTTGAGTGATTTATCTTGCTTGCTATAGGATCTTTGCTAACCACCACGCACACACACAGAGTTTTCAAAGTATACTAGACCAAGTGCAGACCCGTTGGGTCTGTTCCCCCAAGGCGCGGTTGCGAGGGGGTGGCCGGAGGCGCCACACACACACACACACACACACACACACACACACACACACACACACACACACACACACACACACACACACACACACACACACAGTCTGTGGGCTTCTGACTCTCTGGTGTGTGCAGGGGATGGGAAGGGTGAGCGGGGCTTCACAAGCTGCGCCAGCTGTGAGTTCCGCGGAACTTACGTGGAGAAATTCAGCGCGTGAGGAGTCGCTGCCCCACGATCTGTGGGCCTCGATTGGTCGGCATGTGGCCATTGTTAAGTCAGCAGCTGGTAAGAGCCGTTTAGATGTTAAAAATTGAGTTGCATTTGTGATCAATTTTCCTCAAAATCTGGGGAAATAATTGACCAAGGAATGGATGTGCGAATGTAAAAGTAAAATAGCCAGAAAAAATGTTGCCGTTTTTGCGCGGAGCAACAAATCAAATGCAAAACGCCGTACACCCACATACACACAGAGCTTTAAAAGTATATATAGGTAGATAAATTGATGGGTGAGGCATGTTTTTTACAGATAGTGATAGGTGCCTGGAATGCACTGCCAGGGTGGGTGGTGATGGTAGATATGATAGTTACATTTAAGAGGCATGTAGGCAAGCACATGAACCTTAAGGGAATGGAAGGATATAGATAATGTGTGATGATGTTGGGTTAATTTTTGTAGCATGGTCAGCACTGACATCATGGTCAAAGGACCTAATCATGATTTTATGTTCAGTGCCCTGACTGTTGACGGCAAGTATGCCGTGTACCTTTCTTAACAGTCTATCTACTTGGTGCCAATTTCAGGGAGCTATACACCCCAAGATCCCTCTGTACATCAGTGTTCTGAAGAGCCCAGCTATTTATGTACTTTCCCCTTGTATTTGACCTACCATAATGCAATACCTCACATTTGTCGATTAAACTCATCCAAAAATGTCTCTAATTGATCCATATCCTGTAGTATGTTTTGATGACTTATCTCACTGTTCAAAACTGCAAACAATCATGTTCTGCAAACTTTTGATAAATCAGTCCATCTACATTTTTGTCAAAGTCTAGACACAAAAATGGCGAATGCTGGGATCTTGTATAGAACACAGTGCTGGAGTAATTCAGAGGGTCAATCTGAAGGTTCTCGTCCCCAAGTGTCACCTATCTATGTCCTCCAGAGATGCTGCCTGACCCGCTGAGTTACTCCAGCGCTTTGTTCTATTCAGTAAATATGACCTTAAACCTCAGAATGCTAAAACCCATCTGGTTCAAGAATGTACTTCCAGGAAGATTTGTCACTCAAAGTCAAGATCACAACAAATTGATTGGCTCTTAACTGAATGGTTGTGAGGGACGATTGATAACTAATCTTAATTCCACATTCCATAAATATTTTTTTTAAAATATCACCTACATTTATCATAACAGATATGGTATTTGGATTCTTAATGTGTACTTGGTATTACTGAGGATTTTTTCATAACAGTCAAGGATGGACAGGAAGGTAAAAGAGTTCATTTCCAGTTGAGAAGCAAATGGAAACAGAATAAACTTCATTCCAGTTTATTTATTTTGGGATATTTGAACCATTATAAAATTAAGTTGAGTGTGTAGCATTAGCTACAAAATTAACAGCTGTTTAAATGGAGGTCTGAGTTTTGCTTAAAGTGAAACTATTTAGCACTCTGAAGTAAATTATTTTGACAGTACATTACCACGATGTATTTGATTGTCATTTTACTGACTAACTTCACTCGGGTACAATGCTGGCGCCACAACACTACCCAGACCCCTAACATTCACTGTGTAGGTCCTGCCCATGTTAGACTTGCCAAAATGTAACACCTTGCATTTTTCTGCATTAAATTCCATCATTTATGCCGTATATTTACTCCAGAAATGCTGTCCAACTCACTGAGTTACTGAAGCACTGTTCAGCATAAGATTCCAGCATCTGTGATTCTTTGTGTATTTATCTTGAAGACCTCTTGTCAAATTTACTCTGATATTGTACAGTTGCTTCTGAATTGTCTTTCTTCCATCTTAAAATATGGATACCCCTCTATCCATGGGCGGAAATCCGGGGGGAAGGGGGAGGGGCAGGGGGACATGTTCCCCCCCCCCTCCATGTTTTCAGAGGTGGGGGACAATCCCCCCGTGTTTTGTGAAACATGTATTTTGCCATCAGTTCCCATCCGACCGCGCGCTGTGGAGCCGCGGCCGCATGCATGGTCAGCTGGCTCAGACTGAAAAGAATTAGACTCTGAAAAGAAAAGACTCTGAAAATGTCATCCTATGTTGATGATGAATGCTCATCCATTCATATACATTACAAACTTTGTAAAGTTTTGTGTCGGGTTTAATGTGTACTGCAGAATGATTAGTTGTTTATCACTTCATTCCTCTGACTGAGACGATCGATGTATTAACTGTCATTGTTAACTGCTACATCGATATGCATCCCTTATTCCTCAGTAAATATAATTGTGTTTAATACATCCAAGAATACAATGTTTTTGGTTGCCTATAATGCAGATAATTTGTATATTGCTTGGTTTTAATAGCTTGTTTTCCATACTACAGCTTGAAAGTGTCCTGTCCTATATTATGTTGTCCAGTGTATTTTAAATCTGTGGTACAGATCTGCACTAATTAACTCATTCTAGCGGCCTGATAGTAGAAGCGTCCATGTTGCAGGGCTGGAAACTGGAAGAATCCTGAGCTAATTACCGTCCACAGGGCCCACGGCTGAAGCCACCGAAGCCTCGCATGTGTGTGTGTGCGCGCGCGAGCGGCCACCAAGAAAGTGCGTTTCCCCCCCCCCAATGTTTTGATAGCAATTTCCGCCCCTGCCTCTATCATTATTAACAAACTCCTTGACTGCATCTCATTTGGTTCCTGTACCTCTGCTCGCAATCCTTCTTATCTAGGATAGAACAAGGATAGAGTTTCCTTAATCCTCACCTTCCACTCCATCAGTCCCTGCAATCAAAAAAATCTTTTTCTGGAATTTCTGCCAATTTCAAAGAGACTCCACCACCAGAAGGGCCTCGACCCAAAAAGTCACCTATTCCTTGGCTCCATAGATGCTGCCCCACCCGCTGAGTTTCTCCAGCATTTTTATCCACCACCAGATTCCTCTTTCCCTCTACTCCCATTTTCAATATTTTGCAGGGACCATTCCATTCCTATCTGGCCCACTCTTCCATTTCGATGTCAATTTTTATGAATTCTACCCAGTGATGCTGCTTGTCCCGCTGAGTAACTCCTGCATTTTGTGTCTATCTTTAGTGTAAACCAGCATCTGCTGTTCCTTCCTACACATTCTGATTTGTTATTTCCTTTCTCTTGTTTTGTGATTAATGAACCAGTGACCTTGATATAGTTTTGCAGTATATACAACATAAAATCAATCATATCCTGAATCATGGACGTCTGCAAATGTTCAGGTCAAGTTGGTGAATGTAGTATTCCAGATTTCTAATCAGTATTTTTTCTTTTTGTTGTTCCCTATTGTTTGATGCTGCCCATTTGTAATTTTTCAGTGAACTCTGTGTTAGTTCTTTAGATTTTACAATGACAATACCCAAAAACTACTTGTCTTTTGAATTATTATGCAAAAATGGGCATTACTAAATGTTTATTGCCTATCTCTATTTGGCACTTTATTGAATTGCTGCAAATTATGTTGCCACGATTTATGTAAAATTCTATTGTGTTGTGTTTATCTTATTTGTGTGCTGCATGGTAACTCAAATTTCACTGCACCAATTGGTGTATGTGGCAATAAATGTCCTTTGTAATTGAATTCCTTAATGAGGCAGATGTGCTGGTGTGGGATAGAATTCTGTACAGGAACCTGCAGGTTTCTGTACAAAAACACCTTGGAGAAAATGAACGGAGCAGCTAATTTAGACAAACACGAGACTGCAGTATATGGTGCAGAAGATCTTGAGCAAAAGAACTCGGCGGGTAATCATGAAAAAGATAAAGTGCTGAAGTAACTCATCAGGTCACGCAGCATTTCTGAAAACGTGGATAGGTAAGGTTCCAGACTGGTTCATACTGAAGAAAGGTTTTGATCTGAAATATTGTCAGCCCATAACCGTCTACAGATGCTGTCTGTCTTGCTGAGTTCCCACAGCAGTTTGTTTTATGCTGCCTCAGAGAATCAAACCCTAACCTTTGGTGCTTCCGTATGGAATTTGCAAGTTCTCCTTGCAAACCCGTGGGTTTCTACCTGGTGCTGCTGTTTCCTCCCATGTTCTGAGGACACGTGGTTTTGTGGGTTAATTGGCCTGTATAAATTGCCATAGTATGCAGGGTGGGTGCAAAAGTATGATAACATGGAACTGTGGAACAGTCCACCTGGGTGGGCAGAAGGGCCTGTTTCCATGCAGTATCTTTCTATCCATCAACTACAGTCACTTTTATTTGTCCCTAATTGACTGAAACTTCAAGAAACATACTTGTCGCAATTAACTGCAGTTTGTCATGGTTGTTCCAGTGCATTTGTTTGGCTGTGATTGTGTTTGAATTATGTTATGGTATTTAAAATGTTGAATTATTTTACTTTTGTGAAAAGGATTAAATCAAAACTTTTCTTGTAGGCCTGTAAGCTTTGCCATTTCTCTATTTGGCCACCAGATGGAGTAGAATTAAATAAAACCAGTGGACATGCTCTGCAGGTCAGGCAGCATCTGGAAGGAGAAACAGTTTAATGTTTCAGGTTGCACAAATGTTACTTGACCTGAGTGCATCCAACAATTTTTGGTTTTATTTTTGATTGGCCGCATCTGCTTTTATTTGAGAGGAAGACGTTTATTTGCTTCACCAAGGAGAGAGAGAGAGATAGATAGATAGATAGATAGATAGATAGATAGATAGAGATATATATCTATATCTATATATCTATCTCTATATTTATATTTATATATATAAATAAATATAAATATTCTCGCTCTCTCTCAATCCCCTACTCCCAATTCCTCCGTCTACGCCACATCTGTGCCCAGGATGAGGTTTTTCATACTAGATCATTGGAGACGTCCTCATTCTTTAGGAAACAGGGGTTCCTGTTCTTTCATTTAGATGAGGTTCTCACTAGGGTCTCCTCGATATCACACAGTTCCGCTCTTGCTCCCCCTCCCCCCATTTGCAACAAGGACAGAGTCCCCCTTGTCCTCACTTTCCATCCCATCAGCCGTCGCGTAGAGCATATAATCCTCCAACACTTTCGCCACCTCCAAAGGGATCCCAGTACTGGCCACATCTTCCCATCTCCACCCTTTCTGCTTTCTGCAGAGACCGTTCCCTGTGTAACTCCATGGTGAACTCGTCCCTTCCCACCCAAACCACCCTGTGCCCAGGTACTTTCCCCTGCAACCGCAGGAGATGCAACACCTGTCCCTTTACCTACCCTCAGACGCCATCCAAGGACCCCAACAGTCTTTTTCAGGTGAGGTAGAGGTTCACTTGCACCTCCTCCAACCTCATCTACTGTATCCACTGTTCCAGGTGTCAACTTCTGCATATCGGCAAGACCAAGGGCAGGCTTAGCGATCGTTTTGCTGAAAACCACCGCTCAGTCCGCGTTAACCCACCTGATCTCCCGGTTGCTCAACACTAACTCCCCCTCCCATTCCCAATCTGACATTTCTGTCCTGGGCGTCCTATATTGTCAGAGTGAGGCCCAGTGCAAATTGGAGGAGTAGCACCTCATATTTTGCTTGGGTAGCTTACACCCCAGTGGTATGAACATTGACTTATCTAACTGCAAATAGCCCTTGCTTTCCCTTTCTCTCCATCCCCTCCCCCTTCACAGTTCTCCCATTAGTCTTACTGTCTCTGACTACATATTATCTCTGTCCCGCCCTCCCCTGACATCAGTCTGAAGAAGGGTCTCGACCTGAAACGTCACCCATTCCTTCTCTCCAGAGATGCTGCCTGTCCCGCTGAGTTATTCCAGCATTTTGTGTCTACCTTCGATTTAGAACCTGCAAACTTCTATGAATTATAACCACAAAGTCTTTGGAACGCCAGTTACATGACCAAGAAAAACAGCTAATCCAAGTGTACATTTAATAGTGTTTCCCATCTTCTGATTTTTAAAAGACTAAAGGAATGTTGCCCTCCTTGGAATGTATGTTGCCTATTGTATTCCTGAATGGAGATAAATGTCACAGCTAAGGTAGAGAACCCTCCAATGTAGTTCTGCATCCAACCCCCCCCCCCAAAACCCTCAAGGACAAATCTTGTTTATATTAACAACTTTAGACTTTTTAGTTGCAATCAAGTTCTCCTGCTAACTGCTTTCATTTTATTGATATAGATGTATCTTGCAGGAATTGGTAAAGCTGTGTGTGTAATGGCAAGTCTTAAATGGATTCACCATTTTCAAATCACCTTTGCTTAAGTCTTTATGGTTGACTGTTGGCACAAAGATTGCTGAATTTGTCGTATGAATCGAGTACAAGCTGCCTGTTCAAATATTTAAGGTTTTTGCTAGAAATTATGAGGAGGTCTTTACCATCAGAAAATTATCGCTATAGCTTTTCAATTATGTTCCAGAATGTGATGATATTGTGATTTTTTTTTACGGTAAAAATGACATTAGGCTGCTATTTGAAATGCATCTCTCTTCCTTCCATTTCCCCTCCATCATTAGATCTGTGAATTATAAACCAGGGTTCCTTTCTATTGAAATTTTGCACATGCTGTCACTGCAGAGTTCCAGTCATTGTCTTTCTTTTTTGTAAATATTTATTAGAAATAAGTGCGCAAATTCTCCTCTGGTTTGTTGTTCGACATGCTTCATGATGTGTACCAAAATGGAAAGCATACTGTTCTGTAGAAGACGGTAGACTGCTCCAGGTGCTGGCATTAGTCCAGAGAAACTAGACCTTGCAGATCTGTGTTATAGCCAGCTGAATGACTGTTCCGTTCCCCACTGAGGCGGCCTCTTATGTTTGCGCTCCCTGAGCTGTCATTTGAGATTGCTAATTGGACGCAGACTTTGCATAGACAAACAGTGACTTACAGGAAATGCATGGTTTGGAGTTTATCTGGGAAGTAAGGGGAAGGTCCGAAATAGTCAAAAAGTCTGAGGCAAGGAAAGTGTAGCTGCACTTTATAGTTCTTTTGGTATTTGCTTAATAATCAAATACATTTATTGCAAATGTGTATTTTATCAAGCGTTTTTGAAAACAGCATTGTATTCAGATTATCAAAGCAAGAAAAACTTTAGGAAGGAATGTGAAATCCTTCTCTGCAGCTGACGGGATTTTCCAAAAAGGATGACAGCAGGATTTTACAGTTTGTGAGCAGGAAGTAACCACCACATTTTGTCAATCAGTGAGTTTATTTATTTTGCACATTTAAAAGGTGTATTTAAAAAAATTATCTAATCAAGATTTTTTGTTGTATTGGTGTCAGATATCTAATGCAAATATTGGTAATTGAGAGAGATACGAGTCTCCCTGTTCATATGTATTAATGTGTGGAGACTTAATTCAACAGACTGTTACTAAACAATCTCCTGATTGTTTTATATTACTGAATCTTCACAGTTCCTTGTCTTTTGATTTGTAGTTGCTGTCAGACGTAGATAATAAATATAGTTCTGAATGCATGCAAATGAAAATTAAAAAGAATTAGCACTTCATCAGAAAAATATCTGCATAAAAATCTTTGTAAACATTTTAATGTTTTAAATGTAACTTAAGAATAATCATGATTTAAGCTAATTTCTGCAAAAAGATGAGAAATGGTGCGCAACTTTTTTTTGTGCTGTCCCGGGTAGTACTTTGGATGAAATGGCTGCAACATGGTTGATGTATTATAAAACTGATTGCCGTTTCCATTTACATTGCATGTTCAAAATCATGATTGCAGTGGGGCTTGAAATATATTTTTACATTTCCCATTTCAGTAGCATGGTGGGTTTAATAGTCCATATTTGATTCTGAAGAATTCTTCGACATTTGAGTAAAATCTATGCAATCTGGTCTAAATGTATTATGGTTTCATTTGTGTGCGGTTGGTCCGTCTTCATGAACGAAACAACCTTAAACAAAATGGAAATGTAAAATTTCAGACTTGCTGTAAGGGAAAACGGTACAATGGTGCTTTATTGTATCTGGGTACAGTGAAATGGTATTTTTGCATACAGCTCAATAAAAGCCTGTTATACATGAGCGCACTTAAGTACAAGAGTGTAAGAATAATGGATTACATGAGTCGCCATGTTTCCAATGTTTCCTTCAATTTCAAAATTTAGAAAAATGTAGTTTTAATGTCCTTAAAGGTCTGTTGTCCTGGAAGAGGTCCCTTCCTGAGAACTGTCTGGAACTGAATTTCTCTGTTAGAAATATCTCTTTTTTTTTTCCTACCAATACGCATACCACATTTGGGTTCTATTAAGGCATTTGCAAGGTCTTTCACCACTGAAATTGGGGATTTTGTTTTTAAAAGAATGGATTCTGTTCTCTCTACTTTCATAAGGGACTTCGCAGATGTAATAAGTTTCATATATCCGGAGTCATAAATGTAATCTTGTGGATGTTTTCTCATACATATCATGTAACATTTGGCATTAGGCCTCTGACACTAGCCGATCAGTGGCAGTCATCATTGATCGTTGACCAGATTGGAGCATGTTCCATGTCTAAAATTGTGCATATAATATAACATGGTTAATTTCATATTTTACATTATATAGTTAAACACAAGAATGGACACCTTCATCTCCGCTTATTATTTATTTATCTCCGCTTGAGCTGAGATACTTAAGATATATATCAAGCCCAAATGTAACTTTGTTTCATTGGATGCTGTTTCAGTTGGTTTACTAGGAAGTAATACAGTTTGCCACAAATTTGCTGTTACATACTCCAGATCTATATATATATATCATGTTTTATAATTTGTTCAAATGGAGTTGATTGCCATGTGCACGGTGACCTACAGATACAGTGAAAAATTATTTGCAGCAGCATCAGAGGTGCACAAACTCGGGCAAACATACAAAAACAAATTATACATAAATTCCTCAAAATTCTAAAAGACTTCAAACTAAAACCAACACAGCAGTGAAAAATCATAATTAGAAAAAAAGGTGGGCATGGTTAAGTTGTCATGGTAAGATTAGGGTTGTATAGGTTGGTTCAAGAACATGATAGGTGTCGGAAAGCGGCTATTCCTGATATTGGTGGAGTGGGTCTTTAGGCTTATGTACCTCTTGCCTGTTGGTTGCAACTTAATCTTTACTTCCTATAGCATTTGTAGCATTTTTTTGGTCATATGTTGAAAGCTAAATTCCCAATGTAATCTAAGCAATGCATGCGGCATATCTCAAAATTCCTCACACGTTGTGTTCTGGTTTTCTGATCTATCCGAGGGGAGCTGGGGTAAAACCTGGAAGGGAGAAGAGCGGCCAGACAAATCATGGGCAGTTTTTTTTTCAGTCTGTCTGAACAATGGTCCCATCCTGAAATGTCACCTATCCATTCTGTCCAGAGATTCTGCCTGACTGACTAGCTGAGTTACCCCATTTTGTGTCTCTTTGGTATAAACTAGCATCTGTTGCTCCTTGTTCGTTTGCCATTGATGTTTGATAGAAAAACGTATTGACTTGGAAATTCAATCAAAACATATTGACTTAGAAATTCAAACACATAATGCTTTTTTTAAACAATAATACAAGCAAAAATATTTTTCTCTCCAGGACTGGAATGCAGCTACAATGTTTTCAAGGTTGAATCACACCATCTGTGGAAATACAACAATCCATTTCATATAATGGATCATGTATGTGCAGATTATCCATTTTCCACATTGGATCTGCATGCAATGACACTGTGCAGAACTTTTTAGAAATTAAGGAAGGCTTATTTTCCATAGTCTTGAAATGGTCCTGTCATCCCAACTGAATTTTAATAGCAATGCTTGATCTTCATTGGCACAAATTGAAGGGAGGCTTTCTGAGTTGATACAGTCTAGCATTTGCGAACCTGCCTCAGTTATATGCCCCGTCATTCTATTTAGATCCTTGGTTCTCCTTTGAGGCTAACAGTTTTTTTTTCTACACCTGGTCCACAATCCCATATTCCACTGTCACAGCCCACAATTTGCAAAATGTGACACTCCATCCATGGTAAAAAAAAAAAAAATTAAAAAAAAATTCTGTATTGCTAATCTTGTACTAATCCTCTGGGCCTCTGAAGGTGTTCTGCTGAAGAAATTGGAATACAATCGATTTTTTAAATTTATTTTTGAGTCATTGACGTTTAAGTTCTATTAAAGACCGACAAAACTGGTGCTGGATGAATTTGGCATAATATAGGAGAAGATATAGGCAGCTGCTTTTCATTGAGCTTCAGGTTATAGAGGATGAGACACTAACGAGGTGAACTTTGGAAATTTTCATCGTGGAAATGATTGATGCTGAAGAATGTTTTAGCACCAGATTGAATGTAGTAAAGGTAGAGATGGATGACAGAGTTAGGAGTAATGGGTTTGTTTGCGCAATAGGGGGTTCATTTTACTTTAAGTCATCTATTTTTCTTTTCTCGTTGTCCACATTATCTATTTTAAAAGATGTCAGGATATTTAAGTTTTGTGTATGATGTCTGCCTGGAAAGGTAACAACAGTGCACACTTGCATAGAGCCCCTTATATAATAATGCGTAACACAAAATAAATAATTAGTCCTGAGGTTTGCAGGGTTTGAGTGTGTTTGTTAGCATGACCATCCCACCATCTGATAATATTCCGTTTTGGGAAGGTAAATGTGCAAGAAGGTATTAAAATATTACTTTTTATCATCTTTGTGATTCTTCATAAATTGCAGCATGTATTTCTGTCCTGTGTATGGCCATTGTTCAGATCCTCCCAGTCTGTTTAAAAATGGAAGATGCTTGTAAACATTCAGTAGACTGGGCAGCATAAGTGACAAACTATGTTAACCTGCTGTATCACATTTTGTTCTGCCCATCTTTAATTTTTGTTGCCCATCCTCCTTCCCCACACTATGCTAATGTTATCTTTATAACTGAACTAATATTTTGTGACTCAAAGTCAAAACAAATTGGAGAACTCTGTCACTGAAAAGTGTAGTGGTTAACTTGTGATATTGATCAATGTACATCACTAAACAAAATAATTTGACTGCATTTACCTTTACAATTCACATTGACAACCTCACTCAAATGATTGGGGCTGTAGTTGGTATAAAGGGGAGGGGTAAAATATAAACTGTAAATGATCTTATTAACTTAGCACAACTGAGCTTTGTCGTTGCACTCAGGAACAGAGGAGGACCAGCATCTGACCTGCAGTTTGTTTGATTCAGGTTGCAAGATGTAAGTGGAAGGCAAGAACCCACCAATTAATTTTGTTAGCTGATTGGTATGATTGCTTTCATGATCATTTAGCAGAACACTTGCCCGCACAAGGTGCTTAACTTCCTGCAATTTCAGATTTGACGTCCATGACTTTCATTGCCTTGATTCAATAATTCAGACCTGTTGATCATTGCATTTACCAAGCAATTTGAAACTCTGGGTTTATATTTGCCCAAATCTGTCTTTGAACAGTTTTAGTCTGCTGATTTGATCTCTGATTACCTTTTGTGAAGAGAACATGAATCCATACTGCAATGTCTCGCCCAACATCGGGAATATTTTTCCTACATCTACCTTGTCCAATCCTCTAAGAATTATATGTGTTTATATAAGATATCCTCTCATCCTTCTAAATTCCAGCGAATGCATGCCCAGTCGACACATTCTTTCATCATACGTCATATGTGGAATTCATCATATGTGGGATTCTGTCACATTAATCAGAAATTATATTCTTTGCTCCAGGGGGGAAGTAAGCACGAACGGATTGCTTCATATATGAAGTATAATTGAAGGGCAGTCAACAAAGCTTTTACATGCAGAGATGAGACCAGTTGTTGTATGGAGAGCCTATGGTGAGTCATCCGGAAACCTCACACTAGACAAATTCAGTAGTAAGTTCCAGATATTAACAATTTAGCTGGTGATGCTTGGATTTGGTTTAGGCACTTCACGATATTATCAAACCTCTGATCTGCATATTTGTAAAAGTTAAGTCATCTGCAAAATTTAAATATGATTAATCACAGATTTTTATGATTGATGATTGAGACTGTTACATTAATATCACTCTGTATCCATTGGATGTTATTATGTATACAGAGGTTTGGTTTGTCCATAAACAACACTCTACCTGCTGTTCCTTTGATTTGTTGACAGTAAAGGGTTTTGTTTTTAATTTTCTTCTCAAAAAGGGCCATTCATTGGTTAACTTGCCAAATCCATCATCCCAGACGGAATTGACTTTATTTAACTGAAAAGTAGAGGATAACCACGCTTACTGAAATCATGGTTATCTACAATCAGTACCCCATTCCTGCCTTCTCTCCATATCCCCTGACCCCCATAGAGCCCTATCAAACTATCTCTTGAAAGTGTTTAAGAAGGAACTGCAGATGCTGGAAAATCGAAGGTAGAGAATTCCACGGACTCACAACTCTCTGTGTGGAAAAAACGTTTTGTCATCTCCATTCCAAATGCCTTAACCCTTTTCCTTGAACTGTGGTCCCAGGTTCTGGACTCCCCCAACTTCGGGAACATGTTTCCTGCCTCTAGTGTGTTCAATCACTTAATAATCTTTTTTTTTTAATTTAATATTTTTATTAGAAGCATTGCATATTGTCTAAGGTACAACAGCACTTCAAATACAAATCAGACTTATCACAAACGTTGTACAGATATTATGGGTTAATTTATATGTGCTACTGTTTTTGATTTTTTTTTTGGGAAGGTAAGGGAGTGAAAAAAAAGTAAAAGTATAAATCAATAATCAAGACGTTGTGATTAAATAATAATGATTATATAATAAAAAATATAAAAGAATAAAGATAAACAAGAAAAAATTTAAAAAAATAAAAACAATTATATAATTTTTAAAAAAAATTAAAGGAATACATCTTTACATTGAATGGAACAGTTTCATACAACAATATCTATTGAGACCTGTATACAGATCCCAATACTTTTTTTCATCTAATCCTACACCAGGGTACTTATTGAGTTACGGTGCTGAGGGAGAGGGACAGAGAGAGCTACTCCTTTAAGTAATCAATGAATGGAGACCATATTTGTTCAAAAAGTTCATATTTGTCCATTAGGACAAACCTAATTCTCTCCAAATGCAACATCTCCAACATTTCCACAGTCACATTTTGATTGAGGGGGATAATGTTCCCTTCCAGAATTTTAATATTATTTTTTTTTCCAATTATCAAACAGTAGTCAAGAAAATTTATTTGACTTACTGTTAATATTAAGCTTGAGTCAGGGACTCCTAATATTATTAACTTTAGACCAGGGTCCAATTTAGTTTTAAGAACCTCAGAGATGATTCCAAAAATATCAGCCCAATAACTATTAAGTTTTATGCATGTTACAAAACTATGCGTTGTTGGCTTCTAAATTCTGACATTTATCGCAAATAGAAGAAATGATAGGAAAAATTCTATTTAATTTTGTTTTTGAGTAGTGTAATCGATGTATTACTTTAAATTGTACCAAAGCATGTCTGGCATTTAATGAGCATTGGTGTATACGTTGTAAACTTTCTTCCCAAGTGTCTTTCATTATCGATAGACCTATTTCATTTTCCCATATCTGTCGGCATGATTCTGTTGTTGGGACTTCCCTATCCAAATGAGTATATATGCACGCTATTATTGTTTCTGTATTTGGGTGCTTGTTAAGCCACTCATCCAATGTTTGCAAATACACAGGACTAGATGTTAAAAATCCAAGGTGCTAAATATCAATTTACTCCCGATGGTGATGGGAGCCTTCTGCATTCACCTATGCTCCTCCGATGTTGAGAAAGGCTAGGCAGACACGTCATTGGGGTTATCAAGTGGGCACCTACTTTCATCAACGTTTCGCTGATTGAACCCACGACGTCTCCAGTAGGCTCAGCATTCTGGCGTCCCAGAACCACCCCCCTCTGCATCTGTCTAGTCGTGGGTTTGGGAGACCAAATGGGGTCTTTCCTCTTCAGCCAGAGCCACTGGCTACTCCGCTCTGCTACCTATGATGTTTCTTTGATGGCCTGGCGTAGGGCTTGTCTGCTGATCCCCAGGTCCTTCATCAGTATTAAAGTAGATGTTGCCACAAATCCTCGACATCCAACTTCTACCGGGTAGGTAATCCTGGCTCTCTATTCTTATAGTCTTGCATGTTTGACTTGATATAGTCTCTAATTTCTAAATACCTAAATAAGTTATTTGGGGGTAATCCATAGATATCTTTTAATTCTTGAAATGATAGAAATTTTCCTTTCCTGTAAAGGTGTTCTATCCTTAATTCCTAAATTTTTCCAGTGTCTAAACCCCTTATCCAATATAGAAGGCTTAAATAAAGGATTATTCATAATTGGTAAACAGAGTGACATATTATCCAGATGTAAAGTCCTTAACTATTTGTTTTTAAATACGTATATTGCTATAAATTATAGGGTTATCCCCGTAAGTAATTTTTTGTACTTCACTTGGAACAAGAAGAATCGAACTTATACCAAATGGTAAACAGTCTTCCATTTCCATCTTTAGCCAAACTGGTTCCTGGTCCATTTTTACCAGCCAAAAATTCATATTTTTAATCTGAACCGCCCAAAAATAATATAAAAAATTAGGTAACGCTAATCCTCCATTTATCCTTGGATTTACATAAATGTTTTTTACTTATTCTGTGATTTTTATAATCCCAAATAAAGCTGTTAATAATAGATAAATAAATAAATATTATAATTGTGGTAAAAAGACCATTTTTATAGCATTTATTCTGCCAATCATTGATATTGGTAGTGTTTTCCAGTATAAAATATTATTTTTTAGTTTATCCAATAACTGAGGATAATTTAATTTGAATAATAGATTATAAGATTTAGATACATTAATTCCTAGGTATTTAAATGTATCTGTAACTATTTTAAACGGAAATTGTTGTAATATTTACTTTTATTCCAGTTATAGGCATAATTTCACTTTTATTCCAATTAATTCTATATCCTGAAAATGTACCGAACTTATTTATAATGTTAAGTAAGTTAGGAATACTGATCTCTGGTTTTGTGATATATATTAAAACATCGTCTGCATATAAAGATATTTTATTCGTTGTGGTATTAGTATTGTATCCATATATTTCTGGATCTGATCTAATCCTTTCGGCTAATGGCTCGATTGCGAGAGCAAATAACAAAGGTGATAACGGGCATCCTTGTCTACAATCCCTAGAAAGATTAAATTTAGCTGATAACATTTGGTTTGTTAGTATTTTTGCTGTAGGGTTGGAGTACAAAATTTTAACCCATTTACAAAATCTATCGCCCAGTTGAAATTTCTGCATTATCTTAAATAAGTAAGGTCGTTCAACCTGGTCGAATGCTTTTTCCGCATCTAGTGAAATGACAGCTAATTCAATATCATTAACTCTTTTTGAATATATGATATTGAATAGTCGTCTCAAGTTACAAAAGGTAAATCATGTCTGACGAATCTTGTGGAATTTTTCGAGGATGTAACTAGTAGCGTGGATAAGGGAGAACCAGTGGATGTGGTATATCTGGACTTCCAGAAGGCTTTCGACAAGGTCCCACATAAGAGATTAGTATACAAACTTAAAGCATACGGTATTAGGGGTTCAGTATTGATGTGGATAGAGAACTTAGGAACGGGTCCTTTTTCACAATGGCAGGCAGTAACTAGTGGGGTACCGCAGGGCTCAGTGCTGGGACCCAGGATCTGGATGAGGGAATTGAAGGCAATATCTCCAAGTTTGCGGATGACACTAAGCTGGGAGGCAGTGTTCGCTGTGATGCTTGCAAGGTGACTTGGATAGGCCAAATGTTTGGCAGATGCAGTATAATGTGAGGTTATCCACTTTGGTGGCAATATTATTTAAATGGTGGCCGATTAGGAAAAGGGGAGATGCAGCGAGACCTGGGTGTCATGGTTCATTGAAAGTAGGCATGCAGAGCAGGCAGTGAAAAAAGGCTTTCCAGGGTCTTGGTGAGACCACACCTGGAGTATTGCCAGTTAAATCTGAGGAAGGACATTATTGCCATAGAGGGAGTGCAGAGAAGGTTCATGATTCCTGGATGTCAGGACTGTCTTATGAAGAAAGACTGGATAGACTCGGTTTATACTCTCTGGAATTTAGGAGATTAAGAGGGGATCTTATAGAAACTTGGGGTTGGACAGGCTAGATGCAGGAAGATTGTTCCCGATGTTGGGGAAGTCCAGGACAAGGGGGTCACAGCTTAAGGATAAGGGGGAAATCCTTTAAGACCGAGATGAGAAAGACTTTCTTCACACAGAGAGTGGTGAGTCTTGGATCTCTGCCACAGAGGGTAGTTGAGGCCAGTTCATTGGCTACAGGTAATACTGAGTTGGATGATCAGTGATCATATTGAATGGCGGTGCAGGCTCGAAGGGCTGAATGGCCTACTCCTGCACCTAATTTCTATGTTTCTATGTTTCTATAAGTGGAGTGATGTTTGTGAATAAAGCCTGTTTGATCATGAGGTATTAGTTTAATCACTAAACTTAACCTTTGGGATCATATTTTAGTTTTTTTTTAATCAGTATTTAGAAGAGCAATTGCTCTATATGGGATCTTCCATGAGTGTGATTGTAGACTCATTTAGAGTTTCTGGTAACATTCCTTGTTCGTAAGCATATTTATATATCGCTTGTAAACGTGGGGAAATCAAGTCGTGAAACTTCTTATAAAATTCAGCACTTAGGCCATCAGGGCCAGCGGCTTCCATTTTTCAACGATCTGATTAATTCCTCAATGATTTTTACTGATATTTCAGCATCTAACAAGTCTTTGCCTTCCTGATCTAAACCTTTGATATGACATTCATGTAAGAATGCTTCCATTCCATCCGATTGCCTCGTCAGTTTGGTTGAATAAAGTTTTTGATAGTAATGCAGAAATCTGTCAGTATCTTTTGGCAAAGTTAATATTTCACCTTGTTTTGATCTGATTTTATATATCATTTTTTCCTCATCTGATTTTCTAAGCTGCCGTGACAATAATTTTTGTGGTTTGTCACCAAATTCAAAATGTACTTGTTTAGTCTGTTGAAAAAGTTTTATAACATGATTTGAGTATTTTATTTAGCTTATATTTTAATATTGCAATTTCATTATGTATCACCTTAGATGGAGATATTGCATTTTCAATATCTAATTGCTTTATTTCATTTTCTAAAGTTTGTTGCATCTTTCAGGTTTCCTTATTAAGGTATGCTTGCGCAGATATTATAGCACCACATAAAGGCTTTAAATGTGTCCCAAAGAAGTGACGCTGAAATTCCGGGTTTGTCATTGGTCTCAAAAAACAATTTAATCTGTTTTAACAGACAATCATAACAAGCCTTTTCCTTTAAAATTTGAGGGTTGAGTCTCCATTGAGATTGTTTATTAGTTATACCGTTTAATTTTATCTTAAATGTTAATGGTTGGTGATCCAAAATAATAATAGTATGATATTTTGAGTCATACGTAAATAGAATAAATTTTGAGTCTATTAAAAAATAATTTATCCTTGAATAGGTTCCGAATACAGGTGAGTAAAATGATTATTCCCGACCAGAAGGGTTATCAATTCTCCATTATTAAGGGTTATCAATCCCTTAATAATCTTATGTTTCAATAAGATCCTCTCTCATCCTTCCAAACTCCAGAGTATACAAGCCCAGCCACTCCATTCTCTCAGCATCCCGGGAATTAACCTTGTAAACCTACGCTACACTCCCTCAATAGCAAGAATGTCCTTCCTCAAATTAGGGGACTAAAATTGCACACAATACTCCAGGTGTGGTCTCACTTGGGACATTTACAACTGCAGAAGGACCTTTTTGCTCCTATACTCGACTCCTTTTGTTATAAAGGCCAACATGCCATTCGCTTTCTTCACTGCCTGCTGTACCTGCACGCTTACTTTCATATACTGATGAACAAGGATCCCCAGATCCCATTATACTTCGCCTTTTCCCAATTTGATGCCATTTAGATAGTAATCTGCCTTCCTGTTTTTGATACCAAAGTGGATAACCTCACATTTATCCACATTAAACTTCATCTGCCATGCATCTGCCCACTCCCCAACCTGTCCAATTCATCCTGCGTTCTCATAGCATCCTCCTCACAGTTCACACTGCCACCCAGTTTTGTGTCATCTGCAAATTTGCTAATGTTACTTTGAATCCCTTCATCCAAATCATTGATGTATATTGTAAATAGCTGCGGTCCCAGCACCGAGCCTTGCGGTACCCCACTTGTCACTGCCTGCCATTCTGAAAGGGACCCGTTAATCCCTACTCTTTGTTTCCTGTTTGCCAACCAATTTTCTATCCATGTCAGCACTTCATTTTCATTTGGTGCCTTCATCAAAAAGCTCAATGTCTGTTCTAAAACTTACTAATGAAGCAGTAATTTTATAGCTGATAATGTGTGATTAGTTTGCGTCACTGACTCTTTGAATCTGTTCAAGAACCTTGAACTTCAGGGCAAGGCTAAGAAAATGTATGAATAATTTAGTAGACCTGTTCCCATCCCTGTACTTTGGCATAAGCATAATATATATATTATTTTTTTGGTGAGATTACTTTAATCTTTTAGCTTCAACAGAAGGTGTCAATATAATTATAAAATAGTACATCAATCGTAAGTCCCATCAGATTTAACAGTTACATATGTTCAGTATGGATACTAATTGAATATTAATATTTAAGTTTCTGAAACGTGGAAACTTAAGATGTGATCCATCAAGGAACAAAAACAAAACATGGCTGCTGTTCTTGAATTTGTGGACAAATTGGGGCATCTTCAGTTGGTTGACTTCAGGCCCTGCATGTTGGTGGTTCTGTGGTTGTTAAGGAAACACTTGTTTTAGTGTGTTGTTTCCTATAGTGCAAATGAAGCGGAAACAGCTGTTGTTGTTTAAGCTTTTAGTATGTTCAGATCTGCTTGCAAAGGAAACTCAAATAATATAGTTAAAAATCATTTGATTTTCAAATCTCACAGACAGAAACCTTGTGTATTTCATTAGATTAAGTGTGAACTGAGAAGAATATCCAACCAGTACAAGTTTACATAGCTTTCATATATGTTTCCCTTGTCCTTTTTATTAATTAGCTCCTTGTTTGAATGTTGTGGTGTTTTTGATTCCATTTCTAATTTCTGGACAATTTGGTAATTTGTCTAGGTGATTGTTAAAGTATCCTCTAGATTTGTCTGGCTAAACAAATTGCTGTAGATGAGTCTGAAATTAGTGTGACACAAACCTTCACATAATTTAACTCGCACCATTACAATATATTAAACATGAATATATGATCAGGAATGGAAAATTTAAATTGTTTAAATGGAAAATATTGGCATTACACAATGATCCTGTCATAATAAAATGTTAACTAAATTCAATCTTCATTATAGTTGTGCAGGACATTGATGATGCTGCACTTAGTATTGTGTTCAGCTTTGGTCACCCTTTTTGAAGAACGTTGTGAAGCTCGAAAGGGTGCATTGATGATTTCCAAGAATATTGCCCAACATGAGGCTATAGGGAGCTATAACCTGGGCTATAGGGAAAGGTTGGGAAAGCTCAGACTTTATTTCTTGGCTCACAGGAAGCTGAGGGGTAATCTTATAGACATGTATAAGATCATGAGGGGGATAGGGTGAATCCAGAGTAGGGGAGTCAAAAACCTGAGGACTTGGGTTTAAGGTGAGAGGGGAAAGATTGAAAAGGAACATTTTAAAAGGCTGGTGGGTAAATGGAATGAGCAGCCAGATGAGGTAGTTGAGGTAAGTACTATAAAAACATTTAAAATGTATTTGGACAGACACATGGATAAAAAGGGTTAGAGGGATATGGACAAAACACAGGCAAGTGGGACGAGAGGCATCTTGGTGGGCCAAAGAGCTTGATTCAGTACTGTGTGACTGATTTGCACGCTGCACTAGTGTGTTTTAAAAAGGTATAATAAGACTAAGTTTTAACAAATTGTGAAATTAATATTAGCTTATCTCTGCTTCTGTGTGCAACATTGATGATCACTTGAATATGACTGTAGACTTGGCAGACAAAGTCAGCAGTACAAAGAGCACAACAATATTCGGAACCCCTGAACAAATTTTACTTTAGAGCAGGGGTAGGCAACCTTGTTCTGCATAGGGGCCGGGACGCATGTCTGTGAGCAGATGGCACGCCACATCTATCACGTGTACACATGGATCCCGCCCCGGATGGCAGGCATCAAATCGGGTGTTCACAGAAGGTAGACAAAAATGCTGGAGAAATTCAGCGGGTGAAGCAGCCTCATGCAATCCTTACATGTCTCACCCGCTGAGTTACTCCAGCGTTTTTGTCTACCTTCAACTTTTCCAGCATCTGCAGTTCTTTCTTAAACGTGTTCACAGAATGGCTTTGCGCAGGATGCCTTGGGGAGGCGCTTGGGGGGACGCTCGGCAGGCCGGATGATTACAGGAAAAAAATCTGCCTGCGGGCTATATTCGGCCTGGGAGCCGTTGGTTGCCGACCCCTGCTTTAGAGGTTCAGAGTGGTGGCTTAACTGCCAAGTTTGTGCATTTCATGGAACATATTTCACTGTAACTTTCAGTTGTAAAGACCTTGATATTAAAAATGAATCCAGATTCAGTATTCATCACTGCTTTTAGCCACATTCAAACTTGACCTTAAATTTTAAGTATGTACGTAATCTGGTCAGTATTGAGGGGGTGCCGCCTGGGCAGAGGTACTGTGCTCTAAGACATTGTGCATTGACCACTTTTTTAATAATCAAATTGTGTGCTGTATTCTACAATTTGACCTTCCCACTTTTACTGCATGCCCATACTAACTGGCCTCTGTGCTTCCTAATCCTCTTCTGAGTAGACTAATTGCAAAGCAGCGGAAATAAAAAAAATAATTCACTATACATTAAGAAATAAATGGATGTACACCACAGGAATGCCAAAAATAATTATCTCTTAACTATTTTAGTACAAAATTGATGTTGCTTTTTGGTTATTTTTTGGCATTTGCACGGGGTGTCAGTACCACTCCCATAGCTTGCATTGTATAGTCTTGGTCTCCACGCTTTAAGGCACGATTACAAGTCATCAGTTTGAAACATTAACTCTGTTTCTGTTCCACAGATGCTGCTTGATTTGTTAAGATTTTCCAGCATTTTATATTTCTTCCCCAACACCTGCAATATTATGCTTTGTGTTCCCAAGCTACCCCTGTTCTCTCTCACTTTGGAGGTTCCATGTTTAGACACTAACACATTTACTAGCAATGTTACAAAATTTTGAGATTTAAAAAATCAAGTCTGTAATTTATCTCATCCGATAAAGCATAAAAGAAGTTTAATTTGACACCTAATTCACATTCATATCTTCAGTATTAAAAAGGTTACGGCCATTTTCATACTCGGAAATTAGCATCTTGTTCCCTATTGTTTTTCCACTGACTTAACACAAAAGCTGTGATCGAGGACAGTCAAAAGCCCATAACTTTCTTAAAAATTAAGAGAACTGAATGAAATTTTCAGTTATTATAGATTGAAGCATTCTGAAACAAATGTAAAACATCTTACTTGGATGACCTGAAATTAAAGCATATTATTAGTTAATTACCTAATTGTAGCTAATTACAAAATTGACCGTTGTGACGGAAATAGTAATAAACACCCAGACTGCCTTAAATTCAAAAATGTGATATTCTCAAGATCAGAACTTTAATATTATTGTAAAATATGCTGTAAGTCCTTAACAGATAGGTAAATAAATTACAATTTCTAGCAATAGACCAAGTCTTTTTGGAGAAGATCAGTTGCTAGCTGGTACATTGGCATATCATAATCAGTAGCATCATCATACTCCTCAGATTGTAACCAATAAGCAACTCTGTACACCATGTTTTTCCTCAACTTTTCCATGTTGACATTGTAAACTACAAGATTTTGTTCTTCAAACCACACATGACATGCCTTTCTGCCCACTACTTTCCCATTAACAATGTCCTGTAGATTCAATTTCTTAAGAAAATGATTTTTTTTAATAGCCTAAGTATCCAAATAACAAATTAATCCCATTCACACAAGAATTCACAATAGAACATGATTTTTAAATCTCACTGTCATGGATTTATATCCCAGATGGAAGGAATTTAATGTTTAATTCCCATAAATTAATCCAGAAACATCCTCTCAAAATATTATCAAAATGATAGTTTTTTTGCACAAAACATATGACTCAAACTGTTGTGAATATTTAGTTTAAAAATAATGATCATGGAGAGGGAATAACACAAAATATAGACAAGTTGGGCGGTTTATGACATTGTCCAAAACAAATGGGCATTTTAATCATCTTGCTTCTGGAACGCAATCGATTGGAACGTTGTATTTGCGGTGAATTTGAACCTCATATTGGCAGGAAAAACACTGCCAGTTCAAATGGGGCCCAAATCACATTTTCGCAATGTAAAATTAGAGTAAAGCCATCCCAAGAAACAAGATTATATGTAAAATATATGACTTACACTTTGTTTCGTCCCGTTCTTGCGATCCGTCACGTTGTAGGTGTTGAGGGCGTTCGAAGTCGCATTTTATTTTAATCCAAATATTAAATTGCCAGCGACTTTTCTAAATTTTTTTTTAAAATTTACAATATTGAGCGAACGGGAGTCGGATCGATTTTTCTTCAGCAGCTAGCAGCCCAAGGAAGTCCACCTCCGATAAGCGGTAAAAAACGGCATTTTAATCCCTCCCCTCCCCCTTTCAAAGGTACCAAAGTCGCGCACGCGGCCAGTGGCAGAACTGCAGCGCCGCTGAAGGTAAGTATTGTAACATCGCTACATTTATAAAGAAGAAATGAAAGCAAGACAAGCTGTCAGTTTCCCAGAAATGAAGAAGGGAAAAAATGTTTGACCAATTTATTGGATTTCTTTAAAATGTTTGACCAATTTATTGGATTTCTTTAAAAGAAATAGGATAGGCTGGTTTAGAGGGTTTTAAAACTAGTTTTTTTTTTTTTGCTTTCATGAGCTTTTTTTAAACCGCTCTGATAATCACCATTAGGCAGATTTGGTCGTGGTGTTAGATAAAACAACACTTCAGGCACATTAAGTGGCCTAGGGATAATTTGTACGTGGAAAAAACAGATATATTCAGGTTCCATTAGGCTAATGTAAATAACAAATACAATGTATAAGTAGTGCTTTATTTTATTTTTATGTGACAAAAGCAGAAAAATCCCTTTCGGCCACTTAGGAAGATCTTTTTTTGTTCACTAATAAACATCATGCAAAATCTGTGGCAAAATTGTTTTCATTTTCAAAATGTTAAATTAAGCTCCTGGAGACTTACACATTATGGAGTGGTTGTGTTCCCAGTAAACGTTGTATTGTAACTTTTCACTACACAAACCCTTTTTCCTATAGAATCCCATATTGTAAGTGGAGAAGCATTCCTAAAGGATGATTTTCTCTCAAAGAAAATCATCCTTATTTGGTCCACCGAGTCTGCGCTGATCACCTGCTCACCCCAGCTCTGTCATCCACTTACGCATTCATGCCCTACACATTGGGTAATTTACATAGGCCAATTAACCTACAAACCCGCATGTCTATGGGATGTGAGAGAAAACCAGAGTACCCAGAGAAAACCGAAGCAGCCACTGAGAAAATGCAAACTCCACAACAGACAGCACCTGAGGTCAGGATCAAACCCAGTTCATAGCAATATTCTCAACGCCAACACCCACAATATCTGTTGTACCTTTTTGCTCCAGGTGTTTGTAAATCTTGTACAAATTACAGCTGTTACAAGAAACTAGGATTTTTGAAATTATGAACATTATCTGATTCAAAACAGTTTATCTCGTTAAAAGTTGGGTTAATGGGCATATCAAGCAAGCTGTTGGATATTTAAAGAATCTTGGGTTTGTCCTTCTGCAGACGGGCATTTCCTTATGTTTTTTTCCTCTTGACTACAACCAAAATCTTTACTATATGAATATAAGATGGATGTTTGTATCTTACAGTGCTTGTGTTAATTGATCAAGTTGTGTTCTGTGTAACCAAGCCTCTTGCATGACTGATTAAAAAAAAAATCTTGCTGTTTAGTTAAATCCCGGACAAGCTACCTGATACAGTAGTGGGTTATGGGAAGAAGGCAGAAAAATGGGATTAGGTGGCAGAGATCAGCCATGATTGAATGGCGGAGTAGACTTGATGTACTGAAAGGCCTTATTCAACTCCTGTCACTTGTGAATTTGTGGAATGTGCGATAGGTGCTTAAAATAGGAGGCTTAGGATAGAGGCCTTCATGTGGGCAAAAGAGATTAGTGTAGATGGGAATCATGATTGGAATGGATAAATTGGGCTGAAGGTGCCCTTTTTATGTGCTGTATGCATCTATAATTATATGAATAATCTGCTAAACTGTTTTGTTAAAAACAGTGAAATATTTTATTGATCGTGTGCTGACATTTGACAATCCAAAATGACTCTACTCTTGGAAAATGTAAACATGGTGAACTGATTATTTTATACTTGGTTGCATTAAGGTGTTATTAAGTGTCTGAATTTATTAGTTGACAGATGTTAGAATATTTAATTTAGTTGGCAGGTGTCCATCAAACAAGCATAGTTTCTGCTATTGTAAATATGACTCTGATTTTAACTTATTGATAACAATCACAACAAATGTAATATGTTGTCATATTTGTCATGGGAAAGGTGTATTAAAACACTACGTGCTACATACTAGATTTGTAGATTCTCAGCGTAAAAGACAATATATTTTCACCTGGTTGAGACTGGAAATTATTTTGACAGTTCAGGCGCTTTCTGGACTAATACTTTTTCCAAACCAGTAACTGCCAGCTCCAGTCAGGACCATGGGGTGGAAGATTGCAACCTTCACGTGGTCCGCCCTGTTTCGACGAATGCAATCAAGACGGCGTGCACATTCAAATAGAACAAGTTGGCCAACATACCATTCGCTTTCTTCACTGCCTGCTGTACCTGCATGCTTACTTTCATATACTGATGAACAAGGACACCCAGATCCTGTTGTACTTCCCCTTTTCCCAATTTGACGCCATTTAGATAATAATCTGCCTTCCTGTTTTTGATACCAAAGTGGATAACCACACATTTATCCACATTAAACTTCATCTGCCATGCATCTGCCCACTCCCCCAACCTGTCCAAGTCACCCTGCATTCTCATAGCATCCTCCTCACAGTTCACACTGCCACCCAGCTTTGTGTCATCAGCAAATTTGCTCTTTGAATCCCTTCATCCAAGTCATTGATGTATATTGTAAGTAGCTGAAAAAACCCGTTAATCCTTCGTTGTTTCCTGTTTGCCAACCAATTTATCCATGGGATGTTTTTTGCAAAATCTCATATGTGGGACCTTTCAAATGCTTTCTGAAAGCCCAGGTCTACATCCACTGGCTCTCTCCCTTGTCCATTTTCCTAGTTATATCCTCAAAAAAGTCACTAGCCATTCCCACAACATTCTCCAGTCAGCACCTTCCCCAGCTCCAGGTGATTTAGTCCACCTTCCTGAATGAACATGCACCAATTCAAATTTCTAGATTGTACCTGAAAATGTTTGTAAAGTCGTGTTTCAAGGATGCCTCCTTACTGTCAAAGCTCCGTCTCCTCCTGAGCTCTCTTTGCACGAAGCTAAAATCGTCCTTTATGTTTTAGAATCCTTCTGATTAAAATAATTTAAGATTGTACAATGCTTGAAACTGTCACTTGAGAAGTATAGCTGTTATAATTTCAATCCCTCCGCCCTTCTCCACAATGCACAATAGGTACATCGTTTCTGCATTTGTTCATGTGAAAAATATGCAGCAACTATCTATCAGATTACATTTTTAAACAAGATGGTGTTAGGACTTGTTCCAGCCCCTCTCAGATTATGAGGGGGTTTAATCTTTAAAATGTTCTTGTGTTTCAGCAGGTTTCTGGCCTATTAGTATTTTGAAGGGCTTGCCATTTGTTTCTGACATTATGCTGAATGTGAAAAATATGAGCAACTATCTATCAGCTGTCAGTTTTGTCATATGTATTAAGCTGGTTGATGCAGCCTCTGACTGGTTTGAAGCAAAAATGGTTATTAGAATCTGGATTAGAAGCTGTGTACACAGAATATTCTCTGGAGATCTCATTTTGAACTCCATTATTACGGTAAGATTTTTTTTCAGTTGATTACATTATTCAGCATTCTAAATTTCTACAGCAATGTAGGTTTATATTTGTGAAAGCAAACTAATTATAGTTGCACAGGTAAAATTGAATGAGAACTGCCATTGCTCAAGTTAGTGTTTGACAGCGCCTGCCATCTCACTTTCATGTGAGATCCGTTGTGGGTGCTTGCATGTTTATAACTGCATGTTATAGACTGTTATAACTGCATGTTACATAAAAATGTCATTTTTAAATCTCAAGAAGATTGAATTATTTTATCACTATTCCATAATGTACTTTTGGTCAAATTCAGCCAGCAAGCTATCTTATTATATTCCAAATAAGTGGTTGCAAAATACTGGGAGAGATGCTGTTTGTTACAGTACCAATCTGTGCAGCAATCAGATTTTAGATTACTGCATATGTTTCCAAAACTACCATCTATTTGATCAGTACAAAATCAGAACACAGCGTTCCTGTTAGAATACCAACTGCATAACCAATAGCTGCAATTTATGCTTTGCTACCTGTTGTACTACTGAATTTTGATTTATTTTAAAAGAATAGCTTAAGTAAATTTTTAATAACAAATATACTTTTTTATTAAGAACATCTACTATTGAATGGGTTAGCATTGTGTACACACGTGAAGTCATTTAACTTAAACAGAATCCATTTGAAGACTCGATGAAATGTACTACAGCCACCTCTTTGATTAAAATCAGAAAATTTCTCCAGCAAAGTGAAATTAATATATTATACACAAAAAATATCCTTCTTTCGCCTACAGCCTAGTTATGGCTTGAACTCACATTGTATAGAACAATAAAATAACTGAATTTTTATGCATGAGTGGAATAGATCTCAGCATTCACTGTTACAAATGCAATTGCCATGCAAGTCTGGATGCATGGTTTAAATTTTAAACATGTTGTCTTGTCGTCATTTTACCATCCTTTAGTTACATTTATAACACAGGCAATAATTGATATCCTCTATAATTTGTTTTTATTTTCTAAATTCACAATTTCTTTACATTGATATTTACATCCCTTTGCTTATTGTTTCCCTTGCCTTCAAAACTACCAGCAATTTGTCCTTTCCACTACCACCGGAGCCGCACCCAACCCTCAACCCTCATCGCAAAAGTACACACTATTGAAAGTACTGAACTATTATGTTCCGTTCCATTCAGATTCCGCTTCCTGCCACTCTTTAGGTGGTTGACTATGGTACCATGTACAAAAATAAGGGTGTTAACACAGTTACTATAACCCAATGGACCAAACTAATGATATCCTTGTCTGAATTTAATTCTGTGATCCAGTACTCTCAGTGGATCACAGAGGAATCATCGATATCAATAATTTGGATGAAGAACATACGTGGCAAAATTAGCAAGTTTGCTGATGATACAAAAGTGGGTGGTTGTGAAACATTGCAGCAGGATCTTGATCTTGGCAAGGTGGGCTGAGAAATGGTTGATGGAATTTAATACAGAGAAAAGTGAGGTGTTGCATTTTGGGAAGTCTAACATGGGCAGGCCAACACCGTGAATGTGGGACTCTGGTGAGTGTTGCAGAGCAGAGGAATCTGGGGAGTGCAGGTTCCTTGAAGGTGGTGTCGCGGATAGATGAGGTGGCCAAAAGGACTTTGGGCATATTGGCCTTCATCAGTCTGTATAGAATATTGAGTATAGATGTTGGGAGGTCATATTGCAGTTGTATAAGACGTTGGTGAAGCTGCATTTGGAGCATTGTGTTCAGTTCTGGGCATCATCTTAGAGGAATGATGTTGTCAAGCTGGAAAGGGTACAGAAGATTTACGAGGATGTTGCCAGGACTAGAGGGTCTGAGCTATAGGGAGAGGTTGAGTAGGCTGGGACTCTATTCCATGGAGTGCAGGAGACAAGACAAGACAAGAGAGTTTATTGTCATGTGTCCCAGATAGGACAATGAAATTCTTGCTTGCTGCAGCAAGACAGAATATTTTAGGCATAAATCAGATCAGTGTGACCATATACCATAAAATATATATACACTTTAATATTCAGATAAAGTGCAACAGGCTGTTATAGTTCATAGTTTGTTTGAAGTTGTGTTTAATAGTCTGATAGCTGTGTGGAAGAATCTGTTCCTGAACCTGGATGTTGCAGATTTAAGGCTCCTGTACCTTCTACCTGATGGCAGCAAAGAGATGAGTGTGTGGCCAGGATGGTGTGGGTCCTTGATGATGCTGGCAGCCTTTTTGAGGCAGCGCCTCGATGGTAGGGAGGTCAGAGCCAATGATGGACTGGGCATTGTTTACAACTTTTTGCAGCCTTTTCCGCTCCTGGACGCTCTGGTTGCCGTACCAAGCCACGATGCAACCGGTCAGCATGCTCTCTACTGTGCACCTGTAGAAGTTCGAGAGAGTCCTCCTTGACATACCGACTCTCCATAATCTTCTCAGGAAGTAGAAGCGCTGATGTGCTTTCTTTATGATTGCATCAGTGTACTGGGACCAGGAGAGATCTTCGGAAATATGCACGCCCAGGAATTTGAAGTTCATTAACCTTTCCACCGTTGACCCGTTGATATAAACGGGATTGTGGGTCCCCATCCTACTCCTTCCGAAGTCCACATGAATCAGTTCCTTGGTTTTGCTGGTGTTGAGAGCCAGGTTATTGTGCTGGCACCATTTGGTCAATCGGTCGATCTCACTTCTATACTCTGACTTGTCCCCATCAGTGATACGTCCCACAACAGTGGTGTCATCGGCGAACCTGATGTTGGAGTTCGCACTTTGTCCGGCTACGCGGTCATGAGTATAGAATGAGTACAGCAGGGGGCTGAGCACGCAGCGTTGAGGTGCTCCTGTGCTAATTGTTATCGAGGATGACACATTTCCACCAATACGCACAGACTGTGGTCTGTGAATGGGTGATCTTATAGAGGTGTATAAAATCATGAGAGGAATAGATCGGGTAGATGCACAGTCTCTTGCCAAGAGTAGGTGAATTGAGGACCAGAGAACATGGGATTAAGGTGAAGGGGAAAAGATTTATTAGGAATCTGAGAGGTGACTTTTTTCACACAAAGGGTGATGAGTGTATGGAACAAGCTGCCAGTTGAGGAAGGGACTGTTCCAACAGTTCAACAGGTACATCGATAGGACAAGTTTGGAAGGATATGGGCCAAACGCGGGCAGGTGGGACTAGTGTAGCTGGGACGTGGTGGCCGGCGTGGGCAAGTTGGGCCAAAGGGCCCGTTTCCAAGCTGTATAACTCTTGACTCAAAGTGTAAATAAATTTACAAAGTGTAAATAAGAATTTACCCCACAAACTTCTCCCTTGATAGCCTGATCCAGTTGCTAAAATGGAGATTTTCATTACCATTTCCGCTAACTTTACCACTCACATGAAGGAAAATATTTGACTATTTAAATCATTTGATATTTTCTGCTTTGAATTGGACCTGTCTGCATTCGTATCGTATGTGATGTATATAATTATTTCTTCTTGTTTACTATTAACAGCAGTGTAGCTAATGTTGTTCCTTTATTTAAGGAATGTAAAGAGAATTATAGGCTGGTGAGGTCACGTCAATGATAGGGAAGCTATTGGAGCGGATTGTTTGGGATAGGATTTACTCCCATTTGGAAAATAATGGTTGATTAGGAATAATCAGGATGGCTTTGTACGTGGCAGGCATTGTCTTAATAACTTGATCGATTTTTTATGAGCAAGTGATCGGTGAGGGGAGGGTAATGGTTGTCTACATGGATTTTAGGACAACGTTTTTATCAAATCCCTCATGGTAGACTGATCCAGAAGACTAAAATGCACAGGATTAACAGTGACCGGGTCGTATCGATTCAGAACTGGCTAAAGACGGATGGTTGTGGTGGAAGGATAATGTTCAGGTTGGTGGTCTGTGACCAGTGAAGTTCTGCAGGCATCCGAACTGGGAACTCTGTTTTTGATATATAGAAATGACTTGGACGTAAACATTGACGGGTTAATTAGTAGGTTTGCGGATGACAGATCGCTGGGGTTACAGACTGTAAGGAATGCTGTCAAAGTATACAGCAGGATATAGATCAGCTACAGAAATGGCTGAGGGAGTTTAATCTGAGTGATTGCACTGATGGTCATATGTTTAGGAGAAATATGCAATTAATGGCATGGTCAACAGCATTGATGTAAAGAAGGATCTTGGGGCCCTAGTCAAAAACTTCCTGAAAATGCCAACACCTGTAGATAAGGTACAAATAAGCTTATGATATGCTTGCTTTCATAGGTTGGGCTATTGAGCTTAAGAATCAGGGTGCAACATTGTGGACATGGTTTATGGCGCATTAGGGGTATGGTATGCAATTAGTCAGCCCATTGCAGGAAGAAAGATTGTGGCTGTGCAGAGAAGTTTACTGGAATGATGCCTAGATTAAGGGGTATTAGCTACCACTATGCGGTTGGGCAGGTGTGGATTATTTTCTCTGGAATGCGTGAGGTCGTGGGGGGTATATAAAATTGTAGAGCCGAATAGTGACAGTGGGTGGTCAGAAGCCTTTTTCCAGGATGGAAAAATGAAATACCAGAGGGCATAGCTTTAAGGTGAGAGGAACAGGAGATGTGCGGGGCAATATTTTCCACACAGGGTGGTGAGTGCCTGGAATGTGCTGTCAGGTGTGGTGGTTGAGCCAGAAAGGATAGTCGAATTTCAGTCGTGGATTGGCATATGACTAGAAAGGAAATTGAGACATGAATTGTGTGCAAGCCGATAATAGTTGGTCTAACCTTAATGCATCATATTCGGCACAGACATTGTGGGTCGTAGGCCCTGTTCCTGTGCTGTATTTTTCTATTTTCAGTTTGGACCCATACGACAAAACTTTATTTATTTGCCAGCGGGGGGGGGGGGGGGGGTGAGTCAGTCTCACTCTATCCAATGACTGAAGGGGGAGGAGTTGTACTGTTTGATAGCTTGATTGATTTTTGATTATTAGTCATTATAAATAAAGAAAATTAGTATGACAATCAGTTAGTGAGTGTTAACCTGTTTTCCAGAAACTTGGCCCAAAACTTCATGAAGAATTAGCATAATTTTCATATGAAGACGATTGTTTAAGAAGAAGGCGTACAATATTTGCTTGCCAAAATAGTATTAAGCTCTCTGAATGTATCTAATTTTTAAAACAAAGTTATGATTGTAAGTTAATTGTTGTACCTTAGATACATTTTTCTACTATTCATATGCTGTAAGAAAATACGCATTTAGTCGTAATAGAATTATTCCCACCAATTCTGAATTAATCTTTCATCCAAAGATTGTAAAGGTAAAAAATTATCTCTCCATAGAAACTCAATTTGGTAGAACAAAATCTTTTATATTCACAGAATTAAGATTCCATATCGATCACCACGCATTGCTAAATACTTTTTTTTTAATTTATAAGAACTGCAGCTATTGGACGATTTTACAAGCTTGCTTGGAGATTGTGATCCCCAAGACCATTCAGGAAAAGAGTTTGAAAGTAATTTTGGTTGTTGGAATCCTGAAGTAAAAATAAAAAATGGTGGAGATAATCATACAAAATAATATGCTTGTCAGCTTCTATGGAGATCAAAACAAAAGAACAGTTTCAGGATGATGACATTTTAAGTTGAGCAAGCATAGGTGCTGTTTGGTCCTGTGAATTAAAATAAGCAGCACCATAATGAAAAAGCAAGGCAAAATGAACTGGCTTGCCCTCACCACTGCAAGCAGCAACCTGCACATTTCTGGCACTGTTCCAAAAGTTCAGCTGCCAAGTTTGTAAATGTGCATTTGTACAAAAGAGTGGTTGGATGTTTGGAGCAACAATATCCAGGAGAACAGACCCTCTTGGTGTAGCATGTCAGCTGAAAGATCACTTGATGATTTTCTTGTCAGGAGTGTTCACCCAGCCATGTCAAGATTCAAGAGAGTTTATTGTCATGTGTCCCAGATAGGACAATGAAATTCTTGCTTTGCTTCAGCACAACGGAACATGGTAGGCATGACTACAGAACAGATCAGTGTGTCCATATACCATTATATAAATATATACACACATGAATAAATAAACTGATAAAGTGAAAATAAACAGATAATGGGCTATTAATGTTCAGAGTTTTGTCCAAGCCAAGTTTATTAGCCTGATGGCTGTGGGGAAGTAGCTATTCCTGAACCTGGTTGTTGCAGTCTTCAGGCTCCTGTACCTTCTACCTGAAGGTAGTGGGGAGATGAGTGTGTAGCCAGGATGGTGTGGGTCCTTGATGATACTGCCACCTTTTTGAGGCAGCGACTGCGATAGATCCCCTCGATGGAAGGGAGGTCAGAGCCGATGATGTACTGTGCAGTGTTTGCTACCTTTTGTAGTCTTTTCCTCTCCAGGGCGCTCAAGTTGCCGAACCAAGCCACGATGCAACCGGTCAGCATGCTCTCTTCTGTGCACCTGTAGAAGTTAGAGAGAGTCCTCCTTGATAAACCGATTCTCAGGAAGTAGAGGCGCTGATGAGCTTTCTTAATAATTGCATCAGTGTTCTCGGACCAGGAAAGATCTTCAGAGATGTGCACGCCCAAGAATTTGAAGCTCTTGAACCTTTATAAAAGGGTCCTATAATAAAAAGTGGCAAATGCATCTCCAGAAAAGAGATTTCTCTTTTTCAGTCTCTGAGTAAAAACACGTTAATGCATTCCTTTGAAATAAATGTGAACCAAACGATTTGCATTCCTCTTTTCCATTCATTTTTTGTCTTTATCATAATTGTAATTGCAGTCAGATTTTTTAAGAACAATAATGCCAGCAACATTACATGCACGCAAACTCATATAATTTTATTAGCTGTGGATTATACATAATTCTACATAAATTCTGCAAGACAGTGAAATAGGATTGTGCAGATTGGTTCCAGAACCTAGCTATTCTACAGAAAGTAACTGTTCTTGAACCTACTGATGTGGAACTTCACGCTTCTGTACTGTCTGTCTGACAGTAGCAGTGACAACAGGGGGCATGGCTTGGTTGATGTGGGTCCATGATAATAAATGCTACATTCTTGAGATAGCGCCTCATGTGCATGTTTTCAATGAAGGGGAACGCTGCACCTGTGATGGACTGAGCTGTGTCCACAACACACTGCAGCCTCTTGGATTCATGTGCATTAGCATTTAATGTACCAAGACATTTCACAGCTGGTCTAATGTACTTGTGTAGATATTTATTAGAGAATTCTGTGATATGCCAAATTTCATCCTCTAAGAAAGTAAAGGTCCTAGCACACCTTTGTGAATAAATATGGTGTGGGTCCAAGACAGGTTATCTATAATGTTAACACCCAGGAATTTGAAACTGCTTACTCTCTCTACCACCAACCGAACAATGAAAATACAGATAGACACAAAAAGCTGGAATAACTCAGCGGTCCGACAGCATCTCTGGAGAAAAGGAATAGGTACGTTTTTGGTCTCGACCCGAAATGTCACCTATTCCTTCTCTCCAGAGATGCCTGACCCGCTGAGTTACTCCAGCTTTTTGTGTGTATCTTCGGTTTAAATCAGCATCTGCATTTCCTTCCTATACAAAGAAAATGCAGTTTTGAGTTGATAGTGAGAAATTGCAGTCTTGAGTGCACCTGTGTTGATAGTGAGGAGAACATGTTACTAATCCGTACAAATTGAGATCTGCCGATAAGCAAGTCTGAAAGTTTGCTCAGGAAAGGGTAATAGTCATCTTTCCCTGAACAGCATTGATGAAACTTGGGATTTCAGGAGTGCCTGGTGTTTTCAAGGTCTTTTCAAGGTCATCTCTAATGCAATGGAATTATCTTTATATTCCATTGCATTAGTGAATTCATATACCCAACTGTAATGGGAAGGTTCAAGGACCACAAATCCATGCCTTGGATATAAATCCAATAATTTAGTCTTTTGGTTCAATCATTAAGCATTTATAAGTATGGCACTATGATAAGAAAGTATTAAAAACTCACCTGCTCCAGTTGAAGGAGTTTATCCTCCACTATAAACCCACTGACTCCCACGGCTATCTTTACTACTCTTCCTCCCACCCTGCTTCCTGTAAGGACTCCATCCCCTATTTCCAATTACTCCATCTACGCCGCATCTGCTCCCAGGATGAGGTGTTCCGGACCAGGGCATCGCAAATGTCCTCATTCTTCAGGGAACGGAGGTTCCCCTCCCCTACTATAGATGAGGCTCGCACCAGGGTCTCGTCCATACCCCGTAACACTGCTCTCTCTCCCCATCCCCCCCACTCGCAACAAGGGCAGAGTCCCACTGGTCCTCACCTTTCACCCCACTAGCCGGCACATACAACAAATAGTCCTCTGTCAGTTTTGCCACCTCTAACGTGACCACACCACTCGCCACATCTTCCCATCTCCCCCCCCCCCGTCTGCCTTCCGCAAAGACCGCTCCCTCCGTAACTCCCTTGTCAATTCTTCCCTTCCCTCCTGCTCCACCCCTTCCCCAGGCACTTTCCCTTGCAACCGCAAGAGATGCTACACTTGTCGCTTTACCTCCCCCCTCGACTCCATTCAAGGACCCAAGCAGTCGTTCCAGGTGCGACAGAGGTTCACCTGCACCTCATCTAACCTCATCTATTGCATCCGCTGCTCTAGATGTCAGCTGATCTATATCGGTGAGACCAAGCGTAGGCTTGACGATCATTTCGCCAAACTCCTCAGCTCGGTCCGCATTAACCAACCTGACCTCAGGGTGGCTCAGCACTTCAACTGCCCCTCCCATTCCTTATCCGACCTCTCTGTCCTGGGCCTCTTCCATGGCCAGAGTGAGCAACACCAGAAATTGGAGGAACAGCACCTCATATTCCGCTTGGAGAGTCTGCATCCTGGTGGCATGAACATCGATTTCTCACAATTCTGTTAACCCTTGCTGTCTCCTCCCCTTCCTACCTCTCCCTCAGCCCTCGGGCTCCTCCTCCTTCTTTTTCCTTTCTTCTCCCCACCTCCCCCCACCCCCTATCAGTCTGAAGAAGGGTTTTGGCCCGAAACATTGCCTATTTCCTTCACTCCATAGATGCTGCTGCACCCGCTGAGTTTCTCCAGCATTTTTGTGTACCTACCAATTGAAGTAGAGCCTAGAAAGTCAAACTTGTGATCCCTCTGAGTTCCTCCAGCACTGTATTGCTGGGAAGTCCAGGTTTTGCTAGTTGGAGCTTAAATGCTGATGTAGCCTATTGTATTGTACCATTCTAGTCGCTCCAGGCTTTGGTGTGGATGCAGAAAGAACTTGTTTCCTGGAATGAGGGATTGTAGCCTTCTGAATGGTCAGGAGCAGCTTGGATGATTCTTAAATTAGAGATGGTTGAGGAATGATTTGATGAATCCATACTAATTAATCCGTACTAAAATCATGAACAATTTGCTGTAGAGAAATTATTTTTGATGGCAAAAGAGTAGATAACCAGAGGACATGAGCATAATGGTGATTGTCAGTATGGGGGTAGTAACAGCGAACGGGCCTCCGGTACAAAAACCGGCCCTGTTGATCAGAAGGGTAAGGAAAAGAAGAGGAGGGCAGCAGTAATAGGGGACTCTATAGTTAGGGGGTCAGATAGGCGATTCTGTGGACGCAGTCAGGAGACCTGGATGGTAGTTTGCCTCCCTGGTGCCAGGGTCCGGGATGTGACTGAACGTGTCCAAGATATCTTGAAATGGGACGGAGAGGAACCAGAGGTCGTGGTACATATAGGTACCAATGACATAGGTAGAAAAAGAGAGGAGGTCCTGAAAGGAGAATTTAGGGAGTTGGGAAGAGTGTTAAGGAGAACATTACTGCCTGTGCCAAGCAACAGTGAGAATAGGAATGGAGCAAGGTGGAGGATAAATGCGTGGCTAAAGGACTGGTGCAGAGCGCAGAGATTCAAGTTTCTGGATCATTAGGACCTCTTTTGGTGAAGGTGTGACCTGTACAAAAAGGACGGGTTGCACTTGAACCCGAGGGGAACCAATATCCTGGCGGGGAGATTTGCAAAGGCTACTGGGGAGACTTTAAACTAGATCGGTTAGGGGGAGGGACTCAAATAGAGAAGGCAAGTAGTCCGTTTGTGAGGCAGGAGGCAGAGAAGAGAAGCAGTCAGACGCAACACGTGGGGAGGAAACAAGAAAGAAATAACAAACGGAGAATAAGAAGTGGAGGGTTTCTTAAATGTGTGAGCAGAGAGACAGAGGGGTGTAAAATGAGGATAGGAGCAATAGGTAGCGAGGTGAAAAGTGGCAGGAAAACAAATCCAGGACAAAAATCTAAAAGGGCCACTTTTCAACATAATTGTAAAAGGGCCAAGAGTGTTGTAAAAACAAGCCTGACGGCTTTGTGTCTCAATGCGAGGAGCATTCGTAATAAGGTGGATGAGTTGAATGTGCAGATAGCTGGGATCACGGAGACATGGCTCCAGGGTGACCAAGGCTGGGAGCTGAACATCCAGGGATATTCAATATTCAGGAAGGATAGACAGAGAGGAAAAGGAGGTTGGGTAGCGTTGCTGGTTAGAGAGGAGATTAACGCAATAGAAAGGAATGACATGAGCTTGGAGGATGTGGAATCGATATGGGTGGAGCTGCAAAACACTAAGGGACAGAAAACGCTAGTAGGTGTTGTGTACAGGCCACCTAAGAGTAGTAGTGGAGTTGGGGATGGCATCAAACAGGAAATTAGAAATGTGTGCAATCTGAGGAAAGACATTCTTGCCATAGAGGGAGTACAGAGAAGGTTCACCAGACTGATTCCTGGGATGGCACGACTTCCATATGAAGAAAGACTGGATAGACTTGGCTTGTACTCGCTGGAATTTAGAAGATTGAGGGGTGATCTTATAGAGACTTACAAAATTCTTAAGGGGTTGGACAGGCTAGATGCAGGAAGATTGTTCCCGATGTTGGGGAAGTCCAGGACAAGGGAAACACAGTTTAAAGATAAGGGGGAAGTCTTTTAGGACCGAGATGAGAAAATCGTTTTTCACACAGAGAGTGGTGAATCTGTGGAATTCTCTGCCACAGAAGGTAGTTCAGGCCAGTTCGTTGGCCATATTTAAGAGGGAGTTGGATGTGGCCCTTGTGGCTGAAGGGATCAGGGGGTATGGAAAGAAGGCAGGTACAGGATACTGAATTGGATGATCAGCCATGATCATATTGAATGGCGGTGCAGGCTCGAAGGGCCGAATGGCCTGCTCCTGCACCTAATTTCTATGTTTCTATGTTTCTATGATTAGTGATTGGGGGAAATTTAATAGTTTTTAATATTGTAGTAGTTCTCAAAGCAAGACTAGTCAAATACTTGAAGGAAGTAGCAGGAAAGTGCAACCAGATCAGTTTGCTTCAAACCTAGCAAAAACTAAATGGACAGTATGGTTTCTGCCTATGCTCCGTGATTTAACTTTAAAATGGAACATTTGTTAAGGCACCCAGATGGAAGCTAAATAAAAACTGGTACAGCTTGAGGCATGTTAAATTTTCGTAGTGATTCAAGTTACAGAAACAACTTTTTGCTGAAATTGTGATTTGTCTTGGCTGAAGATAGACACAAAAAGCTGGAGTAACTCAGCGGGACAGGCAGCAAGTTCAAGTTCAAGTGAGTTTATTGTCATGTATCCCTGATAGGACAATGAAATTCTTGCTTTGCTTCAGCACACTGAACATAGTAGGCATTTACTACAAAACAGATCAGTGTGTTCATATACCATTATATAAATGTATACACACATGAATAAATAAACTGATAAAGTGCAAATAACAGATAATGGGTTATTAGTGATCAGAGTTTTGTCCGAGCCAGGTTTAATAGTCTGATGGCTGTGGGGAAGTAGCTATTCCTGAACCTGGTCGTTGCAGTCTTCGGGCTCCTGTCCCTTCTACCTGAAGGTAGCAGGGAGATGAGTGTGTGGCCAGGATGGTGTGGGTCCTTGATGATGCTGCCAGCCTTTTTGAGGCAGCGACTGCGATAAATCCCCTCGATGGAAGGAAGGTCAGAGCCAATGATGGACTGGGCAGTGTTTACTACTTTTTGTAGTCGTTTCCTCTCCAGGGCCCTCAGGTTGCCGAACCAAGCCACAATGCAACCGGTCAGCATGCTCTCTACTGTGCTCCTCTAGAAGTTAGAGAAAGTCCTCCTTGACAAACCGGCTCTCCGTAATCTTCTCAGGAAGTAGAGGCGCTGATGTGCTTTCTTGATAATTGCATTAGTGTTCTCGGACCAGGAAAGATCTTCAGAGATGTGCACGCCCATGAATTTGAAGCTCTTGACCCTTTCAACCATCGACCCGTTGATATAAACGGGACTGTGGATCCCCATCCTACTCTTCCAAAGTCCACAATGAGTTCCTTGGTTTTGCTGGTGTTGAGGGCCAGGTTATTGTGCTGGCACCATATGGACAGTTGCTCGATCTCTCTTCTATACTCTTTCTCCCCATCAGTGAAACGTCCCACAATAGTGGTGTCGTGTCACTCTCTGTGCATCATCTCTGGAGAGAAGGAAATGGTGACATTTCATGTCGAGACCCTCTAGGTCTGAAGAAGGGTCTCAACCCGAAACATCGCCCATACGTTCTCGTCAGTTACTCCAGCTTTGTGTGTCTATCTTCAGTTTAAACCAGCATCTGCAGTTCCTTCCTACACATTTGGCTTGACTATCTTTTTTCACTCGTGGCGCAGCATGAAACAGTGTGGATAGCATCATTAAGCATACGTGGCTCTCTGCAAGAGATTTATTTGCCTATTTTAATTCATATTGGATGTGTAGCCTACAAAAGGCATGCATGTAAATACTTAAGTCAAAGCTAGTGTGGTCTCCCCTTAATTAATAGTAATTGCTCTAATATGTTTTCTGTTGGCAGCAGTCAAAATATGTTGATTCGCCTTTATGTTCTAAATCCAAAGAAGCTTTGTTCTTGTATTTTTAACCCATAATTATCATGCATGAGAGTCAGAATTTTAATAAAAGCCTAAACTTTTTAATTTTAAAGCCTTTTATTATCTTAAACAATATTTGATGAATAGGTTCGCAAGACCAAATATATGAGATTGCATTCACATGACCTGGGAAAATGGTGCAAGAAGCACTGGATGATTTGCTTTGTTAGTAGGTCAACATGAAATGCTAAAAGAAAGGAATTATTTTGTTTTGCAAGCATATTATAAAACAGTGCAGTGGGGGGGTGAGTGAAACTTTATTTTTTGCATCACATGCCGTGTTTATACTGAATACTGTTGAGTTGGAGTATTTTGAAAGCAATAAACATTAGTCATTGATATTTTCCATGCATTGTGTCAGTCAATAGGGCAGCAATATTAGCTGGTCGATAATCAAACTGGGAATAGCAGAAGCTATCCATTTTGCTCTTCTTTATAACATTATTCACGGACGATGTTAAGTGTCAATATTTTATGCTATGAATTTCTAAATTATTTGTATTTTTCTCTCTTTAGTGGTTCAACAGCTCCTTTCAGCACACTTTTATGGAGTTTGTGAGAAACAGCAGTGGCTATTGCCCAGCACAACATAGCATCTTTGCAGACAAGTAAATCTAAGCAAGAACCTGAAGACTACCATTTTGGATTGACCATCAAGTTTAAAAAAAAGAATCCAAGTGATAAGAGACTTGGCCTGTTTGGTATCACTAGTTGCATTCTAATTGTTTTGCAATGCATCTCCAAATGGGGTGACTGAACTGTTGAATGTTAGAAGCATTTGTAGTTTGAAGGAGAGGAAATAAGATAAAACGGAAAAAGGGACTGGATTTATGAACAAAGTTTAAAGAATAATATTTTGTTCTTGTGCTACAATAAGAATCCTACAATCGTATGAAGACAGCGCACATAGATTAAATTGGAGGTACTAAGATCATTTACAGACCTTGTGCTAAGATACGTCTGTGCCACCGATTTCCAATCCAATGGCTCGCATAAATCGCCCTGCACCTGTGGAAGTTTCTTACAAACACATGAGATTTCTCATTACACACAATCCAACAAATGCCACATTGGGTGCATTTGTCGAGGTGAGTCTTGAAATGCTAAATATAAATGGGACTATTTGACAATTCTGCTTCTATTGGGGTGGATTTTGGTGCCTGCCATTTTGCATTTGAGTTATCTAAGGGAGACTGTTAACATTTGTGAGGATTTTCTTGATTTGGAATCCTATACCCTAGTGGTAAAGATAATAATGATTTACAAGAAGTCGATGCACTTTGAATGATAGATGTTGCAATAATGAAATAATCTGACCCAAGTAGTCAGATTATTTAATATACATGCTTGTCTACTTCCTTTTTGTCTTCAATAATTTCTCAAACCTTAAATGCACTTAACTTCAACCCAGGCACAAACTCTAGTAATACTACCATAGTCTTGTGAGCCATGTACATTTGTATAGGAAAAAGCTGCTGATTTTTGATTTGTTTCTGTAAGTGACGTGAAGTATACGTTTTCAGGTTGGGCGCAACATTGAAACTGAGTTGATTTGAATTGGAAATAATAAAATGAATGAATAATAATACCTTATTTGACATTTTTATCTCACCTTGGCTTTTGGGGTCTTAATTGTGGAAAATAAGTAGGGGAACTCTACGTTTTCCATCTTGTCCTGCTTTTGCATAATTTTATACAATGATTTTGCCTTCCCATTGTTATTTTACTTGTCAATAACACCTTTGGGAATGATCAGAAATTTACGATCTACATAAATGTTGAAGATAATAGAGCCAGTCAGGGATTGGATATTTGGTGGCCAGTAATTTGCCATGATGCCACAATGCCTGATTTTTCTTTTAGTATGTATATTTTTAAATGTTATTTTATTGCTAATTTTGAGAATATCTGGACAGTGTCACATAGTGTGAGCTTATTCCGTTCAAATTTAACAAGTTTGAAGATTGAGGCCTAAAGAGCAGAAATTAAAATGAAATTCCAGAACTTGTCTGTGGACAGTTACTTGAAGGCATGGTCACAGTTGTTGATGGAACAACAGTCAAAATTAGAGGAGGTATTTGGAAGCTGGGAGCCATGTGGTTCAAATATTAAAAGTATGAAATGAAGGGCAAATGTGTCCAAATATCAATGACACAAAGGTTTTGAATGTGTTTACTTCATGGAAGTTAAAATATCAGTGGATAAAATAGAAGTCTTCAGAATAGTCAAATCATCATCCATCAGCAACTAATGGGCTGAGAAAAGGGGAACAGGTGAGATTATGGAAATTTGAACAAGCAGTGATGTTGAGAAGGCATATTTGAGATCAAATAGTTATTTCAGTTCTTTCCAGGTAATTACAGGTCATATAAGTTGTATAGTAATTATTCAGTTTTTTAGTTTATAACCCACAATATAAAACAATAAACTGTAGATTGCATGTCTCATTCATCTCCCAGAATGTCTTCATCAGCAATAATTCTTAAATAGTTACTCATGTTTTCTTCTCTTAGGAGCTAAAGAAGTATGGTGTAACAACTCTTGTGAGAGTATGTGATACCACGTATGATAAGAAGCCAGTGGAGAATGAGAGTATTGAAGTAATAGTAAGTAAAGGCTCTTTGCATTTTATTCATAAAAATGTTTGCATTCCACAGATGTTTAACTTGGTTTGTTCTGTGCTTACTGGAGATCAGTACTGACCAGAGAGGGTTTCCTTATGTGCCAATGATAATGTGGCAATTACAATATATTTCCTGACAGGCACCACTTTAATTTGGTAAAAGTTAAAACGGTGAGTTGTTTTGATTACACCATTTTTATTAAGTCAATGTCCAGCAGCCACAGCATCTAAAACGTTCTTGATATTTTTCAATTTTGGTGTCCTACCATGTACATTTCAAGGCTTATGTGTGAATTTGTCATGGCCTTGTTCTTCAATGTTGGAAGTGTTCATGGAAGACATTCAGTCTTATTATTGGCACAAATTACTGGTCAGGCAGCATCACTGGAGAACATAGATAGGTGACATTTTGTGTTGACAGCCTACTACAGTCTGATTGCAGGGATGGAAGAGAAGAAAGATGGAAGAGGGGAAGGTTAAAATAAGATGTCACTAACTTGATTGAAAGGCTGGCTAGCAGTTAGATGTAGAATTCATTTTTAAAGGGGATGTTGTACAATGTGAACCACACTGTGCTTCATTCAGCCTCGAATTAGAGGCAGAATGAAGTTTGATGATGGAACCAAGAATGTTTCAAAAGACAGGGAAGAATACCAATGACTTTGGAAACCTGAGTGCTCGAAGAATAGCCAAATGGATACTTGTGATCCCCTGTATTTAATTGAATTGCATTCTGTTACATTATCAATTGAACCTGATGGGGTTGGGCAAAGAGCATTGAAGGTACAAAATGTAATTTTTTGAAAATGAGGATACCAATAAGAGCTGGAACGGCTACAGAGAAGATTTATGAGGATGTTGCTAGGACTAGAGAGTCTGAGCTATAGGAAGATGTTGAGTAGGCTGTGACTCTATTCCATGGAGCGCAGGTGATGAAGGGTGATCTTGTAGAGATATATACAATCATGAGAGGAATAGATCAGGTAGAATTACCCCTGAATAGGTGAAATCAAGGACCCGAGGACATAGGTTTAAGGTGAAGGGGAAAAGGTTTAATGGAAATCTGAGGGGTAATTTTTCCACACAAATGGTGGTGGATGTATGGAACAAGCTATCAGAGGAGGTAGTTGTGGTAGGGACTATCGCAATATTTAATAAATGGTTAGACAGGTACATGAATAGGACAGGTTTGGAGGGATATGGGCCAAACGTGAATGTAGCTGGGACATTTTGGTCAGTGTGGGTAAGTTGGGCTGAAGGGGCTTTTTTCACGTTATAATATAATAATGGGTGTGGCGGCTAACGGCAGTGGCTCGACTACAGTCTCCGTCTTTTTTTTATTTTTGTCTATTTAGTTTTGTTAAATGTATGTCTTGAGCCTAGATTTTATTATTATTTTTAGCTGTGTATATGTGGAGGGGGGGATGTGGGGGCAACCGTTAATCTCTTCCCTGTATGGGGACCCGAATTTTTCCCTGTTGGGTCTCCGGTGTCGTTGGGCCTAACATCGTGGAGCCGGCGGTGGACTCCGGCCAGGACCAACCTGAGGGCTCCAGTCGCGGAGCCTGCGGACCTGACATCGCGGAGCTGGCCGTCTTCACAGCGGGAAGAGCTGTGGTGGCGCTCGGCTGCAACCCGACTCTGGAGCTTTGGAGGCTTCGGCTGCAGACCCGGTGGAAAGGAACATCGGGAGCTCCGGGTCCCTGGTGGGAGACGGCTTTTTGGAGCTCCCACAACGGCAACTTCTCCTGCTGGAATCGCGGGGTTTAAAGGACATGGAGTGGGGCCTAACATTGCCCAGCGCGGCTTAATGGCCACAGATACTTACCATCGTCTGCCGGGGGCTTTAACATCGGAGCCCCAGTTTGCCTAGACGCTGCAGTTGGACTGCTGGACCGCGGGTTGGACTGCTAGAATCGCGGGGTTTAAAGGACACGGAGCCAGGGCCTAACATCGCCGCGCGTGGCTTAATGGCCACAGGACTTACCATCGTCCACCGGGGGTTTTAACATCAGAGCCCCAGTTTGCCTAGACGCTGCAGTTGGACTGCTGGACCGCGGGTTGGACTGCTAGAATCGCGGGGTTTAAAGGACACGGAGCCAGGGCCTAACATCGCCGCGCGTGGCTTAATGGCCACAGGACTTACCATCGTCCACTGGGGGTTTTAACATCAGAGCCCCAGTTCGCCTAGACGCTGCAGTTGGACTGCTGGACCGCGGGTGAAGCACAAAGGGAACAGATAAGACTTTGCCTTCCATCACAGTGAGGAGGTGTTCGAGACTCACTGTGATGGATGTTTATGTAAACTGTGTTAAGTGTGGGTCTTGGGTTTTTTTGTAATATAAAAAAACTGTAGAAAGTGCAATTTCGTTCAAACCAAGTTGTTTGAATGACAATAAAAGGCATTCTATTATATTCTATTCTATATGACTCTGACTCTATGAAGTAAATGGTCAAAGAAGTAATTGCAAATTGTGCAAAGCAGAAAATTGATCACAATTGAAAGGCATCCAGATGTAAACAGTAGAATTCTACTGTTCACATCTGTATGAATTTGACCAAATGGGAAAGAAAACACTTTCTTCCTACCAAATATAAGTAGGTGTAAATTTAAAAATAGAATTCCAAGAAAAAAGTTGTTGTGAATTTTGCATCAGTTATGTAGGCAGAACTCTGTAGATTGCGTGAAACTGCTGTCAGTGTTTCTTTACAGGCTGTGTGGTTTTGCAATCTTAAATAATCAAAGGAGATATATGATCTGTTGAGAATTTTGGGTATTTCTGAAGTGTTCTTGTTGTATAATACTTGTGCTCTGTTACTGTAGATTGGTTATTGATTGTGCTCCAGATAAATATCTTAATATAATGGATTTTTAAGTATCTGTTTGTCTAATTCAGTGTACAGTGGCTTGCAAAAGTTTTCATACCCCTTGAACTTTTCCACATTTTGTCACGTTACAACCACAAGCGTAAATGTATTTTATTGGGATTTTATGTGATAGACAAACACAAAGTGGTGCATAATTGTGAAGTGGAAGGAAAATGACACATGGTTTTCAAATTCTTTTACAAACAAAAAACTGAAAAGGGTGGCGTGCAAAGGTACTCAGCCCCCTTTACTCTGATACCCCTAAATAAAATCCAGTGCAACCAATTGCCTTCAGAAGTCACCTAATTAGTAAATAGAGTCCACTTGTGTGTAATCTAATATCAATATGAATACAGCTGTTCTGTGAAGGCCTCAGAGGTTTGTTAGAGAACAAACAGCATCATGAAGCCCAAGGAACACACCAGACAGGTCAGGGATAAAGTTATGGAGAAGTTTAAAGCAGGGTTAGGTTATAAAAAAATATCCCAAGCTTTGAACATCTCACGGAGCACTGTTCAATCCATCATCCGAAAATGGAAAGAGTATGGCACAACTGCAAACCTACCAAGACATGGCCGTCCACCTAAACTGACAGGCCGGGCAAGGAGAGCATTGATCAGAGAAGCAGCCAAGGGGCCAATGGTACCTCTGGAGGAGCAGCAGAGATCCACAGCTCAGGTGGAAGAATCTGTCCACAGGACAACTATTAGTCGTGCACTCCACAAATTGGGCCTTTATGGAAGAGTGGCAAAAAGAAAGCCAACTGTTGAAACAAAGCCATAAGAAGTCCCATTTGCAGTTTACCACAAGCCATGTGGGGGACACAGCAAACATGTGGAGGAAGGCGCTCTGGTCTGATGAGACCAAAATTGAAGTTTTTGGCCTAAATGCAAAACACTATGTGTGGCGGACACTGCACATCACCCTGAACACACCATCCCCACTGTGAAACATGGTGGTGGCAGCATCATGCTGTGGGGATGCTTTTCTTCATCAAGGACAGGGAAGCTGGTCAGAGTTGATGGGAAGATGGATGGAGCCAAATACAGGGCAATCTTGTAAGAAACCCTGTTAGAGTCTGCAAAAGACTTGAGACTGGGGCGGAGGTTCACCTTCTTGCAGGACAACGACCCTAAACATACAGCCAGAGCTACAATGGAATGGTTTAGATCAAAGCATATTCATGTGTTAGAATGGCCCAGTCAGAGTCCAGACCTAAATCCAATTGAGAATCTCTGGCAAAACTTGAAAATTGTTGTTCTCAGACGCTCTCCATCCAATCTGACTGAGCTTGAGCTATTTTGCAAAGAAGAATGGGCAAAAATATCAGTCTCTAGATGTGCAAAGCTGGTAGAGACATACCCCCAAAAGACTTGCTGCTGTAATTGCAGCGAAAGGTGGCTCTACAAAGTATTGACTGAGGGGGGCTGATACTTTTGCATGCCACACTTTTCAGTTTTTTATTTGTAATAAAATTTGGAAACCATGTATAATTTTCCTTCCACTTCACAATTATGCACCACTTTGTGTTGGTCTATCACATAAAATCCCAATAAAATACATTTACGTTTGTGGTTGTAACATGACAAAATGTGGAAAAGTTCAAGGGGTATGAAAACCTTTGCAAGCCACTGTATGTACTTCTATCTTATTCCTGTATTGCCTTTTGAAATTTGGATTGTAAGAAATATTTAAAATTTTACTTTCCCATTATGCCCAGCCGGCTATTACTCAGTTACAATTTATAAAGCTGCTCAGCCAGCTTGTTGGCCATCCAGTTGCTGTACAGCATGGATCTTGTTGAACTGAAACCTAACTCTCTTTGAACAAAGTAGCAAGAAATATCTCTACGCTAACAATTTTTTGCAAAACTCAGAATTAGTTTATTTTGTTGAGGTTCCCATTCTACCTGAGTGTAACATCTCTGTGATGCAGTGAGATTTTTGCATTAATAGATTAGCTGGCTAATATTTGTCATTTTTAGAAATCCCGATGAGCAGCAAGTTCAGTTGAAGCATATGTTTTGGTAGTGCAGCTCAAATTTTAAAAAAACATTCTGTTCCCATGTGGCATTTCTTGGGAGATAAAAATAATATGCCAGCAACTCTGGAATTCATTTGGGAGACTATTTTCCTGTGGTAGATTCACAGCATTGCTTAGGAACAAAATGCAGATATTGTTTACTGTGGCTTCAATTAGAACAGATTTTAATTTGGTTTTTATTTGTGAATTTTCCATCATTCATTGCAAATAGGTCCAAAACATTAATATTCAGGAACAAGTGGGAACGGGAACTTCACAGGATGTAATGTGATGCAAATTTGATAGGGAAAACTGTTTTCCCCGTGGACTGTACTATTTTCTTCTTACTTCCATCATTAAGTGCAGTGTTTTTCAAAGAATACCTCAAGGCTAGTAATAGAATGGGTTGAAGATGGAGTTTATACTTAATGTTAATAAATCTTAGCGCACAAAATTATTATTTATCAGATGCTTGACCACCTTTTATTAGACGTCTAAGCCGACTTCATGTTATGATGTATCTTGCAAGACCCATGTATTAAAATGTTACATATTTGAGAAATATAATAGCAAAGTCCTTGTTGTTGTACCACAAAACCTTTTGTTTTATAGTACTTTTACCTTTTTAAGGATTGGCCATTTGATGATGGTGATCCACCTCCAAGCAAAATTGTGGATGATTGGCTAACTTTACTTAAAACTAAGTTTTCGGAACAACCTGGAAGCTGTGTGGCAGTCCATTGTGTTGCTGGCCTTGGGCGGTAGGTATACAAGCTTTTGCGGGCCATTGTCTAACATACCACCGTTTTACTAGGAAGTAGTTGTTATTTAAAGTAGTTGAGTAAAATTGAATAGTTGATTGAATTCAATTAACCTGATAGTGGCAGAAATAAATTGTGCTGTCTCATCAATGTATGAAAACTAACCCAGGGCAGGCTATGGGAGAAGAAAATTAAACACTTAGCAGGTTCAGAAAGGGGAGAAGCGTTGGCAGAAGCAATAAACCTGGCAGAGTATATAATGAGGAGAATTACAAAAAATAGTATGCCATTTATCGAGCTGCTAAAATAATCGGGGAGAACCAAATGTCAAATATTCCTAATTAGAAGTATGAGATTTGGTAAATGGTACATAGGATATCAAAATCATTTGGGAAAGTATCAGTTGGCAAAATGGATGATGTGCAATGAATGTGTAAATGCTTTACTCTCTAATTAACTGCCTGACAATTATTAAGAACATACAGTAAACCCTTGTTATAACGGACCATGGGGGAGGGGGGTGGGGGAGAGAGAAGTTATTGCCGATTGTCAGCTGTAACCAAGTAAGGATTTATCGTTGTTTGTAGTTGAAAGAAAGAACTGCATATGATGGTGAATACACAAGAGAACCCAAAGTTCTGGAGGAACTCAGCAGGTCAGGCAGCATCTCTGGAGAAAATGGATGGGTGACATCAGGACCCTTCTTCAAACTGATTCAGTCTCCTTTGTTACTCCAGCATTTTATGTTGTTTCATCTTAAAACTAGGCGCTGATGCTACCGGTCTGTACCAGCTACCCCATCACCCACTGCTGCATGGTCCAGTTTAAGTGGCTGTTATCGCGGCTCGCGTTGTAGCCCTTGTTTGGCAGCTTTTTCCTCAGGTCACCACCACCGGCAGGACACACTCAGTCACCATGGGGCTCCCTCTCCTCTTACCATCCATCTCTTATTTGTATCGGACATCATTTTGTCTGCTCCCCACTTCCAAGGTGGAGTGTGTTGGTAGCTCCGAGGGAAAATGGGGGAGAGGCCGAGTGGATGGAGCGACCAGAGAGGGAGGGTGGGGGGAGTGCTGAGTGCACGGAACAACGGTAGGAGGAGGAGGTTAGTGGGGATAGCTAACTGGACGGAGCAACGGGGTGAGCACGAGTGTACAAAGAGATGGCCAATAGAAAAAAGCTGCTCCTTAAGAGGGCAGGGAGCCCCACACTGAGTGCATCATGCCGGTGGCAACAGTCTGAAGAAGGAACTATCCCCAGGGGCCACAATGTGAACCGCATCAACCGTGCAGTGAGTGAGGAAGGGCTCGCTGTGAATCGGGCGGAGGGGGGGTTGTCGGAAGCCAAGGCTGGGTAGGCAGGTGCATGCTGGGAGTGGGTCGGCAGGTCCGGCTATTATAACTAATCGGTTATAAAGGGATCCATTAAAACAAATGTTTGTTGTATTTAATGTAGAGGTGCTGGTAGGAGATTTGATCTAGAAGTGTAGGTTGAAGAAATGGGGATGCATGTGGGGTATGAAGATATTTGGTATCGCCTTCAGTGAAAGAATGAGAAATTAGAATTTCTTTTCCTGGGAGGGTTGTTTAGATGGCTGGTTGTGGCTTTCATATTTTAAAGTTGTGTTTTAGACAATAATATGTTGAGAGATGGGCACTACTTGGTGCTATAATCTACTTATGCAGATTTTCAATAATGCAGGGCTCCTGTACTGGTAGCAGTTGCTCTTATCGAATGTGGAATGAAGTATGAAGATGCCATTCAATTCATCAGAGAGTAAGTACTACTTATTCCCTGAACTGGAGGTTGTTTAATGTTGTACCAATATTTAAGAATGGTAGCAAGGACAAGCCAGGGAACTATAGGCCCGCTGAGCTTGACATCAGTGGTGGGAAAGGTATTGGAGGGTATTCAGAGGGACAGACTCTACAACATTTAGACAGGAGATTAGAAATATTCAGCATCGTTTTGTGCATGGGAAATCATGAGTCTTGATTCTGAGGGGTTTTTTAAGAGGTCACCAAGAGGATTGATGAGGGCAAGGCAGTGGACATTGTCTATTTGAATTTTAGCAAAGCCTGTGACAAGGTCCCATATAGTAGGTTAATCTGAAAGAATCGATCACCTGGAATCCTAGATGAGCTGTATTTAAAATTACTTGGAAGAGTTAAATGGTAATTTTGTGGGCCCATTTTTCTGATTCAAGGCTTGTGGGCAGTGATGTTTCACACTGTCAACACTGGGTCCACTGTTTGTTATGTACATTAAAGATCTTTGAGTACAGATTCATGGCTCCCTGAAAGTGGCCATTCGGGTGGACAAGGTACACTTTTCTTCATTGAGAAGCATATTAAGTACAAATGGTCCTATAATGCAGCTGCACCACTCGTTGGTAAGACCACACTTCAAGTACTGTGTGCAGTTTTGGTTGTTGACCACAGGAAGGATGACCATTAAGTTGGAATGGGTGCAGAATAGATTTGCCAGGATGTTATTTGGACTTGCGGGCTTGAGTTCTAGAGAGCTGGACAAGCTGAGACTTCTTTGCAGTGTTGGAGGCAGTGAAGACCTTATTGAAGTATACAAAATCATGAGGTGCATGTATAAACGCGCAGTCATTTCCCCAGGGATTCTAACACTAGAGTGCATAGGCTTAAGGTGAAAGGACTCAGCCAGGTCCATCACGATAACAGGACTCACCTCTATCGAAAGCATCTAAATGAGAGACTGCCTCAAGAAGACGGAATCTATCATCAATGTTCCCCACCATCCGTGCCATGCCATCTTTTTGCTGCTAACGTTCGCTATAGAAAGAGATGTCAGATATAGAAGCCTGAGGTCCCACACCACCATTTCAGGAACAGCTGCTTGCGTACAACTCTGTTTCTTGAACTAACCCTAACCCTACCACGACAATCAAACACTACAATCCACCGCTTACTACTATGGACATAGGGGAAAAAACATGCTTTTTCACTAATGTATTCTCCAATTTGATGTAATTTGTGTTTAATTTGTCTTTGTGTGTTTAAGTCTGTGTCTGATGCTGCTGCAAGCAGGCTTTTCATTGTACCTGTACCTCATTGTACACCAGAAGAAGCTATAAAAGCAAATACAATTATGGCTTAACGATATTTGGACAGTAATATGGATACATAAGGGCTGAGAGGGATTTGGGTAAACATGTTGGCAATGAGCCTTGTCCAGAATGTGAACTTGGTCAGTATGGACAAGTTGGGCTGAAGGGACTGTTTCCTTGCTGTATAGCTCTATGAATCTGACTCTAACTACTTTTTGGACAGCAATTGATTTGATCATATCTTCAGAAGGGACCTTCACCTGGTTCCTTTTGAAAACAAAACTCTGGATAATATGCAAATTGTATTGTACTACTTGGTGTTACTGCTGGAATACTACTTGGAGATCTGGTCACCACATTTGAGGAAGAATGTATTAATATAGAGAGGATGCAGAAGAGATTTGTCAAGATGTTGCCAGGCAGCAAGGTGCATTATTTTCCACATGCAGTACTGACATGACAACGGTGAAGAAGTAGGACTGATTAGCTATGAGACTCCTCAGCTTTGATATCAGAACCCATGAAGTATCTGATATCTTGGCATTGTCAGGTATGGGCAAGAAAATCTGATTATCATCTACTTTTGTCAGTTGCTGAATCAGTGCCTCCCCAATGTTAAAGCAGTTAGAAAAAGCATGGAAACAAATGTAATCTGGTTGAGGAACCTCTATAACCATCATCAAATGTCTTGGTGACACCACCACTGACCAAGCAAATTCTGAATAATGTTAAAATATTGGCCTGATATCAGCAGATAATCAGTGAACCAACATGAAGAATGCATCTACATAAATTTGTATTTGCCAATTGATCTATTACAGATGCATCTGCCCATAACAGTTTTATTATTATGACTGGCCACCATATGGTCATTGCTGAGTCAAATTGTATCTTAACCCTCCATTGTGTTGCCTGACCCTGTCATTGTGCTAATTTAGACTCACATAAATTAATGAGACCCTGTGGAGCATCAGCAGCAGCAGAAAAGTACACCTACAAAAGCTGTAATCTCATGGCCTGATATATTAATCACTGTATCATGATGATGAAAGTAGTATGTAAATACTAATTCAATGAGGGCACTAAAAGGAGATGCATCAGGTGAAATTAAAATTAGATGTTGACATTTTTAAGCTATAAATAGGCTATCTATTTCATGCTGCCTAGCATGAAGAACAAAATAATTCCACAAACAACAGATTGGACCAGTGCTCTACACTTGTGTTGCGCTGTTATGAATAGGGAAGGACTATTAACATGAGGAAGAGGAGGAGGTTCCAAAAGCAACCTCATCCATCCTAGAGGATGGCAGGGCCCAGAATCTGAGTACTGAACACTAGGTTGAAGAATATTAAATCGTGAAATATCTGAAAACTTGCATGAATGGTAGATTAGATGCCACCAGTATCCTCATGATATCTGAATACAATTTAAGTTAATGGACATAAAGGTTACAATTCAAAAATGAAGATGTGCTTGCTGGAGTACGAAAAATAATCCCCGATCATTGCTGCAGAGTTCCTCAAGTCAATATCACAGTTCCTGTCATCTTAAGCCACTTCATAAGTGATCGACAAATACCGGATCAGAAGGTTTGTGATGATTATGCAGTGCTAGAGTTAGGAATTCCCCATTTGCAATTCCCCAGAAAATGAAGCAATCTATGGAAGCTTGGAGCAAAATCCAAGAAAACATTCAGGGAGAGTTGATGTGCCCCCCCCCTTGACATTTATGATGGCTACGATGATAACTTGATAATAGTTATGATGGTTATGGATCTTCCACCTTCAACCATTTGACAAGAAATTCAACTGGAGAAATTGCATAAATGCAGGAGTTTCTAGAATAGGTGAGAGACTGGTACACCGTGGCAAATAAATCCTGCAGTTGAGGCATACACCTTTAATCACATATTAATAAGTCTCTCCATGAGCAGTCAAGGTGTTGTAGTTGGTTGAATTTGGAACATAAGGGGCTTGTACAAACTATTTAAAAGTGAATATTTCATCAGCTTTTTTGATGTCTTTTCATCTTTTTTCTGTCCTTTATTTACAAAATAGGAAACGCAGAGGTGCCATCAACAGCAAACAACTCTCGTACTTGGAAAAATATCGGCCAAAGATGAAACTTCGTTTCAAGGACCCTAATAATCACAAGAACACTTGTGCCATCGTATAAACTTGAACACTTTCAGCTAACAGTGGTTTACAGTGATTTTTATATATTAAAAAAAATAAAATGCCATTGGGTTTCCTGTCTTAAAATCCAATCAAATATTTTTTCCTCCATTAGTAACTTGAATATTTATTTATACAAAAATTACCAACTAAAAGGAAGTACATTTGTTTATGAAGGCATGGTGATTCTGGTTAAAAGTTATAAGCAAGCTTACCATTTGAGATAATTGTGCCATCTGCTATTTTATATCTACCCTTTCCTAAAAATAATATCCTTCTTGTTTAATCTGTGGCTTCTTCTCAAATGGAAAATTTGTGTGATGACCTAAAAAAAGTATGGGTCCAGGAAAGCAATTGTAAATATATTGCAAATTGACTTCAATACGATTGATCACCTGATTGATTGGTACAGTTGTGGTTATATATTGTTATGTGGCCTGATGAATTGAGTTGATGATTCTCATAAAGTGCTCCATTAAGTTTATTGGGCCAAATGTAGTTGAATATTTGGCATTAATGAGCCACCTTGTGTACCTTTTGACAGTTTCACTCCTAGGATCTCACACTTTGTGAACAATACCCAAGTACTAGAATTACTAATATATATGCTTCTGGTTCCAGCGCCAAATTGGTATTAGAACCACTTTGTTGATATTTGGTTATTTGCAAACAGATCATTTCCTGTCTCGCATTAAAAGTTGCCACTAATTGTGTACTAATCCTGGATTTAAACATACTATTCACCCAATTACTTAATCGAGTCTAATGCTTACCCTAGTAGGGGGTAGATGTTGGAAAGTGGAAGTGAAACAAGAGTGTTTAATGATGATTGTTGAGACTGAATTTTTTTTTCAATAGCTGTATCTGTTTGCTAGGACAGTGTGAGATGGCCCCTTAAACATCATAAAACAAAATGCTGGAACGACCCAAATATTGAAAGATCATTGACTGAAACATGAATTCATTTTAATTCTATACGGATGCTATCAGACTTGATGAATATTTCCAATTACTTTCATTTTTGTTTGAGATTTCTAAAATTTGCAGGTTTCTTTTTGCTTTCGTCTTATTAGCAGGTCTTGAATCCCAAACATTTGACCATAGGTTGAGTTAACAGAGATTTTAAAACAAAGTATATGCTTATTGACATAATAAATGTTGTACTCGAATGGGGAATATCTATGGATGCATTCATACTATATTGGTAATGACAATGAAAACTAGTTTTGTAGTTTTAATTCAGCCCTTGTTAAATTCAGGTTGAGAAAGTTAATTTAAAGCTGTGCCACCTCTCTGTGAGCGGTGCATTATTGCCATTCGCAATGTGGCTACAATATTAGCTGTTTGGATTTTCAGGAGAAAGTGATATGATCTAGACAATTTTTACTTTTTTTTTTCCAACCTATTTGCACATTTGCTCAAAGTCTATTCAATATAATTAATGAAAACAATAACCAAATACAAAATCTAGCAGATTTGCTGACTTTTCTCTGTGTTATGATTGCATCCTTGGACTGCAGTTAGTGTGGAGTACTTGTTATGGGGACATGAGAGAATGCCATTACTGCAATGTTTCACCGCTGAGTTCCTGTGGTAGTTTATTGTGCTTCAAAATTACGGGGCTTGAAAATTCATATATAAAGAGCTCCCCTGTCAGCCACTAGCCTTGTAAGCTCTCAAATCAATATTTGTTACACTTAGACTTGGAGGCTGAACTCTCTAAATCTTGTAGTTTCATGTGACATTTTAGACATAATGTGAAGCAAATTGTGGTAATATGATTGCATACCAAATTGGAGCATCAATGCCCACCATGCAATGATGGGATAGTCTGAGGAAGGGTCTTGATCCAAAACGTACCCCATTTCTTCTCTACAGAGATGCTGCCTGTCCCGCTGAGTTACTCCAGCATTTTGTGTCTTCCCTAGATGGGATAATGAATTCAGGTTCAACCCTGTGCGTTGCTGAGATCTTCTTATTGATGCATATTATTTTTCACTCCTCTGCCCACAAACATTTAATGTGCAATAGGAAGGAGTGTAGATTAGAAACACACAAATACTCATTCTAATCGTCTTGCATAAATCTGTGTTGATTTAGTTACACTGAATTCACTAACATTTCCATTTGGCCAAATTTAGAACAGAATCTAATAAGACTTGTGACTTGATTATTTATGCCTGCATTATTATTGAATTGGCAATACAATAATGGTATCAGAAAAAGTAAAAAGCAGAACAGCTTGTTTGCACAGCATACACAGCTGTAGTACAATGATTTAAAATAAAAATTCTACTTATACTCAATATGGAGCATATTTAACAAAAGCAAACAACTAAAACAATCCTGTGATTTCATTAAATGTGGAGCGGCACGGTGGCAAAGTGGTAGAGTTGCTGCCCCACAGTGTAGAGACCTGGGTTCGATCCTGAATTCTGGTCCTGTCTGTACCGAGTTTGTACGTTCTCCATGTGACAGCGTGGGTTTTCCTGGGTGCTCCGGTTTCCTCCCACACGCCAAGGACGTATAGGTTTGTAGGTTAATTGGCTTTGGCAGGGTTGTAAATTATCCCTAGTGTGTAGGATAGTGTTGATGTATGGGGATTGCTGGTCGGCGCGGACTCGGTGAGCCGAAGTTCTGTTTCCGTGCTGCCTCTCTAAACTAAACTAAATTTGCCTATTACTGGTTCTATTTATCCCACCCAAGTTCAATCCACTCCTGTTATTTCAGTCCCTCAAAACATCTCTGTTCTTTTTTGTTTACAGGCAGGTACTATTTTCATAAACTTTGTAGACATTTTATTGAAATCTACATTGAGGCAAATTGTAATACATCGATGTTCAAATTAGTTTATGATTCAAAACAAGTTAAGGTTTCTATCATGTAACTAACCGTCACATTCACCCTTTAAAATACATGAAAAGCATGTGATTCACCTCAATAGCTAATATATTCAGTAATGTCCTGCTCATTTTTTAATTATTGATGTATGCATATTCAGAGATGTAGGTTGAAGTAAAACAATGTTTAAATCTTGCAGCACAAATGTTGTACAAAAGCATTGCTTAATTAACTCAAGAATAACTAACAAGAAGCAGCATTACTGATTAAAGAGAGCACATTTTTCATACGCATTTTTGTATGGTATGTGTCCGGTTTCTTTATGCAATCCTGTACCTTATTGTCATCAGTGACAGATGTGGCAGGTTTGTGTATATATAACCTAATTATTTAAACCTCATGTTCCCCAAAGGAAACTATGGCGATGCATAAATATATTACCCCATTTTTATTTTTACATGGTGTGTTATCAGCGCTAATAATTTGTAGTTTCTTCCCACAAGGGGGGAAAAAAAATGAGCCCTTCTTATCTAGGTTTATATCTAAGATTGCCTAATTGAGTCCTGCAGCAAAAAAGCCTTGATTCGAACTGGGGAGAGTTGCACATCTGGATTTTGCAAGCGATATTTTGATTAGATTTTTTAAATACGGGAATGTCGGCTATAATTCACTAATAGCTCACTTATCTCCGGGTGAGGGTTGATGTTTGAGGCTATTTTTAGGGTTTAGTATATTATTTCAATTGATGCAGGAAATGCTTTATCAGACTGTTGTCCTTTTGTTTTAAGGTACTAGTTTCTCATCAGCTCTAAAAAGATAAAGCAGAACACGAGGAGGTTTGGAGTTCCAGTCTTTAATACTTAAATTATAGTTAGGTCATTCACCACGGAGCCAATTTATGGAAGTCTGCTTCACCAAAAGCGCTATGCACAATTTCCTTTGAGAATGCAAATAGCAAGTGGAGCCAGAAAACAAAACTTGGTTTGACCTTTCTATGGCTAACAAATTGAAAATCATTCCATCAATTAACTTCATAAAACTTAATTATCTTTTTAACACTGAGTTAGTTACACAACCCTAAACTTGCAGGCCACTACCTCACTTCTAAATCGGGCAGAGTAAGCCAAGAGAAAACAGCATCAACTCATGCAAGCACATTTAAGCACCCAATTAATTAACATCTGTCATGATGGTCAATGATCTTGGTCTTTGGTGCTCAAACTAAATGTCAACACTTAACCTTTTTATGGATAATAAATATAATCCTTGTAATGCATAAAAAGGCTCCATAGTTGAGGCTTTGGCACCACAGCAGTTTTGTCTTGCTTTTTTAATACTGTAGTTTGCTGAAAACGAATTTCCAGACAAACTTGAACCTTTCCATATGTGATCAAACCTGGGGATTAAGTTTGTCTGACTATTTACTACCTTAATTTTTACCCCCTTGTAACCTGAGTGTTAAAACACTTAATGTAAAAACACTGTATCTTAATTCAGAAGACTAAAGTAACACTATTTCTGCCCATGGGTAAGAAGTGAATAGACATGAAGGCGAAAATACGATTAAGCTGTTCTTTTTATTTTATTCAAAGTACAAACATTAGTGCTCCCACAACTTGCTCAAAGCTTTCAAGTATTCTGCATACCTCTTTAACACTAAGGTAGACACAAAATGCTGGAGTAGGGTCTCGACCCAAAATGTCACCCATTCCTTCTCTCCAGAGGTGCTGCCTGTCCCGCTGAGTTACTCCAACATATTATGTCTACCTTCGATTTAAACTAGCATCTTTCCTATATCTCTTTAACAAGCATCTAGCCAGTTCTTTCCTATATCCCTAACATGCTTCCTAACATGACTCAGACGTCACTTCCTTTGATAACTAGCACAATTATGATTCCTGGACACTCTCTCTTAAATCAGGTTCATTAATTGGATGGGTTTAGTTGTTGTGACACATTGTGGTATGCCATTTGGGAACAGAACAGTAAACAGCTGTGTGAACCAAATTTTTGCTTTACTTGAATTGCATTTCCTGTGGAGAGTGCTGAAAATCATTTCATACAGTGAAAGAGCAACATATTAAACTACATTTGTATGTATTAAAAGAGGAATTTACTCATTTACATATGGATGCAATTATTATAATGGTTCAGGGAATTGAGATGAGCAGAAATGTTGCATTGATTTTGGTGCTCGGTCATGTATTGCTGAAGTTGATAGATTTTTGGACAAATGGAAACAAGGGATATGGAATTCAGGGGTGAAAATGGATGGTGCAGCATAAGCCATGATCTTACTGAATGGCAATGTAAGCTCAAGGAGCCCAATGTTCTATTCCTGTTTCATAGTTTTGCAATACAGCCCATCGACTGGCCAGATTTGGCTCCATATGCTTTTTGCTTCATTAATAGAATCTGAAGGAACTTGATTTCCCCCCCCCCCCTCCCCCTTCATAGTATTTAGCGAATGGTCTGAAAAAAAATCTTTGCTCTGAGCTCAAAAACAAAGCAGTGTGATTAAAATGTATTTTTTCCACCCCACCATGATGCTTGAACATTGTATCAATGGACACATCAACTAATTTATAACCAAGCCTTAAACTGTCAATTAGTATTGTCCAGTCACACACAATGTTAGAAAGCATTATCTGCATCAATGTTTCCTTATAAAATTCAGAGATTATGGATTTTGAAATTGAACATGCAATATGGAAATCTGGTTACTTTATCGTGCTCAATTTGCTTAATGTTCTTATTTACTTGCAAAATGTAATATCTAACCATAACTTGTCATTAAAACTGCTTTTTATGTAATGTGGTTTTCATTCTAATATTGAACAAGCAGTGAGCTTAATTAATTGACAGACAAATATGGCATTATTCACATTTGTAGGTTTTGCATATAAACAGACACCCGTGTTTACTGAATATACATTTGTAAATGTGTTCACTTTTAATTATACATTGCATCTGAGAGAATATCCCTCACTTGTACGTAATTGTAAACCATGAAGCCATGAACAGATAGCAGCCATCATATTGGTGAGTAGTCCTGCCCTGTGCTAGCAATGTGCTAAATTTGCTTTTATTTTTGTGCCCAAAGTTTCAGATGATAAATCTGAGTTCAGTGGCCTTCACCTTATCAATATAGCATATGAAGCGCACACACACATTTAAAATGTGTAAGCAGACACCAATAATGTAGCACATTTTTATAGCGTCTGCACTACAAGCCTGCAGGTAAAATATTTCAATGTACAAAATTGTATCACCTACCACTTTAAACCCAGATGCAAGTCTTTATTATTGAATAGCATAAGTGCCAGTGTTTTCTGTGGGTGGGGAACTGAGTGAAAGCTGGGTCATTTTTATGTTACAATAATGGTTTTTGGCTGATTAGACTAAACCATATTCGTCCAGCTGTTGTTTTAAAGGACTGACCTGTTTCAACAATTCCATTGGTAAAATAGAGAATAGAAGTACTATTCACAACAGTCTTCTGGAATTATTTGAATGGAGCATTTTTACATTATTATTTGTGAATATTAACGTATTATAGATAAGATGTTTTTCCTCCTAAAGTAAATGGGAACCACATGGCAAAAGAGAAAGTGATTAAAGATGTTTCTCTTAACAATAAAAATGTTCTGAAGTGGATTATAATGACATTTTATTGTGTTGTTGACTTCAATAATTAAAGTATCCAATTTTAATGTATTCCTGAGTAAAAGCTACACATACTATGCTGTTAATTTTCTCCCAAGATCTTGTAGGCTACACTGCAAAGATAAAACTGTGATTGAAAAAGAAACGTCCCCTGGAAATGACAAACTTTTTTTGAAAAAAAGAAAAGCAGGAAATCTACACCAAAGGACTTGTCCAAATTAACAATGAATCTGAATGTGTCTGCTATACTTAGATGGAGCTATTGTGTCTGAAATAATTACATTTACCCCTTTGATTAGTTTTTTTGTAGACTGTAAAGTATTGTTTTATGTCAGACTGCTAATTTTTTAGTGAACAATTTTTGGTGTTCAAAACAATTGTAATTACAATTTGATGAATTTGCCTCAAGCAAGGTAAATAAAAAAGGGCTTTCATTTTCACAAAATGTGTTGTTTTTAATTTTGTAGCGGCAATCTCTAAACTTTTCAATGTCCAACTTTTAATTACCATTACTGCTCGGGGATGTGGTGGAGATATAGTTTACGCACTAAAATATAGCAAAAACTAATCTTCCAGCGTTGTTTCTTGATTAATTGGTCTTTTATTGAAGCAATACAAAACAAAGAAATAATTCATAACTTTTCGTTCTTACTGTTTCTTCCATGTGACGTCTCGTGAACATGAACTTGATCGTGGTAAAAACCTTTGCCCTCACCATCCCTCAAGGCAAACTAAAAACCCAATCTCTGAGTGCGCTAGCCTCCTAAAAATGTAGACATGTCCATCTACCTATATACAGTGGCTTGCAAACGTTTTCATACCGCTTAAACTTTTCCACATTTTGTCACGTTACAACCACAAACGTAAATATATTTTATTGGGATTTTACGTGATAGACCAACACAAAGTGATGCATAATTGTGAAATGGAAGGAAAATGATACATGGTTTCCAAATTTGACTACAAATAAAAAACTGAAAAGTGTGGCGTGCAAAAGTATTCTGCCCCCCTGAGTCAGTACTTTGTAGAACCACCTTTCGCTGCAATTACAGCTGCAAGTCTTTTGGGGTATGTCTCTACCAGCTTTGCACATCTAGAGACTGAAATTTTTGCCCATTCTTCTTTGCAAAATAGCTCAAGCTCAGTCAGATTGGATGGAGAGCGTCTGTGAACGGCAATTTTCAAGTCTTGCCAGAGATTCTCAATTGGATTTAGGTCTGGACTTTGACTGGGCCATTCTAACACATGAATATGCTTTGATCTAAACCATTCCATTGTAGCTCTGGCTGTATGTTTAGGGTTGTTGACCTGTTGGAAGGTGAACCTCTGCCCCAGTCTCAAGTATTTTGCAGACTCTAACAGGTTTTCTTCCAAGATTGCCCTGTATTTGGCACCATCCATCTTCCCATCAACTCTGACCAGCTTCCCTGTCCCTGCTGAAGAAAAGCATCCCCACAGCATGATGCTGCCACCACCATGTTTGACAGTGAGGATGGTGTGTTCAGGGTGATGTGCAGTGTTAGTTTTCCGCCACACATAGTGTTTTGCATTTAGGCCAAAAACTTCAATTTTGGTCTCATCAGACCAGAGCACCTTCCTCCACATGTTTGCTGTGTCCCCCACATGGCTTGTGACAAACTGCAAACGGGACTTCTTATGGTTTTGTTTCAACAATGGCTTTCCTCTTGCCACTCTTCCATAAAGGCCCGATTTGTGGAGTGCACGACTAATAGTTGTCCTGTGGACAGATTCTCCCATCTGAGCCGTGGATCTCTGCAGCTGCTTCAGAGTTACCATGGGCCTCTTGGCTGCTTCTCTGATCAATGCTCTCCTTGCCCGGCCTGTCAGTTTAGGTGGATGGCCATGTCTTGGTAGGTTTGCAGTTGTGCCATACTCTTTCCATTTTCGGATAATGGATTGAACAGTGCTTCATGAGTTGTTCAAAGCTTGGGATATTTTTTTATAACCTAACCCTACTTTAAACTTCTCCACAACTTTATCCCTGACCTGTCTGGTATGTTCCTTGGGCTTCATGATGCTCTTTGTTCATTAATGTTCTCTAACATTAGGCCTTCCGCTGTATTTATACTGAGATTAGATTACACACAAGTGGACTCTATTTATTAATTAGGTGACTTCTGGGCAATTGGTTGCACTGGATTTTCTTTAGGGGTATCAGAGTAAAGGGGGCTGAATACTTTTGCATGCCACACTTTTCAGTTTTTTATTTGTAAAAAAATTTGAAAACCATGTATCATTTTCCTTCCACTTCACAATTATGCGCCACTTTGTGTTGGTCTATCACATAAAATCCCAATAAAATACATTTACGTTTGTGGTTGTAACATGACAAAATGTGGAAAAGTTCAAGGGGTATGAAAACTTTTGCAAGCCACTGTAATCCCATCTGCAAGCTAGGAAAAAGATACAGAAATACTGACAGTAACTAACCTAAGCATAAATGGCTCCTACACACTGGCCCATAATTGTTCTACGCATATAACTAAGCAATTACCTATAGATATTAATAGGAGCTATAAGCTTAACATACATCAAAAAACAATGGAAATATGCACTATATGTTAGCATTCAGACTTCTTTGGCGATTCTCCTATCTTTGCCTTTGCCTTCTAGAAGCAGACATATCTTGGTTATCGGTCTTACCAAGACGTTGTTCTAAGTCAAGTCGTACAGTACGCACCAAACCTTTAACATCTGGCATGATCTCCAGTATTCTGCCCATCAACCAAGAACCTTGTGGTGCATTTGAATCAACCACCAAAACAATGTCACCTGGAATAAAATTTCTTCTAACCCTTGACCTTCGTTGTCGTTCTTGGATTAGAGGCAAATATTCTTGTGTCCAACGTTTTAAAAAAAAACCTTCCATCAATTGTACCTGTGTCCATCTGCGTCTAATATACAAATCTTCTTTCACAAAGAGCCCAGGTGGTAGTATTGCATTGGACTTCAACAAAAGAAGATGATTTGGTGTAAGTGCTTCCAAGTCCCTTGCTTTATTTTCACAAAATAAAGTTTGTAATCCTTCATCGTCCAGAACTTGGTGTTTAAGAACAGAGCGTAGCACATTTCGAACCATGCGGATCAATCGTTCCCAAACACCGCCTTGATGGGATCCTGCAGGAGGATCCATCGTATCCCTTGTTGAAGCATAGCATACAGGATTTTATCCTAAGTTCTTCTCTTAACTCCGTTCCAACAAAAGTCGTACCATTATCTGATCTTAATGATGAAACTTGACCTCGTCGACAGATGAATGTTCGTAATGCAAGAATGCAGTAGTCTGTAGTTGGAATGTTAAGGGAATTAACGAACCAATTAAAAGAGGTAAGGTTTTAGCTCAATTAAATAGATTGAAATCTGATATTTTTCTCCAAGAGTATAGATTAACAGCAAAATGGATTTCCAAAGTATATCACTCCTCATTTACACATAAGTCTAGAGGGGTAGCAATAATTATTCGTAAAGGTACACCTTTTAAACAAAGCTCAATAATAGAAGATGTTGAGGGTAGATATATAATAATTACAGGTGAATTATATTCTAAAAAAGTAATCCTTATGAATATATATGGTCCTAATTTTGATAATGCATTATTCTTCAAGAAAATATTTAACAATATCCCTATATCCACTCAACATAATCTAATAATTGGAGGTGATTTTAATTGTACCTTAGATAATTATTTAGATAGATCATCAACGAAAAGGAAAACCACCTCTAAGTCAAGTACATTTATAAATTATTTTATTAATACAGCAAACGTTAAGGATATCTGGAGAACTGATAACCCATCTGGTCGAGAATATTCATTCTTTTCACCTGTATTTGGAACCTACTCGAGGATAGACTATTTTCTAATAGATTCAAAACTAATCCCATTTACATATGACTCAAAATATCATAATATTATTATCTCGGATCACGCTCCATTAACATTTAAGATAAAATTAAAAGATATAATTATTAAAACCTCTAACTGGAGACTCAACCCCCAAATATTAAAGGATAGGGCTTGTTATGATTACTTGGTAAAACAGATACAATTATTTTTTGAAACTAATGACAAACCTGGAATTTCACCATCATTGCTCTGGGATACATTTAAAGCATTTATGCGTGGTGCGATAATATCAGCACACGCATACTTTAATAAGGAAAATCGAATTATTTACAAATAAAAAACTGAAAAGTGTGGCGTGCAAAAGTATTCAGCCCCCTTTACTCTGATACCCCTAAATAAAATCCAGTGCAACCGATTGCCTTCAGAAGTCACCTAATTAGTAAATGTGTGTAATCTAATCTCAGTATAAATACAGCTATTCTGTGAAGGACAGACGTTTGTTAGAGAACATTAGTAAACAAACAGCAACATGAAGCCCAAGGAACACACCAGACAGGTCAGGGATAAAGTTGTGGAGAAGTTTAAAGCAGGGTTAGGTTATAAAAAAATATCCCAAGCTTTGAACATCTCACGGAGCACTGTTCAATCCATTATCCGAAAATGGCACAACTGCAAACCTACCAAGACATGGCCGTCCACCTAAACTGACAGGCCGGGCAAGAAGAGCATTGATCAGAGAAGAAGCCAAGAGGCCCATGGTAACTCTGGAGGAGCTGCAGAGATCCACAGCTCAGGTGGGAGAATCTGTCCACAGGACAACTATTAGTCGTGCACTCCACAAATCGGGCCTTTATGGAAGAGTGGCAAGAAGAAAGCCATTGTTAAAACAAAGCCATAAGAAGTTCCATTTGCAGTTTGCCACAAGCCATGTGGGGGAGACAGCAAATATGTGGAGGAAGGTGCTCTGGTCTGATGAGACTAAAATTGAACTTTTTGGCCTAAATGCAAAACTCTATGTGTGGCGGAAAACTAGCACTGCACATCACCCTGAACACACCATTCCCCCTGTCAAACATGGTGGTGGCGGCATCATGCTGTGGGGATGCTTTTCTTCAGCAGGGACAGGGAAGCTGGTCAGAGTTGATGGGAAGATGGATGGAGCCAAATACAGGGCAATCTTGGAAGAAAACCTGTTAGAGTCTGCAAAAGACTTGAGACTGGGGCGGAGGTTCACCTTCCAGCAGGACAACGACCCTAAACATACAGCCAGAGCTACAATGGAATGGTTTAGATCAAAGCATATTCATGTGTTAGAATGGCTCAGTCAAAGTCCAGACCTAAATCCAATTGAGAATCTCTGGCAAGACTTGAAAATTGCTTTTCACAGACGCTCTCCATCCAATCTGACTGAGCTTGAGCTATTTTGCAAAGAGGAATGGGCAAACATTTCAGTCTCTAGATGTGCAAAGCTTGTAGAGACATACCCCAAAAGACTTGCAGCTGCAATTGCAGCGAAAGGTGATTCTACAAAGTATTGACTCGGGGGGGGGGGGGGGGGCTGAATACTTTTGCACGCCACACTTTTCAGTTTTTTTATTTCTAGTAAAATTTGGAAACCATGTATCATTTTCCTTCCACTTCACAATTATGCACCACTTTGTGTTGGTCTATCACATAAAATCCCAATAAAATACATTTACGTTTGTGGTTGTAACGTGACAAAATGTGGATAAGTTCAAGGGGTATGAATACTTTTGCAAGCCACTGTAGATATTGAAAATGCAATATCCCCTTCTAAGGGATTAAGTAATAAAATTGCATCATTAAAATACAAGCTAAATAAAATATACTCAAATCAGATTATTAAACTTTTTCAATAGACTAAACAAGTACACTTTGAATTTGGGGATAAACCACAAAAATTACTGGCGCGACAGCTTAGAAAATTAGATGAGGAGAAAATGATACATAAAATTAGATCTGATCAAGGAGAAATATTGACTTTACCAAAAGATATCAATGATACATTTTTACAATATTATCAAAATCTTTACTTATCTAAACTAGCAGGACAATCAGATGGAATGGAAACATTCCTAGAAGAATGTCATATTAATAGTTTAGATCAGGAAGGTAGAGACTTGTTAAACGCTGATATATCAGTAAAAGATATTGAAGAATCAATTGGATCATTAAATAACAGAAAAGCTGCAGGCCCTGATGGCTTAGGTGTTGAATTTTATAAGAAGTTTCATGATCTGATCTCTCCACGCTTACATACAGTATATAAATATGCTTATGAACAAGGAAAGTTACCAGAATCATTAAATGAGTCTACAATTACACTTATCCCTAAAGCTGATAAAGATTTGGAAGACCCTGGAGCAATAGCTCTTTTAAATACTGATCAAAAAATACTAACTAAAATTTTATCTCGGAGGCTAAGTTTAGTGATTAATAAATTAATACATCATGACCAAACAGGTTTTATTCCAAAACGCTATTCATCCTATAATCTGAGACGTCTATTCAATGTCATGTACTCAAAAAGAGTGAATGATATTGAACTAGCTGTCATATCCTTAGATGCTGAAAAGGCCTTCGACCAGGTTGAATGGCCATATTTATTTAAAATAATGCAGAAATTTCAACTGGGGGATAGATTTTCCAAATGGGTAAAAATCATATACTCGAATCCAACTGCAAGAATATTAACAAATCAAATGTTATCAGCAAAATTTAAACTGTTTACGGGTTGTAGACAAGGATGCCCGTTATCACCATTACTATTTGCTCTGGTAATAGAACCATTAGCCGAAATGATTAGATCAGAACCAGAAATATATGGATATAATACCAAAACTACAACGAATAAAATATCTCTATACGCAGATGACATCTTAATTTATATTACAAAACCGGAGATTAGTATTCCCAATCTATTTAATGTTATAACCAAGTTTAGTACATTTTCTGGGTATAGAATTAATTGGAATAAAAGTGAAATTATGCCTATAACTTGAATAAAATCAAATATATTAGAACAATTCCCACTTAAAATAGTCATGGACAAACTCAAATATCTAGGAATTAATGTATCTAAATCGTATAACTGTGTATTTAAATATAATTACCCTCAATTATTAAATAAACTAAAAAAATATATTTTATATTGGAAAACACTACCTATATCAATGATCGGTAGAATAAATGCTATAAAAATGATTTTTTTTTACCACAATTGTTATATTTGTTTCAGGCAATCCCCTTATATCTCCCTATAATGTTTTTTTAAAAATATGGATATTTTGGTTAATAGTTTTATTTGGGACTATAAAAACCATCGAATAAGTAAAAAACATCTATGTAAATCTAAAATAAATGGTGGCCTAGCACTACCAAATTTCCTATATTATATCTGGGCAGTTCAGATTAAGAATATGAATTTTTGGTTGGTAAATTTAGATCATGAACCAAGCTGGCTAAAGATGGAAAAGGAAGACTGTTTGCCTTTTGATGTAGGTTTGATTCTTTTTGCACCAAGGGAAGTACAAAAAAAATGTATGGTAACAACCCTATAATTCATAGCAATAGACGTATTTGGAAACAAATAGTTAAGACCCTACATATGGATAATTTGTCACTGTTTGCCAATTATGAATAATCCTTTGTTTAAGCCCTCTGTATTGGACAAGGGGTTTAAACACTGGAATGATTTAGGAATTAAAAGGATAGAACACCTTTACAAGGAAGGAAAATGTCTTTCATTTCAAGAGTTACAGGATATCTATGGATTGCAGTCAAATAACATATTTAGGTATTTACAAATTAGAAATTATATTAAGTCAAATACGCAAGACTATAAAAATAGAAAACCAGGATTATTAGATGAATTGTTTAATAAACACCCAAATACAGAAAAATTAATAGCGTATATATATAATACTATTTTGGATAAGGAAATCCCAACTTCGGAAATATATCGGCAAACATGGAAAAATGAAATGGGTTTATCTATAACGAAGGAAATTTGGGAAGAAAGCCTACAATGTATACATCGTTGCTCATTAAATGCTAGACATATATTGATACAATTTAAGGTATTACACAGATTACATTATTCAAAAGCGAAATTAAATAGAATTTATTCTAACATTTCTCCTATTTGTGATAAATGTCAGAACTTGGAAGCTAATTTAACGCATAGTTTTGTAACATGTATAAAACTTAATTATTATTGGATAGAAATCTTTAGAGTTATGTCTGAAGTTCTTAAAATTAAACTAGACCCAGATCCTAAATTAATAATATTAGGAGTTCCGGATTCAAATCTAATATTAATAGTAAACCAAAGAAATTTCTTGGATTACTGTTTGATAATAGGGAAAAAATTAATATTGAAATTTTGGAAGGGAACATTATCCCCTACAATTAAAATGTGGACGGTGGAAATGTTGGAGACGTTGCATTTGGAAAGAATCAGATTTGTCCTAATGGACAAATACGAACTCTTTGAACAGATATGGTCTCCATATACAGAATATTTGAAGGGGTAGCTGTTCTTGGCATCACAACTCAATGGGTACCCGGCAGGATTAGATGAAAACAGCTCTCTGTTTTTCTTTTTGATTTGTATACGTCTCCATTAATATCGCTATTTGAAATTATGTTATTCACTATTAAGATGTATAGTATAATCTCTCTTTTTTTTCTATATAATACTTTATTTTAATTAAATACATATAACAAGAATATATACATATATATATATTTTTCTCCTCTCTTTTCTCTTTCTCTTTCTTTCTAATCAAAATTATTATTTAATCACCATTCTTATTGATTAAAATCTATTATTTTCTTTTTCTACTTCCAAAAAAATAGAAGTTTATAAGAACTATTCGTAACATTCATATACTTATTGTAATACGTTGGTTGTGTATTTGAAAAGTTGTAATACCGTTGTTATGATGGATTCCTTTTAATAAAAATATTATTACAAAAGAATGCAGTAGTCTGTCTCAAGTGTAGATGCAACTTCAAGATGTACCGCTCTGATTGCCAATAGCCTCCTTTTGCTCTGGTATTTTATTTAATTCACATGTTTAATCAATAATGTTTTATTATTAATATTTTATGTGTCATTCCTCACTGTCACTATGTTGTTGTCACTTGCGGGTGGAGCGCCAAGGAAAATGCCTTGTATGTGAATACTTGGCCAATAAACGTATTCATTCATTCAAATGAAGGTTACACCACACCTCTTTACCAAGACTTCGTCCTCTCCTGACCTCTATAGGACCAAAGTAATCTACTCCTACATTTGTAAATGGAGGTTTATCAGGTAAAATCCTTCCCAGAGGTAAGTCTGCCATTTTCTGTTCCCCAACTTTTCCACTCTGTTGCTTACACACAGTACAATTTTAAATTCTCTTTCTTGCAGCTTGTTAGTTTTGATAATCCAATATTTCTTACGACGTTTTGACAGCATGTAATTTCTTCCTCCATGTTCAATCTGTTCATGGATATGTCGTAACAGTAGTGTTGAAATGTGAAATCCTTCGAGAGAATAATAGGATGCTTAACTTTTTCAGGCATCGCTAGTTTACTCAGGCGACCACCTACTTTCAGAAGTCCTTCTTCCAGTACCGGAACAAGCTTGTACAAATGACTGCTTCTTTTGACCCCATGCTTCTAACGTTGATCACTCTTCCTTGTATCTTTGGCTTTGACAGAAAGAGATAATTGCGTTTTCTGCCTTGAGAAGATCATCAGGATGGAAACACTGTAAAGACTAAAGACTTGCATCTTTTCTTCCACAGTCCTCAGCTTATTCCACAATGAGAAATGGATAATTAAATTGTTTATTGGGTTGGATGAATCCTTAACAATAACATTCACTGTGATGTTTTGCTTGATTTCTGGATCATTAGCAGAGATTTCAGATTCCAGTTTAAGCTTTGGTCATTCTCTGTCTGGCTTACAGATCCCTTGATCCATCTCATATTGCTTAAGAAGTGGTCTGCAGTTAGTCTTCATCCGTGTGCTTTTCGTTTGTGTTAACGTATTTCCACTGATACATTAGTAGCACTCTGTCCACTACAAATGTTTGAAAGCGTTTGTTTTCATTGTTGAAATACTTAAGCACTATAGTACTTTCAGTCCAGAAGATAGATTCTTCTAGCTGAAACTGCAGTCCTTTTTGCCGTATTAAGTCAATTTTGACAGCTAAGACTGTGGCGGTAAGCTCCATTCTGGGAATCGTCATTTGCTTCAATGGTGCCGCTCTGGCCTTTCCCATTAGGAATGCAACATGTACTTTGTTGTTATCATTTTCCAGTCTTAGATATGAAACAGTACCGTAGCCACTTTCACTTTCATCTGAAAAGTGGTGCAGCTGTGCATATCTGATTTGACCAAGGTTTGTAGGCTTCAAGCACCAGTCCAGTTTGAATTCCGATATTTTGTCGATATCCGCTAACCACTCTGTCCATCGCTGAGAGAAGGTTTGCATGGTACTCTCATCCCATCCAAGTTTTTTCTTACAGAACTCCTGCATAATTAACTTGGCTAGCAGAGTAAATGGTGCAAGAAATCACATAGGGTCATACACAGAACCAACCACGGATAGGATGCCCCGTCTTGTACATGGTCGTTCCTGAATCAGGATTCTGAATTTGAACACATCCGTTTCAACAAACCAGCGCAATCCCAGTGCTCTTTCCATAGGCAGATTGTCTTTGTCCAAATCCAACTCCCTGTCTCCTTGGCTCTGTTATCTGGTGGAATGGTTTCCAATACAGAGCTGTTGCTGATCCACTTTGATAGCATGAATCCTCCATTTTGGCAAAGGGAAGTCAGGTGTACTACCATTTGAACTGCTTCTTGATCCGAAGACATAGATTTTAAACAATCATCCACATAGAAGTTGTTCTTTACTGTGTTTATCACTTATTTTGGAAAGTGAGCCTCATTATCCTCAGCGGTCCTCCTTAATGCAAAGTTTGCACAACTTGGTGGTGACTGCTCCAAAGAGATGTACCTTCATTCAACAAGATCTTGCTGTGAATCTCCATCAGGCCACCATAGGAATCGCAAATAGTCATTATGCCTTTCTGATACTTTAACTTGATGAAATATTGCTTTAATATCAGCCATCAAAGCAACCGGTTCCGGTCTAAATCTGATGAGAACTCCAATGAGTGAGTTGGCAGTTAAGTGATATTCCTTTGAAGACTGCTGCACAGTCAAAGACCACCATCAGGGTCCCTTTCTTTGACTGATACACCCCATGGTGTGGGATATACCAAAGCTTTCCATCACTTCCATTCAGCTGGCCCGTTGGCACCATTTCGGCAGAACCATTGTCAATCATTTAATTTAGGAAAGATGTATATTCATCATGAAATTTCGTATTCTTGCCAAACTTGCATTTCAGGTTCTGAATGCGCTGCTGAGCAATGCAACGGTTATCTGGCAGACTAACATTTTCTTGTTTGAAAGGTAAGCCTAGAGAATAGTGTCCATCCATCATCTTTACTGGGTGCTTCATAATATCCAAGAACTTTACCTCTTCACGGGACATTTCTTCTGATTCCTTGCTGGATCTTTCATTGAAGTTATGATTGTATTGTTTGATCAACAGTGCCTCTAAGTTTGCAGTAGATATTCGATTAACAGCAGCAGTAGGGTAGTTACTTTTATTCCTGCTTTTGTCGTTCCTTCTCAAGGGCCCATAGATAACCCATCCAAGTTGGATTCTCACAGCAAATGGTCCATCGTCTTGAGTGTGAACAAACTCTCTAGGTTCCAATACCTTCGTAGCATTTGTTCCGATAAGTAGGTCAATGCCAGATTGTAATTTAGGAATCTTGATATTCTTCAAGTAAGACCATTGTTTCATGTCTTCCTGCTTGGGTATGTTTAGATGAGAAACAGGCATGGTCTTATGTGTAAACACATCAGATAGTGGTGTAAAATAATTTTTGTTCAGACAAGATATCTCCAAACTATCGCAGCATTTCTCTTCATTTATAGTACGCAAGAGAATCTTAGTCTTCTGTCCTGAACTGTCAAGCCTTCTCATCAAGCTTTCTGTGCAAAGGGTAGCCGAACTTCCATGATCCAAAAATGCATATGTTTGCAACACTGTTTTCCCTTTGCTGCTCCTCACCTGTACTGGTAAGATGAAGAAAATACAGGTTTCTTCACTGGCCCCAATATGCGCATTGATATGAGGCGGGATGACAGCAACACTCGCAGTTGGCTTATCGCTCTGTTCTGCTTGCTCCGTCTTCTTCTCTAAATTAGAATCTTCTGTTCAGAGTGAAGTAATTCAGGATGATCTTGTTTGCACCTATCACAAGTCATATGACTCTTGCAGTCTTTGATCACATGTCCTTTCTTCAAACATCCAAAACAGATTCCCTTCTCCTTTAAGAAGTCCATCTTTTCTTTATATCACTCTTGCTTGATCCTTCGACACCAACATGTGGTATGGCCACCTTTATCACAGAACAAACAATAGCCTTGAGTGTTAATGGTAGATGCATCTCTTTTTGCTCCACCCGTTGTTGGAATTCCTTTCACTGCTGCGGCTACAGGTATAGCAGTGGTAGCAAAACTGCTTTCTTTACGTCCTGATCTTCCTCTTGTTTTAGCAAAAGTAGAACCTTTGACAGTTGCAATTGGTTTAGGATCTTGAATGCTTCCAGTCAGTGGATCTGACATTAACCATACTTCCCTTTCCATGAAATTCACCAGGTCAGGAAATTTGACTACCTGGTTCTGCTTTTCCTGTATCTGACCTGCCCTATCCCTCCACTTCTCTCTAAGCCTATTGGGCAGTTTTAGAATGATATAGTCTTCATATTAATAGCAACATTCATTTCTTCCATACGGTTGAGATTTTCCATCGAGTTACAACAACCTCTAAGAAAACATCCCAAACTCATGCAATGCATTCACATCTTCTGGCTTTATAACTGACCAAGCAAAGGCCTTCTTCACATATGCATTAGCAATCCTGCTCATTACCAAAATGTTCTTTGAGCAAATTTCTTGCCTTTCGATAGCCCTCCACTGCAGGCAAATGTCGGCAACTTTTAACAAGCTGCTTTGAATATCCGCTTGTGTATTGCTCCAGAAAGTGTAAGCTATCCCCCACTAGTAGTTTTCATTTCCACTCCTTTCTCGAATGCTATTATGAAAGTTTCATACTGAAAAGGATCACCATTATACTTAGGAATTTCTCTTGGAAGTAAGGTAAAAGAGAGATTTTGTGGAGCTAGAAGCTTAGTAATTTCATTTTGATTCCTTATCAAGTCACAGAAATCATGTTGAAATCCCACTGTAGTAGCAATTTAGCTTAAACTCAGTATGTTATAATTATAACTAGTTACCTTTAAATTTTTATCTGCCTGTAATTATGTGGGTGGGATTTATACGTAGTCTGGGACGTGGTTTGCGGCTGGGATTCTGGCATAGACTCCCAAGGAGTTTAGTTTAGTTCGAAGAAGATTGGGGAAGAGACATAGTTTTTAATCATGCACGAGCATGACCACGAGTATGTTTGAAATGTACTTATACAAGAAGAAGCTTTTATGAATTATCTTACTGTTTGCACTACTACAATAAATAAACTATTAATCAAGAGTATTTTTGGAAGATTTATCTTTCGATGGCATTGAATGTCTCGTGGAGAGCTCATGGGTGCGTATAGATTACCTTCTGATCCACGGTCATCAATTAAAGTGACTATCGAGGACTAAATGCTTAACAGTTTTAAAAAACTACACCCACATTGGACACAGAGGGAGTAGTGTAACAGTCCTCTGCAAACCTCTACTCGTACAAGTCTGTACATCAGGCCTCTGAGAAGAGTGCTGAGTTATGTGGGTCTTGGCTCAAGCATTAACAGATGGTTCAAAGGTTATTTGCTTCAGTTTTACGACCTGTGATTGAGATGGAGCTTTATCGACCATCCACTTAGCCATGGCAAGCTTTGAATAGCGAGGCCAGTCTTCCTCTGGTGGCTGTATATTTAATTTAGCAGCTGTTTCCCTTTGAGTAGTTTATTTTCTCAAATAAGAGTTCATCCCATTAGATACTTTAGAGCCGCTTCTTGAATCTTGGCTCTCCAGTATCTCCATCTTTGCCTTGGCTACTGCCAACTTCATATCCAGTTCCAGCTGTTCCTTCTCTCTACTTAAATGCCTTCTTCGTTCCTCAGCCTCTCTCTTCATCTGTTCCTCATGTGCCTCAGCCTCTCTCTTCATCTGTTACTCCTCTCTTTTCAACTGTTCTTCCTGTGCTTCAAACTCCACTGCTTTTTCTCCAAGGGGGCAGCTTGTAGTGAAAGAGCAGCCATAACTGCTTCTGCTTCCAAATGAGCGGAGACCCTTGTGGCTGAACTGGCTACAGAACCAGATTTATGTCTTGATCTTCATGTTGAGACATTTGAAATACTATCTTAGGATCTAATTTCTTCTCCAAATTCAACACCTTGTTGAATAGCTCCTCCCACTGTAGAGCACGTAGCTTGTGGTACAATTTCAGATAAGCACTGGCTTTCTATAAAAATGTTGAAAATTTCCATTTAATCTTGAAACCACTGGTTTTGCCTTTCACGTTCCTCAGGCAGTTGTAAACCCTGTATTAAGATGTGGTTTTGTCCAACCTCGAGGCGGAGGTTGTTTAATTGAACCAGATTATATTCTACTGCCTTCGCATTCTCATCCGAATTCATTAGTATCTTCTGGTCTTCGGTCAACTTGTTAACCTGCTTCCATAACTTTTTTCTTTCCTTCTGGCATTTTTATAGGAACGCCGCTTATCCTTTCTCACTGAGCTTGACGTTTCTCTTTTGATATGTTTCTATGTTTCTATTATGGGTTTGGACACGCTGGAGTCAGGAAACATGTTCCCGATGTTGGGGGTATCAGAACCAGAGGCCATAGCTTAAGAATAAGGAGTAAGCCATTTAGAACAAAGATGAGGAAATACTTTTTCACACAGAGTTGTGAGTCTGTGGAATTCTCTGCCTCAGAATGCGGTGGAGGCCGGTTCTCTGGATGCTTTCAAGAGAGACTTAGATAGAGCTCTTAAAGAAAGTGGAGTCAAGGGATATGGGGAGAAGGAAGGAACAGGGTACTGATTGTGCATGATCAGCCATGATCACATTGAATGGCGGTGCTGGCTCGAAGGACCAAATGGCCTACTCCTGCACCTATTGTCTATTGTCTATTGTTCTTTAAACATTCGCAGGAATCCAAAACAAACTGTGATGGGGTTTTTTAAAACATCAATATATTCGAGTTCCTGGAATTCCTCTGCCAGTATGTATGGTAAACAATTGCTGCCTAGAGCACATCGTATCGGCTAAAGTTTAAGATTTTCAAGGTCACCACCTGTTCAGCGCTAGCAGCTTATTTTTACTGTAAACAATCTTCAGGCTACTTTTGATGATATTACTGCAGTTCGAACTTAAAGCTTGTAAGCCTAAAAGAAAGTTGGCTTTCAAATATGACAAGTAGCCGATCTACTCACGGTACCCAATTACGAAGTCTTCAATCTTCGTTCTTCTGATAATCCAGGTGTAGACTGTGTTGTTTAGTCTGCGACTGGCAGATTCTTCGTTCCAGGATTTCAAGCTCTAATCTCAGTCGCTGAGATTCATAGAAACATAGCAAATAACTGCAAGAGTAGGCCATTCGGCCCTTCGAGCCTGCACCGCCATCCAATATGATCATGGCTGATCATCGAACTCAGTATCCCGTACCTGCCTTCTCTCCATACCCCCTGATCCCCTTAGCCACAAGGGCCACATCTAACTCCCTCTTAAATATAGCCAATGAACTGGCCTCAACTACCTTCTGTGGCGGAGAATTCCAGAGATTCACCACTCTCTGTGTGAAAAATGTTTTTCTTATCTCGGTCCTAAAAGACTTCCCCCTTATCCTTAGACTGTGACCCCTTGTTCTGGATTTCCCCAACATCGGAAATAATCTTCCTGGATCTAGCCTGTCCAACCCCTTAAGAATTTTGTAAGTTTCTATACGATCCCCCCTCAATCTTCTAAATTCTAGTGAGTACGAGCTGAGTCTATCCAGTCTTTCTTCATATGAAAGTCCTGACATCCCAGGAATCAGTCTAGTGAGCCTTCTCTGTACTCCCTTTATGGCAAGAATGTCTTTCCTCAGATTAGGAGCCCAAAACTGTATGCAATACTCCAGATGTGGTCTCACCAAGACCCTGTACAACTGCAGTAGAACCTCCCTGCTCCTATACTCAAATGCTTTTGCTTTGAATGCTAACATACCATTCGCTTTCTTCACAGACTGCTGCACTTGCATGCCTACTTTACAACCATGACACCCAGGTCTCGTTGCATCTCCCCGTTTCCTAATCGGCCACCATTCAGATAATAGTCTACTTTCCTGTTTTTGCCACCAAAGTGGATAACCTCACATTTATCCACATTACACTGCATCTGCCATGCATTTGCCCACTCACCCAACCTATCCGTCAACTTGCAGCCTCCTAGCATCCTCCAAAACAGCTAACACTATGAGGAGGATGCTAGCAGGCTGCAATTCAGCTTTCAGCTTTCTTCAGTTCCACTCTCAGAACCAGTTTTTATCCTAGCGTGGCGGCAATCGCTAATCTTATCAATGCCCAACTTTCAATTACCATTACTAGAGACAATAGGTGCAGGAGTAAGCAATTCGGCCCTTCAAGTCTGCACCGCCATTCAATGTGATCATGGCCAATCATCCCCAATCAGTACCCCTACTACGGGGATGTGGTGGAGATATAGTTTACGCACTAACTGATAGCAAAAACAAATCTTCCAGTTGTTTTTTCTTGATTAATTGGTCTTTTATTGAAGTAATACAAAACAAAGAAATAATTCATATCTTTTCGTTCTTACTAACTGTTTCTTCCATGTGGCATCTCGTGAACATGAACGTGATCGTGGTAAAAACTGTTGTCCTCACCACCTCACCAAAGTTACATTACTATACCGCAAGGAGTGAACAAATCCAAATATATCACAGTAAACTGTAAAGGTTTGGTTGCCGAAGTTCTTAACAGGCACACCATTAATTGCAATGAGCGTATAACTGTTATACCAGTGTCTCAAACTAACTGCTATGTTCAGTAGACATAATATTTCTTAATGCAAAATGCTCCGAAGCATAAAGCAATAAAACACAGAAGCATAAAGCAATAATAAAACCAACAAGTCATCATAGTTTTGAACAAATGAACCATAAATACACCTAGTTGAGACAGATGTTCGGCAGCGTGGCGGGGCCTGAATGCAAACACCTCCTACAAAGCGAAACCAGGAGGCAGCTCAAATGTCGGTGAAACTTCACTCCCTGACGAGCTCAATGCGGTTTACGCACGCTTTGATAGGGAGAACACCGATGTGCCTTCCCGAGCCCCCATTCACTGTGATGGTATTTCAGGCTCAGTGACAGAGGCCGACGTCAGGAAATCCTTCAGAGGGGTGAACCCTCGAAAAGCGCCTGGACTTGATGGTATACCTGGTCGTGTTCTAAAAACCTGTGCGGGCCAACTAGCTGGAGCTTTTACGGACATTTTCAACCTGTCACTTCTGAGGGCTGAGGTTCCCACCTGCTTCAAAAGAGCATCAATAATACCAGTGCCCAAGAAGAGCAAGGTGACGTGCCTCAATGACTATCGACCAGTGGCACTAACATCTGTGGTGATGAAGTGCTTTGAGAGATTGATCATGATGCAAATCAACTCCTACCTCGACAAAAGCCTGGACCTACTGCAGTTCGCTTACTGCCACAACAGATCAATGGTGGATGCGATTTTGCTAGCCTTCCACTCTGCTCTGGACCACTTGGACAACAAAAACTCATATGTCATGCTTTTATTCATCGATTACAGCTCGGCATTTAACACAATCATCCCCTCCAAATTGGTTACCAAACTCGCAGAACTGGGTCTCTGCGCATTCCTCTGCAATTGGATCCTCGACTTCCTCATTCACAGATCACAGTCTGTTCGTATTGGTGGAAATGTGTCAGACTCGATAACAATCAGCACGGAGCACCTCAAGGCTGCTTGCTCAGCCCCCTGCTGTACTCACTCTATACTCATGACTGCATAGCCGGTCATAGTGCGAACTCCATCATCAAGTTCGCTGACGACACCACTGTTGTGGGACGTATCACTGATGGGGATGCGTCAGAGTATAGAAGAGAGATCGAGCGACTGTCCATATGGTGCTAGGATAATAACCTGGCCCTCAACACCAACAAAACCAAGGAACTGATTTTGGACTTTGGAACGAGTAGGATGGGGACCCACAGTCCTGTTTATATTAACGGGTCGATGGTTGAAAGGGTCAAGAGCTTCAAATTCCTGGGCGTGCACATCTCTGAATATCTTTCCTGGTCCGAGAATACAGATGCAATTATTAAGAAAGCTCATCAGCGCCTCTGCTTCCTGAGAAGATTATAGAGAGTCGTCTGTCAAGGAGGACCTCTCTCTAATGTCTACAGGTGCACAGTAGAGAGCATGCTGACCGGTTGCATTGTGGTTCATGGCTTGATTCGGCAACTTGAGCGCCCTGGAGAGGAAAAGACTACAAAAAGTAGTAAACACTGCACAGTCCATCAATGGCTCTGACCTCCCATCGAGGGGATCTATCGCAGTCGCTGCTTCAAAAAGGCTGGCAGCATCATCAAGGACCCACACCATCCTGGCCACACACTCATTTCCCTGGTACCTTCAGGCAGAAGGTACAGGAGCCTGAGGACTGCAACAATCAGGTTCAGGAATAGCTACTTCCCCACAGCCATCAGGCTATTAAACTTGGCTCAGACAAAACTCTGAACATCAATACCCCTTTATCTGTTATTTGCACTTTATCAATTTATTTATTCATGTGTGTATTTACGTATGTAATGGTATATGGACACACTGATCTGTTTTGTAGTCAATGTTTACTATGTTCTGTTGTGCTGAAGCATGACAATAAACTCTTTTGACTCGACTAGACTTTGATTTGACTTTGACTTGACTTTGACTTTGACTTTGACTTTGACTTCTGACTTTGACTTTAGTTAATAGTTTTGAAGCAGTATTTTCTTACCTCGAAGAAGCAAAACTGGAAAATACGGATGAAATACAGGTCTGTATACATGCTGCAGCTCAGCTGGTGAGAATGTTTATTGCAAATGACCTGGGCATGCGCAGTTAAAGTACCAAACTCGCTTATTCTCCAGGTGATTATTATGAGCATTCGGCATCCCATGGATTTTGTGTCTTTCTAACAGTTTTGTATTAATGCACAACATCAGTGTATTTTGCATGCATTTAAATTACTTATCTCTTGATCTACTTTTACAAAAGCTAGTTTAGAAAACTTTGTCAAGTAAATTATATACAGTAAGTTATTTTTCTTGCATGACCTTGTGCATTACATCTCACCATTGACCTGGCAGCTGAACAAAACTTTTCCCCCAAAAAAGAGCATGGTAAAGAATATATGATAGTAAGATTTAATGAAAACTTACCAGTTTGAAGTTTGATCTTTAATTTATGAGGAGTTACGATGAGGGATTACGTGAAGAAGCCCACCAGCCCGCATGCGCGTCAACCTTCAAAGCAGCGGTGTGAAATCACAGAATAACAGTTGTTGAACTGAATAAAGTAAGATTTAAGAAACTAGAACTACCAGCTGACCTTTAAGAGGTTTGGGAGCGGAGGACACGTAATCCCTCATCGTAACTCCTCATAAAATAAAGATCAAACTTCAAACTGGTAAGTTCTCATTTAATCTTACTATTTTACTTTGGAGTCACGTGAGTGACTTCATGAGGATTTTAAAGCTCTGCGATTTCATGCCATGGACACAAGTCCATGCCACACGCTATTAGTTGACCAAGGATGAGAGAATAATGCATTCAGACATGACAGATTTTTAAAACATGCTGATGCTTTAATGGACAAATTATAACAATAATGAACCCTCTCATCCAAGGGAAATTATAAAACGGAACTTAAAATGGAGTCGGCAAATACCCCCGGTCTGGTAATAGGTTTATTATAAAACGTCTGAAAAGTGCGCTCCATGGACCATCCTGCAGTCGCTAGGATATGGTCCAGTGGGATGTCCATGGCCCTTGCAGTCAGGCACCACCAGAATGCCTGAGGCAGAGTCTTGCTTGATCTTCAGCAAGCAACGACTAATGAGACAGAATGGGGGGGAATGCATAAAAGAACATTCCTCCCCAATGTAGCGAGAATGCATCCACCACCATTGCCCCTGGGTTTGGTTCCCATGCAACATACTTTGATAACTGGTGATTAAGTCTGGATGCAAACAAATCGATATCCGGTGTTCCATACCGATCGATAATATCATTAAATATGTTATGATTCAACATCCATTCTGTGTTGTCATTGAATTTCCGTGACCTGGTGTCCGCCACCATATTGAGCCTACCTGGCAGGTAGGTAGCTGCCAAATGAGGTTAGCCAATTTTTCACAGAATACAGACTTGATTCCACCCATGTGATTAATGTAAGCCACCTCTGTGGTGTTGTCAATTTGAAGTCGAACATGCAGATGATGCATATTCCCGCAATAAGCCTTTAACCCATAGAGTGCTCCCAGCAACTCTAAGTAGTTAATACCATACCAATGAAGAATCAATGACTCATGCGTATTCCATCTGCCACCACAGCTAGAGATGGTATCAGTAGCTCCCCATCCCAGAGCACTAGCATCAGTTTGTAATATCATTGAAGGAGTGTTGACCAAAATATTACTGGAGCAATGCCGAATATTGGACGTCCACCATTGTAACTCGGAAATGGCTTCAGCTGGTAAATGCATAGGTCTATCGAAGTGACCTGCATGGAATTTGAGTGCCTGCTCCTTTGCATGTTGTAAATTTTGATAATGCAAAGGCCCAAACGTTGCAGCTGGAAAAGCAGCCACTAATCTGCCAATTATAATGGCTACTTGTCAAATAGAAGGTTGCTGTTTTACAATGATAATTACAAGCTTCTATTAATTCCAATCTCTTGCCCAAAGGCAGAGTCACAGACATGTGATTTGAGTTAATGGTAAATCCCAAATAATCAATCACCCTAGATCAGGGGTGTCCAAACTTTTTGCAAAGAGGGCCAGATTTGGTAAGGTGAAAATGTGTGGGGGCCGACTATTTAGCCTGACAAACAGAAACAAATAAATCCGTTCCTCTTGTTTGGCCCTTCAACTCTGGAGGTCCAGAAGCTCTTCACTCACGTTCATGTCATTGTCCACTCCTCTTAAAAAGATCAGTAACTGAGCGGTGTCGGACGCATCCGTGCTTTCATCGCACGCTAACGAGAAAAAGTCAAACTCAGTTCCTTTTGCCTCTAACTGTCTCTTAATATCTAATGAAACGTCTTCAATTCTCCGTACCACAGTATTACGAGCCAGGCAAATATTGGCAAACTCTTGCTTCTTCGCGGGACAAATTTTCTCAACCATTTTCATTACACAGTCTTTAATAAATTCACCCTCAGTGAAAGGTTTGCAGTGCTTTGCAATCAGCGTTGCCACTTCGTAGCTTGCCTCTGTGGCATTTTCATTTGACTCACGGACTCTTGTGAAAAGCTTTGCTGTGCCGTTAAAACAGCTTCCAGTTGCTTCACTTTTTCACCGCGTTTGTTCCCAGTTAGCTTGTCGTAGCTAGCATCGTCTGGTACCTAATGTTGAATTCCTTGAAAACAGCCACAGTCTCTTGGCAAATTAGGCAGACACAGTTGTTTCGTATTTCAGTGAAAAAATACTCAAATTTCCACTTGTCCTGGAAGCAACTTTCCTTTTTTTGTTTACAGACGCCATGTTAGAAATGGGCTGGGCTGAAACGATCACGCAAGGTCAAGGGTCACGGCGGCCAGAGTGCGGCCACAGGGCTACTGCCATCTTCTGGTGAAATGAAAAATATGAAAAATAGCTTTTTGTACACATGTACTTTATACTGTGGTCAACAGTGCTGGCGGGCCGCATATTATTGATTTCATGATAGAGGCCGCAAAAATTTGTCCACGGGCCGCAATTGGCCCGGGGGCCGGACTTTGGACATGTCTGCCCTAGATGGTGTCAACTTGGGTTTAATTGGATGGATGAGAAACCCCAATCTCTCCAACAAGTGTCTGGTGGCTGAAATAGCTAATTTAGCTATCTTTAGAGTTTTACCTATGAACAGGATATCATCCAAATAAGCCATCACAATATGACCTTGTGCTCGTAATAGCGCAAGAGTTGGTTTTAACAATTTTGTAAATAATCTGGGAGCTGAGGTTAACCCATTAGGCAATGCTTTAAACTGCCATAGTTGCCACATCCAGCTAAACTTCAAATAGTTCCGGTGATCCCAATGAATGGGCACCAAATAGTATGCATCTTTGAGGTTGACGCATGCCATGTAACATCCTTTGGAAACCAGTTGTTTAGCAGTAACAAGGTTTTCAATTTTGAAATGTCTATACTGCACAAAGGAGTTAAGTCGAGTGAAGGATGATTCGGCATCCTCCACCCTTCTTCGGTCTAGTTAAAATATTGGATACAAATTGGTGAGGTTCATGACTCGACTTCTCAATTACCCCTTTTGTATCTAACGACTGAATTTCAGCTTGTACATCCAAACCCTCCTGTTGTGAATGAATAAAGGATCAGCTTGGTGTATGCTGTGAGGGTGGAAAGAAATCAGAAAGGAATTCGATTTGGAGCCCTTGTACACTGTGCATTATAAACAAATCTGATGTTATCCAACGCCATTCATTCAAAAACCAGCGTAATCTCCCCCCAACTTGTGAGTGACCCACACACCTTATGTTATAGAAAGAACCAGACCCACCTACCTCCATGGTTACTGGTTGATTTATGGTGTTTATTTCCGCCCCCGAAGTTTGGGGGGTAGAGCTGCTGGAGTGCGCGAACTGCGCATCTTTGATGTGGGCCGGCCTGGGCCATGCCCTAAAAAAGACCTTTGCCCAAAACGCTCGGCCTTCATGCTGCTACCAGCTTCAGGGAACCATTTGCTGCTGGTAGAGGCGTAGGGGTGTTGCCGCCGGAAAGACAAAGCTCTGCTCATTGGTGGAGCTCGGATTAGCCCCACAGCTTTTGCCTCGTCGTCTAGGTCTTTGACCTGCTTCGGCAGATCTTCCCCAAACAGGTAATTTGGCAGCTGCACATTGCTGGCCCTGCATAATCCCGCAAACTTCGGATTCAGGCCAGGGCGGATGACATTTTTGCGGTAGCAATTTATTTCAAAGTGCACATTGTTGTCCATCCGACAGAGGACCTCCATCCACCGATCTGGCAAAGGCCATGATGCCTGAAGCCAGCAGGCTCAGAATTCTCTGGTGTTTCACCTCCTGGTTTCTGATGCCTCCACCGATATAATTCCATATCGAGCTGTTACAGCCGCCACTTTTAGAGACGCACAGTTAACAGGCGTATGGTACCCTATTTTGCTGTGGTATCGCAAATTTCGATGCCAATGCGGGTAATTCTGCTTGGCGCAGCCCGTGCATCGTGGTACGCTCCCCGGACATACCGCCGAACTCTGAGACAGCCCAAAACTGACTCTGGATGCTCCCCTCCTCAGAGAGGGAGAAATCATGCAGACCTAAACCAGGCACTGCCGCGGGCTCACGAGGAGACCCACTCTTATATGACTCCGTGTCTAGGAGTATATCATGGTGGAGCATCCTCTCCATGAGGTGCTTCTTCCAGGACAGACGTCCGAAGACGCTGTCCATTGTAGGAGGTGCACCCTTCTGGCCTGACTTGGCCGAGTCAATAGGCCTCACAGACTTTTGCTTAGCTTTCCCACCTCTCGGGGTAGCCACGTGCTCTCCAGAGGCACCAAGTCTGAAGTCGCTGGTAGAATCGTCAGCGACTTGAATGGCAAAATCGACGGCCGCCCGCTACCTGCGGTCTCCCGGTCTTCTGTAGCAGGTCTCCCCGCAGCTCGTCCGGACTTCACCCTTGACTTGTCCATTAGTGTTCAAACTTGGAGCAATACTGCAAACAAGAATTGTTGAACACACGACCTCAGATTAAGTTCGAGAACTTACCTGTGGGTCTTTTAACTTACCACTGGAGCAGCGACGCCCCTGCCAGCCAGTTGTGGCACCATGCGTAGGTTCATTGACGCGCATGCGGACTGGCGGGCTTCTTCACGACGTCACTCACGTGACTCCGAAGTAAAATCAAAATGAATCCCAACAGTTTGTGATACAAGAAACAATGGAAAAAGAGCACAGCGGAGTTGGGGATAATCAGTGGCAGGACTGTGAGTGCCCGGATCTAATTTTACACCTAGTCTGGTTCAGTAAAAGAAACTGAGTAGAACACTGAAGTCAGAACCCTTCTTTATTTGTATACACTGCAGGGCCGGTGTCGGATCCACTCACGCGAGCCCGCAGTAGACTCGTGCAAACAGAACTGAAGGAAGACAACCGACATACCTAAATGAATTACATACACTTTTATACCCCTAAACGAAGGTAGGGAGATGTACGATGAGGGAGGCCACCCCTACATGCCAATCACTTCTTACAGATAAGAAAACATTAAGAAGCACTTACTCTGTTAAATTACAAACTATGTAGACAAAATACTACATAGCACCTAAATACTAAGTGTAAACAGATAATCCTCTATCCAATCACAGGCTTAGATTCAGCATCTGTTCACTAGAACCTAGACTTATTGGCATCAGAGAAGCCACGAGAACAGAAACCACCTGAAGTCTCTTGCAGAAACGTAGACTTAATGGTAGCAAGTGCGTCATAAGTGCAGAATCTTCCTGGAGCTTCTGCAAAGAGCTATACTTGTGGCAACAGCAAGGTCACATGGACCTCTTGCACCTGGTTTCTGTCACCTCATCCAGCTTGACCTTGCTCACAGGCACTGTTGGCTATTTTCCAAAAAAACATCAGCCATTTCCCAAAGTACCCATATTCTTACATATTATCAGGACCAAAGGGTCCTGACATGAAACATCACCTATCCACATTCACCACTGATGTTGACTGACCTGCTGAGTTACTCCAGCACTTTGGGGTTTTTTTGTCAACATTTTTTGATGTCCTTTTTACTACATGATTATACCGTGAGATTAACCAAATTTTTATGAAGGCTGTTTTAAACCTTAATGTAAACAGCTGTCCCAAACTCAAATAATTCTTGCAACAATATTTATGTTATAATGTAGCAGGATCTTAATAGTTGACATGCTGGTTATATTAAAGCAAGAAGGTGGCCGTTCGGTATATTCATTGATATTTTGGTATTAACAGATATTTCTGTATGGATGTGTCTATATCTGGTCTCCAGCTCAACATCAAATCCTGCTCTGGATTTCAGTTTGGTCTATTTGTTAAGCAGATAAAATGGGTCTCAGGACTAAACAACTGGTTATCTCATTTAAGATGGTCCTTCTGGCGTCCTTAGTGTGGAGTTTCAGCTTGTAAATTAACTTCTCTTTAGTGTACAATTAGAACCATCTAAGGAGGATAATTTTGCAAGGTCAGGATACAGCTGTACTAAGGTGGTTCTTTATGCTTTGAAAATGCAAATGACTGGGGAGGACAGGGGGTTATGGGATTGTGATTAATGGAATTGTTTTATCAGGAAGAGAAATATAGAATTAAGTATAGAAGTCAGAAGGTTATGTTACAGTTGTACAAGACGTTGGTGAGGCCACATTTGGAGTATTGTGTTCAGTTTTGGACACCCTGTTTTCGGAGAGATGTTAAGCTGGAAAGAATGCATAGAAGATTTGCAAGGATGGTGCCAAGATTTGGCCTGAGCTGTAGGGGGAGATGGGCTGGCTGGGACTTTACTCTTTTGAATGCAGCAGGATGAGGGGTGATCTTATAGAGGTGTATGAGGGATGATGAGAGGAATAGATAGGGAAGATGCACAGAGTCTTTTTATCCCAGAGAAGGGGAATCAAAAAACACAGGTCACAGATTTAATAGGAATAGGAACCTGAGAGGTCATATGTTCACACAGAGGGTTGTGAGTATATGGAACAAGCTGCCAGAGGAGGCAGTTGAGGTAGTTTAAAATTAATTTAGACAGGTACATGGATAGGAAAGGTTTAGATCAATGTGGGCAGGTGGACAAATTGAGTTGAAAGGTATGCTTCCATGCAAGATGACTCTATGATCCAAATATTGCAACCACGAAAGTACAGCGTTTTCTGTGAATGAAATGAGTTTGGATAGAGAAGCAGACAAAAGTGGAGGAAAAAAAGCTAGACAGATGGGGTGCAGTATCGAGACAGTGACCAAGAGAGTCAAGAGTGTTTCACTTTTGTTAAACTTTTCCCCCACTTTTGTCTGCTTCTCTTTCCAAAGTCATGTCATTCACGAGAACACTTTTTATTATCTTGGTTCCAGTATCTATATGCTAGATTTCTCTTCTTGATAAGAAAGGATTTCATGAACCACAACCCCATCTCTTCCTGTTGAACCCATTTTCCAATCAGCATTAGGGACATTGCCTAAATGAGGAATTTTCTGTGAATATTGGCTCCTGTTACGAAGTCCCTTCTCTTCTCACAGAAGGTTCCATCCCAACTTCACGCCGACCTTTCCGGCACATTTGCTGATACTTGTTTTCCACCTTCGCCGTGACACTGAAAGTTCAAAGTCAATAATAATCTATTATGATAATAGATTACTATCTGTACTATTACTAAAACTCTCATCCTGTCCTCTTCCAGTTGCGCTGTTTTTAAATTTGCACAAAAACGAACCCCCCATAGCACTACGATTTTCGTCACCTTACTCGCCATTTTCCTGTGCTTCAAGTGCATCAAGTTTTATTCCGATCGATGAAACGGTAAAATATTACAAAAGTTATTAGTCTGTTATTCGCCGGGACGGCGACGCCCGTTCCGGCACCCGCTGTCAATCACCGGCGGGGAGAACAAAGCTGAAGAAGAGGACGGGGGCTGCTGTGATCGCGGGCTGCTGTGCTTGCGGCCAGGAGCTCCAGTGTTTGCGGGCGGGGGCGGTGACTACCATGACAAGCCGGGTGCCGATGAGTGCAGCCGGGGCTGGGAGCCACTAAGTGCGACAGGCCCCGGGTCCTGGAGCCAGTGAGTGGGTCCGGAGCCAGGTCCTGCAGCCGGTGAGTGCGGCCGGAGCCGCTGAGCCCACATAAGCCCCTCCCATCCTTCCCTCCCCCCACATACACACCCTCCTCTACCCCCAACACCCCCTCTCCCCCCTCCCACACGTCCTTCCCCCAACCCCCCCCCCCTCACACCCCCCTCCCCTGGCTGCAAGACGCTCCCCGCGTGAAGCCATCCCCATTCCCCAGGTACAGAACGCACCTGGCGTTACGTTGGGGGAACAGGTGAGCGGTGGAATATTGCATTGGGGAATGGGGTGCGTTGGGGGACCACGTCCCACTTAGTCTAATGTCTTATGCAACTGTAACATGATCTCCCAACTTCTACATTGCCCTCCATAATGTTTGGGACAGAGACCCATCATTTATTTATTTGCCTCTGTACTCCACAATTTGAGATTTGTAATAGAAAAAAATCACATGTGGTTAAAGTGCACATTGTCCGATTTTATTAAAGGCCATTTTTATACATTTTGGTGTCACCATGTAGAAATTACAGCTTTGTTCAGGGCACCATAATTTTTGTAATTGTTCATGTGTGAACCTTTGCCTCAATGCAGGTATAAGAGAGCTCTCAGCACCTAGTCTTTCCTCCAGTATTTCCATTACCTTTGGAAACTTTTATTGCTGTTTATCAACATGGGGACCAAAGTTCTGCCAATGAAAGTCAAGAAGCCATTGTCAGTGAGAAACAAGAATAAAACTATTAGACACATCAGCCAAACCTTCGGCTTAACAAAGTCAACTGTTTGGAACACCATTAAGAAGAAAAATAGCATTGGTGAGCTTACTAACTGCAAAGGGACTGGCATGCCAAAGAAGACCGCCACAGCTGATGTCAGAAGAATTCTCTCTATAATAAAGAAAAATCCCCAAACACAGATCAGAAACAGAAACACAGATCAGAAATACTCTTCAGGAGTCAGGTGTGGATTTGTCAATGACCACTGTCTGCAGACGACTTCATGAACAGACATGCAGAGGCTACACTGCAGGATACAAACCACTGGTTAGCTGCAAAAATAGGATGGCCAGGTTATAGTTTACTAAGAAGTATTGACAAGAGCAACCACAGTTCTGGAAAAAAAGGTATTGTGGACAGATGAGACAAAGATTAATAGTAAGATTAAACGAGAACTTACCAGTTTGAAGTTTGATCCTTATTTTATGAGGAGTTACGATGAGGGATTTTGTGAAGACCCCGCCAGCACGCATGCGCGACATTCTTCAAAGCAGCGGTGTGGAATCACAGATAGCAGCACTGACTGGAGATAGTAAGATTAAGAGACACTAATATACCAGTTGACCTTATGATAGAGGGTTGGGAGCGGAGGGCACGAAATCCCTCATCGTAACTCCTCATAAAATAAGGATCAAACTTCAAACTGGTAAGTTCTCGTTTACTCTTACTATTTTACTTCGGAGTCAAGTGAGTGACTTTGTGAAAATTTCAAAGCTCTGTGATTCCATGCCCTGGACCACGTCCATGCTCACACACTGCCGTAATTACTGATGGAGGAAGTATGTTAACATATTTCAGACTTGAACAAGGCTGAAAAATAATAATGTATTTATTAATACAAACAAAAACCCCTGAATTCGGGGAAAAAACGTTTAGGGGACAGCACTTAAAACTGAATCTGCAAACGTTGCGGGAGTGGCCACAAGTTTATTATAGAAACGTTGAAATGTTCCTTCATTGGCCCAGCCCGCTGTTGCGAGGACATGATCCATGGGTACCTCCATGGTCCTCGCCGCTGATGTGGATGCAGCCCTAGTAGAATGAGATTTTAAAATGTCAGTGTCTACACCTGCTGCTCCCAATACCACCCTGAGCCACCTGGAGATAGTCTGCACCGTCACCCTTTGATGTGGGTTTTTGAAGCTGATGAACAGACCTGTCTCCATTCTCCTGATGTTTTGGGTGACATTAATGTAATGTCGGAGATAGTTATGCAGAGTCGTACATCAACGGGATATGCTCGGAATTCCAATTTCAGACCTGTTGTCCCAGGCCTGTGATGTTTGAGTAACTCGTCTATAAAGAAGGTTACTTTGGTGGGGGTCGAGACCATCCTGTCCAGTTTTAGTTTGTGGAGGGTCTGGACCCGTTGTGCTGTGATCAGTGCCATTAACATCACCACTTTGAAGGTGAGTTTAACCAGTGGTAGATCTGAAACTGGTGACCAGCTCCTGAGTAGGGACAACACAACCCGAATGTCCTAGGTTATATTATAGCGTGGTCGTGGAGGGTTCGAATTGAATATACCCCTCATAAGTTTTGATACCAGCTGGTGGGATCCTACTCCGATAATGAGATAGGATGACAATGCACTTCTGGCACTGTTGATGGCACTGTAGCTAAGGCCCTCATCATAGTGAAGGCCTGCGAGGAATTCCAGCACATCAGTGATCGTTGCAGAGTCGTAGGTGGTCTTGGTCCGAGTACAGAAGGCCTCCCATTTTCTTATGTGGGTGAGGTACTGCTTCCTCGTGGACTCTCTGCACGATGCTGTGATGATATCCATGGCCCTCGTTGACAGCCCGAATGCAAGCCAACAGGTTCAGATGACCATGGGATGGATTACTTTCTCCTGTTATAGGATGGGTCACTAGATTTGGGCATTTAGGGACTTGCACCCATGGTTCTTTCACCATGCCGAAGACCACCGGGTACCATGGTTGTGTGGGTCAGTCGGGTATTATCAGAATCCCAGATGCAGAGTCTAGCTGGATCTTCTGCAATATCCGACTGATGAGGCAGAAAGGGGGAAATGCATAGAAGAACAATTTCCCCCAATGTAGCCATTGCCCCAGAATCTGGTTCCCAAGAGAAATATGTTGGTATCTGATGGTTCAACCTGGACGCAAAGAGGTCGATATCTTGTGTTCCATACTTGGCTATAATATTAGCAAATATTTGGGGGTTCAACATCCACTCGGTGTTGTCAATAAATACTCGTGACCTGGTGTCTGCCACTGTATTGAGCTTACCCGGAAGGTATGTAGCTGAAATCCAAATATTTCTTTCAATACACCAGAGCCAAATTATGTTTGCCAATTCATCGCAAGATATTGACTTGATACCACCCATATGGTTTAAATATGCCACCACTGTGGTATTATCTATCTGAAGACGGACATGCGTATGATGCATAGTTGTGCAGTAAGCCCGCAGTCCGTGAAATGCTCCCAGCATTTCCAAATAGTTTATACCTTGTGATTGCAGTAAAGTAGGTTCGTGCAAATCCCACCTGCCGCCACAACTGGAAGTGGTGTCGTTAGCTCCCCAGTCCTGGGCGCCTTGCGTCGGTTTGTAACACGACTGACGGGTTTAAAATTATGATGGGATTGAAAAAATTACGAATGTTGCTAATCCACCATCGTAGCTCAATTTGTGCCTTGTTTGGCAGCTGCATAGGTCTGTCAAAATGTCCAGCATTTGTTTTTAACGCTGAGATCTTAGCTCTTTGCAAATTTTGATCATGTAACAGCCCAAATTGTGCAGCTGGAAATGTAGCTACAAGTTTTCCAATCACCTTGGCAACATGTCTAATAATCGGTTTCCTGGCGCAAGCAAGGCTGTTACATACTTCTATTATGTCTGTTACTTTGTTCTCTGGGAGAGTGACAATCATATGATTGGTGTTAACCGTGAATCCCAGGTAGTCCATAATCACAGAGGGGTTGAACTTAGATTTGTCTGGATGGATGATGAACCCCAGTTTTTTAAACAGTGACTTGGTAGCTGTCACAGCTGATTTAGCTAATTCCAAAGTTTTTCCCACAATTAAAATGTCATCAAGATATGCCAAGACTATGTGGTTTTGTCTTCTTAGAGATGCCAATACTGGTTTTAGTATTTTGGTAAACAACCTGGTGGCTGTTGTGAGTCCATTAGGTAAGGCTTTGTACTGCCATAGCTGCCCCATCCAGACAAATTTTAATTATTTATGGTGATGTTTCCGTATAGGCACTGAATAGTATGCATCTTTTAGGTCGATGCAGGCCAAGAAGCACCCTCTGGAAATCAATTGTTTAGCCGTTTCAAATGTTTCCATTTTGAAATGGGTATATTGAACAAAAGTATTCAAGTCGGTTAAATCAATTATGATACGACATACACCATCTTTTTTGGTTTTAGTAAAGATGTTAGATACAAACTCAAGAGGTTCATGTATCGTTTTCTGTATAACCCCCTTGGTGTATAACCTTAATAGTTCTGCATCTCCTTCCACTTTCTCTTTGTGAGAGAGTACAAATTTCCAGCTAGGTACATGCTGAGCTGGGGGAAGTTGTCCGTTTATGAATTCGATTTCGTAACCATGAATACTTTGTAATATAAAAGTGGCGGAAGTTAAAGAACTCCATGCATCCTAGAACAGACACAACCTCCCTCCTACTAGTGAGGTTCCGCATGCAGCACCCCCAAGAGAACCAGACCCCCTTCCCTCCATGGTTACCGGTGGGGCCTGATCTTCTGGTCTTTCTTGGGTAGTTGTGTTGGTGGGATGTGGGGTTGGCGCATCTTCCAGGCTGGTCGCTGTGGGCCCTGGCCTAAAAAAGGCCTCTGTTGATAGGGCGCTACCTTAGGTAGGCGCTAGTTCCCGTTGCTCTGTTGGGTTGACCCCGAGGCCTGTTTGTTGTTGCATATGTATGCTGCCTATGGTATGCCGGTGGTCTGCTCGAGGAAGGCGATTTAATCAATCCGACCGCTTTGGCTTCCTCGTCCAGGTCTTTAACCTGTTTAGGCAAGTCATCACCAAATAATTGTTTTGGTGGCGGCGTAACATTGGCCTTACACAAACCCGCAAACTTGGGGTTTAATGTAGGACGGATAGAGCTCTTCCGAAAGCAGTTTATTTCGTACTGTGTGTTGCATAGCAGAGCTAATGCATCCTGCTGCTCTTCCGTCATGTCTGTACCGTCTATTGACCTGGCAAATGCAGTGATGCCTGCGGTCAGTAATTTCAGGATCTTCTGGATTTTTAACTCCTGAGTCCTGATCCCAGGGCTGATGTTACCCCAAATGGGTGTATTAACAGTAGGGACATTCAGTGACACGCAATTCTCCGGAGCCCTGTAATTGCTGGTTGCCTCCGAAATTACCTGTTCTCGTAGCTGGTGGGTCGTCAGGTAATTAATGCTTGCCACTAGCCTCGGCTGAAGAGGCTGCCCTTTCTGGGATGGTTGGGCGAACTTCGACACCATTCCCAGAAGTTCCTCTTCTGGCATCTCTTGCAACAATGGATCTTCCACCAACCCCTCTTCGAAGTCAGCTAGTGCCTGGCTTCTAGCGCTCCCTACTGAGGAGGGAGAGATGTTGGACAGCCCTGTCATGGGCCCTGCTGTGGATCTTCGCGATCCTAGGGCCGCACGCTCCTGATGGAAAAGGTCCCTCTCGAGCAGCTGCTCGACCATGCGCTCCATTCGAGCTATGCGACCGCCGCTGTTATCTGCAGATGGCAAGTCATCTTCCCCAAGTTATGATGAACAAATGGGGCCTCTACCAACAGTCCGCACCTCATCGAGGTGATGTCTATGGGACTGAGGTAGGTAGTCGGTGCCAGCCGCTCCTACAGTGCTACATGACTCCCGTGCGGATTTGCCGCTTGTCCGCGGTCTTCCGGACTGAAGCGGTGGAGAGCTGGAGCCAGCCGCTCCTGCGGGGCTACACAACCTCCTGTTGGTTTTTCCGCCTGTCTGGTGCGACTGCGACGGTGAGGAGTCGGTGCCAGCCGCTCCAGCGGGGCTACACGACATCCGCGCGGGCTTGCCGCCGTTCCGGGTCTTCGGGACTGATTCGACGCAAAGACAGTGCAAGCCGCTCCTGTGGGGCTACACAACTCTTGTGTTGTTAATCCACCAGTCCGCAATCTAGCAGACTGAAGCGGTGGCGAGTCAGTGCCAGCCGCTTCTGCGGGGCTATGCGACTTTGGTGTGGTTTTCCCACCAGTCCGCCCTCTAGCAAACTGTATCGGTGGACTGTTGGGTTGTGCCATTGAGACAGGCCCTGTTTTACACACCTTTTTACCGCCGTCCCAGTTCTGTTCGGGCTGAAGCGGTAGGGAGTCGGGGTCTTGTCTATGCTGTTCCCACGCGGTCCTCACGCCAGTATGCAGCTCCCTGGCCTGCTGTGGTGGAGAGTCGGGTCCTGCCGACTGAGCGGGGCTCCCCAACATCCGTGCTTTTTTCCCGGCCTGCGTTGCGGGTGCTGCCGGTTCTGCGGTCAGCTCCGGGGATGTTGGCCGCCGACTTCGCTCTGAAGTCCCGCGGTCCGTAGAGGCATGCTTCGGCGCAGCCTTCTTTTTTGTCCTCCTGTCCATAGTTCCTCTGTAATGGAAACAAGTACAGAAAAACTAACCAGCTCAAGGTTAGTGAAACTTACCTGAGGGCCTTTTTGAAGCTGCCGGCAGAGGAGCGCACTCCCCCCAGCTGTCGACTGCAAATGCGAGCGACGATATGTCGCACATGCATGCTGGCGGGGTCTTCACGAAGTCACTCACGTGACTCCGAAGTAAAATTTATATCAGCGTGATGGCAAGAGCAGAGTATGGAGGAGATCCAAAGCATACCACCTCATCTGTGAAACACAGTGGTGGGGGTATATGGCCTGGACATGTATGGCTGCTGTAGGTATTGACTAACTTATCTTCATTGATGATATAACCGCTGATGGTAGTAGCATAATGAATTCTGAAGTGTATAGATACACCCTATCTGCTCAAGTTCAAAGAAATGCCTCAAAACTCATTGGCCGGCAGTTCATTTTACTGCAAGACAATGATCCCAAACATACTGCTAAAGCAACAGAGGAGTTTTTCAAAGCTAAAAAATGGTCAATTCTTGAGTGGTCAAGACAATCACCCGATCTGAACCTAATTGAGCATGCATTTTATATGCTGAAGAGAAAAACTGAAGGGGACTAACCCCCCAAACAAGCATAAGCTAAAGGTGGCTGCAATACAGGCCTGGCAGAGCATCACCAGAGAAGACACCAGCAACTGGTGACGTCCATGAATCGCAGACTTCTAGCAGTCGTTGCATGCAAAGGATTGCAACAAAATACTAAACAAAACTACTTTCATTAACATGACATTGCTGTGTCCCAAACATTATGGTGTCCTAAAATGGGGGGACTTTGTTTTAACACTGCTGTAATTTCTACATGGTGAAACCAAAATGTATAAAAATGGCCTTTATTAAAATCTGGCAATGTGCACTTGAACCACTTGTGATTTGTTTCTATTACAAATATCAAATTGGGGAGTACAGAGGCAAATAAATAAAAGATGGGTCTTTGTCCTAAACATTATGGAGGGCACTGTATTCTCAATACTCTGGCTTATGAATGTCAATGTGCCAAAAGCCTTTTTGACCACCCGATCTACCTGCAACTCCACCTTCAGGGAACTATGCAACTTGAACAATACGGCTCACCCCCTCCAAGACACATTGGTCAACCTGAGAAGTACCTTCAGCAACAGACTGGTTCCACCAAGATGCAGGACAGAACTCCACAGTAGATCCTTCATCCATGTGGCTATCAAACTGTACAACCCTTTCCCCTTCTGTCATTGGGTAGACTGACCCCCCCTCCCCAATCTTTGTACACCACCAACCCTTTCCATGCATCACTTTAATTTCATGTTTCATATATTTTGTGTTTTATGGCTGTTAGCAGATCAATTTCCCTCCTGGGATAAATAAAATTCTATCAATGTTCTGGTTTTAGTTTTCCTTTTATAGTCCAAAATGGACTATCATTTATTCCGTGTCTCTTCTGTGTGCAACACCTCAGTCAGAAAACATTCACTCCCTCAAGTCCTGTGGAAATATTGTAAATTTCACAGTAAGGCCACCCTCAACGTTTCTCAGAAAAAAACAGATCATGTCTTTCTCAATCTCTCATGACGCGCCATTCATCCAAGGTACCAATTTAATGAATCTTCATTTCACTTCCTCCAAGGCAAGTATTCCTTTTTAAAGAATACACGAACTGCACGCAATACTCTACATATGATCTTACCAATGCCACATACGATTGCAGAAAGGTTTCTTTCCTTCTGTATTCAATTAAGTTTTTACTTTAGGTTAGAGATGCAGCGCAGTAACAGGCCCTTTAGCCCACCGAATTCACACTGACAAGCGATCCCCACACTCTAACACAATCCTACACACACAAGGGACAGTTTTTTGTTTTTTTTACATTTATACCAAGCCAATTAACCTACAAACCTGTACGTCTTTGGAGTGTGGGAGGAAACTGAAGATCGCGAAGAAAACCCACGCGGTCATGGGGAGAACGTATAAACTCCATACAGATAGCACCTGCAATCAGGATTGAACCCGCATCTCTGGCGTTGTAAGCGCTGCACGGTAGCAACTCTACCGCTGCCCAACCGTGCCGCCCCAATCTCTTCAAATTTGGGTCAACATAACACTCACCTAACTGCCTACTGCAAATGCATGTGAGCTTTCAATGGCTTGTGTGCAAGGATACAAAGGATTCTTTAAAAATCAATACTTCCCAATCACTTGCCATTTTAGAAAATACTCTATGCAAGGAAGTGGATGATTTTCAATATTCATCAATGGTCACTTATGGCCTTTGTTTATGTGTAACATAAAGTATTTTCAGTGATGTTGTCTTGTTTATTTAGAAGAGTAGCACTGTTGTTCTAATTGCTGATTATTGCTTTTACTGAAACATCAATTAGGTGATTCTAGCAGCACTTTAGGTGATCAAACTTAGTGGAGTGGATGATGTTTAGTATTGAATTTACTGCATATAAACAATGGTCTATGTTTCTATATTACACTTTCTACAATAAAAATGTAGTCGTAAATAACATCAAACTATTTTCCAATTGTTTGGAAAGCCTGTATAAATGAATGCCAGTATCCGGCAGGGAGGAACTTGGTGAGTAATCTCTTAGGATATGTCAGGATGCAGGTGGTTCCAGAGTCCATTGCTAGATTTAAAGACACACGTCGTTTACAGATGCCATGGGTAGAGTAAGCTGCAAATCTCAAGTTGACAAATATCTGTTCTGCATCATGAACAACATCCTTTGTACAGTTTGCTTTTTGATTTTGTGGAAACAGTATCTGGAATCTTCATTAAGATATAATCAAAAGACAATCTGTGAGAAAAATCTAATTATTTGCATACAGTGTTTTGTGTGTCCAGGGTTAAATTATCTGACAATATTTTGCTTCATTCACCCTACTTTATTGAAACTCCAATGTAAGCACATGCACTTTATTATGTTCTAGTTCCCTTTCCCCATCCTCACTTGCTCAGTATTTTTACCTTGTGCCCATCCCAAAACATGGCTACTCCACCCTACTATGGAGAATATATGTTAAACCTGTAAGTAATTTCACATGACTGCACTTGAAATACAATATATGGTAATAATGAAACATCTGATAGAAAAAAAGATATAAAGTGCTGGAGTAACTCACGGGTCAGGCAGCATCTCTGGAGAACATGGATAGTTGATGTTTCGGGTTGGGACCCAAAACGTCCAAAACGTTGGTTCTCCAGAGATGGTGCTTGACTGCTGAATTACTTTGTGTCTTTTTTTGTAAACCAGCAACTGCAGTTCCTTTTACCTACATCAAACATCTGCGAGAGTTGTATTTTTAAAATAATATTATAGGATTAGTAACAGTTGACGTATTGGCTGCAATTTAAAATGGTTATAACCATATAACAATTACAGCACGGAAACAGGCCCTCTCGGCCCTTCCAGTCCGTGCCGACCATTTGTTTTCCCCAAGTCCCATCTACCTGCACTCAGACCATACCCCTCCATTCCCTTCACGTCCATATACCTATCCACTTTACTCTTAAATGTTAAAATCGATCCTGCCTCCACCACTTCTGCTGGAAGCTCATTCCACACAGCCACCACCCTCTGAGTAAAGAAGTTCCCCCTCACGTTACCCCAAAACCTCTGTCCCTTAATTCTCATGTCATGCCCTCTTGTTTGAATCTTCCCTACCCTCAATGGGAGAAGGATTTACATTTTTCTTTGGTTGAATGAATCACATTTTTAACAAGTTAAGGGCCTGTCCCAGCAGCATGCAACTCCATGCGATGAGCGCGACCTAACGTTGTTGCTTGAGCCGTCCGGCGTCACGGGGCCGGTTCCACTTCGATCGCCGGTGCCGTGCGGAATTGTTCGTCCCGACATCGCGTGGGGCTCCGAAAAACTGACCATGTTCAAAAATTCCGCGTGGGAACGGCTTGTCGGCTCGCAGTCGCCTCGACGCATTACACACCGCCTCGACCCTCCGTGACCCTCTCTGTAGGTGCCTCCGTGACCCTCTCTGTAGGTGCCTCCGTGACCCTCTCTCTGTGTTCCTCTGTCCCCCTCTCTGTGTCCCCCTCTCTGTCCTGGCAAACATACCTTTAAGACTTTGCTCCAAGTTCGCCTCACTTTGCACTGCATTGCGCCACTCACCCGACCTCCGCGCGGTCCCCGCTGCCGGTTTTGTCGTGCTCTTTGCCTGCAGTCGCATGCTGTTGGGAACGGCCCTGTACAGGGATCACCCGACCTCCGCGCGGCCCCCGCTTCTAGTTTGATCCGCATGGAGTCGGATGCTGGTAGGACAGGTCCTTTACCACTTTAAAACATGATAAGAAATATTTTCAAGTAACATTTTAATTTTGTTTTAATGCAATTCCCAATTGCATTATTATATATCACATTTTAGTTTCAGCGATATGAAACTTTGGAGTGCAATTTTGGATGCAGTTTATGCCAAAATCACTGATTACCCCTCTGAACCAAAACTGAGCCCAAATGATTTAAATCCTGATGCAGAGAAAATCTACTCATCTTCTAATGACCTAGTAATCCTAGTTGTTACATTAGCTAGTAATCACCTGGAGCTAGTAAAGCCGGCAGGGCAAGTTTTTCTATACAGAGGTTGGTGGGTGTCTGGAACACAATGCCAGGGGTGGTGCAGGCAGCGGCAGTGGGGAGTCGAAGAGGCTTTAAGGCACATGGATATGCAGCTAATGGAAGAAAATGGCCAGGTGAGATTAGGTTATCATGGCTTTATGTTTGGCACAGACATTGTGGGCCGAAGGGGCCATTCTTGTGCTGTATTTTCTATGTTTTAAGTCTCATGTCCTTACTAAAAGACATATCTCGTGTGCACATTGTAGCATCTCTTGTTCTACTTGTGAACAATTAGCAAATGGCAAACAATTTTATTTATCATATATCTGTACACTGTGAATGGATTGATTGTAATCATGTATTGTCTTGCATTGTCATGTATTGTCCGCTTAGCGCGCAACAAAAGCTTTTCACTGTACAACGGCACACGGGAAGAAAAACTCAACAATTTATCTCACTAAAATCAATGAAACTGAATTTCAGAAGTAGAAGCTGACACAGTACAACCTAAAGTGCTTCTTTAGAATCGCTGACCAGAGATGAAATTCTAGGAAGAAGCAAACTTCTGCAATTCAGATGTTCAATTCAGCTTTTCAAATGTTTTATGAAGACTAATCAAGCTGCTACCTCAAAGTCAGATCTTCAGTGTGGAAAAAAAAGCATAGAAATATTTGGCCCAAGCTTGCCATTTCCTTTTTGTGTGGTAAATTCACCATTTCTATGGTACTCTTGCTTGTGCAGGGGGGGGTAATTGAATCTTGTCTGTCGTCACTGGGAAGGGAGGGTTCATCATCAACAAGGACGTGAGTTTAAGCCGGATCCCAAAGTGACCTTGCAGGTTTAATTGACGTTCAGTCACAAACACGAGTTTGGCAGTTGCTCACTTTTAAGTCTGTTTCCTGTTTTCCAGATGATATTTTCCAGTCAGCACCCTTCCTGCCTTCAAGGACAAAGTTCAGATGAGTTCAGTAGGAAGAAGCCTGTTTCCATGTTTTTGTGTCTGCATTCTACTTTACACATGCACATGAACAACAGAGCAGGCAGTCGTATCCATTCATCTAATCAGGGCAGGATTTCTGTCCAAAGGATAAAAGCGGCATTTGGACTCCATCTGTTTACTTTATCGTAGGGATGGCAAAGTGTAGTATTTTGATCTGCTAACTCTTTTCCCTCAAGAACCAGATGCCTTGTTATGGGGAAGTTCCTGTTTGACAATTATACAGTTTGGCTAGCTGTCGCTTTTCCATCCTGATCTTGTAACTTCCCGTTCCAGCACAACCTAATAAAGACTTTGTAAGGAGATTTTCATATTTTGCAGACCTGTGTGTGTAAAGAAAAACAGCCTTGAGTCAAAAGATTCACTTGATTAGCACGGGTGTCAGGGGTTATGAGGAGAAGGTAGGAGAATGGGGTTAGGAGGGAGAGATAGATCACCCATGATTGGATGGCTGAGTAGACTTGATGGGCCAAATGGCCTAATTCTTCTCCTATCAATTATGACCTTATTACATTAAGACCTCTCATGTTATTTCCCCCATCAACTCTTCAACATTTAAAGCAGGAAGAGTTAACAAATAGCCCCCCTGACACCAGAAGGATTGGGGACTAATTCCCGTGGCTCCTGTAAGTGTCCAGTAATCCAAAGGATGTGATTTGCTCTTGCCAAGCTACAACAGAATAAACAAACAGCTCACTCCACAGTGAGACAGATAGCATCTAGTTCAGAGATACATAATTGAAACAGGTTCTTCAACCCACTGAGTCCACACTGACCATCAATCACCCATTCATATTAGTTCTGTTATCCCACTCTTATCCTGTGATTGATAGGAGAGAGAATCTCAAGATTTTTTTAAACACTAATAATTAGTTTATTTTTCATCGATGGGAAAAATCCTCGGGGCCTGATCATCGGAGGAGGACTCTGAGTAAGATGGCCAAATCACAGCCATATTTGGTAGCATTTTTTTCTAAAATCAAACAACAGTGCAAACAGGAAGTGGTCAAGTTGAAACTTTTAATTATATAGATGAGAGGCAATGATAGGGTAGACAATCAGAACATTTTTCTCAGGGTGGACGTGTTCTCACATTACAGAGAAATGTGAGGTGTTGCATTTTGGGAAGTCTAACCTGGGCAGGACCTACACAGTGAATGGTAGGGCTCTGGGAAGTGTTGTAGAATAATGAGTGCAGGCGCGTGGTTCCCTGAAGGTCAAGTTGCAGGTAGATAAGGTGGTCAAAAAGATTTTGGTACCATCTTATAGGAAAGATGTTGTCAAGCAGGACAGGGTACAGAGAAGATTTACGAGGATGTTGCCAGGACTAAAGGGTCTGAGCTATTGAGAGGTTGAGGAGGTTGGGACTGCAGGAGTGCAGGATTATGAGGGGTGATCTTATAAAGGTTTATAAAATCATGAGAGGAATAGATCGGGTAGATGCACAGTCTCTTGCCCAGAGTAGGTGAATCAAGGACCAGAGGACATGGGTTTAAGGTGAAGGGGAAGAGATTTAATATGAATCTGAAGGGTAACTTTTTCACACAAAGGGTGGTGGGTGGATGGAAGAAGCTGCCGGGGGAGATAGTTGAGGTTGGGACTATTCCAAAGTTTAAGAAACAGTTAGACAGGCAGATGGATGGTATAGGTTTGGAGGGATATGTACCAAATGTAGGCAGGTGGGACTAGTGTAGCTGGGACATGTTGGCCAGTGTGAGCAAGTTGGGCTGAAGGGCCTGTTTCCATGCTGCATCACTCTGACTCTATGACTCTGACTCTGAAGTGTCCAAAGACTAGAGGGCATAAGTTTAAGGTGAAAGGGTTAAAGCTTAAATGATATGTGCAGGGCAAGTTTATTTACACAGAAAGTGGTGGGTGCCTAGAACCTGCTGCCAGGGGTAGTTTAGAGGTAGATACGACACATGATGTTTAAGAGGCTTTTTGATAGGCACATATAGAATGTATAGGGACTGGAGGGATATGGATCAAGTGCAGGCAGGTGAGATTAGGTTATCTTGTCGTCATGTTCGACACAGATGTTGTGGGCCGAAGTGCCTATTCTTGTGCTGTACTGTTCTATGTTCTGTGTTCCATGTACTCTTCTCTGCCTTGATTCTTGGCTGGTACACACTATTTTCAGGATGTTGCCCTCTCTCTGTATTTTGAGTTTTTTGCTTCCCTTCCCATAGAAATGTTCAATTATGCCATGACTGACAGAGTAAAAGAGCTGTTCTAATTTGTGAGACTTGTGTCACATTGACAGGCAATGATGCTTTTCGCTTCCCAGCAGGCATCAGTACTGCCTGAAAAAATGTTGCTGTTATCTGGAGATTTAATCACAGTGTCAGATCCCTGTAGCATTTGGTGGGAAATCATCCAATATGTTCAGTTTGAGCAAAAAGCTGTGAATGAATGTACACTATGAAAGGGATAAGCGCATTTGTACCTGCATCACTTGTACCTGCTAGAACAGGTGGTTATCAGAACCATGGTCACTGGGAGACAAGGATGAAAACAAGGCCGGGCGTTGAGAGCACCACAATGTACGGTTACCTTTCTGAGCAGCAGCAGAAAGTTTTTTAAATGAAAGTCAAGATGGTATTGGAATAAAAATTAAAGTTGGGAAATTTTGTCCCAAATTTTCTTCAGTCCTCTCTTCTCTTCCGTGCTCTGCTGTCGGGTGTGACCTGCTCAGCGGCAACAACCTCCAAGGTCTTATCTTGGGATCCGTAGACCTCATCATTCTGCAACAGGGCATTTGCCGAATGCCAACAAAAACTGACCAGAAATGGTGATGTCCGAACCTCTAGAATCTCTACCCACAATGATCTTTGCTTTGTGCATTGAACATTGAATTCCCCAATTATAGATATCTTACCAACCCCTCCTCTCCATTCTATCTCCCCTTTCCCCCCGTCCCCACTCTCCTTGTGCCCCACTGGGACTCACAGCTATTTCTCCCCTCCCCCTCCCCTTCCACCTAGATTCCCTCCACTGACTTCACAATTCGCAATTCTTCTAATCTTATCTCACACCTTTAGTCCTTTCATACCTGGCCTTTGTCCAACCATCTGCATATCCCAAACTGTCTTCACCTGTTTTAAATATCACTTGCCTGGATTTGTCCTTCACTTCCTCTCTTCCACCATTCTTCCCCCCTCCCTCCTCCTGCCCCATCCTTGCCACAATCAGTCTGAAGAAGGGTCCCAACCTGAAATGTCACCGATCCATGTTCTCCAGAGATGCTGCTTGACCAGCTGAGTTACTCCAGCACAATGAGTATTTTCTTCTGAACTTTGCTTTGACCACACTGGGCAGTAGAGTTGCTGCCTTACAGAGCCAGAGACCCAGGTTGATCCTGACCACAGGTGCCATCTGAATGGAGTTTGTACATTCTCCCTGTGACCGAGTGGGTTTTTCCCAGGTGTTCCGGTTTCATCCCACACTCCCAAGAAATAAAGGTTTGTAGTTTAAATGGCGTCGGTAAAATTGTAAATTGTCCCTAGTATGTAGGACAATGTCAGTGTACAGGCTGGCACAGATGCTGGTTGGCACAGCCTCGGTGGGCCGAAGGGCCTATTTCTGCGTGGCATCTCTAAAGTCTAAAGTCTTTGCTTCTCTCAGTGAAGAATTGAGCTTGGAAAAACTCCAGCCAGGCTCACTGAAATAAGCTGACTGATGGTGAGATTTCTCATCCTACTTAGTGTGGGGTGCTTATGGAGAGATTCACACATGTAACACAGCCAAGAAGAAACATATTCCAAGCTTTCATCAGGCCAATGGGACCTTTATGATGGCTTTCTTTTATTTTTTGTTGTACAAAATAATCACTTGTGGGAAGTTACTGAGGAGCAGGGTAGCCTTGGGGCAAATGAATTTATTTTCGTCCTTCACCTCAGTTGCTGGAATGTTGCAATGAACATTTGCTTCCAAAAAGCAAATGTTCATTGAAAATACCAGATAATATGATGAGCTTGAAATTCAACCAGACATGTGGTCTAGCCTGCATGTTGAAGTGGTTGGCTGAAAATGTATTGTGCTTCCTCTTGGCTGCAGTATTAACACTTCCTTCCTCAGCTCACAAATTGCACAGCTGCCACATGTGTGCACACGTGTCTATGTGTGCAGCGGAGGGCCATGTCCGTTTGGATCTGTTACGCATTATGTTTTGGATGTTGGCCATCCTTCCATGTCCGTGGGGAGTCCTGTGTCTTCTGAGGGATGAGTGTTGGTGATATCATACCGTATGACGAGGACTGGTAGAAATGCATTGTTGCCGGAGTGTGGAGACGCAGTCACCCGCCAGCTGAACTCTTGCTCCAGATCTGCAGCCGTGCGTGATCGTCACTCTTCATTGAAACCCTGTCACATAAATGGTTATGCACTTTGCAATAAACAAAATACTGGGAAAAATGTATACAATCTTACTTATAAAGAATAATTCTACCTGCCTCTACAACCATCTGAATCATCTGTTCATAATAGGCCAACAATCCTTGGAAACGAATGTCACACAGACTTGAAAAATGTTTATATGCCAATGTGAGTGGCATGGTGGTGCAGCGGTAGATTTGCTCCCTTACAGCACCAGAGACCTGAGTTCAATCCTGACCACGCGTGCTGTGTGTATGGAGTTTGTACGTTCTCCCTGTGCGTGGGTTTTCGCTGGGTGCTCCAGGCTCCTCCCACGTGGGTGGGGGGAGGGGGGGGGGGAGGGAAAGAGTTGGAAGAGAGCAGGGCAGGACAAAGCCTGGCAGGTAATAGGTTGAAACAAGGCAGGGCTTTTTTATATAGTGGACAAAGGCCAAAGATGAAAAGACCAAAGTTCAATTTCAAGTTCAAGTTTACATTTATTATGACCTGCACCAATTGGTACAGTGAGATTTGAGTTATCATGCAGCCATACGAATAAAAAGAACACAATACACAATAGAGATTAACATAAATATCCCTCCACAGCAGAATCAGCGTTCCGACTGTGATGGAAGGCAATAAAGTTCAGTCATCTTCCTCATTGTTCACCCGTAGTCGGGGCATTTGAGCCCTCCGCAGTCGCCGCTACGGACGGCACGATGTTGTAGGCCCTCTCACCGGGATGATGGAACTCTGGCGTCGGAACAGAAGAACACTCTCAGCGGCGTGGAGTTTCCGAATCGGCCGCTTCCTACCGGAGACCGCGGCTCCCGAAGTTCACAGGCTGAGCTGGACGGAGCTCCAACATTGGCGACCCTCAACAAAGGATCCCAGGACTCCGCGATGTTACAGTCAGCGCCGCCCATTGCTGAAAGTTCCGCAAACCACAGCTCCATGATGTTCACGTCAGCTGGCCCAACACTCCGGAGCTCCACATTGAGATCCCCGGTAAGGCATCGACCGCTCCACGATGGTAACTCAGTGCAGCTCCGGTGCTGAAGCTCTGGTCGGTCTCCGGCAGGAAAGGCCACGCCAATCCAGAAGGTAGGCCGCGAGGAGGGGGGGGCGAAGATGAGACTCGGCGATGAACAGGTAGGTAAAAGACGGCTGGCACAGTTAAAGTAAGTCCTTTAGAGAGCGCAGAGGGGGGGGGGGGGTGGGTTGGAGAGAAGGGGAGAAAGGGGGAGAGAAGGCGAGAGAAGGCGAGAAAAGGCGATAGAAGGATGGGAGAAGGAGACACTTTTAAGAAGCCAGACAACTTTTAATAAAGTTTAGTGGGCATTTAACATTACCAGTTGGTTTACTTACCTTTTTTTTCTCAACGAGCTATTACCTTCGACTACCTTCGATTACCTTTGATTACCTATGATAGCATTACACCTAACTAAGACCTACCTTGACTAGATCTATGAGTAAAAAAATATCGATTTTTTTCCATGGCGACCTTTTTTTTACTCGTGGGCAATTTGCTAAAAAAAACGGCGCAACCTAACTGAGGCCTCGAGTACGCAGGGACAACTCTAGAGCATGAAGGAGAGTTACAAAGCTCCTAGGACCTCGTGTCGACCATGCTGCGAGAATGAGTCGAGGGCAAACTCTTCTAAACTCGCGAATTATGTCCCCGAACTGGGACAGGCCCTTAAGAAACCTCCAAAAACATACTTTTAAACAGACTTAAAATAACAAAAAGGGTGAAAGGATGGACAGACTGCTGGCGAAGCTGCTGCGCGCGGCGCCACCCGATGACACGGACAAAGGATTGAAGAGCTGCAAATTGTGAAGCAAGGGGAAGAGGAGGGGAGAACAGTGCTTAGGAGGACTTTAGACTTGTAATGCCTTCTATGTAGGTTAATTATCTTAGCATGCTACGCTATCTCGGGATTAATTTGACAGAATGGAACTGAGCAATGCAGTGGGTCAGATTCACTGATCTGAGTTCAGACTCAACCCACAGAAATATGTGGGAAGATCTAAGATTTAAGATTCAAGATTCAATTTAATTGTCACATATACCAATTAAGCTACAGTGAAATTTGAGTTATCATACAGCCATACTAAGTGAGAAAAACAACAAAACACAATTCAGCCACATAAATGAACATTTAACATAAACACCCAACACAGTGTAATCCACATTCCTCACTGTGATGGAAGGCACTAAAGTTCAGACATCTTCCTCTATTGTTCACCCATGGTCGGGACTCAACCCTCCGCACTTGCCGTTGCCGATGGTCCGCAGTTCAAGCCCTCTTGTCGGGTTGATCGAAACTCCGGCGTCGGAACAGATCAGAACACTCCATGCATGGAGCTCCTGAGTCAGCCACTTCTTACATGAGACTGCTGCTTCACTGTGTTAAAATCCACAGGCCCCGCGGTCGGAGCTCCAAACATTGTGATCCTCGGCAAAAGATCCCAGGCTCCGCGATGGTAAGTCCGCGCCGCGCCCGCGGCTTGAAGCTCCGGGCTGGTCTCCAGGAAAGGCCGCACCACTCCACGTTGTAGGCCGCAGGGGGGGTCAGAGATGAGACACAAAGAAAAATTGCATCTTCGTCGAGGTAAGTGACTGAAAAAGGTTTCCCCCGATCCTCCCCGCACCCACCACATAAAACATACCAAGAGACATTAAAACAAGCATTCATACATAATTGAAATAATAAAAACATAGAAGGAACGCGACAGACTGCTGGCGGAGTGGCTATTGTGGGTGCCACCTGGTGGTGATGTGGAGTGGAACACACTCTTTGTCTTTTTTAAGGAGCGAACACAGGCCTGAAGGGTCAATGGTGTTTTGTGCTCTGTGAAACCAGTCATGTTCAATCTTTAAATTTTCCTGAAATTCTTTAGTTCATGCAATAATATGTCATGTTCAATCAAACAGGTGTGACTAGTGTGGTTTGGGAATGTTAGTCAGTGTGGGCTAGTTCGGCTGAAGATCCTATTTCCACTATAACTCTCTGACTATCGCTATTCCTCAATGGGCTTAAATTCATAAACAAGCACCAAACCTAAAGTAATGGTGTAATCAAGAACATTTAATCTGATGGTCTGTCTTTATAAAACATAAGTAAATAAAGAAAATCTTTGCTTCTCCTTCTGTATCAAAGTTTCTGTACTGTGCTAGGGATAGGGGGTATTAAAATTGGAGGTTGCACTATTCATACCGTTGGTTTGCAGACGACCCACGCGGATCATGAGGCGATGTGGTCTGCATGAGGTCTCCACCCTGCACTACATTCTGCAGCTTTGCTCCCACCTTGTGGTTATTTTAGGTACTTCTTTCAGACCAGTCTGAAGAAGGGTCTCGACCCAAAACATCTCCCATTCTTTCTCTCCAGCGATGCTGCTTGACCCGCTGAGTTACTCCAGCTTCTTCTGTCTATCTTCGGTTTAACCCAGCATCTGCAGTAGCTAAGATGGCGCCTACCTGCGGCGACATATTGCCAGCGGCACCACAGAAAATCTTCAAATATAGTATATTTGAGCTCACCTGCATCAAAGAATTTGCAGAAATCAACGCTGTAAGTAGCGAGCTGCTAACGCATTTAAATGCATTAGCGCTACTGCGAACTCCCAAGATGGCGACGGTAAGGGAATCCCCGAACGGAGGGGAATCTCGGACCTCGCGGAGGCACGCAGGTATAGTAAGTACTGTACCTGTAAACACCGGGAGGCCTTCATGGTCTGGAATCGAGGCCATCGGGCAGGATCTCCCAGCAGCAACAGAGCTGGGGGTGCCGACTGTAAGGGAATTCCCGATCTCAGGGGAATCCCCGACCTCGTGGAGACTCATAAGTACTGTACCTTTAAACATTGAGGAGGGCTTCATGGAGTACGGAAATGTGGCCGTTGGGCAGGACTGAAAGTAAGACTGAAGCGTATGGGACTTTGGCCTCCTCTCCCTACCATCCTACTGGCCAACGTACAGTCTCTAGAAAACAAAGTGGAGGACTTAAGGGCAAGGCTGTATTTCCAAAGGGAGTTGAGGGAAAGCTCTGTATTCTGTTTCACAGAGACATGGCTCACCCCCAGCTCCCCAGACTCAGCGGTCCAGCCTGAAGGGTTCTCCATCCACCGTATGGACTGTATGCTGGCATCTGGGAAAGGGAGAGGAGGGGGCGTCTGCCTCATGGTCATCTCTGCGTGGTGCTCAGACGTGGCAGTCCTATCCAACTCTTGCTCTCCACACCTCGAACATCTGCCGGTGAAGTGCTGTCCCTTCTACTTACCGAGGGAATTCACCTCCATCATCCTGACCGCGGTCTACATCCCACCCCCGGCAGACGTCCGTCTGGCACTGGAGGAGCTGCACGCCGTGGTCAACAAGCACCAGACGTCTTACCCCGAGGCATTTACCATCGTAGCCGGAGACTTCAACAAAGCCAACCTTATGAAATCGCTCCCTAACTTCCCCAACATGTCTCCTGCAGCACCAGAGGACCAAACACCCTCGACCACTGCTACACGACCATAAAGGATGCCTATCGCTCTATCCCACGCCCTCATTCAGTACATCCGACCATACCGCGGTGCTGCTTCTTCCTGCCTACAGGCAGCAATTGAAGAGTGCACCCCCGGGGTGAGGACTGTACAGAGCTGGTCGGGTGGGGGGGGGGGGGGGGGGGGGGGGCGAGGAACAACTCCACGACTGTTTGAAGTCTGTAGACTGGGCAATGTTCAGGGGCTCGGCAACGAACCTGAATTAATTCACCACAGTCGTTACAAACTTCATTAAGAAATGTGTGGAGGACTGCATCCCAACAAAATCTTCGGCGTGTTTCCTAACCAGAAACCTTGGATGAACCATGAGATCTGCATTCTTCTGAAGACCAGATTCCGGGCATTCAGGTCTGGAAATACAGAGGTCTACAAGAAGTCCAGATACGACCTTGTTAATGCCATCAAAAACCCCAAAAGGAACTTCTGCTCCAAGCTGGAGGATGAGACGGATGTTCGGCAACTGTGGCGGGGCTTGAATGCCATCACCTCCTACAAGGCGAAATCAGGAGGCAGCTCAAATGTCAGCGAAGCATCACTCCCTGACGAGCTCAATGCGTTTTACGCATGCTTTGATAGGGAGAACACTGATGTGCCTTCCCGAGCCCTCATTCGCCGTGACGGCATTTCAGTCACAGTCACAGAGGCCGACGTCAGAAGATCCTTCAGGGTGGTGAACCCTCAGAAAGCGCCTGGACCTGATGGTATACCCGGGCTTGTTTTAAAAACCTGTGCGGACCAACTGGCTGGAGCTTTTACGGACATTTTCAACCTCTCACTTCTGAGATCTGAGGTTCCCACCTGCTTTAAAAGGGCATCAATAATACCAGTGCCCAAAAAGAACAAGGTGATGTGCCTCAATGACTATCGAGCAGTGGCACTAACGTCTGTGGTGATGAGAGGCTGATCATGGCGCAAATCAACTCATACCTCGACAAAAACCTGGACCCACTGCAGTTCGCTTACTGCCACAACAGATCAACGGTGGATCTCACTGGCTCTCCACTCTGCTCTGGGTCACCGGCCAACAAAAACTCATATGTCAGGCTGTTATTCATTTACTACAGCTCGGCATTTAATACCATAATCTCCTCCAAGCTGGTTACCAACAGTCTGTTCATTTTGGTGGAAATTTGTCATCCTCGATAACAATCAGCACGGGAGCAACTCAAGGCTGCATGCTCAGCCCCCTGTTGTACTCACTCTATACTCATGTATTTCGTAGCCGAGCATTGTGCGAACTCCATCATCAAGTTCGCTGATGACATCACTGTTGTGGGACATATCACTGATGGGGACGAGTCAGAGTATAGAAGTGAGATCGACCAATTGACCAAATGGTGCCAGCACAATAACCTAGCTCTCAACACCAGCAAAACCAAGGAACTGATTGTGCACTTCGGAAGGGGTAGGATGGGAACCCACAGTCCCGTTTATATCAACGGGTCGATGGTGGAAAGGGTAAAGAACTTCAAATTCCTGGGCGTGCATATTTCTGAAGATCTCTCCTGGTCCCAGAACACTGATGCAATCATAAAGAAAGCACATCAGCGCCTCTACTTCCTGAGAAGATTACAGGGAGTCGGTATGTCAAGGAGGACTCTCTCGAACTTCTACAGGTGCACAGTAGAGAGCATGCTGACCGGTTGCATCGTGGCTTGGTACGACAACCTGAGCGTCCAGGAGCGGAAAAGGCTGCAAAAAGTTGTAAACACTGCCCAGTCCATCATCAGGTCTGACCTCCCTACCATCGAGGGGATCTATCGCATGCGCTGCCTCAAAAAGGCTGCCAGCATCATCAAGGACCCACACCATCCTGGCCACACACTGATGTCTCCTCTGCCAACAGGTAGAAGGTACAGGAGCCTAAAATCTGCAACATCCAGGTTCAGGAACAGCTTCTTCACCACAGCCATCAGACTATTAAACACAACTTCAAACAAACTCTGAACTATAACAGCCTATTGCACTTTATCTGTTTATTTATGTGCGTATATATATATATATATATATTCTATAGTATATGGTCACACTGATCTGATCTGATCTGTATTTATGCCTGCAATATTCTGTTGTGCTGCAGCAAGCAATAATTTCATTGTCTTATCTGGGACACATGACAATAAACCCTCTTGACTTGACTTCCTACACATAGCAATTGGTGTTCTCTATGAACGGCCTATAGATGACTGGAAATCATGTTCAAATCAGGAAACAAATGGAAGATCATGGATGTCACTTTCTCACATCTATCAGATTGATTGATTGATTGATTGATTGATTGATTGATTGAAAGATACAGCATGGAAAAAGGTCCTTTAACCTATCGAGTCCATGCCGACCATCGATCGCCCGCTCTCACTAGGCCTATGTTATCCTACTTTCGCTGCCACTCCCCACACACTAGGGGCAACTTACAGAGGCCAATTGATCTGGTGCAGAGTGTTATCGAGGATTGTTCTGATTGTGCTGATTGTTATCGAGGATGACACATTTCTACCAAAATGAACAGACTGTTGGTAACACAGTGGCACAGCAGTAGATTCCCTGCCTTACAGAGTCAAAGACCTGGGTTTGATCCTGACTACGGGTGCTGACTGTCAGAGCCTCTATGTTCTCAGTGTGGCTGCGTGGGTTTTCTCCACATGCTCAGGTTTCATCCCACAGTCCTAAACCTTGGGGTGATCACTGATCTGTGTGGACTCATTGTGGCACCTGTGCAGTGCAGTCACTGCATGTCATTCTGAAAAGGACCTGTTAATTCCTATTCTTTGCTTCTTGTCTGCCAACCAGTTCTCTAACCATGTCAATGCTCTACCCCCAATACCATGTGCTCTAATTTTGCACACTAATCTCTTGTATGGGACATTGTCAAAGGATTTTTGAAAGTCCAGATACATCACATCCTCTGGCTCTCCCTTATCCATTCTACTTGTTACATCCTCAAAAAATTCCAAAATATTAATCAAGCATGATTTCCCCTTCATAAATCCATGCTGACTTTGACCGATCCTGTCACCGCTTTCCAAATGCGCTGCTATAACATCTTTGACAATCAACTCAAGCATCTTCCCAACTACCAATGTAAGGCTAACTGGTCTATAATTCCTCGTTTTATCTCTCACTCCTTTCTTAAAATGTGGGGTTACATTTGCTACCTTACAGTCCACGGGAACTGATCCAGTCGAGAGAACATTGGAAAATGATCACCAATGCATCAACGATTTCTGGGGCCACCTCCTTGAGTACTCTGGGATGCAGACCATCAGGCCCTGGGGATTTATTTGCCTTCAGTCCCAACAGTTTACCTAAAACCATTTCCTGACTAATGTGGATTCCCTTCAGTTCCTCCCTCCCACTAGATCCCCGGTCCCCTGGTATTTCTGGGAGATTGTTTGCGCCTTCCTTAGTGAAGACAGAACCAAAGTACACATTTAACTGTTCTGCCATTTCCTTGTTTCCCATTATAAATTCATCGGTCTCTGATTGTAAGGGGCCTCTTCACTAATCTTTTCCTTTTTACATATCTGAAGAAGCTTTTAGATGCAGTTTTTATATTCCCCACAAGCTTTCTTTCATGCTCTTTTTTTCCCTCTCTTAATTAACCCCTTTGTTCTCCTCTGTTGAGCTCTAAATTTCTCCCAATCCTCCGGTTTGCTGCTTCCTCTGGCCAATTTATATGCCTTTTCCTTGGATGTAACACCATCCTTGATTTCCCTTGTTAGCCACAATTGAGCCGTGTTTGAACCTTGAGAAGGTGTAAAATCCGTCGCTACACCCGTTTTATTTTTTCACCAGACAGGAATTAACAATTTTTGGAGTTCATCCATGCGGTCTTTAAATCTTTGCCATTGCATCTCTACCGTCAACCTTTTCAGTATAATTTGCCAGTCTATCCTAGCCAATTCCCGTCTCATACCTTCAAAGTCTCCTTACTTTAAGTTCAGGACCCTAGTCTCTGAATTAACCGTGTCATTCTACATCCTAATGTAGAATTCCACCATATTATGGTCGCGGTTGCCCAAGGGCTTTACAACAACAAGATCGCTAACTAATCCTTCCTCATTATCTAATACCCAGTCTAGTCAATTATTCTACATATTGGTATAAAAAAACATCCCACATGCATTCCAGGAAATCCTCCTCCTCAACGCTGCTTCCAATTTGGTTGGCCCAATCTATATGTAGATTAAAGTCACCCATGATAACTGCTGTACCTTTGCAACATGCATCCTTAATTTCCTGCTTGATGCTATCCCCAACTTCCCTACTACTGCTTGGTGGTCAGTATACAACTCCAACGAGCGTTTTCTGCCCTTGGCTATTTTGCAGTTCTACCCATACCGATTCTACAGCATCCAAGCTAATATCTCTCCTTCCTATTGCATTAATCTCCTCTTTAACCAGCAATGCCACCCACCTCCTCTTCATTTCAGTCTATACTTCCTGAATATGGAATATCCCTGAATGTTTAGCTCCCAACCTTGGTCACCCTGAAGCCCTGTCTCCATAATTCCAACTATATCATATTCCTTATATTCTAACTGCACTTTCATTTCATCCACCTTATGACGAACTCAATCTACATACCTACATGTCTTTGGGATGTGGGAGGAAATCGGAGCATCCAGAGGAATTCCACGCAGTCACAGGGAGAACGTGCAAACTCCCCACATACAGCACTGAGGTCAGGACAAAATCAGGGTCTCTGCTGCTGTGCAGCAGCAGCTCTACCAGCTGCATTACTGTGCTTTCAGCAAGTGCTATACTGAGCAGGACATCCTCAGCTGGCTATTAGCGTAGGAGTATGTCTATCCAGCCGAGCTGCGCTGGACTATTGGATGTGCCACGTTGCAGATGATACAGTAAACCCAATCCACCCCACTCCCACATTTGGACATAATAGACCCCAAGAATTTGGAACAAAAAACTCAATCCAGTGTCTTGGCCAATAACTGTGCCTCAAAAAGCTAAAACTGAGCACAAGGAAACCTCATCAATACCCCTACTTCCACAGAAATTGGAGGAGATTCATCGAAAACTATCAAACTTCTACAGGTGAACAGTACAGAGCATGCTGACTGGTTGCAATCAAGGCCTGGTTCAGTAAGAACTTTTGCACAAAGTACGGGTGGTGCGGGAATGTCTCTCCGAGTTATACTGCACTACAGATATCATCGTGGAGCAGTTGGATCAAGTTCTGATAGTCCAGGATAGGACAGGATCTTATAGTCCACATTTAGCAGAGTGAAGGATTCTCCCATTCCTGATATCATCCATCTCCTTTTTCTGCTTGTAGATGGGGGTGATGATGCCCTTCCTCAAGGGATCTATCATGCTGTCAGCCAGAAGCCTAGTGTTGTACCATTCCATTCCAACACCTTTAACCATATCCATCAGGCGGTGGTGAGCACAGAACATTCTGCAGGCACTGGAGGACAAGGACTCCATGAATCCTGTGGCGTGGTTCCCTGAGCAGGCTGCCCATTTTGCCTGGTGATGTGCCTCATCGCATGATCTCACTAACAAGTAGCAATGCCTGGCTGGCATTGAGAGGGGCCCTCCCAGTCAAATGTTTCTTGCACCATCGGGTTCTTACTACCAAAGCAGGCTGCTCTCAGGATCGCTGCTATGGAGAGGAAACATTTGACCACGTTCAAAAAGTGTGGATTGCAAAGGGGGGTCTGGAGAAAGGGTCTGTTTCAAATTTATTTTGTTTCAGTGGCAATGTTCTTTGAATATTTCACCCCAATATTGTTGCCTGTCTGTCTACCCTAATTTGCTTGTTTAAATAAATGAACAGATGTTGGGCTAACTGTCTCAGCGATTTTGTTTCCATCGTTTTTCACACAGAGTTGTGAGTGTGGAATTCTCTGCCCCAGATAGCAGTGGGGGCTGGTTCTCTGGGTACTTTTAAGGGAGAGCTAGACAGGTCTCTTAAAGATAGCGGAGTCAGGGGATATGGGAAAAAGGCAGGAGCGGGGTACTGATTGGGGATGATCAGCCATGATCACATTGAATGGCGGTGCTGGCTCGAAGGGCTGAATGGCCTACTCCTGCACCTTTGTCTATTGCCTATTGTTTCTGAGGATATCGGCATCTCAATAAAAGCCCAGCATTTATTCTAGGTTCCCGATTGCCCCTGAGAAGACTGTGGTAAGGCAACCTCGAACTTCACCAATCCTTCTGGTGAAGGAACACCCACCTTTTAGGTAGGGAGTTCCAAGACTTTGATTCAGCAATAGACAATAGGTGCAGGAGTAGGCCATTCGGCCCTTCGAGCCAGCACCGCCATTCAATGTGATCATGGCTGATCATCCCCAATCAGTACCTCGTTCCTGCCTTCTCCCCATATCCCCTGACTCCGCTATCTTTAAGAGCCCTATCTAGCTCTCTCTTGAAAGCATCCAAAGAACCTGCCTCCACCGCGCTCTGAGGCAGAGAATTCCACAGACTCACAACTCTCTGTAAGAAAAAGTGTTTCCTCATCTCTGTTCTAAATGGCTTACTCCTTATTCTTAAAATGAAGAAGGACTGCCAGTATATTCCCAAGTCATCACGACTGTTTAATTTTTAAGGAAACACAAGAGACTGCAGATGCTGGAATCTTGAGCAAAAATAAATCGCTGGGGAATTCAGTGGGTCAGCAGCATTTGTGGAGGGAAATGGAGAGATTACATTTTGTGTCAGGGCCCTTCTTCAGGATATGATACATCCATTAATTCTCCCCTAATCACCCCTGTTAAGGATCTTGAATAAGTTAACGAAAATGTCACTTTCAATAAAACCATCCAAACTGTTACATGTTTCTATATCCTGTTACCCCTTGCTTAATAGTGAGTTCCAGCACTTTACCAGTAACTAACATTGGGTAGTCACCAGTTCCCATCATTTTAATATTTTGTTGTTGGCTCTCTCCACTCTCTCTACTGAAAAATAATGTTGCAATTTGTTCCAATACACTGGGAACATTCCACTTTTGGGTGGCGCAATGGTAGGATTGTTGCCTTACAGTGCCAGAGACCCAGGTTTAATCCTGACTATGGGTGCTGTCTATACCGAGTTTGTATGTTTTCCCCGTGACCGTGTGGGTTTGTTTTGGGTGCTCTGACTTCCTCCCGCACTCCAGAGACATGTAGGTTTGTAGATTAATTGGCCTCTGTAAATTGTAAGTTGTCCCTAGTGTTTAGGGTAGTGCTAGTCAGGTGATCGCTGGTCAGCGTGGACTGGGTGGGCCAAAGGGCCTGTTTACGTATCTGTAAAGTTAAAAAATGGGGAATTTGGGAAGATCACATCAGATCCATCAACTATCTCCGTACCTTTCTCTTTTTGAATGAGCTGTTGGTTTTAGTTTATATTTTAAATTTCTTTACTCATTAATTTAGTACCCCCCTCTCGTAATGTATTTATTCCACATTATTTCTCCTGTTTCAATTGCAAAGACACAGGCTTATTGTTGCAATTTGCTTTTCTTTTAGATCCTATCAATCTTTTTTGCCTTTATCAATTTTAGTTATTATTTTACTGATTTACAAATCTCCATTGACTACCACTCAACATATACCTGGTCGAGTTCTCAAGATCTGTGCAGACCAACTGGCGGGAACTTTTGCAGACATTTTCAACCTCTCACTTCTGAGGTCTGAGGTTCCCACCTGTTTTAAGAGGGCATCAGTAATACCGGTGCCCAAGAAGAGTATGGTGACGTGCCTCAATGACTATCGACCAGTGGCACTAACGTCTGTGGTGATGAAGTGCTTTGAGAGGTTGGTTATGGTGCACATAATGTGAACTCCATCATCAAGCTCGCCGACGACACCACTGTGGTTGGACAAATCACAGATGGGGACGAGTCAGAGTATAGAAATGAGTTCGACCGACTGAACAAATGGTGCCAGCCCAACAACCTGGCTCTCAACATCAGTAAGACCAAGGAACTGATTGTGGACTTTGGAAGGGGAAGGATGAGGACCCACAATCCTGTTTATGTCAACGGGACGAAGGTGGAGAGGGTTATTAACTTCAAATTCCTGAAGTTAATAACCCTCATGGGTTATGGAGGGGCGCTATGGAGGGCTAGAGTATAACGCCAGCCAGCTCCACGAAAAAAAAACGGGAAAAAAACGGGGGATTAAGGGACCTACCCGCTGTCTGCTGCTTGCTGCCTGCCGTTTCTGCACCGAGTGTTGTGAGTGACGTCATCGGGCGCGCGACTAATTATGTCAACAACACGGAGCCCTACCGACAAAGGGAAAACTCGATCCACCCGGCAGAGACAGCCAGAAGGCCAAACTGAAGCCTCGGACTCGAGTAGGACCTCCTCCCAGGAAGATGTATCCAAAAGAACATGGAAAAAAAACGGAAGGTGAGGAATTGAAAACTTTTATTTCTCAACAGATTGCTGGTTTAAAGGAAGAAATAAACCAGATGAACAGCCAGATGAACCAGATGAACAGCCAGATGAACAGCCAGATGAACCAGATGAATAATCAATTGAAAGAATTCCAACAGGAAACAAATTTAAATATTAATAACAAGATCAAGAAATTATCGGAAGATTTGAAGAATGAATTCACAGAAATGATCAATGAAATGACAAAGGAGATGGACAAAAAACTTGAAAAGGTTAAAAAAAGACTTTCAAAATAGGATGAATCCTATGGAGGAAGTATTGGAACAACAGACGGCTGGTATAAAGAACCTTGAAGAAGTAGCTGATACAAGTGCTTTGACTACAGCAAAGTTGCTTACAGAAAATGAACGTCTAACGAACTTGCTGATTAAAATAACAGAGAAATGTACTGAGCTAAGAAGGACGCCAGAGAAGACAAAACCTGAGAATTGCAGGGATTCCTGAAGGACGAGAGAAAAATGAAGATCCTCGAGAATTTACTGCAAACTTACTGCAACGTGTTCTATCTCTGGAAGAAACGCCTTTATTAGCCCGTGCTCATAGAGTCAGCAGACGTCGGACCAGACCAAACGCCCCTCCAAGACAAATGATTATAAAGCTACAATATGACTTTGTCCTGGATGAGATTATGCGAAAAGCTTCGAGAAACAGAAACCTGGTATTTGAAGGACAAAAGATCAGTATCTACCGAGATTATCCACCAGAGGTTGCCAGGAAACGGAAAGCATTTAATGAAGCTAAAAGTCTCATGAGGGATGTGGAAAACCTGAGATATGGTTTGAATTACCCAGCTACTTTAAGAGTTACTTTTAACGACGCTGAACATTTCTTTACCACCCCAACAGCAGCACTGGAATTCGCCCGGCAGTTCAAGACCTGAAAAATATCTACAAGTGAATATACTGACTCTCACTACTTTTAGAGATTTTACACGGATTCTCAACATCCTGCAAGATCTTACAAGATAACGTTGGACTGGACGGAATGGACAATGTCGAATGGAATCGAGAGAAAAAACTGGATCGGAAAGCGTTATCTGGATATTAATAATTAGTCTAATCACATAACTAACATAAATAAATAACACAAATATTAAAATCACAACGCGGTATTATTATTAGTATTATTTTTACCAATTAAGATTATTCACTACTACTAATCACTACTACTAATAATTAACAACTAATGTTTATTTAATGAATAGAGTTAAATATAGCGATGGATCTCATTAGGAGATCTTTCCTTATAACAGCAATTTTTAACCTTGAATTTTAGTTTTTCTTTTTGTTTTTACGGGATTTTTTATCCTTTTTTTTCTTTTATAGCTTTTTCATTTTTCATGTTTAATATTACATAGATTTTTAAATTAATTCTAGATATAGACACTTTTATATCTTTAATCAGTAGAATTTGATAAATGTCACTTTTTTTTCTGTTTTCCCCCTTTTTTTTCTGATGAATCCTACCCTTTTTCTTTTTTTCCCCTTTTTTTCTTTTACCCTTTCCTTTTTTTTTTTTTCCCTTAATGTTATACCCCCGGTAAAAATATTATTATGGAATAATAATTCCTTAAACCTAGGAGCTGGTCAAGTTAATAACATCAACGACGGAAGTCGGTAGATGGGTAGCCATGCTAGTATGGCTAGCACTAACTGCAACTACTCTAAATGTAGTTTTTTCTATCTTTAAGCACACCACTAATCTCTTAATCTATCCTTTACTTTTCTTTTATACAATCTATTGTGTTTTTCAGTTTGAATTGAGTTACACATTGGACCAATGGAGATATATTCGTGAGGGACATAAACGAGATTTAAAATTCATCTATTCGATGTTCGGGTGTAAGGTTGGGTCTGTCGGGCTGATCCTTAGACTCTATTGTAGACCTCCATAAACATAAAATGCAAGACTTAAAAAGGAATACGGGGAATGAGGGATTAACGTTTTGTAGTTGGAATGTTAAAGGTATTAATGAACCGATAAAGAGAGGGAAAGTATTGGCACATTTAAAGGCAACTAAAGCTGACGTAATTTATATTCAAGAAACTCACTTAAAAAAAGACGCCGAATATAGGTTGAAAGCTAAATGGATAGATAAAATGTATCACTCTTCTTTTACGCATAAATCAAGAGGCGTAGCAATATTATTTCGTAAAGGTACTTTATTTAAGCATACATCAACTATAACTGATAAAGATGGCAGATACATTATTGTGATAGGAGAATTAAACACAGAAAAAATGATTTTTGTTAATATATATGGACCAAATTTTGATAGCCCATTGTTTTTTAAAGAAAGTACTTAACAATATTCCGGAATTAACACAATATAATTTAATAATTGGAGGAGATTTTAATTGCACACTAGACCCCTACTTAGATAGATCTACAAAGCAAAGAAAAACTAAATCATACTCCAGTGACTTATTAAACGCATATATGCAAACGACTAACATTAAAGATGTTTGGAGAACAGAAAACCCTACTGGACGAGAATACTCTTTTTACTCGCCAGTACATAAAACCTATTCAAGAATAGATTATTTTTTGGTGGACGCAAAACTTATTTTGCTTACTTACGAATCCAAATAGCATAATATTATAATTTCAGATCATGCACCATTAACATTTAAGATTAAAATAAATGGTAAAACAGAAAAAGCAGGACAGTGGAAATTTAACCCACAAATTTAAAAAAAATAAAACTACTCAGGAATATATCACAACTCAAATTAAGATTTTTTTTTAAACAAATGATCAACCAGAAATATCTTGCTTCTTATTATGGGAAACATTCAAAGCATATCTCCGGGGAATCATGATCTCCTCACTAGCATTCCATAATAAAAATATTCGGAAGGAACAACAAGATTTGGAAAGGGAGATTAAACAATTAGATATACAGAATGCAACAAAACCAGATATAATATTACACAATAAAATTGCAGCACTGAAATATAAATTAAATAAAATATATACAGATCAAGTTGTAAAACTTTATCAACATACCAAACAATTACAGTTCGAATTTGGAGATAAACCCCAAAAATTATTGGCTCGACAATTAAGGAAAATGGAAGCTGAAAAAATTATCCATAGGATTAAATCACAGAATGGCGAATTGTTAATACAACCCAAAGATATTAATGAAAGATTTATGCAATATTATAAAAACTTATACACTGCTAAAACAACAGTAAATAAAACAGAAATAGAAGCATTTAAAAAAAAATGTAACCTGAAAGGATTGGATTTACAAAATAGAGAATTACTAAATGCTGATATCTCAACAAAAGAAATCCAAGAATCTATTAGATCATTAAAAAATGGTAAAATACCGGGACCAGATGGTATAGGTTCGGAATTTTATAAAATATTTCATGATCATATGGTTCCACGTTTGAAATCATTATATGAACAGATATACACACAGCAAAAAATTACCAGAAACGTTGAATGAATCTATTATAACACTTATACCTAAAATAAATAAAGACTTGGATGAACCAGGATCATTTAGAGCAATAGCTCTATTAAATACTGATCAAAAGATATTAACAAAAATACTAGCACAAAGGCTAAGTTCAGTTGTTAACGAATTAATCCATCCCGATCAAACAGGATTTATACCAAAAAGATATTCCTCAAACAATCTAAGACGGTTATTCAATATTATATATTCGAAAAGAAGTAATAAAAAAGACTTAGTAGTCATTTCGCTTGACGCAGAAAAAGCTTTTGATCAAGTGGAATGGCCTTACCTATTTTCGGTTATGGAAGCTTTCAAATTGGGAGAGAAGTTTACTACTTGGATTAAATTGTTATATACAAATCCGACAGCTAGAATAACAACAAACCGAATGTTATCAACCAAATTCAGTTTATCTCGAGGCTGTAGACAAGGTTGCCCTTTATCACCTTTACTGTTTGTACTCGCAATAGAACCTCTCGCCCAGAGGGTGAGATTACATCCGGAAATACATGGATATGATACTAGAGACACTAAAAATAAAATCTCCTTATATGCGGATGATGTATTACTTTATATCACTGAACCAGAAACAAGTATCCGAAATTTGTTAAAACTAATAACGGAATTTGGATCTTTCTCAGGATACAGTATCAATTGGAATAAAAGTGAACTCATGCCAATAACGGTGAATAACTTACATATATTACAACAATTCCCTTTTAAGATAACAAACGAAAATATTAAATATCTTGGGATTTTCGTTACAAAAAGATTCGACTCTTTATTTAAATTTAACTTCCCCCCATTATTGAATAAATTAAATAAGAATATTTTATATTGGAAAAGTTTACCTATTTCAATGTTAGGTAAAATTAATGCAATAAAAATGATCTTTCTCCCACAATTACTATATCTATTTCAATTAATTCCGATATATCTCCCTAAAATTTTTTTCAAAAAAGTAGATTCTCTAATTACTAACTTTATCTGGGATTATAAGAGCCATAGAATAAATAAAAAACACTTATGTAAACCCAAAATAAATGGAGGATTAGCACTACCAAATTTTATGTTTTATTACTGGGCAGTCAATATTAAAAATATGAATTTTTGGCTAGAAGAAATAGATAATAAACCAAATTGGTTAAATATGGAAAAAGAAGACTGTTCTACATTTGAAATTAGCTCTATAATATTTGCTAACACTAACTTAGCTAAGAAAATTTATAGTGAAAATCCGATAATAGAAAACGGAATCCGCATCTGGAAACAAATAAAGAAAACATTAAAACTAAAATCTATACCATTATGTCTTACCATCACCAATAATGTTACGTTCAAACCTTCAATGATGGATAAGGCTTTTTTACAATGGAAAAATAAAGGAATTACTAAGATGGGTGACCTTTATAAGGAAAACTCTTTCCTTTCATTTCAAGAGTTACAACAAACTTATGGACTACACAATAAAGAATATTTTAGATATTTACAAATCAGAAATTATGTTTCTGCAAATACACAAGAACTTAGAAATAGAAAGACAGAAATTTTAGATGAATGCTTGAATAAACATCCAAATACGGAAAAAATGATATCATATATATACAATATTCTATTGGAAAGTGATGTTCCATCAACAGAAATATATAGACAGTCTTGGGAAAATGAATTAGGCCAAATTATAAGGCAAGAAATATGGGATGAAAGTTTACAACATATACATCATTGCTCGTTAAATGCTAAACATTCCCTTATACAGTTTAAAATACTACATAGATTACATTATTCCAAATCTAAATTACATAACATTTTTCCAAAAGTATGTGATAAATGTCAAAACTCAGAAGCAAATCTATCACATTCATTCACTAACTGTATAAAAATTGCAAAATACTGGAATGAAATATTTAAGATAATTTCGAATGTTGTCAATATAACTCTGACTCCTGATCCAAAGTTATTAATACTTGGAATACTAGAAACAGACCAACTAATAACAATGAACCAAAGAATTTTTATCGACTATGGTTTAATAATTGGGAAAAAATTAATACTAACATTTTGGAAAGGCCCTACATCCCCAACAATCAAAATGTGGAACACAGAAATGTCGGAGACACTTCATCTGGAGAGATTGAGGCTTGTCCTAATGGACAGGTTAGATCTCTTCAGAAAGATTTGGTCTCCATATATTAAATATTTACAGGGTCATAATGGTTCGGCACGAGGGCTTGACTGAGACCTGAATATTTGAATGGATGAAGAAATATATATATAATAAATCATGAATATATCTCCAAGGATGGATTAATGATTAATACTCCATTCTTCATCAAACTTTTCACACTCTTTTTCTCTATTTTTTCATACTTTTATAAAAAAATAGAACAATGTATAGAAACACATAATCTTAAATGTTTAATATCAATACGAATATAAATATTACTAATATCATGAAAGTATTATTAATATCATGTATTTTCAATTATATAAAAATATATAATCTTAAATTTTAAAATCAATGATAATACAAATATTATTAACAGTATGAAAATATAATGAATATCATGAAGGTGTTACTAGTATTATGTATTTTCAATTATATAAAATATGGTCTTACATTTCAAAATCAATGACAATACAAATATTATCAACAGTACGAATATATCACTAATATTATGAATGTATTACTAGTACCAAGTATTTTCAATTATATAAAATATATAGTCTTAAAATTTATAATCAATGATAATACAAATATTATTAACAGTACGAATACATCATTAATATCATGTATTTTCATCATTGCAAAATAATGTACTTTGTTATTATTTTGTTTCTATAATAAAAATATTCAACAAAAAAAAACAAAAAAAAAACTTCAAATTCCTGGGCGTGCATATATCAGAAGATCTTTCTTGGACTCAGCACACCAATGCAATTGTAAAGAAGGCACATCAGCTATTCTACTTCCTGAGAAGATTACGGAGATTCGGCATGTCATAGAAACATAGAAAATAGGTGCAGGAATAGGCCATTCGGCTCTTCGAGCCTGCACCGTCTTTCAATATGATCATGGCTGATCATCCAACTCAGTATCCTGTACCTGCCTTCTCTCCATACCCCCTGATGCCTTTAGCCACGAGGGCCACATCTAACTCCCTCTTAAATATAGCCAATGAACTGGCCTCAACTACCTTCTGTGGCAGGGAATTCCAGAGACTCACCACTCTCTGTGTGAAAAATGTTTTCCTCATCTCGGTCCTAAATGAATTCCCCCTTATCCTTAGACTGAGACCCCTTGTTCTGGACCTCCCCAACATAGGGAACAATCTTCCTGCATCTAGCCTGTCCAACCCCTTAAGAATTTTGTAAGTTTCTATAAGATCCCCCCTCAGTCTTCTAAATTCTAGCGAGGACGAGCCGAGTCTGTCCAGTCTTTACTCATATGAAAGTCCTGACATCCCAGGAATCAATCTGGTGAACCTTCTCTGTACCCCCTCTATGGCAAGAATGTCTTTCCTCAGATTAGGAGACCAAAACTGTACGCAATACTCCAGCTGTGGTCTCACCAAAACCCTGTACAACTGCAGTAGAACCTCCCTGCTCTTATACTCAAATCCTTTTGCTATGAATGCTAACATACCATTTGCCTTCTTCACTGCTTGCTGCACCTGCATGCCTACTTCAATGATACCTTGACACCCAGGTCTCGTTGCAATATTCACATATTCTGTTGTGCTGCAGCAAGTAAGAATTTCATTGTCACATCCGGGACATATGACAATAAAACACTCTTGACTCTTGACTCTTGAACACTATAATCCATTTAAACTCCTATAGGTTTAAATTCCTGGTGTTCACGTCTGGGATGACATGTCCACATAGACATAAATCATGAAGAAGGTGCATTAGTGCCTTTACTTTCTTACAAGTTTAAAGAGATTTGGTACGTCTCTGAGTACTCTAATACATATTTATAGATGTACCACAGCAAGCATTCTGACTAGTTGCATCATGGCCTGGTATGGCAATTCCAATGCACTGCAATGTAAGAGACTGGAGAGAGTGGTGGACTCAGCCCGATCCATCATGGGCACATTCCCCCAAACCTCCATAAAAACGCGTCCACATGAGACAGTGCCTCAAAAATGTGACATCTATAATCAGGGGTCCCTACTGTCCAGGCCATGCACTCTTCTCATACAGTAAAGACTAAAGTAAAGTGTGGAATAGGCCCTTCAACTCAACTGGCCCACAACGGCCCACATGTCCCATCTACACTAGTCTGCATTTGGCCCATATCCCTCTTAACCTGTCCTATTCTTGTACCTGTCTAAATGTTTCTTAAATGTTACAATAGTCCCTGCCTCAACTATCTCCTCTGGAAGCTTGTTCCGCATATCCACTGCCCTTTGAATGAAAAAAATATCCCTCAGGTTCCTATTAAATCGCCCCCTCCTCACCTTAAACCTATGTCTTTGGGTTCTCAATTCCACTACTCTGGGCAAGAGACTCTGTGCATCTACCTGATCTATTCCTCTCATGATTTTGAACACTTCTATAAGATCACCCCTCATCCTCATGTGCTCCAAGGAATGGAGTCCTAGCCTGCTCAATCTTGCCCTATACCTGATGCCCTCGAGTCCCAGCAACATCCTCTTAAATCTTCTCTGTACTCTTTCCAGCTTGACACATCGTTCCTATAACATGGTGCCAAAAACTGACAACAATACCCTAAATACGGCCTCATCAACACCTTATACAACATGACCTCCGAACTTCTATACTCATTGCTCTGATTGATGAAGGCCAATGTGCCAAAGCCATTTTGAGCACACTATCTACCTGTGGTGCCATTTTCAACAAACTATGCCTGTACTCCTAGATTACTCTGCTCTACAGCGCTCCCCAGGGCCCTACTGTTTACTGTGTAGATTCTGCCCATGTTAATGCACCCAAAATGCAACACCTCACAGTTCTCGTCACTAAATGCCACATGTGTCCGAGTCTATGTGCCTGTGATGCTGCTACAAGCAAAATCTCTCATTGTTTCTGTACATCAACATACTTGTGCATATGACAATAAACTCAACTTGACTCTAATCCGTGCTAACATTTTTGACAAAATGGTATACTCTGTTTAATTTAATTCTACCATAAATCACTTTAGTATGCAATGGACTGATGATCTTTCCCATGAACACTTTATTTGTTAATAACATACAAATAGATTGAGAATTATGAATAATTTCTTACTGGCAAATTAAATGTACAATCCTTCTCATCAGTTTAATCCAGTCTATGCTCTGGATGCACTTAGGCTTTGACAAATGTGGGATAAATTAAAGGTTGCAAGGCTAAACTACTTAATCTAGTTTGTAGACAATAGATTTTACATTCTGCGTTGAACTCCTGGTAGGAGCTACGTATTAAGTAAAGCAATGCTAGCAGAGATACAAGTGAAGTCAAATGGGACTAATTTGTTCACAGTCTATTTGATCTCCCAGCCCTACATTTGACCATCTTAAATTTGGAGTTGTCATAAAACCCCCCAGAAAAAAAGAGAATGTTTCATATCAATGACGTTTTGGCAGAACTGATCATTTGATAAAAGTTCTTCAGTGTGTTTCCCTGTCCACGAATGTTGCCTACTGGCCATTTCCATTGTAATTGCCCACGAATGTACCTTTGTTACCTCCAGATTTGGCTACTCCAGTGTTTCCTTGACTGGCTTTCCATTTTCCGTTCTCCATAAATTTGAACTCTTCCATTTCTATTACCCATATCTATCTCACACCAAATCCTCGCACTTTTGGCAGGTCCAAATTGGCCAGGCAATTATTTGTTTTGAAAATGTTTTGTCCATGTGTTCAAATCACTCCATAGACATATACTTCAGAATGATTAAGCGAGTCGACAAAAAATTGAGTATAATATAAAGAAATATATAAACGGATCTGATAAAGGGTTATGAGCCTGAAACATCAACACTCTTAAAGCCCTGTCCCACTGTACGAGTTCATTCAAGAGCTCTCCTGAGTTTTTTAAAAAACTTGTGGAAGCACGTAGAATGTACGTCGTGGGTACGTCGGAGCTCGGGGACGTCTCTTACCGGCTCGTAACACTAACAGCAGGGACTCAGGAAACGCGGTAAGCTCGGAAGACTCGTGAAGATTTTTCAACATGTTGAAAAATGTCCACGAGAGCTCCGTGTACCTACGAGCGGCCATTACCGTAAATCTCCGAGTTCGAATCAGGGCAAACTCGGGAGAACTCTTGAATGAACTTGTGCAGTGGGACATAGCTTTTATATAGATACAAAGTACAGGAATAAGTCAATGGGTCAGGCAGCATTTCTAGAGAAAAAAGATAGATGACCTTTCGGATCGGGACCCTTCTCCAGAACCTTACTTCTTCTTTCACATTAACGCTCTTTCTGTTTCCATGAATACTACTTGACCCGCTGAATGTTTCCGGTAATTTCTGTTAGTTTTACAGCATTTGCAAGGTTTTTATTTTGCCTTTCATGAAATTGTCTATTTTGGCAGGTGAACTTAAAATGTGTGTTATCTTAATGGTGAGAGATTGCAGAGGTCAGAGATGCAGAGGGATCGAGTCATGGAGTCATAGAGTGATAAAGCGTGGAAACAGGCGGCCCTTCAAACATTCCATGCATAGTATTTGTTCCCTCTTTTAAGGAAGGACTACACTAAGTGGGGACCCTTTGGGTCGCATTCTCACACGGGAGGCCTGGTCCCCCAATGCAATATTCCATAACTCATGCATAGCCCCCAACAGCGCAGGCTGGGGGGGGGGGGGGGTGTGTGGACTCAGCAGCTCCCGGCCCTGGCTCCAACCACACTCACCGGCTCCAGGATCCAACTCCGGACTCACTCAATAGCTCCCGTCCCCGGCTCCTGTTGCACTCAGCGGCTCCCGGCTCGTCATGGTCTCCGCCGCCGCTGCCGCCACCCATGAACACAGCCCCCGCCGCTGCACGTGAACACAGCCCCCGCCCACACTCTGCTCACTCCGTTCCTTCAGCTTTATTCTCGCCGCCGGTGATTGACAGCGGATACAGGAAGGGGCATCGCCATCCCGGCTAAAAAACAGGGGAGAAGACTAATAACTTTCGTAATATTTCACCGACCGGAACAAAACTTGTTGCACTTGCAGCACAGGGGTATGGTAAGTAAGGTGGCGAAAAATTGTAGCGCTATCGTGTACCGTTTTTGCGCAAATTTAAAAACAACGCAAACCAGAAGAGGACAATATGCGGGTTTATAAGTATACTAGACTAAGTGGGGCCCATTGGGTCCCAGCATCACACGGGAGGGCTGGTCCACCAATGCAATATTCCACCTCTCCACCAATTCCAATATTGGTGGCCAGTGGGGGGGCTTTCTGGAGCGATAGTATGGGTGTTGTGGGCTGAAGGGACTGGTTTCCAGAGGGCTAGTATGGACATTGTGGGCCGAATGGATTCTTGGGCTGGCAGCTCAGTCACTCAAGCCTGTTGAGCTGGCAGCACACTCGCTCACGGCTGGTGGGCTGACAGTTGACTCACGGCTATTCCTTGAAATTCCATTTCAAGCAGGGTGCAAGCCCACCAAATTCAAGTGCAGTTTCATAATATTTAAAGCAGGATGCAAGGCCACTAAAGACAGTGAGTCATGACCTCTCCCTCCTCGATCTTGCAGAGACTGAGCCACGCCCACACTTCTGGGTTTTATAGTCCCCCCCTCCCATGAGAAGGGGCGTGGCCTTCATGGCGTGATTGACAGGAGAGAGATTCTCAACATTATTTTTCATCGATGGGAAAAATCCTTGGCACCTGATGAGCAGAGGGGGACTCTGAGTAAGGTGGCCAAACATCACAGCCATCAAATCAAAGGCAACAGAGCTTTAGCGTTTCCAAACCAAAGGCAGCATAGCTTTAGCATTTCCTGGTTTTATGGTCCCTCCGGAAGTGGCGTGGCTTTCAGGAGAGAGAATCTCAACATTTTTTAAACACTAATAACTTTTATTTTTCATCAATGGGAAAAATCCTCTGTCCTGCGCAGCGGAGGGGGACTCTGAGATGGCCAAAAATCACAGTCATAAGTGGCAACGTTTTTTTCTAAAATCAATGTACAGAACAACAGGAAGTGGTCAAGATCAGACTTTTAGTAATATAGATAGATGTAAATGAGTTGGCGGCAGTTCAGAAAGGATTCACTGGACCAATTTCTATAACGTTCAATAAAGCAAAAAATAATTCAAGCATTCAGCAGGTCAGGCAACATCTGTGGAAAGAGAATCATATTTAATGTTTCGAGCCAAAGATCCCAAAGCCCCAGTCCCAATTAGGAAACCTGAACGGAAACCTCTGGTGGCCTTGCGCCCCAACCAAGGTTTCCATGAGTCGCCAGAGGGTATTGGTCACTCGCTTGGAAAGCCTCGACCGAAGCGTGAGCTGCATCTACTGACCAAAGATCCTACAGGATCTTTGCTACCGACTGCACACACACACAAACACATCACGAAGGTGGGGGCCAGGGACAGCGGAGGAGCATGGTAAGTCCTTTAGAGTGCGGGAGGGAGGGAGAGAAGGGGAAAGAAGGGGAGAGAAGGACAGAGAAGGAGAGAGAGAAGGGGATGAGAAGGGGAGAGAGAAGGGGGGAGAAGGGAGAGAAGATGAGAGAGAAGGGGAGAGAGAAGGGGAGAGAGAAGGGGAGAGAGAAGGAGGGAGAAGGGGGGGGAGAAGGAGACAGTTTTAAGAAGTTTAATAATGTTAGCGGGCATTTTACCTTCGGGCGGATATTCTAGGTCCTGAAAACCAAAGATCCTGTAGGATCTATGCTGAAAACTCCAATGAGCCAATCAAATGGCCGGCCGGCCAGCGAAAGGAGATTGCCTTCGACTGCCTGTAAGTAAATAGCAACCCCACTCCACTGGTTTCGACCAAACGGCAACCCATTTTTAGTTGAGGCCGATTTTGAATTTGTTGAAATAATCGCAGGAACATAGAAGTCTCGACTACGCGGAAACCATTTTCGACTATTAGGGAGAGTAAGCAAAACCTCCGGGAACCTCCAGGAACCTCACGGAAACCTTGGGTGGAGAGCAAGGTCACCAGAGGTTTCCGTTCAGGTTTCCTAAGTGGGACAGGGGCATTAGTCAGAACTGAGAAATACAGAAAACAAACTAGTTTTATGTTGCAGCGAGGTGTGTCTCTTGTAGAAGGACATCAGCATTAAACTCCTTAGCAAATCTTGAGGTATTCATTCTTTGCCCTGGACATTCCTTGCACATTTAGCTGGTAGATGCGTAGAGATTTCCCGATGCTGTGGGAGTTTTGGCCCTGGGAAGGGCCGTTTGAGTTACGAGTCACTAGTGGCATTGTCAAAAGTGACACCAAAACACTACATCTATTTGATTGTGCAAACCGTTCTGGTCTTCATTAAAGCCCTGGAAGACTTTGACTCCAAGACTCAGTGGTGCAGTGCCTCAAAAGATGCCAACACCAATGGAGAGGTCATCACAGACCCCACAGTGAAACCACCGAGTTTTGACCTCCATCTCAAGCAATGGCTAACCCTGAACTGAATCTGCACCTTCCATGCAAGAACAGCCCATCACGTGCCTAAGTGGGCGATGACAGACAGCCCTGCTTGCGACTGCGGACATCCAGAGCAGACCATCCCACACATCATAAATGACTGCCCACTGAGGCTTTTCCCAAGGGGCATCAATGCCATCCACCCAGTAACTGATGCTGTCCTGGCCTGGATATCTACCCTTGATCTGCACGCCATACGCAAGAAGAAGTTGCAGGGAATGTGTTGGAAGGGCTGGACAGGACAAAAGAGATATCTTTGAGGGGATGAAGGCAGGTCAGATGGATAATTGGCCCAGTTAGAGGGGGATTATATTTCTTGTCAATGTTTTATTTCCAGATTTTATATTTTATGTCAGATTTACAACATCTGCAGTATTTTTTTGCTTTTAGATTATTGTTGCTGTTGGAAACTGGTACAATTTGTTTCCCATTGGACACTGGGAACAGCACAGAAATCTTCATTTGTTAGTTCGAGGGCTTTGGAAAAAGCCTATCTTATTATTAAACCTTACGAAGAGCACAGCACAGACATTACCGACTGAATGTTCTCAGTCCACACAGTATTATTGCTACAAGATATTGTTTTTGGCTTGGGAACTTTATTTGCAGCAATGTAATGGTTCAACCAGTGATTCGGCAGAGATTTGAGGTTCAATACAGCACAGAACAGGTCCTTTCCCTTCAACCCACGATGTCTGTGCCGAACTTGCTGCCGAGGTAAACTATTCTCCTCTGCCTACACTTGATCCAAATCTATCCATTTGCTGCATATCTATCTATGTGCCTAACAAAACCCTCTTAAAAGCTGCTATTGTATCTGCCTCCTCCACCACGCATCCCTGACAGCGTGTTCCAACTCTCTGTGTTAAAGACTTGTTCCGCACATCTCCTTTAAACTTCATGCCATTCACCTTAAAGCCATGACCTCTAGACTTTGACATTTCCATCCTGGGAAAAAGGTTGCAGAAAACTCTCTCCTACACATCCACCCACACAAACACACACGTCTCACTGCTAAAGCTAACCTGACCCTGTAGACGACGAGCTGTTTCAGATTTATACACTATACTTCGCAATTAAACCACTGCTATTATTCAATATCCTCTCCACCAAATTCTCAAAAAAAAGAAACATTTTAATTTTTATACCAAAACATGAGATTAAAAGCTAAAGTTCCAAAGTGAAGAAGGGTCTCGACCCGAAACGTCGCCTATCTCCTTCGCTCCTTAGATGCTGCTGCACCCGCTGAGTTTCTCCAGCCTTTTGTATACCCTGGATAATATATTGTTTGTAATGGAATATAATGCTTGCTTCAAAAGAGATAGAGCTCGAATGAAACTTTTTAATAAGTAAATTACTGGCAGGTTCAATTGCCAAATGCAGCTGAATTTTCTATCTCAGGAGGGAACAGAATGGATTGCAAAACGTGCATAGATCCAGCAGATTAAAGTTGCCTTGATGTCAAAGCTGAATCCAAGGTAACGGGACCAAGGCGGAGTTAGGAAAGTTTAACGAGAGCAGACTCCGGGGCCAGATTGGTGCCAATAGAGAGGGAAAAAATCACCAGCTCCATCCCCGGCCTTTGCCTCCTGTGAAGCAAGAGGGAGAAGGGAATTTACCATCAGCGCCATCTACCTGGGTCTGCAGAGACCCAAGGTGGGAGGGCGGCCGAGGAGGGAGGGGAGGGGAGCGATTCAACCCGGGAGCTGTGGATTGCAGGAACAGAGCAAATGTTGGGAAGATGTCTGAGACGAGTTCCATCAGCTCTGGTTCGACGGTGGGTTCCGGGAACCGGGTTTTACAGCTGGCAAGCAGGGGAGAGTGGGCAACTCTGGAGCAGGCATTGAAAAGCATTGACAAGGGGGACCGGGACATCTCCCACGCAGACGAGGTGAGCAACTTTTCTTTTCTCGAGTTGTTATTCGTTCCAAGTATTGCTGCAGGGTGCTCAGCTAACGAACAACCGGTAATCCCGGTGGTATTCTGGTCAAAGTCATATTTGTATATCTGTAAGGCTCGGTGGGAGGGTGATTTTTTAGAAAGGAACAAATCGTATTACAGTAATTGGAATTGGAAGGTGTGTGCTGCCGAGAACAGCTGATTGATAAATAAGATAAAGGTCGTACAATGAGTTCACCAGAAGAGCAGCCAGGCTGTCAAAGGGAAATAAATTGTTCTTAATGCAAGGGTGCGATCACCAAGGCAACAAGTGCATCAGGAATTTGTCGCTCACAAGGATTATTTAAGGTAGCTTTTGCTTTTTTCCTCACTGGATTTAGACTGCTTGAACTTGTGTTGGAATGAATTAAAAATGAATTCAGGGTACACAAAAAGCTGGAGAAACTCAGCGGGTGCAGCAGCATCTAAGGAGCGAAGGAGAGAGGCGACGTTTCGGGTCGAGACCCTTCTTCAAAAAATGAATTCAGTTTGGCAGAAATGCGGCACTGATATATAAACGTTTGACAATTTTGGTGCATCGGCCAAATGCGTGTATGTAAGACAAGGATTGGAAGGGGTGTGATTTTGTGAGATGTATAAACAAGGAACCAAAGGGAGACACAAAGCGCTGGAGTAACTTAGCGGGTCAGGTACCTTCTCTGGAGAGCATGGTGAGATTTTGGATGGGTCAGAAAGGTCCCAACGCAAAAACGCCTGGAAAGGTCCCATCCCGAAATGTCACCTATCCATTTTCTCCAGAGATGCTCCCTGACCCGCTGAGCTAATCCAGCATTTTGTGTCTTTTTCTGTATGCCAGCGTCTGCAGTTCTTTGTGTCTCAACCAAAGGAAGACAGTGCATTACTGGAAGTAAGTGGACTGCAAATGTGTGAAAGAAGCGGTTGACGATTATGGATAAGGAAAGACTGTGGTGAGATGCAGGGAATGGAGGGGTATAGGGAGGTTTCACGGCAGTCGGGTCACGACCCATGACCCGTACTGTTGCTACACTACACCAAGTGGAGTACACGCGGTGAACTGCAGGTAAGCACTGACCATCGTTTCCAGCGTAGCGGGCCCGTTAATCCCGCCGAAATTGTCCATTTTTGCGCTGTAAATAATTATGGAAATCGGGATAAGCGTGAGAGATATTTAGCCTACTTCAGAATTGAAAAAGTGAGGAGAAATGACGGTAGATAGAAGCGAGATCTGAAGGGACAACAACAGCCAGAGTGCTTGGCGAACATTGGCCGTTTGCTCACTGCATTTCATCAACTAAGGCATTATTTGTGTTTTTTCTTGATTCCTTTGGCATCTAAAAAGTTTCAGTAGTGGTAAATCTGGCTGTAAAATTTTAAAATCGTCCATGGTTCTCAAATGGGTTTTTACATACAAAAAGAAAACGCCTCTGAAGCAAAATTTACAGCCAGATTTATCACTTCTGAGACTTTTTAGATACCAAAGGAATCAAGAAAAAAACACTAAATGAATTTCCTTGTGCCCATTACTATGTGAGAGACTGAAATTACTGCAGTGAGCAAACCCGATAATTCCCAATATTTTCAATTCCGATATCTGCACGGCCAATGTTTGCCAAGCACTTTAGCTGTTGTTGTCCCTTCAGCTCTCGCTTCTCTTTACCTTCATTTCGCTTCACTTTTGGAATTCTGAAGTTGGTTACATGTCTCTCACGCTTACCCCGACTTCCACAATTTTTTACAGGGCAAAAATTCAACATTTTGGCGGTTTTTAACAGGTAGGAAAGTACCCGTTTCTTGCATTAATAACATATACCGGAAGTACGGATGTCCTCCAGATGGGGCTCCGTGCGTCAAGCCCTATGACCCAGTGACCTTACGTGCAACCCCCCTATAAATCACATGCAGACCGAGAAGATTGTTTTAATTTGTCATCATGTTCAGTACAGAGATTGTGGGTCGAGTGACCTGTTCTTGTGCTGGGCTATACGGCTCCATGTTTTATTTACTAAGATTTTTTAGACTTGTGAAACAAATTCATAAAATCCAATCTTTTTTACACTGACACAATTTGATATTATAGACATTGAGTATAACAATAATAGACTGAGATTGCTGGTTTTTTATAACATTTTTGTTTTTGCATGTGACAATGGATTCTTGATTATTGAAAATTATACTCATGTCATGACTGGACTAATTCCCCAAGGGAACTGATGTCTTTTTTCGGCCGCCCAACTTTCACACCAACCAAGTCACCATTTGTTTTCTGAAAGTAAAGGATCCCGTGGCAATATTTCAAAAAAGATTTGGAGAAGGAGTTATCCCGTACTTGTACTTGTATTACAAAATTGCAAAAAAAGTTATGTTGTCATCATTGCTGACTGCGGGAACTTAGTTTGTGCAAGTGGCTGCAGAACTTAATTCCCTTTCACATTGATTACACACATTGGCTGCAAAGTACATTGGGATATGTGAAGTTCAGTCTGAAGAAGTTTCTCGACCTGAAACGTTGCCTATTCCTTCTCTCCATAGATGCTGCCTCACCCGCTGAGTTCCTCCAGCTTTTTTGTCTACCTTGGGCTATCTTAAGATCGTTTAAGGCACTATATAGATGCATTACTGTATATAGATAGCACTCTATCTGATGCCAAATTAATTTCTACCCCCCAAATTTCACCACATCCCCTTCCTCCCACCCCACATCTCACTAGCAAGGGTGCCCTTCGCTTAAGGTAGCAGTCTCTCAACACTGTTTCTACTTGTAATTAATAATGGTATATTCTGCACAAGGGAAATAGTCAGCTTTCTAGTATTTTTTCAATGGAAATTGTTCAGTATATTTTTAAATGGTATTCACAAGGAGACCTGTTATCTATTTTTGTTTTTTTAATATTAATTTCTATGGCATAAATACCATTCACCTTAAAAATTAAAACATTTCCTTGATTGCAGTTTCTTAAACACATTGTACTCAATGTGCATAAACATACTTTGAGTTAATTGGAGGGTTACACAAAAGGCTGGAGAAACTCAGCGGGTGCAGCAGCATCTAAGGAGCGAAGGAGATAGGCGACGTTTCGGGTCGAGACCCTTCTTCAGAGTTAATTGGATGTTATATTACAACTGAGTTTGGCATTGTCCTGATCCCATATTGTTTACATCTTTATCCAATCATTTTCTTTTGGAAATGAGGATATTTAGACATGTAATAGAAACTGGTATACTATTTTACTTTAATCTGCAACTAAGTTTAATTTGCCAATCTTGATTCCATATTCATTTTCACTTTAATTCTATCATTAATGATTTAGATGAAGTGATTAAAAGTAACATTAACAAATTTGCAGATGACACAAAGCTGGATGGCAGTGAGAACTGTGAGGAGGATGCTATGAGGATGCAGGGTGACTTGGACAGGTTGGGTGAATGGGCAGATGCATGGCAGATGCATTTTAATGTGGATAAATGTGAGGTTATCCACTTTGGTGGCAAGAACAGGAAGGCAGATTATTATCTGAATGGTGTCAAGTTAGGAATAGGGGAAGTGCAACGAGATATGGATGTCCTTGTACATCAGTCACTAAAAGTAAGCATGCAGATACAGCAGGCAGTGTAGAAAGTGAATGGCATGTTGGCCTTCATAACACAAGGAGTTGAGTATAGGAGCAAAGAGGTCCTTCAGCAATTGTACAAGGCCCTGGTGAGACCACACCTGGAGTATTGTGTGCAGTTTTGGTCTACAAATTTGAGGAAGAACATTCTTGTTATTGAGGGAGTGCAGCGTAGGTTCATGAAGTTAATTCCCGGGGTGGCTGGCCTATCATATGTTGAAAGAATGGAGCGACTGGGCTTGTATACACTGGAATTTAGAAGGTTGAGAGGGGATCTTATTGAAACATATAAGATCATTAAGGGATTGGACACGCTAGAGGCAGGAAACATGTTCCCAATGTTGGGGGAATCCAGAACCAGGGGCCACAGTTTAAGAATAAGGGGTAGGCTATTTAGAATGGCGATGAGGAAAAACATTTTCACCCAGATAGTTGTGAATCTGTGGAATTCTCTGCCTCAGAAGACAGTGGAGGCCGATTCTCTGGATGCTTTCAAGAGAGAGTTAGAGTTCTTAAAGATAGCTGAGTCAAGGGATATGGGGAGAAGGCAGGAACGGGGTACTGATTGTGGATGATCAGCCATGATCACAGTGAGTGGCGGTGCTGGCTTGAAGGGCTGAATGGCCTACTCCTGCACCTAGTGTCTATTGTCTATTGCCCCATTCCTCTTTATACAGTATATTATCTTATTTTGTTCCTAGCTTCATCAGAGTGTTCCAATTTCCATCCATCTATTCTTTGTTGCATTTTTATAGGACCTTCGTTAGGGTGCATTTGGAGTATCGTGTGCAGTTCTGGTCGTCCCATTACAGGATGGATTTGGAGGCTATGGAGCAGGATCAAAAGACGTTTACTAGAATGTCACCTGAATTAGAGGGTATTAGTCATTAGGGGAGGTTGGACAAATTTGGATTGGTTTCTTTGGCACGTGATGACGATGATGAGAGGATTGGCTAGGTAGATATTCCAAATCTTTTTCCCAGGGTGGAAATTGCAAAGGCAAGAGCCATAGCTTTAATGTGAGAGGGGCAAAGTTTGAAGGTGATGTGCAGGGCAAGTATTTTTTTAATCAGAGAGTGGTGGGTACCTGGAATGTGCTGCCAGGGAAAGTGTAGAGGCAGATATAATAGTGGTATTTAATATGCTTTTGGAGAAACACATATATATATGCAGAGAATAGAGGAAATTAGATCATGTGCAAGCAAAGGAGATTTGTTTAACTTAGCATCATGTTCAGCACGGATATTGTTGGCCGAAGGGCTTATTCCTGTGGCGTACTGTTTTGTCCTCGACGTTTTTGGAAAAGTGCTTCCTGGCATAATCCCATGTATGTTCTCAATCTTACTGTTACGCTCTCTTTGTGTTGGACATTGGCACTGTAGAAAATATTTTCTCTTTTCCTACCTTTCCAAATCTTACATTCATTTTAAACAACTTAATTTCATCACTTTAATGTTGGTGACAAAAAAATACAACCCATCTTCATAAATTAATTCTTTTAGTCCAGGTATAGCCAATTCCAACAGGGCCTGACTAGGTCTCCGGTTTAGGTCAGGTTTGGTTAAAACATAATTAGAAGTCCTCAGGCTTGTGTCAAGTTAGTTTCTCGGGACAGGCAGCATCTCTGGAGAGAAGGAATGGGTGATGTTTCTCTCCAGAGATACTGCTTGTCCCGCTGAGTTGCTCCAGCATTTTGTGCCTACCTTCAATTTAAACAAGCATCTGCAGGTTTTTCCTATACATTCTCGAGTTGGTTTATTTTGGATTTTAACTTTATCCACAAGCTGACCCTGTAAATAGAAGTGAAATGTGCATTGCACCTTCTCTAATGTCAGTATATCCTTCCTGAGGCATAATACTCCAAAGTCAAGTCTTGAACTCTAAACGGGGCCTGACCACAGATTTTGGCAACTTTAGCATAGGGTCCATCATTCTTTTTCCCCATTTCTATCGGGATATGGTATAATTCACCTTGTAATTATCTTTACATCAATTCATGTACTGTTCCTAGCTCCCCACAACTTTGAACAAGTTTAGATTTAATTATCTCCCATCCAAAGTCCCATCATAATCCTCCAAGAAGAGGATTCCCCTGGTCTATCTCTATGAAACTTTCTGCTCCCATATAACAATTATTACAGCACGGAAACAGGCCCTCTCGGCCCTTCCAGTCCGTGCCGACCATTTGTTTTCCCCTAGCCCCATCTACCTGCACTCAGACCATACCCCTCCATTCCCTTCCCGTCCATATACCTATCCACTTTACTCTTAAATGTTAAAATCGATCCTGCCTCCACCACTTCTGCTCGAAGCTCATTCCACACAGCCACCACCCTCTGAGTAAAGAAGTTCCCCCTCACGTTACCCCTAAACTTCTGTCCCTTAATTCTCATGTCATGCCCTCTTGTTCAAATCTTCCCTACCCTCAATGGGAAAAGCTTATCCACGTCAATTCTGTCTATCCCTTTCATCATTTTAAAGACCTCAATCAAGTCCCCCCTTATCCTTCTGCGCTCCAAAGAATAAAGACCTAACTTGTTCAACCTTTCTCTGTAACATAGTTGCTGGAACCCAGGCAACATTCTAGTAAATCTCCTCTGTACTCTCTCTATTTTGTTGACATCCTTCCTATAATTAGCGACCAAAATTGTACACCATACTCCAGAATTGGTCTTACCAATGCCTTGTACAATTTTAACATTACTTCCCTACTCCTATATTCTATGCTCTGATTTATAAAGGCCAGCACACCAAAGGCTTTCTTTACCACCCTATCTACATGCGATTCCACCTTCAGGGAACTATGCACAGTTATTCCTAGATCTCTCTGTTCCACAGCATTCCTCAATTCCCTACCATTTACCATGTACGTCCTATTTTGATTTGTCCTGCCAAGATGTCCCATATTCATGATTTACTACACCATTTCTGTTAACAAATCTCAATGCTCTATTCAGCTTGATTGTTTTGATTTATTTGCAGCTTTTCTTGTAAACTCTGGTATTTATCCCTTTCTTTTATTGTCAGGACCAATTCAAAATGATTAATAGTTTGCAGTATACTTATTTTTCACCATAGTAAGTAACTTCTCTTTGACAACAGGGCACATTGTATGGCTTTTGAGGTTGATTTTGGGACTGCATCTACACACCACCCATATGCAATGCCACAAATGATAAATTATTGTGAATTATAGGAAGATTTTAAATTTGAAAAATGATTTTTGATCAATGGTTGGTGATGTCACACCTTCTCTGCTTTACTCTACCACTGAATGGAAAAGTGCCACGGACTCCATTGACTAATGACTAGTAGTTCTAAGCCACTTGTCTGATTTTACCATTGTCTTTCAAGGAATACATTTGATATACTTTAAATAATACACATTGCAAATATATGCATCTTAATGCCCAATCTTATTCAAAATTTTACTCTTCTGCAGGAAGATTTATGGATCTGCAGAAAAGCATTCTCCCATTTCCAAATGCCAATAAACTGGAAATCAGAATTTACATGGATTTTGTTTCTTTCGAGAAGCTTGCTGGTTGTATTGTAGCTACTGCTACAGGCAAAGCAAAATAGCATTAATCAGGATAATCCAGGAAAGTTACAAAATCTGGAAGCCATTCCTTTCAGACATCTGTTGAGTAATGTTGGTGTGTGTTGGATAGTTTGGAGAGCCCTGGAAACATTAATTCATCCCGGAGTCTTGTTGTCACAAATGGCACACTCACCATTGCCTTACCCCAACTGCTCATTCATTAACAGTGTGCAGAGATTGTGTAGGCATTAACAGCAGGATGCAAAACTACCGTAGAGGAACACAGGACTCTCGAAAAGAAGACACAGAGAGCTGGAGTGGCTAAGTGAACCAGCCAGCATCTCAGGAGAATGTAGATAAATGACATTTCGGGTTGGGTCCTAGAATGGAGCATCTGGGCTTGTATACTCTGGAATTTAGAAGGAGGAGAGGGGATCTTATTGAAACATATAAGATTATTAACGGTTTAGACACGCTCGAAGCAGGAAACGTGTTCCCGATGTTGGGGGAGTCCAGAACCAGGGGCTACAGTTTAAGAATAAGGGGTAAGCCATTTAGAACGGAGATGAGGAAACACTTTTTCACACAGACAGTTGTGAGTCTATAGAATTCTCTGTCTCAGAGGGCGGAGGAGGCCGGTTCTTTGGATACTTTCAAGAGAGAGCTAGATAGGGCTCTTAAAGATAGCGGAGTCAGGGGATATGGGGAGAAGGCAGGAACAGGGTACTGATTGGGGATGATTAACCATGATCACATTGAATGGCGGTGCTGGCTCGAAGGTCCGAATGACCTACTCCTGCACCTATTGTCTATGTTATCCTGAGATGCTGCCTGATTCGCTGAGCTACTCCGGCACTCGTTTGTCTTCTTTTGTGAGCCAGTATCTGCAGTTCCTTGTTTCTACAGCACTCTCCAAGCCTGACTTCAGTAGGGCTTTCAAGATAACCAGAGGTGATTGAACATCCCTAAGCCAGCATCACTGAGAGTGATTGTAGGTTCCATTGAGCAATGCCAGCTGAAATGCTGTCTACCACAGGTCAGACAGTGATTGAAACTGGGGCTTGTATTTGATTATGCTAACCTTCGCAAAACCACCTGTCATTAAACTGATTTTCACAGTTATTTTTGTTGTATTTTAATTTGTAGGAATCTGGTCTAACTCCACTTTTGATCGCTGTTCGGGAAAATAAATTGTCTATTTTGGAAAGACTGTTTGAATTAGGAGCAAGTCTATTCAACCGCTCCCTATAGCTCACACCCTCTAGTCCTGGCAACATCCTCATAAATCTTTTCTGAACCCTTTCAAGCTTGACAATATCGTTTCTATAACAAGGTGCCCAGAACTGAACACAATATTCTAAATGCGGTCTCACAACGTCTTATACAATTGCAACATGACCTCACAACTTCTATATTCAATACTCAATAATTTGACTGATGAAGGCCAAAGTGCCAAAAGCCTTTTTGGCCTTTTTAATGGTATTGGTGACTTGATCTTCTCTGTGGTTTGGTCATGTGGGCAGCTCAGGCAAGATCAGCACTAAACCAGTAGGCAAAGTGAGACCCTAACGTAGGAAGGCAACACATGCAACAAATGGCAGGAGGTGGATGGATTAGCATGGATAACTGTGTCCAGGAACGACCCATGCCCATGTGGCAAAATTTAATCTCCTGGTATGCCGAGAGAGAATCAAGAAAGTTCCATAAATGTACAGGCTAAGAGAAAAAAAGGATAGGAATGAGCATCGGCATAGATTGCCATCTCCTTTCTTATCAGCTCCCCCTTTGATTTTTGACCATTAAAACTCATGAAATACCAAGACACAATCAGGGCTCTAAATGCCCAGATTCAATTGCAAACTCCTTGGAAATGCTAAATGGTCAGATAGCTGTTGAACTAAGAACCATAATAGCATAACTCCAATATGCAAAGAAATATTTAACGATTTCAATTGAAACCCTACAGTGCTTTAAGGATGACATTAGCAGAATGGTCATTCATTAGTAACAACAGTGCAGCTTTCAGTGAACATAAAAGGAGACAGCAAGTCGGAGAAAGAGCGGAGGTAGTGGGAAGCCGTTGAATTTATATTTTCCCACCCAAGATGTCTATTGAAAGTTAGATTTTTCCCATTTGAAGTGTAAACCCTTTGTAAGTGTACCCACAGATGCTGCCTGACTCCAGCACTTTATGTTTTACTCTGTTGCAGTTCCATGACTCTCCCACATAACTTTGCTGTTCCATCGCAACAGTACTTTACCCACTGAAAGTATAATCCCAGTGTGACCAGTAAAAATTGTATTAAATGGCTGACAGTAAGAATAACAATAAATGAGGTTAAGTCAGGCTGAAGTCTTCGTCATTTAGGCCATGGGCAGGGTGTTGGCTGCAGGGCGACTCAGTGGTGCAACGGTAGAGTTGCTGCCTTACAACGCCAGAGATCTGGGTTCAATCCTGACTACGGGTGCTGGCTGTACAGATGATGTGCAGAATATTGTGACAACAAGGGTTTTCTCGGGGTGCTCCGGTTTCCTCACAATTACAAAGATATGTGGGTTTGTCGGTTAATTGGCTTCGGTAAATTGTCTGTAGTGTGGAGGATAGAACTAGTGAATGGGTAATTGCTCAGTGAGCCGAAGGGCCTGTTACCACTTATATTTCCACGTATATTTCTAAACTTATCTAATAGATATAAAGCAGAAATTAAACATAGTAAGGGAGCTACATATCTGTGAATGTTTGTTTTCTTGAAGTTATCGTGTACAATGCATTTATATTCCTTGTTTATATTCAGAGACAAGCTGTCCTCAAAGTGAACAGCCCTTCATTTTTCCTTTCCTTTCACGTGACATGTATGAAAATCAGCTTCTTTGCTGCAGGGAGAGTGAATCCATGAAAGGTCATGGTTGCAATAAAACAGCTTGGATTTAGAGCTGACCTTTAAATAATTGCACTTGTCCCATATATTCTGTTGTGAGTTAGTTTCTTGTTGCTAGCGATGCTGCAGTTAGGATGAAAGGGTGGGGAGAGACACTTTGAGGGTATGAGATGTGAAATCCTGTGGGGAGGGCCACTCTCCACTGCAAGGTGCTGACGACCACTCGGCCCCTCTCTTTCTTCCTGCTAGACGGTAAATGTGACCTCCTGCTCGGCGTGGAGGCCTGCCAGGACCTCGGATTGGTGAGCTTCCACAGTGATGTCCACCTGGTAGAGGCACCCCTGAAACCACTGGCCGAATTCCCGGACCGGTTTGACTCGAAGCTGGGGAAGTTGCCCTGCAGCTACAGGATTGCCCTCAATCCCGACATCACGCCGGTCGTCCGTCCCCCACACCGTGTGTCCTTTGCCATGAGGGGCAAGGTCGAGTCTGCTCTTCGCGAGATGGTGGCCACGGGCATCCTGGCGCCAGTCACGGACTCCACCCAGTGGGTTTCTACTATGGTTGTCGCTGCGAAGAAAGACAAGAGCGAAATACGGATCTGCATCAACCCTAAGGACTTGAACTTGGCCATCAGGCGCCCGCACTATCCCATGCGGACGGTGGAGGATGTTGCTGCACAGGTTGGCCCTGCCACCGTGCTCTCGGTTCTTGATGCCAAGAGTTCGTTCTGGCAGATACCTCTAGACGAGCGATCCTCGCACCTGACGACCTTCAGCACGCCCTTCGGCAGGTATCGCTTCCTCCGCATGCCGTTTGGGATCAACTCTGCCAGCGAGGTGTTCCAAAGGACCATGGAACAACTGTTTGCTGGACTTCCGTGTGCCATCATTGTCGACGACATCCTGGTTTATGGGAAGAATGTCGCTGAGCACGACCACCACCTTCGCCAGGTGCTGCAGCGGGCCTGGGAGGTCAACCTGAAGCTCAACTCGAAGAAGTGCCGATTACGGGTCCCTGAGGTCACCTACGTGGGGCATGTTTTCACGGCATCGGGCTGAAGCCCGACCTGCAGAAGGCGGCCGCAATATCCGAGATGCCTGCACCTGAGGACGTGCCTGGCCTGCAGCGCTTCTTGGGCATGGTCAACTACCTGGGAAAGTTCATCCCCGACCTGAGTGAACTGAGTGCCCCTCTGCGGGATCTGGTGAAAAAGGACACTGCCTGGGCCTGGTTCCCGCAACACCAGCGAGCATTTGACACCCTCAAATCTAAGCTGATCAGCATGCCAACGCTGAAGTACTTCGACCTCCAGCGCCCCATCGTTGTCACGTGTGATGCATCAAAGTTTGGCCTCGGGGCCGCCTGCCTGCAGATCCATGACGGGGTGCAACTGCCTGTGTCCTACGCATCCCGCACAATGACGACCGCTGAACAACACTATGCCCAGATTGAGAAAGAACTGCTGGCGGTTGTCTTTGCCTGCTCCAAATTCAAAGACTATATCCTGGGCAACTGCTTCACTGTCGAGACGGACCACCAGCCTCTGGTAACCATCCTCAACAAGCCGATACATATGGCCTCCTCCCGGCTCCAGCGCATGATGCTCCAGCTACAACGCTTCACTTTCACAGTGGTTTATCGCAAGGGCAAGGACATGTTTGTTGCTGACACGCTGTCACGGGCGCCTCTCTCATCCACAACCCAGCATCCGTACGAGACGTCCGATCTGATAGTCCTGGGCGTGAACTTCGTGCCCTCCGGTCAGTTGAAGTCCCTGGCCGAGCACACGGCGGCAGACGCTTCGCTACAGCAGCTGGCCGCGATCATCAGGCAGGGTTGGCCAGACCGCCGTTCTTCCCTGCCGGCCGCAGCGGTGCCTTACTTCTTGGTTCGTGACGAGTTGGTGCTGCGTGATGGTGTGATTGTGAAGGGGCACAAGGTGGTGGTGCCCGCAGCACTACGAGAACAATACTTCGAAACCGCCCATCCCGGGGCCGAGGCGACCCTTTCTGTCGCTCAGAGCCAGTTTTTCTGGCCTGACATGCCTCGCTACTTCCGGGATAGGGTCTCCGCGTGCCCTACCTGCAACTGCCTCACTCCACAGCAACAGCGGCAGCCGTTCCTGCAGCAGCCAGCTGCTGACCTGCCATGGTCTGCGCTAGCAACCGACATCTTCGAGTGGCACGGAAAGTACTTCCTGGTGCTTGTCGACTCTTACTCCAGCTGGTTTGAAGTTGACCAGCTCCACTCCCTCTCTTCCTCCGCTGTCATCGAGAAATTGCGCGCCACTTTGCCACCTTCGGGTCCCCCGTCAGCCTGCAGTCGGACAACGGCAGCCAGTTCACCAGTGCCGAGTTCCGCGCTTTTGCTGAACGATGGAACTTTCGTCATTACACCAGCAGCCCGGAATATCCACAGAGCAATGGACTGGCCGAGCGCGCGGTCCGCAGTGCTAAAGGATTGTTGGAGCGTTGTCGCCTATCCCGCTCCGACATCTACCTGGCCCTGCTGAACCTCCGAAACATCTCCCGCGACCATGCCCTGGGCTCCCCGGCTCAGCGACTCATGTCCCGAGTCACGAGGCCCACGGTCCCGGTGTCTCAGCAGTCCCTGTCCCCCTCCGTCTTTAAACCTGCCTTGGTCCGGGAACGCATTGCCGAAAAACACAGTATCCAGAAGCGTTCCCACGACAGGTCCTGCCGTGTCCTCTGCCCTCTTCTCCCCGGCCAGGTCGTCCGTATGTGGTCCTCTTCTGGCCGTTCCAGGCTGGCCGTGGTCGTCGGTTCTGCCGGTTCCCCTCGTTCGTACCTTGTCAACCACGATGGAAGGGTGTACCGCCGGTCCCGCCAGCAACTCCGGCTCGTGAACGAGCCTCTCCCTCCCCCGGCGGCTCCGTATGCCCCCCCGCTGCCACTGTCGCGGCCCTGTGCTTTGCCCGTTCCTCTGGGGCCGACCTCCCCTCGTCCTCCTCCGGAACGCCTCCCGGCTGCGGTCCCGCTTTCTCCGGCTTCCTCGCCCTTCTCTTCGCCGCCCCCCCCCGATGCCTTCGTCGCCAAGGCGTTCTCCTGTCCGTAGCCCCCACCATGCCCCAGCGTCCCCGCTTGTTCCCGTTGGGGAAGGAGGCGATGGCGAGGTGCGGACCCGGTCTGGTCGCCTGGTCAGGCCGCCGGTCCGTTACGGCGATTACGTGTGATCCTGTATCCCTGTGCTTTACTGTTTGCACTCACCCTGGCGCATGAGACGTGGTCGCCCTGTCACTCACTGTTTGTTTTGGTAGAGGAAGGATGTAGATGATATGTGTGTACACCTTTAATTGATAGTAACGATGTCCATGCTAACCACTCCCCCACCAGTTAGTATAATTGTAACCCACACGCCCCTAGCTCTCTCTCTAGTGTTCGTGACAGACCACGTACAGCCAGGGCTATGTATAATGTATGCTTAATAAAGTACTGACGACTTTAAGGTGTCTGTGTACCCTCTCTAAAGGGGAGATGCAACGAGACCTGGGTATCATGGTACACCAGTCATTGAAAGTAGGCATGCAGGTGCAGCAGGCTGTGAAGAAAGCGAATGGTATGTTGGCATTCATAGCAAAAGGATTTGAGTACAAGAGCAGGGAGGTTCTACTGCAGTTGTACAGGGTCTTGGTGGGGCCACACCTGGAGTATTGCGTACAGTTTTGGTCTCCTAATCTGAGGAAAGACATTCTTGCCATAGAGGGAGTACAGAGAAGGTTCACCAGACTGATTCCTGGGATAGCAGGATTTCCATATGAAGAAAGACTGGATAGACTCGGCTTGTACTCGCTGGAATTTAGGAGAGTGAGGGGGGATCTTTTAGAGACTTACAAAATTCTTAAGGGGTTGGACAGGCTAGATGCAGGAAGATTGTTCCCGATGTTGGGGAAGTCCAGAACAAGGGGTCACAGTTTAAGGATAAGGGGGAAGTCTTTTAGGACCGAGATGAGAAGATCTTTTTTCACACAGAGAGTGGTGAGTCTATGGAATTCTCTGCCACAGAAGGTAGTTGAGGCCAGTTCATTGGCTATATTTAAGAGGGGGTTAGATGTGGCCCTTGTAGCTAAAGGGATCAGGGGGTATGGAGAGAAGGCAGGTACAGGATACTAATTTGGATGATCAGCCATGATCATATTGAATGGCGGTGCAGGCTCGACGGGCCGAATGGCCTACTCCTGCAACTATTTTCTATGATTCTATGATTCTATGACACTGAAAACATTACGTTTTCCATTCTCAATTCCTGCAATGTGTTTTGTAGAAAAGTTAGAAAGAAGTATAATTTCCCGTAGCTCTGAAGGAATAGAACTTTTCTATTCTAAATAACTCTAAACTCTAATTCCAGAAGGGATAGAACAACTGCAGCAGCCTAATGAATGATCGATTAGTATGTTTAGTCCATACCAGGAGTAAAATGTTAAAGAGGCAAGCAAAAAAACGTTGAAGAAAGTTCAGGCATTGCCTCGGAAGGGAAATGTATATTTAATGAAGGACAAAAAATTAGATGCACCCAGAACAAAGGAATAAATCACAAGCACAAGATATCGCTCATGCCCGAATGAAGACATTGAACCTTGTAACAAACATGCAGGGACAATAAAAATTGAATAATAAATTTAGTTTTGCCCACACTGCACTACATCCCACAAATCAATAAAATAAAAAACCCCCATCACCTGTCACTCTCGGCACCACAAAAAAAAACACAAAAAATGCTGGAGTAACTCAACGAGTCAGGCAGCATCACCCATCCCTTTTCTCCAGAGATGCAGCCTGATCTGCTGAGTTACTGCAGCATTTTGTGTCTATTTTCAGTGTAAACCAGCATTTCCTACAGAAAATGTGATTTAAAACTAGCTAATTCAGGTATCAGTCTTTATACGCACTGGGTTGACCTGTTGGTGGGTAATTCCCTATCACTTTCTGTTCAGGGAACAGATTAAAATTACAGTCATGTCACCATCTTATTAAGACTTGAAATGTTAGTCCGAAGAAAGTCTCTCCCAGCAGTTGGTCTCATCTGTATGACCGTTTCGACACACTGCAAGTGTGTTGATTTGTCACATGCACTGGATATGAACATGTAGAGGTTCACCCAAGCTACATGAGCTTGATCCACATGATGTGTTATATCCTGAAAATCATTTGAACAGTGGGACTTCATTCAAGTCTAGCACAGTACTAACAGATATAGCACATACTAAAGGGGCTGTCCCACTTGGGCGACCTAATTGGCGAGTTTAGAAGAGTTTGACTATGTAGAAGACCTCCTTTGACTATGTAGAAGACCTTCGATCTCCTTCGACTATGTTGAAGACCAGCTTCGACTAGCTACAACTAACTTCGGGAAAATTGGACACTGAATAGTGGAGAGTGAAGACGACCTCCTTTGATCTCCTTCGACCTCCTTTCGCCCCCCCTTCGACTATGATGACGACTATCTACGACTACCTTCGACTACTTTCGACTACCTTCGTTATAAAGGTTAAATCGTTATAACTAACATGCCGACCTACTATGACCTACTACGACTAAACCTACGAGTAACAAAAATATCGATTTTTTTCCATGGCGACCTTTTTTTACTCGCGAGCATTTTTTAACATATTGAAAAAAACGCCGCAACCTAGTTGAGGCCTCGAGTATACGGAGACCACTTTCGAGCATGAAGGAGGGTTACGAAGACCTTGTGTCAACCATGCTGCGAGTATGAGTCGAGGGCAAACTCGCCAGAACTCACGTATTAGGTCACCCAAGTTGGACAGGCCCTTTACACAGTATAGAATTGACAGCTGCTGTTCAGAATGGTTTATAAATAGTGATGCTGAAAACAGAAGAGACAGAATTAAACAATAATTTCCATGAAATCTGTTCATTTCTTTTCAAGCTTTGGCATGTTCTGCAAGTTATTAAACTCTAAACAGATCACCAGTGAAATATGCAAAAGTATTGATCATTGGATATAATCAACAATGCTTTCCTTCCCCTTATGGTGTTGAACAGGACTTAGTGCAGTAAATTATTTAATACTTCAATAGCTTGTTTGTACTGCTCTAGATGTCTTTAATGGAGTTTGGTTTATCCAGCCTGCAAGTCCCAGTATCCAACCTCCCGCCCAAGCCGACGAGTCACTTTCCTTGAAACACAAAAGGTTTATTTGAGTGGATTCAAAGCAACCTAAATTAAAGTTTGAAATGTTGAGACATTTTAACCATCATTCATTTAATCACTTTCAATCCCGGCCCTATCACATAATTTTTAACTGGTTCTCTTTGACCCCTTTTGACATGGCTCCTGAGCTCATGTCAAATCATTGATTATCCAACAAGACTGGAAGATACTGGAGACAAAGAAATGCAGAACCTAGACCTGGAAAGAAACAGTTGGGAAAGTGTGTGATAGGGTGGTGGCCAGAAGTGATGAAATGGTTAACCGGATCTTAGTATTAGGTATTGTTTGTTACTAACATTGCTAACATGTATTTTTGATGATATCCTATTGCCCAAGGGGAAAAAAAGAATAAAACTGATGTTTTATTCCCATTCATTCTATTTAATTAATACAGTTGATGAATTTATTGTTATATCTGAACTAGATTTTTCATAGTTACTTGGGCATGTGGTTGAGTTACAGAAGGGGTTTGCTCTTATTTGATTCTTTGGCTGAGCTATTGTGAAATGATAAATGGTTCCAGTTCAGAAGCAATAGGTCTCTTTAAGTCCTGAGCAGTCTGAGTAAAACTCTGATATGCCGTGTGGAATCTGGCTTTGTTTAACCTCCCAGGAAGAATACCTCAGTCTGACGGAGGTGCTAAGATAATTAACCATAGGGGCCACATGTAACCCATAGGAAAGAGTTAGCCAGTTAATATTTGCTGATTTGTATTGCAGGCTAGTGTAAGATGTCAAATACAAGTAACTCAAGTTATGGTTGTCATCTAAGATTTGATTTTGTTGCTATGTTTTTCACTCAATCAGCCTGTGCAAAGTCTATGCTTTGCGTGTAGACTTGATGTTGGAGTGTTTCCAAATTGGTCTCTAATTCAAGATTGGTCAATGCTGTGGACAGATTTACAGCTAAAAATTTAATTAATACATATAAGGAACTCACCAGGCACAAATTCCACTTGTGTTAGTCAGGTCCCTCCAGTCAACATCCCTTGCACTTTCATTGAACTAAACTGACCTGCATAATCATTTGCAAATATTGTAAGTTCGAGCATCCATGTCACAGAATGGCCAGGCAATTATAGCGTGTAAATAATGGTTCAGCTTAAATTCCACAGCATAAAGGCAGAAAATGCTTGAAAAGCTTAGCAGGGAAGCACCAAATTCCTACAACATGCAAGGAGGCCATTCAGCCCATCAAGTTCATACCAACTCCATGCAAGTATAATTCAGTTAATCCGATCTCCCTCTCTTCTCCCTTGGGACGAGAACGTGCCCTCCAAAGGGGGAGGAAGACTAAATTCTCTTTTGCGGTTGGAGGACTCCCTCCCAAGGGTGGTGGGATTCCAGGGTACAACACCCCCCACCCTTTGGTGAGCAGATTCCCCACAAAAAGCACAATCCCAGGATCCCTGGGTGGTCACAGTCCATACACTTCTCAAGCTTAGGTTTGGGTTTATTATTGTCAGGTGTACCAAGTTACAGTGAAATGCTTTGTTTTGCATGCTGTACAATCAGACCCGATAAAACTACACATAAATGCAATCGTCAAATTCAAGTCCAATAGGCAGAGCAAGGGGGACGATACAGAGTGCAGAATAGAGTTCTCATCATTGTAATATATCAGTTGCATTGGTCTTATCCAGTCTGGTCTGTGTGATGGAGTTGGCTGCAACTGCAGCTTTGCTAATGGCATGTTGGCCTTCATTGCAAGAGCATTTGAGTTTAGGAGCAACTGTCCTACTGCAGTTGTACAGGGCCTTGGTGAGACCGTATCTGGAGTATTGTGTGCAATTTTGGTCTCCTAATTTGAGGAAGGGCAGTATTACTATTAAGGGAGTGCATTATATGTTCACCAGGTTAATTCCAGGGATGGCGGGACTGACATATGATGAAAGTATGGGACGACTGGGCTTGTATTCACTGGATTTTAGAATGATGAGAGGGGATCATATATAATTCTTCAAGGATAGGACAGGCTAGATGCAGGAACAATGATCCTGATGTGAAAAAGCTTTTCACCCAGAGAGTTGTGAATCTGTGGAATTCTCTGCCACATAAGGCAGTGGAGGCAAATTCACTGGATGGTTTCAAGAGAGAGTTAGATTTAGCTCTTGGGCTAAAGGAATCAAGAGATATGGGGAAATAGCAGGAACAGGGTACTGATTTTAGATGATCAGCCATAATCATATTGAATTATGGCTTGAAGGGCTAAATGGATGACACCTGCACCTATTTTCTGTGTTTCTGCAATTTCTTGGTCTTGGCCAGTGCTGTTACCAAACCAAGCTGTAAAGCAATGTAGACAAAACAGAAACTCAGTGGGTGAGGCAGCATCTATGGAGCAAGGAATAAGTGATGTTTCGGGTCAAGACCCTTCTTCAGACTGATGTGAAGGGAAGAAGAAAGGAAGAGGCAGAGACAGTGGGCTGTGGGAGAGCTGGGAAGGGGAAGGGAAGGAGGGAGAAAGCAAGGACTACCTGAAATTGGAGAAGTCAATGTTCATACCGCTGGGGTATAAATGGGGTAATCAGATAATGCAATCTCATCGGACGCACCATACAAAAACATATTAGTCCACCTGCATATGTGTCCACCTGGAATGATGTTAAGGAACATTGTTGTGTTGGGAAAGTACATGCAGTTCTCACTGACATTAAAGTGAATTATAGTACAGTTTGTGGTCTAGGCTTTGTTCTGGATGGATTGAAAAAAGTTGAAACTGCATTCATTAAGGCAAATGGAGAGTGTTTGTTTCATCACTCTCCTGATTTATGCATTGTGAATGGACGGTATCACCCCAAGATACACAGCCTCTGCCTCGTTCTTTTCCCTATAGTATGTATCTGCTCTTTCAGCTGAATCTCTGATTAATGGTGATCCCCAAAATGCTGTGATTGGATTGCTCAGCAATGGTAATTGAAGGAAGAAATGGAAAGGCCACGCGGAGTCGGTGAATGAAGTAAAGGACAATTTATTAAAACTGGTGTGCACCAGGAGACGTGCCAAAGCTGATCTCCTGAGCACTACTTTGATACAGCTTTTAGATTCTCAGCTTACAAGATGACACAGAAACTTCATCAACAGTAAATCTAAGTGTTGATTACAGAATGGAGGCTACAGAAATGGATACAGAATGGAAGCTACACAAGTCTACCCCACCAGCCGGCAAATACAACATATAGTCCTCCGCCAGTTTCGCCACCTCCAACGTGACCCCTCCACCCGCCACATCTTCCCATCTCCCCCCCTGTCTGCCTTCCGCAAAGACCGCTCCCTCCGCAACTCTCTTGTCAATCCTTCCCTCCCCTCCCACTCTACCCCTTCCCCGGGCACTTTCCCTTGCAACCGCAAGAAATGCAACACTTGTCCCTTCACCTCCCCCCTCCACTCCTTTCAGGGACCCAAGCAGTCCTTCCAGGTCCGACAGAGGTTCACCTGCACCTCCTCCAACCTCATCTACTGCATCCGCTGCTCCAGATGCCAGATGATCTATATCGGTGAGACCAAGCGGAGGCTTGGCGATCGCTTCGCCGAACACCTCCGCTCGGTCCGCAATAACCAACCCGACCTCCCGGTGGCTCAGCACTTCAACTCCCCCTCCCACTTCATTCCACATCCGACCTCTTGGTCCTGGGCCTCCTCCACGGCCAGAGTGAGCAACACCGCAAGCTGGAGGAACAGCACCTCATATTCCGCTTGGGGAGTCTGCATCCTTTGGGCTTGAATATTGAATTTTCTCAATTCTGTTAACCCTTGCTGTCTCCTCCCCTTCCCACCTCTCCCTCAGCCCTCGGGCCCTGGCATTCCCTCTATCTCTATCTCCCTCCCCCACCCCAGTCGCACCAGCTTCTCATTTTCACACCACAAACAGCTTACAATGGCTTGTTCCCTTTATCATCGATACTTATTTGCATATCTTTCATTCATTGTTCCTTATCTCTCCACATCACCGTCTATATCTCTCGTTTCCCTGATCTCTGACCAGTCTGAAGAAGGGTCTCGACCCGAAACGTCGCCTATCTCCTTCGCTCCTTAGATGCTGCTGCACCCGCTGAGTTTCTCCAGCTTTTTGTGTACCCTACACAAGTCTAACTTCGTTTATAGTAGATCCAATTTTCTGTTACAACAATGGGTGTACGCTATAACATAATCAATGACGTTCCTGACACTTGGGTGTCGTCACTGCTGCATTCTATAACTCTACTTTTAGTTTTTTTTCTGCAGTTCCCTCTCACCACATCAGCACAATCCACATCCCTATTTATTGTTTAATAGCCCTCACTATTCTTTCCCCAACAACAGTAATCTCATTGAACACAAGTGTCAAGAATGTTGGTCATTAAATTCCATCTTGTTAGATATTGTCATCGATAGGCTCTTTGTGGAGTGACTATTCCATCAGCCCATACCTAAATGTTGTCTGGATACTGCAACTTGTATGCATGGACTACTTCATTTGCTGAGGAGTTGAACGTTGTGTAATCATTAGCAAACAGCCTGATCATTCGCCGATGATTGCACTATGTTCAATGCCATTTGCAATTCTGTCTTTCTGATGGAAGGAAGGTCATTGATAAAGTAGTTGAAGATGGTTGGACCTAGGACACTTCCTGAAGGAACACCTGAAGTGATATCCTGGAGCTGGGAATGATTGACCATCAACATTCACAACCATCTTACTTTGTGCATGGCATGATCCCTACTACTGTTGCATTTCCCATTGATCCAATTCATTTCAGTGTAACAGCTCTCCTTGATGCTAAACTTGGTCAAATGCTGCCTTGATGTCATAGAGTCATACAGCACGGAAACCAGCATGTATGTTTGTTCAAAGTATCCTCACAGAATTTTCTCGATTCACTTTTGCGATCCAACAGCAACTAGTCACATGAAATGTGTTGGAAAGAACTGCAGATGCTGGTTTAAACCGACGATAGACACAAAATGCTGGAGTAACTCAGCAGGACATGCAGCATCTCTGGAGAGAGATGGACCTATTTCTTCTCTCCAGAGATGCTGCTTGACTCACTGAGTAACTCCAGCATTTTGTATCTATCAACCAGTCACATGATACAGTTTTAAAAGAGTGACAGTTTTTAAGCAACAATTATTGTTCAGTAACTTAAATGAAAGTAAACAAAATTAAACTAAATTAAACTTATGCTTACTACCAGTCTGAGTGGTGAGAATATTCTGTTCAACAGTAGTTTCCACTATTCCATAGAAAATTATTTTTATAACCAATGCCACAAATTATTCAAATCCTACTGAAGGCGATCTCTTGTCACAAGAAGGCAAAATCCTGGAAAATTTAGTTTAGTTTAGAGATATAGCATGGAAACAGGCCCTTCAGCCCACTGAGTCCGCGCACACTTACACTACCCTACACAAGCCAAGGACAATTTACAATTTTTTTACGAAGCCAATTAACCTAACAAACGTGTACGTCGTTAGAGCATGGGAGGAAACTGGAGAACCAGGAGAAATATAAGGATGTATAAACTCTGTACAGACAGAACCTTTAGTCAGGATCGAACCCGGGTCTGTGGCACTGAAAGGCAGCAACTCTACCACTACACCACCATGCAACCCGACATGGCAAAAGACATGAAGAAAATACATTTTCAAATACGCATGGAATGGATTCCAGCAAGTATTGTGGACAGTGAGTGTAATTGTGCTTGACACAACCCATAAACCAGACTCTCCCGAACCTGTACCAACTTGGTACTGTGCTATGAATCCAATCATCCTGACCTACCCAAACAAACCTGATCCCAGTGTTCTCAGCAAGAAGTATACCTCCATAGGTATTCTATCGAGGCACCACCCTGGTATACAGTCTGTGATGGCTTTTCCTATCTCAATGGCTGTGAAAAGTTTTTGAACAGTTTTTAAAAGCCTACAGTCAACAGCTTTTAAAATGATCCATGGCATAGATAAGGTAGACAGTCAGAACCTTTTACCCAGGATCGAAATATCAATTACCAGAGGGTATAGCTTTAAGATGATAGGGGATAAGTTTAAAGGAGACGTGCAGGGCAACCTTTTTACACAGAGAATGGTGAGCTGAATGAACTGCCAGGTATGGCGATGGAGGCAGATACAATAGTTTGAAGAAACCCAAAAAGTCACCCATTCCTACTCTTCAGAGATGCTGACTGTCCTGTTGAGTTATTTTGTCTATCTTCAGTTTAAACCAGCATCTGCAGTTCCTTCCTACACAGATACAATAGTGGCATTTATGAGACTTTTGGGTAGACACATGGAGATGCAGGAACGGAGAGATATAGATTATGTGCGGACAGATAAGGGTTGGTCTTGGCATCAGGTTCGGCAAAGGCATTGTGGGATGAACGGCCTGTTACTGTGCTGTACTGTCTATGTTTTATGCTCAAAGGTGACATAAGTTGTGAGAAAAAAAATCAAAAGTAATTTTAAAATAATAAGTTGTATTTATTTAATTAGCAAAGATGCATGATTATTTGAATATTATAACAGCATTTAAGTTATAAAACAGGTCGGAGCTTAGGCAACACATTGCTTGAACTGCATGTTAGGTTACTATGGAGAGTAGATTTCATTCACTGCTCCCTTAGCTTATACAAGAAACACTGCAGGTGCCTTGAGTGTTCTGCAGGAGCCAACCTCTTCGGCGAGGAGGCTGAGGGAGGACACTATGCCAAAAGTCGGAGAGGGTGAGACGCAGTGCAGAAATGACAAGTGAGCGGATTCAGTGTGATGCTTGCAGGATGTGGGAGGTCAGGGACACTGAAGGTGCATCTGGCTGCTACAACTGTGGAAAGTGTGCCCAGGTTCAGCTCCTGATGGACCGTGTTGGGCCGCTGGAGAGGTAACTGGATGACCTCAGGATCATCCTGGAAAACTAGAGTTTCCTGGACAGAACCTACAGCAAGATCATTACACCGAAGATACTGGAAGAGAGAAGGTGGGTGACGATGAGAAAGGGAAAGCAGCATGGAGTAAAGGAGACCCCGGGGGATGTGCCTTTTGAAAACTGGTTCATCCTCTTGGAAGCTGTCGGAACAGAAGACACTGCCATTCAGAGCGGCGGGCAGGTCTATGAATCAAAACGTGGTACAGAAGCAATGCCAAAGAGACAGACGTCAGGCAGAACCGTGGTAGTTGGGGACTCCATCGTGAGAGGTACAGACAGGGGTTTCTGCAGCAACGGGCGGGATTCAAGAATGGTGTTGGCCTCCCTGGTGCCAGGGTCCAGGACGTCACAGACTGATTGTAGAGCATCCTCAGGGGTGAAGGTGAGCTGGAAGTGGTAGTGCATGCCGGCACAAATGACGTCGGGAAGAAGAGGTAAGAGATTCTGCAGCGTGACTTTAGAGAGCTCTGAAGAAGGCTGAAAAGCAGGACTTAGGGCGGTTATCTCCGGTTTGCTTCCAGTTCCTCATGCTGGTGAGGGCAGGAATAGGGAGATAGGTGATCTGAATGTGTGGCTGAGGAGCTGGTGCAGGGGGGCAGGGATTTAGATTGTTAGACCACTGGGATCTTACCACTGGGACAAGGGTGAATTGTCCAACAGGGACGGGTTGCACCTTTACAGGCGGGGGACCAGCATTCAGGCAGGCAGGTTTACCACTGCTACACGGTGGGTTTAAACTAAATAGTGGGAGGAGGAGACAAATTGGAAATGCAAGTATGGAGTTAAAGGGAAAGAGAGTATAGGAAAAGTTACGAAAGACACCAGAATTAACGGGGCAGAAAGCTCACGAAGGGATGGGAGAGTATAGCTAAGTGAAATAGGAATACAATGTGAAAGGTAAGGTGAGTAATGTATTAAAACTATTATTTATGAATGTATGAAGTATAAGAAGCAAAGTGGATGAGCTTGAGGCTCAGTTAGAGATTTAGAGATATGACATTGTGGGGATTACAGAGACATGGCGGAAGGAGGATCGGGACTGGGAACTGAATACGTCCTATAGAAAGGACAGGCAGGTGGGCAGAGGAGGTGGGGTAGCTCTGTTGGTGAGGAATGAAATTCAGTCCCGTGCGAGGGGTGACAAAGGAACTAACAATGTAGAGTCGCTGAGGATAGAATTGAGGAATTGTAGAGGTAAGAAGTCACTAATGGGAGTTATCTACAGGCCCTCAAACAGTAGCCTGGAAATAGGGTGCAAGTTGCAGCAGGAGTTAAAATTGGCTTGTAACAAAGGTTATGGGAGATTTCAATATGCAGGCAGACTGGGAAACCAAGGGTGGTTCTAGACCCCAAGAAAGAGAGTTTGCAGAGTGCCTTTGAGATGGAGGACCTGTGGGGAAGATGCTGGTGTCAATTATTAATGAAGTACTAATGGCGCTTTTGGATAGCAGTAAAAGTCAGCATAGATTTATGAAGGGGAAATCCTGCTTGACTAATCTTCTGGAATTTTTTGAGGATGTGACAAGTAAAATGGATGAAGGAGAGCCAGTGGATGTAGTGTATCTGGACTTTCAGAAAGCCTTTGATAAGATTCCACACAGGAGAATAGTGGGCAAAATTAGAGCACATGATATTGGGGACAGGGTATTGACATGGATAGAGAATTGGTTGGCAGACATGAAACAAAGAGTAGGAATACACGGATCCATGTCAGAATCGCAGGCAGTGCTGAATGGACTGCTACAAGGCTCGGTGCAGGGGCCGCAACTATTTACAATATATATTAATGATTTAGATGATGGGATTAAAAGTAACACTAGAACATTTGCAGTTAACACAAAGCTGAGTGGCAGTGTGAACTACGAAGAGGATGCGAGAAGGTTGCAGGGTGACTTGGACAGGTTGAGTGAGTGGGCAGATGTATGGCAGATGCAGTATAATGTAGATAAACGTGAAGTTATCCACTTTGGCTGCAAGAACAAGGAGGCAGATTATCATCTCAATGGTGTCAGACTAGGAAAAAAGGAAGTGCAACGAGACCTGGGTGTCCTTGTACACCAGTCACTGAAAGTAAACATGCAAGCAGTGGAAGAAAGCTAATGACATGTTGGCTTTCATAACAAGAGGATTTTATTATAGGAGTAAAGAGGTCCTTCTGCAAGTGTACAGGGCCCTGGTTAGACCACATCTGGAGTATTGTGTGCAGTTGTGGTCTCCTAATATGAGGAAGGACATCCTTGCTATTGAGGCAGTGCAGTGTAGGTTCACGAGGTTAATCCCTCGGGGTGGTGGGACTGTCATATGAGGAAAGATTGGAAAGACTGGGCTTGTATTCACTGCAGTTTAGAAGAATGAGAGGGAATCTAAGAGAAATGTATAAAATTATAGAAGGACTGGACAAGCTTAATGCAGGAAAAATGTTCCCAATGTTGGGGGAGTCCAGAACCAGGGGCCACAGTCTAAGAATAAATGGGAGGCCATTTAAAACTGAGATGAGAAAAGAGTGGAGACAACTTTAAAGAAGCCAGAGAAACACGGCTGTGAAGCTCGGCGGACATTTAACATTACCGGTCGATTATCCTTGGTTCTGAAAACTACTGCTTATCTTTTTTTTAACCAATGACCCAATGAAATTCACCGGTTAGCACCTGCTACAACCTACGAGAACCTTCGACCTCCTGGCAACCCACTAGGACCACATGGCGACCCACCTATGGCACGAGAATTCTCGCTACTCACCATGGCGGCTTCATTCTGGTCGCCGCTAATTTTTCAACATGTTGAAAAATTTGCGGTGACCATAATGTGGCCGCGACTAGTTCCCAGAATGTGGGAACTCCTCACGACCACGAAGGCAACTCCGCGGCAACCACCCGCAAATGTGTGGGAACCATGTGGCGACTGCATAGTCTCCTGCAGTCGCCTAAAAAGTCACTTAAGTGGGACGGGCCCATTAGATGGAGCTCCAGGGGCTAGCGGAATCAAGGGATATGGGGAGAAGGCAGGCACTAATTGTGGATGAACAGCCATGATCACAATAAATGGCGGTGCAGGCTCGAAGGGCCAAATGGCCTCCTCCTGCACATATTTTAGATGTTTCTATGTGCTTCATTATAGGTGAATATGATTTACTAACTCCTAGCCTGTTGGACTTGAGACAGGAAGGGGCAAAGGCTTGTTTCTCTCTCTCTATTCCTGACCACTTTATTTATTGCTACTGGCATGAGAGGGAAGGGAACTTGCAACATTTCAGAGAAAAGTACTCAGTCGCATTGATATGCATTGTTATAGACAGGCATTTGCAACTACGCGTTAACCTTTTTTTGACTGCTATCTCGGCCTCTGATCCGAACGTGGGATCAGTAATGGTACTATCTATGTCACTATTTTCTCCATAGTTTATGTTAGAGAAATGATGATAATATATTTTAATTTAAATGATTTTTTTTACAAAATTACTATCACCTGCAAAGTTATGTAGGTCAAGTATTTGAATTCAGCGATTCATTTTTTTTATGAGTGTTGTCTTTACCGGCTATTTTAATGGAGATGTTAACTCAAGGCATGATGTATGTGTAAAGACTCATAAAGGAGCTTCAGGCGCTCAGCTTTCCCTTCGAAACACCCTTGAGGTTTTTGAAAGTTGACTTTGGCATCCGTACTTCATGATTTATCTTGTCTGTTTTTCAACCTTCCAGTTACCCAGTATTGTGAACATTGGCTTTTCCCCATGGTTTCTCTATTTCTGTACATTTCTGAAAAGTATTTGGGACATTTCCCTTGAGAGACTAACAAGGAATGTCTTGAGAACAGTTCCCTTCGTTTAAGCTGGAAAGAGTGCAGAGAAGATTTACAAGGATGTTGCCAGGACTAGAGGGCCTGAGCTATGGGGAGAAGTTGAACAGGCTAGGACTTTATTCCTTGGAGGCCGGAGGTTGAGGGGTAATCTTATAGAGGTGTATACGATCATGTAAATAGGGTGAATGCGGTTGACTTGCTGCCTTACGGTATTTACAGTGCCAGACACCAAGGTTCGATCCTGACCACAGGTGCTGTCTGTAAAGTTTGTATGTTCTCCCCGTGACTGCGTGGGTTTTCTCAGAGATCTTTGGCTTCCTCCCACAATCCAAAGACGTATAGGGTTGTAGGTTAAGTGGCTTGGTATAAATGTAAAAAGTGTCCCGTGTGTGTGCGCAGGATAGTGTTAATGTGTGGGGATCGCTGGTTGGTGCGCACTCGGTGGACCGAAGGGCCTGTTTCCACGCTGTATCTCTAAACTAAACATTTGGACAGGTACATGAATACAGTAAGAAAGGTTTAGAAGGATTTAGTCCAAACACAGGCAGATGGGACTAGTGTAGATGGGGCATCTTGGTTGGCATAGGCAGGTTGGGCCGAAGAAACTGTTTTTGTGCTCTGTGATTGACTCTGTGACTCTCTGCCAGCCACAGCTTTGGTTGTAAAGGGAATGAGAAAAGCCTTGGATATCCACTGTGCGGCACCTTCCCTTCCCAATTGGATTGTGCAGCATTTCAAAGGTTAAATTCTTCCTTCAGACTTCCTAAAATCTTCAGATATGTTTTATTTGAGGTATAAATACTGGCCAGAACATCAGGGAAATCACTACCCGGACACACATAGACACACTATGTTTGTCTGGAAAATCATGTCATTTACATTGACCTGAAAATCTTGAGCAGTGCAGCTATCTTCCAGTCAACCAGCCTCCTCCGGTCAAGTGTCCGAAGAAGGAATTGACTTAATTGCTGCCCAACTCATGAAAAAGTGCCAACAAATAATTAATATTCATTACAAAAACTCTTTCAATTGAGTTACTAGCAAACCTACAATTATAAATCAGCAAGAAATTTCTGGTTCTTTTCTCTGGAACTTCGGAGGTTGTAGGGAGTCAATAGTAGTATATTAAAGTATGAGAGGCATAGAGTGGGTAGACAGTCAGAACCTTCTTCCCGTGGTGTAAATGTCCAATACTAGAGGGCATAGCTATAAGATGAGAGGGGTAAAGTTTAATGGAGATTTAATGGGGCAATTTTTTAACACAGAGGTTGGTGGGGGCCTGGAACACACTGCCAGAGGTGGTGGTGGAGGCAGATACGATAATGGTCATTAAGAGGCTTTTAGATAAGCGCATGGAAGGGATATGGATCATGCATAGGCAGATTAAATCAGTTGGCATCATGATCAGTGCAAATATTGTGGGCCGAAGGGCCCACACCTGTGCTGTACTGTTCTATATTCTAAAGTTATATATTCACATGCAACACTGGTGCAAGGACAGGTGCACTGTTGATTGAAATATTGTTTATCATTATGGAATTCTGAGGCACACAATGATACTGCCTAGTTCCTTTACTCTAGTAGAACATTTTTGACCTGTACTTTTGTCTGTGCCTCGTTCTGTTATAAAAACCAGAGTTGGGTCATTAACTTGATCTGCATGTTCTGTACAATGTAAAATGATTACTAAAATATTTTGTGCAAAGTAACAACAGTTTCCTGCTCGACGATCTATGAAATATATCAGCTGGAACATAGAGTGTGATATCAAATGGGGAAAAATAAACAATACATTTACTTTGCAATAGCTTGCAGGTTACTGCTTTATTTATTCTGCAGCTAAACCACACTGTTTCAGGAATAGCTTGTGCATTGCAAACTTAAGGGCCTGTCCCACTTGGGCGTCATTTGCGTGTCATTTACGCAATATAATTTACGCATCATGACGCATGACGTGCACGTGGTTTACGCGCGCATGGTGCGTGGTGACATAGGCAGTGACGCGCGGTCGCATGCGGCGCCCCAGGATTTTGGGATGTACAAAATCTTTGTGCGCCATCTGCGTGACGCGCAAATGACGCCCAAGTGGGACAGGCCCTTTATTTTGTATTTCAGCACCACAAGACCTCTTCTTGTGCCGAATGGGTGGAAATATTGTCTGTAATGTATTTTAATGGAGCTATTGAGGGAAATGGATGATGACTCTACTAAAATAGTATTGGATGAAATTACTCCCATTGACAACATGTGAAGCATGCCTTAATGTGTTTGCAACAGACTAATTTATTCTGTTATTCCACCAGCAGCTAAGCACCAACGCTGATTGGACTTGAGCCTTGATATTAATTTGCTAAATCAATTATCCTGTAGTCTGTCAGAGTGCAATTGATGATTTGATGTGGTAGACTATTTTATGTTGGCAACCCAGAAGAAGATTGGGATGTAGCTACTTAACCACAAGCAAGCCTTACGGTATTGCAATATGTTATTCTTAGTAATGAGGAGCAAATAGTTTGCACTATTAAAATTACCCCAGTTCTCACATCCCTTCTGCTCTCAGGGATCCTTGAACAACAGCAACATATTAAGTAGCCCTTGACCACACTCAGTCATACTATAGTTTGAAGGGGAAATCAGCTCAATCAAGCGAGGAGAGAAACAAGAGAAAAGGAAACAATATTCTCAAAGATATACAGAAAATGCTGGAGTAACTCAGCAAGAGATTGTTAATCCATCTGAGTAAATTAGATTCAAACACAGGTCCAAGAGGTGAAATTGATTGATTTGGTTAATAATCACTCATATTATAATAACAGTTATCTTAATCAAATCTACTGTAATTGGATTTTATCTCAGTTCCAATCTGTGATCTACTGGCCAAAAAATCCACCCTGGCCACTTACCAAACAGAATTTCCTGCTGGTAGACAGAAGGTTTGGCAACATATTCATCCCCAATGACGCCTCTAGTCAAACATCATCCTGCTCACCATTTCCTCCATCATCAGCTAGTCCAGGGCTCATTTAAGTCTCATTGGCTGCTTTCCCATGTGGAGAAGCATAGCTTAGAGTTCAGGTGGTTCCAGGTTAGCAAGGGTATGCAAGTTTGCAACGGGGCTCGCTAACCTGGAACCAACTGAACTCTAAGCTAATTGTGGAGACCTATGTCTTTGGTCTTTTCTTTCCATTGAGAGGAAACGCACAAGTATTTGCTCAGGCTGTCAAGTAAAAACTGCAGATAGACACAAAATCCTGGAGTAACTAAGCAGGACAGGCAGCATCACTGGAGAAAAGGAATGGGTGACACCCTTCTTCAGACTGCATTTGGACCTCAAATACATCATTAAGGTCTGACATGTCTGTGTTTAAAAAAAAATCCCTGCCAGTTTCTAGCAGGCCCAATACTAATAGATTATTTAAACCATTGCAATCAGCAATTGAATGAGGTTGGATGATCCTTCAATTGCTTCATTTTGTTAAAAAAAAAAGGCAGGAAGATGAAGTAGTTATTAGCCAATAGACAACAGGTGCAGGAGTAGTCCATTTGGCCATTCAATGTGGTCGTGGCTGTACCCCGTTCTCCTGACACTGCTATCTTTAAGGGCCCTATCTAGCTCTCTCTTAAAAGTATCTTGAAATTCAACACTGGTGAATTTGTGATGAAACAAGGTGATATTACTTCAAACAGAAATAGTATTTAATCTCAATTTCGTTATCACAACTGCAGAATGTCTTAAATTTTAGGAGTCAATTTGGACAATTTTCTGTGTATATTATTCCAAATATTAATTTTAGTTTTTAGAGATACAACATGAAAATAGGCCCTCTGTCCACCGTGTCCACGCTGACCAGGGATCACCAGTGCACTAGTTCTATCCTACACACTAGGTACAATTTACAGAAGACAATTAACCTACAAACCTGCACAATTTGGAATGCAAGAGGAAACTGGAGCACACGTTTTTGTTTTCTGGATTACTTTTGAAAATTAATTTACAGACGTTAAGCTAATTTGGTATGGCCCTGATACACAAACATTGTCAGAAACAGAAATGGAAATATTTGATTTTTATTTATTTATTCAGTTTATGAAGTTCGGGCATTGAGCATAAGAGCCAGGAAGTCATGTTACAACTGTGTAAAATTTTGGCTAGGCTGTATTTGGAGTATTGTGTGCAATTCTGGTCACCTCGTGACAGGAAGGATGTGGAAGCTTTGGAGAGGGTGCAGAAGATGCTCACCAGGATATTGCTTCTACGTCGCAAAGATATACAGGTTGGTAAGTTAACTGGCCATTGTAAGGTGCCCCAGTGGGTGGATGAGTTGTACAATCTGTGAGGAGCCGATCATAATTGAGAGCTGCTGTGGGGAGAAGAAAGGAAATAATTAGTGTACAATTGGTGTAAATGGGTGATTGATGGTTGGCATGGACTCAGTGGACCAATTGGCCTGTTTCTGTGCTTTCTCCATAAGATTCTATGACTCCATCCTTTGTAATAGTGTCGAGAAGGCTTATGTGTCAATATGAGGATTAATGTCTCGCCTGAAAGGTGTTATGAATTGTTTTCATTTTTTAAATGCTCACATTATTTTTTTTATTTTGCCTTTGTCTCTTATTCCTCATTGTATTACAGTCTTTCCTTTTGTCTTTCTACCTCCTTTTCTACCTGACATTCATTATACCCATTCAAGGTGATGCTCCATTCTCAGTCTTTGTGCAGGTAATTGCTTGATTCTTCAGTCTGATTGATGAGGAGGATGCACCATAGTTGCCATTGTTTCCTCAGAGCTGCATGGACTGTGAAATGGTGCCAAAACCTGGCGACTATTGCATGTAGACTCAGTGGGCTGTTTCTACGTATCTTGTACTTATTGTACTTATGTATGGCAATAATCTTCTGATCTGTATGCAGAAAAGATTTCTACTATTCCTTGGTACACATGATAATAAAGGAACGATTGAACCAACTGAAACACAAATCCTTCCGATCGCAGGTGCAGCTCAAAGCCCTGATGTAGCGAACACTTGCCAGTTCCAAGCGCTGTTTGTAACCTTGTTCTCTTACCCCATTTTTCAGGATGGAAGGACCGCCTTGCACATTGCTGCGGCACATTCAAAGGAGGAAACCGTTCGTCTGCTCCTGGCAAAGAAATGGGACCCTAATCTCACTGGAGGGGTATGGATGCACTTACTCATATTGCTTTGCCACCAAACATTGCTCAACGACTTTAGGGAAGAGCGCAAAACTATAGGTTGTGTATTCCTGGGAAGAGTTGTACCAATGAAGCAAATATTCCCTGGTTAAACCATGAAGAGCTGCGTAAAAGAAAATCATTGCTCAATTGTGCCCACTGGATGGTGTTATCCCGTCAGTTGAGTCTAATTATCAGCAAACTATATTGTTATTGAGGGTTGGGGTGTGGAAGGGGGTCCCTCTGTCTGGATCGGAGACGCTGGTTTAGTTACCTCTTCCTCTCTGGTAAAGAGTTCCTCATTTCCTCTGCAGTCGTTGCCACTCTTCTCTGCTCTCTTGTGAGCCGAGGCTCTGCTATGAGCTGGGGTGTTCCACACAAGCCCTCCTAATCCTGCTGCTCATTTATAGCCTTCAGTGCCTCAGACTCTGTTTGTACTATCTTCATCTGGTGCTGATTATTGTCTTCAGGTTGTGAGGTTATGATGATGGCAGTGATATAGTCTACTGCAGAGCACCCCCAGATTATTATGTGAACCAGAGTCCTATTTGCAGAAGGTCAGTGTTGACCTTCAATGATTCTCATACTTTTTTTATTATTGATTAACTGTTCATCATTGGAAGTGGTGGTTTAGGTTGATATGATAGTGGTATTTAAGAGACATTAAGATAGGCACATTGATATGCAGGGAATAGAGGGATATGGATTAAGTACAGGCAGATAAGATTTGGTCTTGGCATTATGTTAGGTACAGACATTGTGGGCCGAAGGGACTGTGCTGCACTGTTCTATCTGGCCATTTTTAGAGCCCATCCCGAATTGCTCTTGAGAAAGTGATGTTATGCCATCTTCTTGCAATCCTTCTGGAGAAGGTATTCTGACAGTTCTGCTGGGAAGGGAGTTCCAGTACTTAGAGCCCAGCAATGATGTAATCTATTAATGCAATTTAGAGTTAAACCTGCAACAGGTCCCATCCACCTGTTGCCCTTGTATCTCATGGAGGTGGAGGTCAACAATTTGGAAGTACTGACAGAGTAGCCAAGGAAAGTAACTGCAATGCATTTTGTAGAAGGTGCACACTGCAGTCATTGTGTTCCAATGTTAGAGTGAATAAATATTTAGGCTCTCATAGTAGCAGTGCTCAACAGATGCGTTAAGATTGCAAGTTAGACTTTGGAGATACAGCACTGAAACAGACCCTTCGGCCCACTGAGTCCGTGCTGACCAGCAATCACCCCGAACACTAACACTATCCTACACACTAGGGTCAATTTACAATTCTAACGAAAGCCAATTAACGTATAAACCTGCGCGTCTTTGGAGAGTGGGAGGAAACTGGAGCACCCGGAGTAAACGCACACGGTCATGGGGAGGACATACAAACTCCTTACAGACAGCACCCGTAGTCGGGATTGAACCTGAGTCTCTGGCGCTTTAAGGAAGCAACTGTACTGCTGTGGCACTGTGCCGCCCAAAGATACAAAGGTGCAATAAAATTCCATGTTCACATGAAGTTCATTGTCACATTGGAGAAGTGGCAAGGTAAGATACAAATTGTCGGATATTAAGTGGGCAAACTCAAAGTGCTGGAGTAATTCAGCAGGTCAAACAATATCAATCAGGTAAGATATAAACTGCTAGTTGCCTGGACTTCTCAAAATACGCAGAAGATATTGTGAGCCTGTGCTTTATGTTTGGTTAAACTATGATAATGACAGGGCTTTTGTGTCATCAATGAAAGGTTGTCGTCTTGTCGTCTGCAGTTCCACTGCATTCTAATTTGTTCTTTGCCTCTGTGAGAGAAATAGTAACTCCTTCCTTCTAAAAATACTTGTAAATCAAATTTAACTTGTCATTGATAAGAGATTGCTTTTTAATTTGATATTTTGATGCAGACTAGCATAGAATGTTTCCGAATGTTGATACCAAGAAAAGCCTGGTCCCATCAGAGGCAATGACATGACCATAATCTATCGTACAAACAAAATGCTGGAGTAACTCTGTGGGACAGGCAGCATTTATGGAGAGAAGAAATGGGTGATTTTTCGGGTCGAATGTGAAGAAGGGTATTGGCGAGACCAAGGGCAGGCTCGGTGATCGTTTCGCTGAACACATCCGCTCTGTCCGCCTTAAGCTACCTGATGTCCTGGTTGCTCAGCAATTTAACTCCCCCTCACATTCCCAATCTGCCCTTTCTGTATTGGGCCTCCTTCATTGTCAGAGTGAGGCCCGGCTAAAATTGGAGGAACAGCACCTCATGTTTTGCTTGGGTAGCTTACACCCCAGGGGTATGACCATTGACTTCTCTAACTTCAAATAGCCTTTGCTTTCCCTCTCTCTCCATCCCCTCCCCCTTCCCAGTTTTCCCACTAGTTTTACTGTCTCCAACTACATTCTATCTCTGTCCCGCCCACTCCCCCGACATCAGTCTGAAGAAGGGTCTCGTCCCGAAACATCCCCCGTTCCTTCTCTCCAGAGATGCTGCCTGTCCCGCTGAGTTACTCCAGCATCTGCAGTTCTTTCCTACACATTTTGACCATAATCTATTGTTGCTCTACTACTGTATCAGTACTCCAGTTATAGGATCACCAAACATGTAATGTGCAGGTGGGTATTCGCACATGCAACATTTAGGATGTTTTTCCTTTTTCTTTTGCAATTGATTACTTTTTTTAATAAGACTTGTCCCCTATTGATTCTGTTCCCTTCTTCGTTAAGTGTGTGCTTCTCTGGATATTCATTGATTGCCACTTCTATTTTCAAGTGACCAGTTATCATTAGTGACATTGACAGTGAGTACCAGCAGACCATAGAGGAAATTATATCTTATGTATAAACAAATGGACCTGAAGATAAATTGTACTCAAGGAGAATTAAGATCAGTCCCTACATTTCCAGCTGTTAGCTTATGGATTCAAAAGGGGCGAACAAATTAATTTAGATTTCTATCACTGTGGGAGCTAGACAGAGGAGGAAAAGCGAAATGATTTCATTGATTACACTAATCTGAATTGGTTGCATTGATATTGGTTATGGTTTCTTTTTGTCACATATACTAAGATGTTTTGTTTTGCATATTATCCAGGCAAATAATACCACAAATGAGTACAACATGATAGTATAAAGAAAAAAAAAGAAACCGTGTGGAATATTTGTGTTTCCGCTGCAGAGAAAGTGTAGTTAAAAAAAGTGCAAGGGCTGCAGAAAGTCATAGAGCGATACAGCACACAAACAGGTCGCATGGCCCACTTTGTCCATGCCGACTAAGTTGGCATACTAGGCTAGTCCCACTTGCCTGCATGTGGCCCATGGGCCTCTAAACCCTTCCTATCCATATATCTATCCAAATGTCTCTTAAAAACAGGTACTATCGCAACTTTTAAGCAGGTACTATTGCAACATTTAACAAACATTGAGACAGGATAGGACAGAGTGATATGGGCCAAATGCAGAGGTGGGACTATTGTAGATCGGACATGTTGGTTGATGTGCGTAAGTTGGGCCGAAGGGCCTGTTTCCACACTGTAGGACTCTTTGAATCCATGAGTAGTCATAATAGTCACCATAAATGGTTATAAAGAGGTTCAGATGAAGTATTAGTCGTTATGCAGCAAAACAGCAATTTAATATACAGTATAATAAACTAAGCATGTTTGGAAGAGGCAGAGATTTAATGGTAATCAATGAATAAGCTGAAATCAGGTATAAACCTAACATCAATACAACCAGTTCAGATGTGCTATCAATGAGATCATTTTATGTTTCCTCTCTTACTCCAACAGTGATTGAAATCCTAATGAACTCATTCAGCGCTTTTGATTCAATAAATTAACATCTGGAAATGTAGGTGTAACCGCTGATCATCATGCTCCTGGAAGGTAGACAAAAATGCTGGAGAAACTCAGCGGGTGAGGCAGCATCTATAGAGCGAAGGAATAGGTGACGTTTCAGGTCGAGACGGGTCAAAATAAAGACCTTAATGAGTATCAGAGGTATAGATAGAGTAGATAGTCATTTTTTTTCCCCGAGGGTGGAAATGTCAGAAGCTAGTGGTCATAGATTAAATGTAAAAATGTGCAAAGTTTAAGGAAGATTGTCAAGCAACACAGAAGCAGACACAGTAACAACATTTAAGGATCATTTAGACAGACTCAGGAATAGGCAGGGAATAGAGGGATTGCGACTGGCAGTGGGATCAGTTGAATTGGCGACATGGTTGGCACAGATGTGGCAGGCTGAAGTTCTTGTGCTGAACTGTTCTATGTTCTATATTTATGATATACTTAAAAACAAAGCCAACATCTTAAGTTGAAATAACGCCAACATCATAAGAGTGATCAGACTAAAGTGGATTGGGAAAATAGGCAAAGTATGGTAATAGATAAACATTGCGGACATTTAAAGAGAAGGTCATAACTCTCAACTAATATGCGTCCCATTGAGAATTAAAAATATAATGGGAAAAATGATTCATCTGGCTTGCTAAAGAGGGCTAAAGATATCATTAGATCTAAAGAGGCTTAGGTCTGAGTTGATAATATTTCTAGATGACTAGTTTATTGATGGGAGGGAATGTAGAATAAGGAATAGACAATAGAAGCTTTTGCAGGAAAAAAAAAATCGAGTTTAGCAAAAGTAATGTTGCATCTTGCAGATTCAGGAGAGTTTATAATGAGGAGTATTATTTACTAAATATTAGCATAAAGTAGCATTTATTTTGGAATATAAAAACATGGATGCAATGCTGAAGCTTTATAAGGCACTGATCAGAATGTATTTGGAGTATTGTGAGCAGTTTTGGAACCAATATCTGAGGAAGGATGCGTTGGTATTGGAGAGGGTCCAGAGGAGGTTTACGAGAATGATCCCAGGAATGAGTAGGTTAACATATGGTGAGCATTTGATGGTACTGGCCCTGTATTCATTGGTGTTTAGATGGAGGAGGGACCTCATTTAAAGTTACCGAATAGTGAAAGGCCTGGATAGAGTGGATGTGGTGCAGATGTTTCCATTAGTGGAAGAATCTAGGACCAGAGTTAATTGCCTCAGAATAAAAGGACATGAGGAATTTCTATGGTCAGACAGTGGTGAATCTATGGAACTCATTGCCTTACACGGCTGTGGAAGCCTTCATTGGGTATTTTTAAGGCACTGATTGACAGATTCTTTATTAGTAAAGGTGTCGGGGCTTATGGGGAGCACGCAGGAGAATGGGGTTGAGAGGGAATGCCATGACGGAGTAGACTTGATGGGCCGAATAGCCTAATACTGGTCCTATAACTTATGAACTTATGAGCAAGGAATTGGCTGTGTTGAACAAATAATTTGTATCAATTTTTTTAGGCATGACATTAAACAGAAATACCAGGAAACCAAAGTCCTGATAAAAATGAAGAATTTATGATAATTATTGATGAAGATAGAATAATTAAGAAATTATAGTACAATCAGCTGGTATCCAGGAATTTCTAACAATATGGCAGCAGAGATAGTGGATGCATTGATTCGTACCCTAAAGTTGCCCAAATTGAAATATTGTCTCTGAAAGGTAACAATAAGTCTTTAGCTCTATGACTCTAAGCACATCAGCATGCAAACTGACCCTGGCCCAACTCATCCATGCTGACTAAGTTGCTTAACTTGTGGCCAACGTTAAAGTGATAACTGACCACCTCCTGTGTCGGGTCTGAAGAAGGGTCTCGACCCGAAACGTTACCCATTCCTTCTCTCCAGAGATGCTGCCTGTCCCCCTGAGTTACTCCAGCATTTTGTGTCTATCCTGTGTAATCCTGTCAAAATAATTATATGAATTTTGTTCCTTTCGTATGGAATCAAAGAATGTGGCAATCTGGTTGGAAAGTTAAATTCAGAATTATCTTTTTGAAATCCAGGTCCAAGTGGCTTCTTTGTGTTCCCATTTGTTACACTTCTGTATTCATATGTTTAAATTAAGAACAGATACAAATGTTGTGAAACTTCTAAAAACTGGTAAAGATAATTAGGAAGGCCCAAGGTGGTCTTTGCATTCTAACCCATTACTATCACACCCAATTGTCAGTGAGGTATTACATGATATTTCACTTACTAAAGTATCTGCAGATGTGTAAAGTAATGGTGGGTTGCAATTTTATAGTGGATTAAATGGCAAAACCTTTACACTACTATAACGGTTAAGCACCCCAAAGGGCCTCAAAATGCTGGAGTAACTCAGCAGGTCAGGCAGCATCTAGGGACAACATGGATATGCGCCTTTTCAGGTCGGGACCTTTCTTTAGACATTAAAAAATTTTGTTTGGATGTCTAAACACAGGGTGCCAGCTACAATAAAAGTGAGGACTCTACACTCCACTGGATGCTCTTTCTCCCTCTGGAAAAGAGTGCTTCATGAAATGCCTTCAGAAACAATGCTTATGAAGTCGATTTGTTGTGACGTTTAATAATGGGTTCCCTTTGATTTCATTAGCTGAACAATTCAACCGTGCTTTCCCATCAGGGCAGTGGCAGCAGTCTAGGTAGTGCCTGGAGTTAAACCATCAGGTGTCTGAATTGAAACCCTACACAGGGCCCAACGTATTACCAATACTAGCATGAGAATGCCTGCATTTAAACCTTTGACTTACCATTTAAACTTTGAAAACCACACTCCTCCCTCTGAGGAGGAACTGTAGATACTGGTTAAACCAAAGACAGATACAAAAACCTGGTGTAACTCAGCAGGTCAAGTAGCATCTCTGGAGAAAAGGAATAGGAAAAGGCCACCTCTTACTTGTCGTCCTCCACCCCAACTCTGGTGCTCACCCATTTCTCCCACTATCACCCCCAACCCCCGCCTCCCCCTTTCCACTCCATCACCTTCCACTTACATCCTTCCCTCTGGCTTTATATTTCACTCCTTTCTGATCTGACACCCTTTTGTTACCTTTTCACCTCGAGCCTTTGTCCACACATCTGCCATTCAAAGCCCCCTTACCTTTTTCTATCTTTCAGGATCTGTTCCACCGCCACCCCTACTATAATCTGATTGAAGGGTCCCACCATGAAATGCCCTCTCTCCATTCCCTTCATAGATGCTGCCAGACCTAGGCAGCACAGTGGCGCAGCGGTAGAGTTGCTGCTTTGCAGCGCCAGAGACCCGAGTTCGATCCTGACTATAGGTGCTGTCTGTATGGAGTTTGCACGTTCTCTTCATGACCGCGTGGATTTTCTCTGGGTGCTCCAGTTTCCTCCAACATTCCAAAGACTTGCTTCCAAATTGGCTTTTGTAATAAAAATTGTCCCTAGTGTGTAGGATATTACAAGCGTATGCGGTGATTGTAGGTTGGCATGGACTCGGTGGGCTAAAGGGCCTGTTTCCATGCTATATCTCTAAACTAGACTAAATTAAACCTGTTAAATTACTCTAGCATGAAGATAGACATAAAATGCTGAAGTAACTCAGCGGGTCAGGCAGCTTCTCTGGAGAAAAGGAATAGTTGACGTTTTGGGTCAGAACCCTTCCAAAATAGAGGTGGGGTGGGGGGAACTGGAAACGAGAAAAATCCAGAACAAATCTGGGCCGGCATACACGATTTACGCTCACACTTTGTGTTTCACTCAAGATTTCAGAATCTGCAGTTCCTTCTGTTTATAAATGGGCCAAATTTATCTGAGATTGAAACTGTTACTTTTAAAAAGTTGTTAATTCTATTTAAGTGCCTGGACCCTGGAGTGCAATGCTGAATGTTTCCTTTTGAAAGTTGCCATGGAAATGGAACGCCTTGTGAATGACAGCAAACAATCCAGGCATCACTGTGGTGGGCATGCTTTAGCTTATTATCACTGTTGTTTAGTCAAGGAGAGAAGGATACATTGCAAAGGTTTATAGACAATAGACAATAGGTGCAGGAGTAGGTCATTTGGCCCTTCGAGCCAGCACCGCCATTCAATATGATCATGGCTGATCATCCCAAATCAGTACCCCGTTCCTGCCTTCTCCCCATATCCCCTGACTCCGCTATTTTTAAGAGCCCTATCTAGCTCTCTTTTAAAAGCACCCAGAGAACCTGCCTCCACTGCCCTCTGAGGCAAAGAATTCCACAGACTGAAGTTTAATAGCTGAAGTTTTGTTGATGTAAATGCTATGTAATTCTATGCAAAATAAAACAATCATAAAAATATTTGCTTAACAACTGGGAGGAATAAAAAAGATTTTAATGCAGATTTTTTTGTTAGTTTTCTTGTTATTCATAGTCAGCTGTTGATTGTTAGGGACTTTTTGATGACCTTTCGTAGGATACAACACATTTCTATTGAGGCAATCAATATGGCCAGGTTTGATGCTGGCTGACGAAGTTAGTCAGGCAATGGTGCATTGGATGTCCAGGTAAATTGGACAGAGTGAATAATTGTGCATTCAGAAGGTTTTCATGGGCTTTGTTGCAACTTCCCTTGTTTACAACTGAGATATATTAAAACACAGAAAAACTCCATTCATCCAACAAGGTCAGGAGGCCGAACTACAGATTTTCCAGACTATCAGTTTCATTTTATTAATACTCCAACTGATATTTAGATTTTGATGCAGATTAGTTCATAGACACAGAGGTGCAATAAAATTCCTTGTGTACATGAACTAAATGGAATTAACAGTACATGTACAGTAATATGAAATACAACAATAAATACAACAATGAGCACAAAACAGCAGAATGGTATTTAGTTTAGTTTAATTTAGTTTAATATTGTCATGTGAAGAGGTACAGTGAAAAGCATGTGTAGGATAACGGATACAACATTTAGTCCAATGAGTTAGATGGGTGGTTAGTATCGCACTCTAGCTGGTGAGAGGATGCAAGATTGTTGCGCAAAATCTGGGTGGTAAAAAGGATATTAAAGTACAATAATGCAGCAACTGAATGAGGTAGAGTTAAGAGTAAAGGGCCTGTCCCACTTTCACAAACTAATTCACGACCTTTTTTACTCGTGGACATTTTTCATCAGGCTAGAAAAACGCCCTGACCTACTTGATGCCACGAGTACCTATGACTAGCATCACGATCTACCTACGACTTACCTACGACCTCCTCCAATCTCGTGACGATTGCTGCGAGTATGAGTCAAGGGCAAACTCGGCACAGGTCGTGAATTAGGTCGTGAAAGTGGGTCTGGCCCTTTAGGGTCTGCTGCAGCTCCTCTGGGAAGGTGTGTGTAAGAGATGACTGGCTCAGGACTCTGAGAGCAGTATAAGAAAAGCACTTAAGTTGTTGTCAACTCTGGCCATCTGGGCTTTCAAGTTCCAGCATCCTCTCCAAGAAAGGCAGATGAGAGAAAAGGGAATGCAAGGATGGCAGGCATCCTTGATGATACTTCCAGCCTTCTTGAAGGAACATATTGTGAAGATAGTATAGGTAAAATAAAGAGCCTGTGATAGGCTGATCTCTGCTCTTCAGTTTCTGCAGGCTCAAGAGATCAAGAGAAGAGCAGTTGCCATACCAGGCCGAGATGCATCCCATCAGAATACTTTCTGTAGAGCATCTGTAGCAGTTCGGAGAGAATTGTTGTGGACATGCTGAATCTTCGCAGATGCCTTAGAAAGTAAATACACTGCAACAAAAAAAAAAAAAACGAGGATTTCAACATGTCAGGCAGCATCTGTGGAGGGAATAGAAAGTTGACGTTTTGAGTCGGGACACTTCTTCAGGCCGATTGCAGTACAGGGGTGAAAGCTGGAATAGAAATGGGGGCTGGACAAAGACTGGCAAGTGATAGGTGGATACAGACGAGGGGGGCTTTAGGTTAATAGTATGGTTGGACAATGGCCAGAAATGAAAAGGAGATGGGAAAGGAAAAGGAAAAGAGATGTTAGATAAGGAGAGGAGTGAAATGTAATGCCAGAGGAAGTGATATATGTGGAAAGGTAACAGGGTGGGGGAGAGGAGAGGGCTAGTGAGAGAAGTGGGTGCACACTGGGCTGGGGGGAGGAGCTCAAGAAAATGAGAGGGGTAAGAATATTATTTAGAATTGGAGAATTAAAGTTTAATACCATTGAGATGTACGTTACCCAAGCAGAATATGAGGTGCTGTTCCTCAAGCTGGCAATGGAGGAAGCCCAGTGCAGGAAGGTCAGCATAGGAAGAGGACATGCAGAGTCCTAGAGACATACAGCATGGAAACAGGCCCTTCATTCCAACTCATCCATACCGACCAAGAGGCCCCATTCTAAGTTACTCCCATTGCCCGCATTTGGCACATATTCCTCAAAACCTTACCCATTCATTTACTTGTCCAAATGTCTTTTAAATGCTATTATAGTACCTGCCTCATCTACATAAACTGATGACTAATCTTCCATATACCCACCACCCTCTGTGTGAACAGGTTGCCTCTCTGGTTCCTATTGAAATATCCTCTCTTACCTTAAACTTTGCCCTCTAGTTCTAGATTTCCCAGTACCAGGAGAAAGACTTGTGCATTCACCTTACCTGTTGACCCCATGATTCTCCACACCAAGGCATTTTATTTTTGGACCACAAGTTATTTGAACACATTTAGCAATTTTTTTTTTGCCATGTGCAGCTAAACATTGCTGAATGAGTATTTTTATTCTTATGGAAAAGATAGTATTAATCTAATCACTGTTAACTTCTTTGAAAGGTTAAATGCATATTAAATTATTTAGAGCTCTTCCAATCCAAGTAAAGATATTGTTAAAATACATCTTGTTGTCAAGTCTCCAGCGTTAATTGTTTTAATTCATTAAAAAAGTTGCAGTTTTATTCATTAGGTTTACATAATCCCATAGCTTTCACATAGAGCTCTCCAATGGTAGTAAGATGTTATTTACGTAGTTCATTAATTCTGTGATCCTCGATCCCAGTTAAAGTTTTCTTCTGGAGCTGGTAATTGACAAAAAAGCTATTTCCATCCTTTCTTCTTCCGTTTTTTGTTGGGCTTCAGTTTTGTCAGAGACCTACGCTGGACATTTTTCGGGGACGAATGCCTGGTAGATTTAGCTTTCTTGCCTCGTTTATTGTGCCATTGACGACAGCTGCTATAGGTTGTGTAGGCTTTTGACTTGGTCATGTTTCCGTTTGTGTTCAAGACGGTTTAAAGTGAAGAGGATTTACTTTTATAAATGTTTTCAGGTGGTGTATTACATAGGACATGATGCGCACAATGATCATCACCATTTTTGGGCATTTTCTTGCCATTTAAGGTGTTAATATATATGCATATTATGATGTATTTCCTGTATGAGATCATTGTTTTATGAAGTTTTGATGCGTCACATGCATTCCTCAGAGCATTGTACATTACTAAGGGTATCAAAAAATGAATATTAAAAAATAGAATTATAGAATACAGCATGGAAATCAGCCCTCTGCTCGCTGAGTTTAGGTTTAGGTTTATGTTCATAACTGTCATGTGCACTGAAGTACAATGAAAAGCTGTGATTTGCATGCTATCCAGTCAATCAGATTATATAATATACATAAATACAATCAAGCCTAACTCAAGTACAACCGGTAGGGCAAAGGAAATGTGTAGGAAGGAACTGCAGATGATAGTTTAAATCAAAGATAGACACAAAATGCTGGAGTATCTCAGCGGGACAGGCAATATCTCTGGAGAGAAGGAATGGGTGACGTTTCGGGTCAAGAACCTTCACCAGTCTGAAGACGGTTCTTGACCCGTAACGTCACGCATTCCTTCTCTCCAGAGATGCTCCCTGTCCCGTGCTGAGTTACTCCAGCGTTTTGTGTCGATCTAAGGTAGAACAAAGGAAAAGATGAATATGTGGAAAATGGTTCTCAACATTTTAACGTTCCATAGACAACGTCCAATATCTGCAATGGGGTAGATGTAGGATGGAATTTTGTGTTGTACCTGTACCCTGAATCTGACTTTAATTGGGGCCCAGACCAGATAGGTATAGACAAAATAAAACATCTCATAGAACAGTGCTGAGTTTCTCGAACAAGTCAGATTATTGAAAGCGTTAACAGTGCACACAGAGAAGCACTGAGAAAACCCAAAGTTTCTAAGATTCACAGCACCCACAGCATTTTTATATTCCCACAACAGAATGGTTACTTGAGGATTCTACATTTTTGAAATGTCATCATTGATCCATGTCTGTAGCCTTTCATCTTTCTTTCCCAGCATTTTCTTTAAATATATGCTCCCTGATACATAGAAAACCACTGCCATTTGTATGACAAATAGGTGCAATACATGTCAGTACAGCTTGATCCATTTTATTACCCTCAGCTTAGTTTCCAACCTTCAATTTTTATTTTAACTAAACTAGCTGTGCTGTGGAACCTAAGCACCACGATAAATCTATTTATTGCCTCATTAACATCCATAGGTTCCCTATGTTGGCCATTTTTCCCGTCATGCTTCCCCAGTATGTGAGATCTTGGCTTAAGCAGATTACAAACTGCTCATGTTTCTTATAATTTTAAGAATTCTAACAGCAGTAGAGGTGAATCCGACTGTACCCTTGCTTATGAAATGAGCATTTAGGAGCCTGATAATGGAAGGGGAGTACCATCAATCACCGTTTGCATTAATCCTACATTACTCCCATTTAAAAAAAAGAATCACGCATGTAGCAATTCCTCCCAGATTCCACCCCTCACTTACACACTAGGGGCAATTTACAGAGGCCTATTAACAACCAACATATCTTTGGGATGTGGGAGAAACAGAAACTCCCAGGGGAAACCCATATGGTCACAAGAAGAAGATGCAAACTCCACACGGACAGCACCCGATGTCAGGATTGAACCTAGGTCTTGTGTGCTTTGAGGCAGTTGCTCTGCCAGCTGCATCTCTGTGCAACCCAGTTATGTGCCTTGAACTATATTAAATATATTTTGCATATTTAAATGCACAGAATCTTTTACCCAGGTAGGGAATCAAAAACCAGAGGACATTGGTTTAAGGTGCGATAGGCATGATTTAATAGGAACCTGAGGGGTAAAATTTTCAGTCAGAATGGTGGGTATAAAACAAGCTGCCACAGGAGGTAGCGTATTGTAACATCATTTAAGAAGCAGGTATTGTAACATCATTTAAAGGATACTTGTAACATCATTTGTAATATCATTTAAAGGACACTTGGACAGGTACATGGATAGGAAAGTTTCAGAGAAATGTGGGCGAAATGCAAGTAATGGAACTAGCTTAGATGACTCATTTTGGTCAACATGGACTGGTTGGGCGAAAGGATCTATTTTTGTGCTGTGTGACTGTAAAGTAGATTCACGGATACCGTTAGATCTTCACTACTTTATTAATCACACATTATTGCCCTAGCTGTACGTGGTCTGTCACGATCACCAGAGAGAGAGCTAGGGGCGTGTAGGTTACAATTATACTAACTGGTGAGGGAGTGGTTAGCATGGACAACGTTACTACCTTTGTGTATACACATATCATCTACATCACTCCTCTACAAAAACAGTGAGTGACAGGGCGACCACATCTCATGCGCAAGGGTAAATGCAAACAGTAAGGCACGGGAATACAGAATCACCCGTAATTGCTGTAACGGACCGGCGGCCTGACCAGGCGACCAGATCGGGTCCGAACCTCGCCATCACCTCCTTCCCCGACGGGAACAAGCGGGGACGACGCCGGGGCATGGTGGGGGCTACGGACAGGAGAACCCCTGGGCGATGAGGGCATCGGGTGGGACGGCGAAGAGAAGGGCGAGGAAGCCAGAGAAAGCGGGACCGCAGCCGGGAGACGGACAGGAGAAGGACGAGGAGGGGACCCCAGAGGAACGGTCAAGGCACTAGGCCGCGAAAGTGACGGGGGGGGGGCATACGGAGCCGCCGGGGGAGGGAGAGGCTTGTTCACGAGCCGGAGATGCTGGCGGGACCGGCGGTACACCTTGCCGTCGTGGTTGACAAAGTACGAACAAGGGGAGCCGGCAGAACCGACGACCACGGCCAGCTTGGAGCGGCCAGAAATGGACCTCATATGGACGACCTGGCCGGGAAGAAGAGGGCGAAGGACACGGCAGGACCTGTCATGGGAAAGCTTCTGTATGCCGTGTTTCTGGGCAATGCGTTTCCGGACCAAGGCAGGTTTAAGGACAGAGGGAGACAGGGACTGTTGAGACACCGGGACCGTGGGCCGCGTGACTCGGGACATGAGGCGCGGGAGATGTTGCGAAAATTCAGTAGGGCCAGGTAGATGTCAGAGCGGGATAGGCGGCAACGTTCCAACAATCCTTTGGCACTGCGGACCGCGCGCTTGGCCAGTCCGTTGCTCTGCAGGTATTCCGGGCTGCTGGTGTAATGACGAAAGTTCCATCGTTCGGCAAAAGCGCGGAACTCGGCACTGGTGATCTGGCTGCCGTTGTCCGACTGCAGGCTGACCGGGGACCCGAAGGTGGCGAAGTGGCGGCGCAAACTTCTCGATGACCGCGGAGGAAGAGAGGGAGTGTAGCTGGTCAACTTCAAACCAGCTGGAGTAAGAGTCGACAAGCACCAGGACGTGCTTTCCGTGCCATTCGAAGATGTCGGTTGCGAGCGCAGACCAGGGCAGGTTAGCAGCTGGCTGCTGCAGGAGCGGCTGCCGCTGTTGCTGCGGAGCGAGGCTACACGCCCCTAGCTCTCTCTCTGGTGATCGTGACAGACCACGTACAGCTAGGGCAATAATGTGTGATTAATAAAGTAGTGAAGATCTAACGGTATCCGTGAATCTACTTTACATGGCGCCAGAAGTTCTCCTTCCTGCGTGTCCAGTTTATCGAGTTTTATTTTCTTAGTCCCAGTACCCCCTCCCTGTGCCGTGATGGCTTCTGCCTGTCGTAAACCTGACATCCTAGTCTTTGACACAGACATCACTCATCGCTGTAGTGTGTTCCGACGTGACTTTGAGCATTATGTTACAATCGCTCACCCTACTGTGGCCCCCGCGGTCAAAGCCTCCCTTCTGCTGAACCTGGCTGGTCCCGAGGCGCTTGAGCGATCGGAGTAGTTCATCTATGGACCAGGCAAGAGTATTCAGGACCCGGGATGTCTGATTGCTAAATTCACGGCGATGTGTGACCTTCCCACTAACCACATCTTAGAGCGTTTCAAACTGTTCTCCCGACGCCAAAACCCTGGGGAATCTATTGACAATTTTGTGGCCACGCTGTGCCAACTGGCTCGCCAATGTGACCTGCATGTCCTGACCCCTGAGACTTTGACCCGTGACATCTTGGTCTTTGGTCTACGGGATGATAAGCTGCGCTCTGAGCTGCTACGTAAGCCTGATCTGACATTCAATGAGGCGTTGCATGCCTCTCGTTTAGCTGAGGCTGTCTCCTCCGCTGTACCTGACCCTGTGGTCCACGCAGCCAGTTTCGCCAGTACAATGCTCCTCGGCGACAGAGGGCAAGCTCTCCGCCGGGCTCCAGACCGCGCCAACGCTGTCCGAATTGTAACTTTGTTTCGCACCGTGCTAATGTCTGCCCGGCATTGGGGAAAACCTGTAATTTCTGCAACAAGCCCAACCATTTCTCGGCGGCATGCCATTCCCGACGTTCCCGTGGGAACCCTGCACAGCCACAGCAGAAACCGTCTCGCTACTTGACACGTGATGATACCGTGTCTGGTTCCCATCTCCAGCATGATGAACTCCCCCTGTCTGACTCTGGCTCTTCTCAGAGTGAACTGAGTGTGTTTTCCTTGCGAGGTGCACCTGCTCTGATAACAGACCCGACCGTCCGAGTCACGGTGAATGGCACGGCCTTCTCTGCTAAGGTGGACACGGGGGCTGCTGCTAATGTTATGTCAACAAGCCTGTTCAGGAAGATAAGAAATAATGAGCTCGTTTCCACAGACAGTGCTGTTTTGCATGCCTATGGGGGTGGCGTACTTGTTCCTGTGGGGAAGGCCACTCTCCACTGCAAGGTGCTGAAGACCTCTCTGCCCCTCTCTTTCTTCTTGCTAGATGGTAAATGTGACCCCCTGCTCGGCGTGGAGGCCTGCCAGGACCTCGGATTGGTGAGCTTCCACAGCGATGTCCGCCTGGTAGATGCACCCCTGAACCCGCTGGCCGAATACCCTGACCGTTTTGACTCGAAGCTGGGGAAGTTGCCCTGCAGCTACAAGATTGCCCTCAATCCCGACATCACGCCGGTTATCCGTCTTCTGCACCGTGTATCCTTCACCATGAGGGGCAGGGTCGAGTCTGCTCTTCGCGAGATGGTGGCCACGGGCATCCTGAAGACAGTAACGGTCCCCACCCAGTGGGTCTCTACTATGGTTGTCGCTGTGAAGAAAGATAAGAGTGAACCCTAAGGACCTGAACTTGGCCATCAGGCGCCCGCATTATCCCATGCGGACGGTGGAGGATGTTGCTGCACAGGTTGGCCCTGCCACCGTGTTCTCCGTTCTCGATGCTAAGAGTTCGTTCTGGCAGATACCTCCAGACGAGCGATCCTCGCACCTGACGACCTTCAGCACGCCTTTCGGCAGGTATCGCTTCCTCCGCATGCCGTTTGGGATCAACTCTGCCAGCGAGGTGTTCCAAAGGACTATGGAACAACTGTTTGCTGGGCTTCCATGTGCCATCATTGTCGATGACATCCTGGTCTACCGGAAGAACGTCGCTGAGCACGACTACCACCTTCGCCAGGTGCTGCAGCGGGCCCGAGACGTCAACCTGAAGCTCAACCCGAAGAAGTGCTGATTCCGGGTTCCTGAGGTCACCTACATGGGGCATGTCTTCACTACATCGGGGCTGAAGCCCGACCCGCAGAAGACGGCCGCAATATCTGGGATGCCTGCACCTGCCGACGTGCCTGGTTATGGGGGGAGGGGGGAAGGCATGAGAATGTGGTTGGGAGGGAAACATAGATCAGTCATGATCAAGTTTTGGAGCAAACTTGTTGGACCAAATGGCCTAATTTTGCTCCTATGACATGAACTTATGAGCATTGATTTACAGTGCCTTTAGATTTATCTATTTAACAATCTTACATAATCTGTCAATCTCTGCTTTAAAAATATGAAAGGCTTCCACAGATTCGCCACCCTCTGGCTAAATAAATTCCTCCTCATCTCCTTTCTAAAGGTGTCCTTTTATTCTGAGGCTATGCCCACTGGTCAGGCTCTCCCTCTAGTGGAACCATCCTTTCCATATCCCGCTCAAAGCATTTGTAACATAAGTTAGATGAACCAGATGGAAGTATTATGGTGGCACTGTAGCGCAGGTGGAAGAGTTGCTTCCTTACTACTCACCAAAATGGAAAAAGAGTAATTAAAGGAATTTATGATTAATAAAAGTGTAAGAGAAACTAATGGTACTCAATGACACCGAAAGCCCATGTCCCCAGTGTCTGATAATCTATATCCCTGATTAGCGTTGCCATAGAAACAATGGATTCTTTGATTGCCAATTTTCAAAATTTAGATTATGGAATCATTCCTACAGATTAGAGAATGGCAAATTTAACAGCACTATTACAAAAAAAGAGCAAGGGAGAAGCCAGACAACTACAGACAGATCAACCTCATCATTAGTAGGGAAAATGTTGAGAGTTTATTATAAAGAATGCAATATCACGCCTACATTTACTGGGGATTAGGCAAGTAAACGGGAGCCTACCTGAAACATATAAAATGCTTACAGGGTTAATTAAATTGGATATGGGGGAGGTCATTTTCTTGGTTTAACCATCCAGAATATAATGTCATCCAGTTAAGGCTGAGATAATAAAAAATTATTGTACTCAGCAATTGGTACAGATTCAACTCCCAAAAGACGAAGGAGATCATTGTGAACTTCAGGAAGAACAGAGGGGGCAGACACACCCCCATCCATATAAACGGGACTGAGGTGGAGCGTGTCTCCAACTACAAATTCCTTGGGGTACACATCTCGGAGGATCTGTCCTGGTCCCTCAACACCTCCAAGCTGGTCAAAAAGGCGCAGCAGCGCCTTTACTTCCTGAGGAGGCTCAAAAAAGCCCACCTGTCCCCCCTGATCCTGACCAACTTCTACCGCTGTACCATCGAAAGCATCCTGACCACCTGCTTTACGGTATGGTACAGCAGTTGCACCGTAGCAGACAGGAAGGCACTACAACGGGTGGTGAAAACCACCCAGCACATCATCGGTGCCGCTCCCCTGCTTTGGATGCCCTCCGCCGAAAACGGTGTCTGAGACGGGCTGGGAAGATCATCAAGGACCCCTCCCACCCTAACCATGGACTGTTTGCCCTCCTACCATCGGGGAGGCGGTACAGGAGCCTCAGGTCCCGCACCAGCAGGATGAGGCGTAGCTTCTACAATAACACCATCGCACTGCTGAACTCGGAGTCCCGCCGATAGATTCCCACATCTGTATTTATTTATCTGTATTTATCTAAACATTGCTATCACTACGTACTGACACTAAACTGCATTTCGTTGTACCCATACTTGTATCTATGCAATGACATTAAATTTGAATTGAATTGAATTGAATTGAATTGAATTGGTAAACCTGCAGAATTCTCTACCACAGAAGCCAATGGAAGCCAAGTCACTGAAGACATATAAGAGACAGAAAGAGTGCACCACCAGACTTAGGAACAGTTCATTTCCCTCTATTATCAGGATTGTGAACGGTCCGTCCATAACCTAGGGTACAGTCAGATTCTCAACCCTATCTCATTGTTTTCATTGGACTTTGTTCTCTGGTACTTTTACACTACAATGCCTGCAACCATATTATACACTCTCTATCTTACTCTTCTCTCTCCCTATTGTATGTGTTTGGTCTGATTGTATTTATGTGAAGTACTATTTGGTTCGATAGCATGCATTGGATAGCACTGCACCTTGGTAAACATGACAATAATAAATGTATAAAAAGTATAAATAAATGTATAAATATAATTAATAAATAATAAACATGACAATAATAAACGTAAACCTACATAAACCTAAAAAAGATCAATTTCTAGATATGATGGGAGAGAGGATAGGAATATGACATTTGCATAGAGGATGAGCCATGATTGTATTGAATGGTAGATCAGGCTTAAAGGGCTGAGTAGCTGATTCCTGCTCCATTCTTATGTTACTCAGTTTCATTTCTTGCTGAGTTTATCCAAACGTGGACCAAAGAACAGAATTCATCTCAGAGATGGTGAGAGTGATTGCCTTTGATATCAAGGCAGCATTTTACAATGTCCTTTTTTATCTCACGTACTTCAACTTTGCAGACAAAATTATCAATAACAATAGCTTTCTGGATGTCAACCAAATCAACTCCATAATCCTCGTCATATTAATTTAGTTTAGAGATATAGCATGGAAACGGCCCCTTCAACCCACTGAGTCCAAGCTGACCATCGATCACTCATACACTACTCCTACACACTAGGGGTGAGTTACAGAAGCCAATTAACCTACAAACCTCAACTCTTTGGAATGTGGGAGGAAACCAGGTCACCCAGAGATACCAACGCAGTCAGTGGGAGAACGTACAAACTGGACACAGATAGCACCTGTAGTCAGGATCTAACTCGGGTCTCTGGTGCTGTGAGACAGCAGCTCTAATGCCGTGCCACTCTGTCACACATACTGATCACCTAATTAAATAATTTATCAAATTTATGATGATCTACAGTCATCACAGAATTTCTTGAAGCAGCAGGCCACTAGATTAATAAGGTTGTCCTACTAGGGGATTTTAACCTTAGGGGACTGTCAGTGCCAAGGGCTTAGATAGGGTGGAATTAGTCAAATGTGTTCAGGAAAGTGGTCTTCAGAAAATATGTAGAGAGCTCTACAAGAGGGAGGGAAAAGCTTGATTTATTCTTAGGAAATTGGCACGGGCAAGTGACTGAAGTGTCCTTGAGCAAGCCTTGGGACCAGTAACCACTTACTATTAGCTCTAATATAGTTAAGGATAAAGACATGGCAGGCCCACAACTTAAATTTATACACTGAGGCAAAGTCAACTTTGATGGTGTTTGGTAGAAATTGCTAAAGTTGATTGGAGTCGGTTGTTTGTGGGCATGGGAAGCATTTCATCACCACAGGCGTTAGTGCCACTGGTCGATAGTCATTGAGGCATGTCACCTTGCTCTTCTTGTGCACCAGTATTATTGATGCCCTTTTGAAGCAGGTGGGAACCTCAGACCTCAGAAGTGACAGGTTGAAAATGTCCGTAAAAGCTCCAGCCAATTGGTCTGCACAGATTTTTAGAACACGACCAGATATACCATCAAGTCCAGGTGCTTTTCAAGGGTTCACCCGTCTGAAGGATTTCCTAACGTGGGCCTCTGTGACAGACTGAAATACCATCACAGCGAATGGGGGCTCGGGAAGGCACATCGGTGTTCTCCCTATCAAAGCATGCGTAAAACGCATTAAGCTCGTCAGGGAGTGATGTATCGCCGACATTCGAGCTGCCTCCTGGCTTCGCCTTGTAGGAGGTGTTGCATTCAGGCCCTGCCACCGCTGCCGAACATCTGTCTCATCCTCCAGCTTGGAGCAGAAGTCCCTTTTGGCCTTTCAGATGGCCTTATCAAGGTAGTATATCTGGACTTCTTGTAGACCACTGTATCATCAGACATGAATGCCCGGTGTCTGGTCTTCAGAAGAGTGCAGATCTCAAAGTTCATCCAAGGTTTCTGATTGGGAAACACTCGGAAGGTTTTGGTGGGGATGCAGTCCTCGACACATTTCTTACTGAAGTCTGTAACGACTGTGGCATATTTGTTCAAGTCTGTTGCCGAGTCCTTGAACGTTGCCCAGTCTACAGGCTCCAAACAGTCCTGTTGAAGAGCTACTTATATAAGGTTATATGCACCCAAACATTATCGCAATGTGCAGTGAACATCTCTCATCAATATAGATACACCTGTGTACGAAATACAGTATAAACTTTTCCTAAAATGCACTTTATCCGTATTGTTCAAAAATGAAGGTACAAATTGGAATTAGATTCTAGCATTTGTTTTTTTAATTTTATTTGCCTTCAATTGCTGATTTCTTTGACATTAGTTACCAATCACATAGGTTTCTTCAAGGGTGGTCGGTGCTTTAGCGATTCATTAAGATTTTTGTTTTTTGCTTTTAAAGAATTATCCAATTCATCATCGAACTTCAGCTTCACAATCTTTGGTGACCTTCGCTTGGAGTGCAAGTAGCGAGGTTTGCGCGGGAATCTTGTTCGTCTGCCCCTGGTTTTTCTCGCACGCCTTGCTTTCGTATGCCGTTTGCGGCCACGCTTTTGCCTCTGATATCTTGACTTCGCCATGGTTTCACCTGCTTTGTCAACAGATTACGTTTTTGTTTCTCTACGAAACGCTTGTCAATCTGTTACTTATGTAGCTTACAATGTGTGGCAGCACAATGTAACGGGAAATTTGTTTTGTGACTCCACATTACCGTATAAGGTAGTGACGTGCATATACATATCCCCATGATGTACCATAGGTGGTATGTCCTTATTAGGTCATTTCATGTATGGCCCTGCATGGCCTTGTTAGTTTCCAGTAGGGGCCTTGGAGGTTAGGTTTTCTTTTATTCCTGATTCTATATTTTTTTGATTTCCAGTGTTTTACCCTAGTTTTATTCTTGTGGGGTTATTTTCTAACAATTGTTTCAGGTGGTAGAAAATAAAAATATAATTGCACAATCTCATTACACTTTACAAAGATTCATATAACCGAGGTTTACATTGACCATAAAATAAAATTCTGTTTTATCTATAGGTGTTTATGATTGATCCATAACAATACACATCGTGACAGATCAGTCTTTATTCCATAAGCAAACAGGAACATTTAAACTGCCAGCCATTCTCATCCAGCTCGGCGTGGCTTGTGTTAGAGCCGACTGACCTTGCGAGTGTAAAGCTGTGTAGTACCGTAATACCATGTAAAGGGTGGCATGCACATATGTGTAGTGGAGATTATAAATGGCATGGATTATTAAGGGTTAATCTATAATAGGGAAACTTAATGTTGAAATACTAAGAAATAACATTGTAAATATATGTCAGCAATAATATACATCATAACTTCCAGATTACAGGGGAACGACCACAATAAGCAAGGTACTGTAAAGAATATCCAATTCCCAAAGTAACATGGTTGGAGTATCAAGATTGAAAATTATAAATCATATTTAATTTTGAACACTCAATCCAGTTACATATATTACTGTAGTAATAGTTGGTAGTTGGTAATTAATAGGTATTGAGTAAAGGGCCTGTCCCACTTAGGTGACTTTTTAGGCGAGTTAGGAGACTCTGCGGTCGCCACATGTTCGCTGGTGGTCTCTGGTGAGTCTCCTTCATGGTCGCGAGGAGTTCCCGCATTCTGGGAACTAGTCGCGGCTCCAGTATGGTCACCACAAATTTTTCAACATGTAGAAAACTTTTCTGCGACCAATAATTGGTCGCCATGGAGAAAATCGATACTTTTGTAGTCGTAGGTGCAGTTGTAGTGGGGTCGCCATGTAGTTATAGGTAGTCGAGCTAGTCGTAGGTAGTTTTAGTTAATCGCCTTTTCTAACCGGGCATTTTCATTGGCTCATTGGGGGAAAAAACCGCAAGCATGAGTTTTCAGAACCAAGGAGAACCGACCGGTAATGTTAAATGCTCGCCAAACTTCACAGCTGTGTTCTCTGGCTTATTAAAAGTTGTCTGGCTTCTTAAAAGTGTCTCCACTCCTTCTTCCCCCTTCTCCCCTCGCCCCCTCCCCCCTCTTTTAAAGGACTTACCATACACTGTGCTTGCCTTCTTAACCTCCTGTTCATCGCGGTGTGTGTCTGTATCACCTTGGCTTTGCACCGTGTGAATTGCAGACAGCGCTCCCTCCGCTTTCCCAGGCCCCTGCCTTTGCGATGTGTTTGTGCCCCTGCCTTTGCGATGTGCTCCACACTGACAGTCGCGTTCCAGTTCCCAGTTTTTCAGGCGAGTGCCGCGAACTTGACACTCGCTGGCAGTCCGCTAAAAAATCGCATAAGTGGGACAGGCCCTTAACATTTATCCTCTCAGACCTGCCATACCAAAGGTTCATCTCGGATTTGGTCAGCAAAAATTAGGGAAGATCATTAAATTATGCTTTAAACTAATCTATCAGGATTTCCTCATTCGAGAGGGGGCGCTGTCCTGTACGGCTGCCAGTCCTGCAGCTGTCTGTTTTTTCACTTCTTTTCTTTATTTTTAGTACGTTAAAAGTGTTAATTGGGGGTCTAATCTTTTTATGTGTGGGGGGTGGTGGGGGGGAAGGGGAAACTGCTTTCTCAAGTCCCTACCTGGTCGGAGAGACGGCTTTCCTCGAGCAGCAACTTCGATCCGCCCTCGCGGCCTACCAGCGGGGTCTGGAGTGATGTTTTCCTGAGGAGACCTGGCCAGAACCTCAGCTTCGGAGGCGGCGCATGCTGGAGCGCTATCGCGGAGCGGAGCGGGTGATGCCTTGCCTGGGTCGCCGCGCTGGAACCGCCGATAAAAACATCGTGGAGCCGCGGGTCTGTGGAGCGGCCAGCAGCGCTGAACTTTACATTTGCGGAGCCTGGGATCTCTCGCCGAGATCGCCAGTGTGTGGAGCTCCGTCCAGCACGGCCTGTTGGCGTGGAAGTTGCGGTCTCTGGTAAGGAGGCGGCTGTTCCTGGCACCCCAAGCAGCTGAGAGGGTCTACCGGCGCCGGAGTACCATCACCCGGTGAGAACAGCCGGGAACATCGGGCCTCCGTAGCGGCGATTGTGGAGGCCTCAAGTTCTGGGGCTTCAGGATTATGTATGTCTAAACAATGTTACAGTGGCATGTAAGCCCAAGCAACTAGTAAATTCTAATGGGATTATGCTATCAGTAGCTAAAGAGATACTCATCCTGAAGATACTTGAGACATGGCATCTGCATGTTACTGCAGGATCTGGGATTACGTTCCAGATCACATTTATTTCATACACAGTTTGACTTTATTGATCTCAGTGACCTCTACGCTTTAGCAAGGGAATAACTACTGGATGGTGGAACAACAGACACCCATCGTGGATTGGGCAGCAGAGGCACTTCACTGGTGGGGATATGGAATGAGTTGCCAGAGGAAATAGTTGTGGCAGGGACTATGAAAACATTTAGAAGACATCTGGACATGTGAGGTGAATGCTCACTCTTTTTCTTGGGACAGGGGAATCAAGAACTAGAGGGTAACGTTTAAGGTAAGAGTGGAAAGTTTAATCAGAACATGAAGGGCAACTTATTCACACAGAGGATGGTGGGTGTGCGGAACAAACCACCAGAGGAAGTAGTTGAGGCACGTACTATAATAACATTTAAAAGACATTTGGACAGGTACATAGTAAGGAAAGGTTTAGAGGGATATGGGCCAGATGCGATCAGATGGGTCTAGCGTAGATGGGGCATCTTGGTCGGCATGGGTAAGTTGGAACGAATGCCTGTTTCCATGCTGTTTGACAATAGGACTATGACTCTATGACTAGCACCAACAGCCTTTTTCTGCAGCAGATTCTGCTGGTCAAAGGGTTCATACTTTACTTAGCTACTAGCCCCTTCAAAGTCCCAAATGGCTTAAGCAGTTCACCAGCTCACTGTTCAACAATAATAATCTCACCATTGCCTGTCATCCTCTCACATTCATTGATATGTTGGTAACAGGGGATCATGGCATGAACCAGATCCAGATAACTATCAGATTACAGAAACAAGATAACCATTATAGAAAATAGCTTGACTTCTGTCATAATTGTGCTAAGTGACACTCAGCCAGAAAACCTGTCCCCCTCCCTGGCCCCGACACTCAATCCTTCCACCAATTTCGAGTAGGAGAGATGCTGGATATTCCTGACAAACATGGACCATATGATACCCACTTTGATAAGTCACCACACCCGAGCAAAACCTGGGATGATCAAATTCATCAGGAAGATTTGCGGGATCATGGTAGAGCTTCTACAGCACCAGTTGTGTTAGAAGGAACTGCAAATGTTGGTTTATACCAAAGATAGGCACAAAATGCTGAAATAACATCTCTGGAGAAAAGGAATATTCCGTTTTGGGTCAGAACGTCACTCGTTCCTTTTATCCTGAGATGCTGCCTGACCCGCTGAGTTACTCCAGCATTTTGTGTCTATCTTCTACAGCAGTGGGCAGGTGCTATAGACCTGCACGGGATGGTAAATGCTCCCGCCCCCATGAGTCTCGGGCAGATGGGGCTCATCAGCCTGGGAAGGCAGTCCATCCAGGAGAGGGAAAACTCTGATTTAAAATCTCCACTGCCTTGTGGCCATACCCAGTCATGGAAAAGGCTCCTGGACTAAACCTCAAGGAAATCCGGAGTCGAAGTCCCGAAGGCAGTTCGTCGTTGTCTACAACCTTGCTCTGGCAGCTCCTGCGACGGCGCTGGTGCCAAACTGTAAAGGCCCTGCTGTTCCTTTGGATCGATCAGCGATGTGGAGAGGGGGGACGTGCTGCATGGGCAACAGCCTGTCCTCTATATGACATCGCCCAGGCTTGCATCCGACCACACATCACCTGCAAACTAGGATGCATCATGATCAGTCATGACTGAGGAGGGCCTACTCTACAGCATTAGACTAGCTGTCTAGAGAGGGCTGGGGGCTCCCTGTAGTATGCATCACAAAGTATCTCATGCATCATGGTGATGTGGTCACAGAGCCTACTCTTTAAACCATGTAATTCCGTGCTACCTGCTCCATGGTCGGATAGTCGGTGACTAAACCGTCTCCCCCATCTGGTTTGCCAGGTGAGGAGGGGGGTGTGGACCCCCAGCAGGACCAAAAACAAGACCTGTCAAAGGGCGGATGAGCTCCGAACGAGCCAATGGCCATGCACACTTCAGTAGAAGTTGTGATCAATCAATCAATCAATCAATCAATCAGATTTATTCATCACATTCACAATAAAGTGCAGTGAAATGAACTTGCCAGCTGTGGTACAATAAAAAAGAACACACAATATGCAATAAAAAACTAACACAAACATCCACCACAGCATTCTTCACTGTGGTGGCCTGCGCAAAGTACAGACAGTCCTCCTCCATTATTCCCCCATGGTCGGGGCCATAACCTCCGCAGTCGCCTCTGCGGGCGGCCAGATGTACAGGCTCTCTCGTCTGGAAGGTAAGTCCCAAATCGGTGCTTCCCTTCCGTGTGTCTCCATCAGACTAGGAAAACCCAGCTGAGGGTGAAGAAATAGGGTAAGACTGGAGGCATTAGCCTATCACAATTAATCAACTGAAGTCAACATCTGCACAGTTCTCGTGATCATTTTATTCCTGGTCATCTCAGGACCACTAACTCATAGGACATTTTTGAGTTTAACAGCATGCAGACAGACCCTTCAACCCACAATTTATGCTGACCATCAATCACCCATTCACACTAGTTCTTTGTTATTCCACTTTTTAGTTTCCAGAGACCAATTAACCGACAAACCCGCACATGTTTGGGCGGAACCCAGAGCACCCGGAGGAAACCCACGTGGTCACAGAAAGAGTGTGCAAACTCTACATAGACATCACCCAAGGTCAAGATTGAACCGGGGTTTTCTGATCAGGCCTGGGAGATTTATCTATCTTCATACACTCCTGGACATCCAGTACCTCATCGACAGGAAGACTGACTTTCATCAAGGTATCTTATCTCTATTATCTGGTTGTTTCCTCCCCTTCATGTTATTTATTCTTTATTCCACAGTAAAAGCAGAGGATAAATACTAATTGACCTTGCCCATCTCCTGCAGCTCCACACATAGACCGAGGGGCTTTATTCTCTCTCAAGTTACCCTTTTTCCTTCCTCTGACAACCCTATTAGTCTTGCAGCTGCCTGCAATCTTCTTGCACATTTGTTCTAATTATTTACCAGAGCTAACTCCTGCCCCCTTTATGTCCTCCTGATTTCCTTCTTGAGTATGCTACACAGTCTGCAAAACTCCCCCAGAGATACACTTGATCCCAGTCTATAGCTGGCCTTAATTTCTCTCGTCATCCACGCTTCATTACTCCCAGCTGCCTTGCCCTTCACTTCAATCGGAACATGCACCCCTTGAACTCTCACCATCACTCTTTTAAAAGCATCCTACTTTCCAGATGTCCTTTTGCCCACAAACATCCAATTCCAATTAACTTTAGCAAGTTCCTGTCTAATACCATCACGGCTCACCTGATCCAATTCAGGAACTTGCCCTGTCCTTATCCATAACTATTTTAAAGCAAATAGAACTGTGGTCACATATCCAAAAAGGCTCATCCGCAGACACAACAGTCATTTGTTCTTCCCAATTTCCTAAAAATAGATCAAGCTTTGCCCTCTCCCTGTGGGGTCCTCTACATCTTGTCTAAGGAAAATTTCCTGAACACATTGGACAACGTCCACCTCATCAAAGCCCTCGGCACTATGGCAATAAACAATAGACAATAGGTGCAGGAGTAGGCCATTCGACCCTTCGAGCCAGCACCGCCATTCAATGTGATCATGGCTGATCATCCACAATCAGTACCCCGTTCCTGCCTTCTCCCCATATCCCTTGACTCTGCTATCTGTAAGAGCTCTATCTAACGCTCTCTTGAAAGCATCCAGTGAACCGGCCTCCAACGAAGCAGAGAATTTCACAGTCTCACAACTCTCTGTGTGAAAAAGTATTTCCTTAACTCCGTTCTAAATGGCTTACCCTTTATTCTTAAACTGTGACTCCTGGTTCTGGACTCCCCCAACATCGGGAACATGTTTCCTGCCTCTAACGTGTCCAAACCATTAATAATCTTATATGTTTCAATAAGATACCCTCTCATCTTTCTAAATTCCAGAGTATACAAGCCGGCCATCCCATTCTATCAACATATGACAGTCCCGCCAATCCAGTCCTTTTTGGGAAAGTTAAAACCCCTACTGTGTCAACCCGATTAATCTTTCAGCTGCCTGCAATCTTCCACAATATTTGTTCTTCTAATTCCCCTTGACCATTTGGGAGCCTGTAGTACATTTCCAACACAGTGATCATCTCCTTTTTATTTCTCAACTCCACCCATACAGCCTCAGTGAACAAACTATCAGTAACTGAAGAAGGGTCTCGACCCGAAACGTCACCCATTCCTTCTCTCCAGAGATACCGCCTGTCCCGCTGAGTTACTCCATCATTTTGTGCCTGCCTTTGATTTAAACCAGCATCTGCAATTCCTTCCTGCACATAAACATCAATAATGTCAGGTGAAATTCTCCTCAATCAATAAAACAACTCCCCATCCTCTGTTACCCTCATCACTGTGAAGTACAGATGGGAGTCAAAGGTAGGGAATCTCATCTGTGTGATGAAGCGGGCTACATCCAGAACTCTCTACAATTTCTTGAGTTGAGAATTATAATTTGGGGAAGTGCGGAGAAGTTTGAATGGAATGTGCAGAGAATATAATGGAGGTTTAGAATAAAATTAGTGGAGGATTAGTGTAAATGACTGCTTGATTGCTCAGTGGGCCGAAGTGTTTGTTTCTGATAGGTATGATTTAATGATCCCTTACCTAAAATGAGAGGTGATTATAGAAGGGGCAATAAAGATTCATAGATAGGTTCCTGGGATGATGGATTTAGGCAAGATTGAGTGGTCCGGGCTTCTATTCTCTAGTGTTTAATAGGAATGAAAATTCTACAGAACTTACCAGCCTATGTACATGGAGAATGTTTCCCAGGATGAGTGATTTAATACCAAGATTCACACCTTCAAGAATCTGAGGGTTTCAACTCAGACCAGGTTAGGAAAAATACCCATGGTGTATCAATGTTATATACACTCAGTCTCTGAATTCCATCGTAGGAGAAATCAGTAGATTTCAGAATATTAAAGAAAATTAAGGCACATGTAAATAGTATACAAAATGAGGTTGAGGGGATCTGCCATGACAATGAATGGCAGAGCGAGCTCCAAGGGCCAGATGACCTTTTCCTGCTCCAACATTTTAAGCCTGGGACTGAATAGTCATTTGAGTCATAAAACAACTTATAAAAGAGCTTAAGATAATTACATTTTAACAGCAATAATTGAAATTTGTTCAAAATGTATTTCTCCTACGAAGGTACGAACATAGTACACAACAGGAACAGGCCTTTCAGCCCACAATATCTGTGCCAAGCATGAACCAAGTTAAATTAATCTCCCCTGCCTAAAAATAACTCATATCCCTCCATTTCCTGTGTAGGAAGGAACTACAGATGCTGGTTTACACTGAAGATAGACACAAAATGCTGGAGTAACAGATGGAAAGACAGGCAACATCTCTGGAGAGAAGGAATGGGTGATGTTTCGGGTTGAGACTCTTCTTCAGACTGAGCACAGGGAGAGGGAGATAGAGATAAGGAAGTGTGTGGTCCTTGGGAGGGGTAGTTCCATCTGCAACTCCCTGGTTAACCCTTCCCTTCCCTTCCCACCCAAACCACCCCCTTCCAGGTACTTTCCTCTGCAACCGTGGGAGATACAACACCTGTCCCTATACCTGCTTCCTTGACTCCATCCAAGGACCCCACAGTCTTTTCAGGTGAGGCAGAGGTTCACTTGAACCTCCTCCAACCTCATCTACTGCATCTGTTGTTCCAGGTATGTACTCCTACAGTCCTACAGTATATATTGGCAAGACCAAGTGCAGACTCGGTGATCATTTTGCTGAACAGTCAGCTTCAGCTCAGTCCGCTTAAACCTACCTGATCTCCCGATTGATAAACTCGCCCTCCCATTCCCACACTGACCTTTCTGTCCTGGGGCCCTCCTCCATTGTCAGAGAGGCCCAGTGCAAATTGGAGGAATAGCAATATTTCGCTTGGGCAGCTTACACCCCAGCGGTATGAATATGGACTTCAAGTGATCCTTGCTTTCCTTCTCTCTCCATCAATCCTCCTTCCCAGTTCGACCAGTCTGACTGTCCCTCTGATTACATTGTATCTCTGTCTGCTTTGCTGTCATCTTTGCTGTCACCTCCAGCTAACAATGATCTATTCCACATTTTCCATGATCTTCATCTATTTTGATCTCTTATACTTCCGTATCTCTGTAACTCCCTCTCCCCTGACGCTCAGTCTGAAGAAGGGTCTCGACCAGAAACGTCACCCATTCCAATCTAGAGACGCTGTCTCTTCCCCATTTCCTTCTTATCCATGTGCCTATCCAAAAGCATCTTATATGCCACTATCATATCGAATCCACCACCATCCCTGGCAGCATCAGCAAATTAGTACCGAGGCCCATAAAAACTAAAGATTGGAAACTTGAGTGGTTACTCACCAAAACAGAGAACATCCTGGAAACATGTCCCTTCAAGCTAACAAATCACGATCTTTGGGGATAATTTGTCAGAATTCTCCAACTAGCAGACTGTGAATGTCCCATATATTCATGGTTGCGTGTGATCAAGGAATTTAAAGATTTGTGCATCTTGAACTTGCTGCCGGATTCCTCACAGTGATTATGTCACCCCGTTCCATTGATGGCCTCACAATGGGACCTGGTGCACAATGTACACACATGCTGACACCTTCACCATTAAACCCTGCGGCAGGCTACACCCCACACGAATCTCAAAAGCCTCTTCATTCAAATGGACATGTTAAAGCTGTGAGGAAGAAACATGATTACATTTTTTAATGGTAATGATTTTAGCAGTTTACATTTTTTTTATCCTGTTCTTTTTTATATTGGTTTTATTTATAACTTTTAATTTCTTTTAACAGTTTGATTCATTTTTGATCGAGGTTGATGCTTCTAAGGCACTAAAAAATCGTCAGTTCAGTTTCAGTTGGAGAAGCTAAAAGCTGAGAGCTTCTCCATCCGTAGGTTATCATCCCACGGTGGCTGCTCCTTGTGGGTGTATAAAAAGGATGGCAGACCCTAGTGGAGCAGCCTTTTAGGAGCGATTAAGCTGAAGTACTTTGAGGAGTGTAAGTGTGAGGCATTGTCTCAAGAGGCTTCGGCGAAGCGGGCAGGATAAAAAACTGTCTGTGCTTTGGGGAAACAAAGAATGGCAGATGCTGGTTTTCACAAAAGGACACAGTGCTGGAGTAACTCAATGGGTCTGGCCGCATCTCTGGAGGTCATGGATATGGGAGCAGGTCGGGACCCTTCTTGTGTTTTTCTTTCTTCGTAAATCCTCCTTGCTCTAGTGCAGTAATGATAGCAGCTAGAGACATGGTATGCTTCTCCTGCAGAATGTGGGAGGTGTGGGAGACCTCTGGTGTCCCGGTACGCTACATTTGTGGGAGGTGTGTCCAACTGCAGCTTCTTCCAGAATGCATTAGGTAGCAATGTTACAACATTTTGAGATTTTAAAAATCATCTGCAATTATTTTCAGATAAAGCATAAAAATAAGTTTAATTTGACACCTAATTCACTTTTATATCTTCAGTATTAGAAATGTTATGGCCATTTTCATACTCTGAAATTAGCATCTTGTTCCCTTTTGCTTTTCCATTCTTAACACAAAAGCTGTGATGGAGGACAGTCAAAAGCCCATAACTTTCTTAAAAATCAAGAGAACTGAATGAAATGTTCAGTTATTATAGATTGAAGCATTCTGAAACAAATATAAAACATCTTACTTGGATGACCTGAAATTAAAGCATATAACTAGTTAATTACCTAATTGTAGCTAATTACAAAATTGACCATTCTGACGGAAATAGTAATAAACACCCAGACTGCCTTGAAAATTCAAAAATGTGATATTCTCAAGATCAGAACTTTAATATTATTATATTATATGCTGTGAATCCGTAACAGATAGGTAAATAAATTACAATTTCTAGCAATAGACCAAGTCTTTATGGAGAGGATCAGTTGCTAGCTGGTACATTGGCATATCATAATCAGTAGCATCATCATACTCCTCAGATTGTAACCAATAAGCAACTCTGTATACCTTGTTTTTCCTCAACTTTCCAATTTTGGCATTGTAAAGTACAAGTATTTGCTCTTCAAACCACACATGACATGCCTTTCTGCCCACTACTTTTCCATTAACAATGTCCTGTGGATTCCATTTCTTAAGTAAAAGGATATTTTTTTTAATAGCCTAAGTATCCAAATAACAAACTAATCCCATTCACACAAGAATTCACAATATAACATCATTTTTAAATCTCACTGTCATGAATCCCAGATGGAGGGAATTTAATGTTTAATTCCCATAAATTAATCGAGAAACATCCTCTCAAAATATAATCAAATTATTGTTTTTTGCACAATACATGTGACTCAAACTGTTGTGAATATTTAGTTTAAAAATAATGATCATGGAGAGAGAGAATAAGACAAAATATGGACAATTTAGATGGCTTATCTCCCAAAAAAAGGACATTTTAATCATCTTGCTTCTGGAACGCGATCGATTGGAACGTTGCATTTGCTGTGAATTTGAACTCCAGATCAGCAGGAAAAACACTGCTGGTTCATATGGGGCCCAAATAACATTTTCGCTTATGGAGGATTGATTAACGTCATCCCAAGAAGCAAGTTTAAATGTAAAATATACGACTTACATCGTGTTTTGTCCCGTACTTGAGATCCGTTGTAGGCATTGACGGCGTTAGAAGTCACCTTTTATTTTAATATAATTATGAAATTGTCTCGCGATTTAAAAAAAATCCGGAATGGAAGTCGGAACGATTTTTCTGCATCAGCTAGCAGCCCGGGGAAATCCGCCTTGGACAGGCGGTAGAAAACTGGATTTTAATCCCGCCCCCTCCCTCAAAGGCGCCAAAGTCGCGCACACGGCCAGTGGCAGAACTGCAGCACAGCTGAAGGTAGGTTTTGTAACATCGCTACATTAGGGAACCGAAGCAGCAGCTGGGTGACCTCAGGAGACTGAGTGTGTCATAAATAGGAGTTACGGTGAGGTGGTCAGGCCGAGGGTACAGGCAGAAAGTAGATGGGTGACCACCAGGAAAGGGAGTAGGCAGAGAGTGCAAGAACCCTCTGGGGCCATTCGCATTGACAACAGGAATGCCCCTTTGGATACTGTTGGGGGAATGACTGGTCAGAGGAGTGAGGTAGCAGCAATCAGTTCTGTAGTGTTGGGCCTGGCTCAGAGGCATAGCAGCGAAGGTTAATGTCAGGCAGGGAGGTAGTGATAGGAGACTACCTGATGCCAGTGTCCCGTATGTATTGGAGTTCTGCAGAACATTTTGAATGGGGATGACGAGCAGCCGGAAGTCATTGTGCGTGTTGAAGAGATGGCATGGTGAGGAAAAGGGATGAGGTGTGCAGGGTGATTGCAGGGAGTTAGGCAAAAAGGTTACAATGGCAGGACCTTGAGGATAGGATTGCCCCTGGAGCCATGTGCTGTGAGGGTAAGAACTGGAAGATAGTGCATAGTAGGCCCCCCTCGGTCATGACTGACCATGGGTGATGCATTCTAGTTTGCAGGTGATGTGTGATCGGATGCAAGCCTGGGTCATATGGAGGACAGGCTGTTGCCCATGCAGCACATCCCGCCCTCCACGTCACTGATCGACCCAAAGGAACAGCAGGGCCAATACAGTTTGGCACCAGCGCCATCGCAGGAGCTGCCAGAGCAAGGTTGTAGACAACGACGGACTGCCTTAGGGGCACCGACCAGATTTTCTTGAGGTTTGCTCCAGGAGGTTTTTCCATGACTGGATATGGCCACAAGGCAGTGGAGGTTTTAAATCAGAGTTTTCCCTCTCCTAGATGGACTGGCTTCCCAGGCTGACGAGCTCCATCTGCCTGAGACTCATGGGGACGGGAGCGCCTACCTTCCCGTGCAGGTCTGTAGCACCTGCCCACTGCTCACAACTTGGAAGATAGAACAGGTGAATGTGTGGCTAAGGAGTTGATGCAAGGGCAGGGATTTAGAATTTTGGAACATTGGGATCTCTCCTGGGGCAGAGATTAACCTGCACAAGAGAGACAGCTTGCAGCTGAACAGCAGGTGGAGCCAATATCCTAGTGGGCAAGTTGGGAGTGTGGCTTGGGAAGGCTTAAACTAGATTGGCAGTGGAAAGGGATCCAATGTAGGAGCATGGCAGAGGAGAGGCTGGATGTCAGTACAGAAGGCAATGAAAGCAAGTTCAGTAGACATGATAGGCAGGGAGCAAAACTGACTTTTTATGGCATGTATTTCAATGCTGACGGGTAAGGAGGACGTATTTTAACCTTTTTGCCTAACTCCCTGCATTCACATTGCATACCTCGGGACATGGGATGGGCCTGGATAGATAGGTGCGACTGGGACATTATAACTATTACGGAAACTTGAAGGGAAGGACAGGACTGGTAGCTTAATATACCAGGGTACAGTTGCTATAGGATAAAGGTGGGGGAGAAGAGGAGGAGGATGGTGTTTTATTGATTAAAGAGAATGTCATTGTGGTAGTCCGAGATAACATTACTGATTGCATAGTCCAGATGACTCCCATGGCTATCGGGACTACACTTCTTCCCACCCTGCTTCCTGTAAGGACTCTATCCCCTACTCCCAATTCCTCCATCAACACCGCATCTGCACCCAGGATAAGGTGTTCCAAACCAGAGCATCGGAGATGTCCTCATTCTTTAGGGAACAGGGGTTTCCCTCTTCGACTATAGATGAGGCATTCACCAGGGTCTCCTCTATATCCCATAGCTCCGCTCTCACTCCCCATCCCCCCACTCGTAACAAGCACAGAGTCCCCCTTGTCCTCACCTTCTACCCTACCTACTGTCACATACAACAGATAATCCTCCAACATTTTTGCCACCTCCAACGGGATCCCACCACTGGCCACATCTTCCCATCTCCTCCTCTTTCAGCTAGGTGAACAAGATGATTAACTCCTTTTTATTTCCCAGTTCGACCCATATAGCTTCACTGGACGAACCATCAGTAACGTTAGGTAGACAAAAATGCTGGAGAAACTCAACGGGTGAGGCAACATCTATGGAGCGAAGGAATAGGTTGAGACGCTTCTTCAGACTGATGGGGGGGTGGGGGAGGGGGGGTGGCGGGAAGAAGAAAGGAAGAGGCGGAGACAGTAGGCTGTGGGAGAGCTGGGAAGGGGAGGGAAGGAGGGAGAAAGCTGGGACTACCTGAAATTGGAGGTCAATGTTCATACCGCTGAGGTGTAAACTACCCAAGCAAAATATGAGTTGCTGCTCCTCCAATTTGTGGTGGGACTCACTCTGGCCATGTAGGAGGCCCAGGACAGAAAGGTCGGATTCGGAATGGGAGGGGGAGTTGAAGTGGGGATATACAGTCATATGAGGATGGTTTTCCCATCTGTTAAACATTTCTGCATCTGGTTAGTGGGTGGAAGTTGTTCTAGCCTGTGCAAGTGGCCCATTTCTATTGCTGGGCACAGACTCAAAACAGACACAGCGGTTATGACCAGGACACTTTAAGCTAGCAGCTTCCCATGTAGACCCTAGCATCATTATGTGTAGGACTAGTGCGAGAAGTGTAGTCAGTGGGTTCCAGTGAACACCATATAGAATCAAGAGAGTAACAGGCATTGGGAAACTTTGATAAAAGAGAGCCAACATGATATGCTGAAAGGTTGTTGAAGTGAATGTGGTTTAATCAAGAGATGGGGAAAAAGGAGGAATGGGGTGCTGATGGGAATCAGCCATGATCATATTGAATGTCGGTGCTGGCTCCAAAGGCCAAATAGCCTAGTCCTTCCTGCACCTATTTTTCTATGTTTGATGTTTCTAAGATAATAGACAATGGACAATAGGTGCAGAAGTAGGCCATTTGGCCCTTCAAGACAGTAATGTCATTCAATGTGATCATTGCTGATCATCCCCAATCAGTACCCTGTTTCTGCCTTCTCCCCATATCCCCTATTTTTAAGAGCCCTATCTAGCTCTCTCTTGAAAGCATCCAGAGAGCCTGCCTCCACCGCCCTCTGAATTCCAGAATTCCACATGTTTCCTCGTCTCTGTTCTAAATGGCTTACTCCTTATTCTTAAATTGTAGTCCCTGGTTCTGGACTCCCCCAACATAGGGAACATGTTTCCTGCCTCTAGTGTGTCAAGGATTTTCAGAAGGCAAAAATCTGTTGGTAGATAGTTGCTTTTCAGAAAGTGATGTTTCATCAGGAATATATTAGTGCTCTGATGGGGTTGTGCTATTTTGTCTCAAATTTTGTGTCATATATACATTTTAAGAAGACCAATTGCTGGTCGGCGTGGATTTGGTGGGCTGGAAGGGCCTGTTTCCGCTGTATCTCTAAACTAAACTAAATGAATTAAAGATAGACATTGAGGATCAGTTTCGGTCATCCTGCTATACAAAAGATGCGATTAATTTAATTAATTAATTAATTAATTGTGTAATACTTTGGGACACCTTGAAAGGGATGCAAAAACCAAATGAGGACAGGCAAAAGTGCATAAAAATGGTTGATGACTTACAACTCAAAAATCTCATCTCTTTATCCTTTCCAACAATCATGTCCAACCTCTTTGCATCTTTACACCCAGACCTGCATCTTACCTTAACCTCTCCAATCCAAGTAAGTCTCCACCTGCTGCCAATTGCTCTTATCCCCACCCAGGTCCCCTGTAGAACAGTCATTCTGTGCTAATTTACCAGTCTTCTGTTCATATTCTTATGTCAAAGTTTCATTCACCCAAGCCCACTGGTCTTGAGAGGGAATTGGCCATGGATATCGAACGAAATACCAAGGCCATGGGAGGGTATCAAAGGGATACACATGACTTTAGTGTATTTTGTTTGATATCCATGGCCAATTTCTGTCTTAGAGATAGAGTGAAAACAAATCCGTCGGCCCATCGATTCTGTGCCAACCGGTGATCACCTCTATCCTCCACACGAGGGAAAATTTACAGAAGCAAAGTAACCTACTAATTCCGTATGTATTTGAACTGCGGGCGGAAACCGGAGCACCCGGAGAAATCCCACCCAATCACATGCACACGATTGGCCTCATCAGCAACAACGATGAGTCGGCCTATAGGGAGGAGGTCCAGCTCCTAAGCAGCATGGTGCACTGACAACAACCTGGCCCTCCAAGAAGACCAAGGAGCTCATTGTGGACTACAGAAGGTCTAGGGGTGGCACGCACACCCCCATCCATATTAACGGGACGGAGGTGGAACGTGTTTCCAGCTTCAGGTTTCTGGGGGTCAACATCTCTGATGACCTCTCTTGGACCCACAATACCTCAAACACTGGTAAAGAAGCTCACCAGCGTCTTTATCATCTGAGATTCTGGTGAACCTCTATTGCTGCACCATCGAGAGCATCCTTACCAACTATATCACAGTAGTATGGCAACTGCTCTGTCTCCGACCGGAGAGCACTGCAGAGGGTGGTGAAAACTGCCCAACACATCACTGATTCCTCACTCCCCTCCATTGAGTCTGTCCAGAGCAAGCAATGTCTGCAAAGGGCGCGCAGCATCATCAAAGACTGCTCTCACCCCAACCACAGACTCCTCCCATCCGGGAAGCGCTAGGTCTCTCCATTGCCGGACCAGCAGGTTCAGGAACAGCTTCTTCCCTGCGGCTGTTACACAACTTAACTCTGCACCTTGGTGACTTGCTAGTGGTTGGAAACCTTTATAATGTAATCAAACACTATCCTTTTTTAAGAAAAATGCAAAGTGAAACATCAACATTTTGTTTTCCAAGTCTCAAGTACTTGTTTTTTTATTCAATATCATGTGATACTCTTTCCTTAAGTAGCAACATGGCATTCAGACAGGCACCCTCATGGGCATTCTATGCTGCTTAAGCGATTCATTAAGACGTCTGTTGTTTTTAACTTTCAAATTATCAATTTCATCTCGCGGTCTGCAGCGACGTTTAAGATGCACAGTCTTACGTACTTTTCTCCTGTAAGTAGTATGGCGGGGTCTACGACTACCACGCCTTCCTCTTCTACGACACCTTGCTTTACGCAGCCGCCTACCATATCGTTTACGTGGCCGACTGCGTCTGTTGCGATATCTTGACTTGGTCATGACTTCTTGATTTCCAAACTGGCTTGTAAACTATCTCACTGATTTGAGATTTTCAATTGAAGGGTTGCTCCTGTAGGCAGCTTTTAATGCTTGCGACCGCCATTGTTGAGTGACATAATGCTACCATGTAGGGTATGAATGGCCATATTTGGTATCCATTATGACTTAAATCTATAGCGCCTTATAAGGTAGCTTTGACCACTCTGGGATTTGTCATTAATCATATTACTTATATTGGTATGTTTGGTCAATACTCCATGGATTTGATTGTCTGGAGACCATTTCCATGCCATATAAGGATAAAGGGAGAGGGAGAGTGATTCAAACTAAAATGGTGGTTTTGGTAATAAATGCTCTCACTGCCACTCTGCCTACATAAAGAAGGTGCCGATCATGAAATGTTCAACTTTGATCCATCTTTGGTTCTGCTAGTCGTTCTATTTGCTGGACCTACATGTTAAAAGGAGTTCTGCTGCACCTGTTGTGTCCAGTGCTATCCTATTTAAGGTGGGGTTTTTTTAAATCATTTCAGTACTGTGTTGCTCAGGTGCTGTACCCTCCAGACTATATGACCTAAGCATGCATCACTAATAAGTTTAGCATCCACATTGTAGAGTCATAGTGATATGGGCCGAACGTGGGCAGGTGGGACTAGTGCAGATGGGGCATCTTGGTTGGCATGGGTGTTGGGCTGAAGGGAGTGGAAACAGTACCTTCAGCCTTACCTATCCATGTCAACTAAGCCCATCTAGGCTAGTTTCATTTTTCCATGGTAGGGACATATCTCAACACCTTTCCTACCGATATACCTTACCAAGCATCTTTTATACGTTACCAAGCATCATTCCAGAACCCACTATTGAAACATCCCTCTTGTCTTTAGCCCATGTCCTTTGATTCTTGATTCCTCTTCCCTGGACAAAAGACTTTGTGTATTACATTAATGATTTTATTTCTGTAAGATCTTTAAGATGTTGTCAAGCTGGAAAGGGTACAGAGAAGATTTATGAGGATGTTACCAGAACTATAGAGTGTCTGAGCTGCTATAGGTTGAGTAGACTGGGTATTCCTTGAAGGGCAGGAGGAATAGATCGGGCACAGATGCACAGTCTCTTGCTCAGAGTAGGCGAATCAAGGTCAAGAGGACATAGTGTAAGGTGAAGGGGAAAAGATGAATCTGGGCGGTGCTTTTTTCACACAAAGGGTGGTGGATATATGGAACAAGCTGTCAGAGGAGGTCGTTGAGGCAGGGACTATCCCCATATTTGAGAGACAATTAAACAGGCACAAGGGATTGGAGTTTGGAGGGGTACGGCAAAACACAGACAGGTGGGGACTAATGTAGGTGGGACATGTTGGCCGGTGTGGGCCAGTTTGCACTGTATGACTTTATGACTCTATGATCATGTTTCAACCTCCTGCATTAACCTCATGGCATATCCATGAATTGTCCCAATTTCCCCAAATGTCATGTCTTTCTCTACAGTAGAAACATTGGAAAAATTCTCATTTTGATCCTTCCCCATTTCCTATGGCTGCACACAGAGATGACCGCTTTGGGTTCTGAGGGGCCCTATTCTCTCTAGTTACCTTTTTTCCCTGCAATAACAACCCTATTAGTCTTCCAGCTTGCTTTTACCCTTTCCCATAGATTTTATCTCTTAGGATTTTCTTTAATATTATCAGCTTGATCTTCTGCCCCTTCAGGATGCTATCTACCTGATCTCCAAAATCCCTCTGCACCAGAACACTCCCCAGGACCCTCACATTCACTGTGAAGTTTCTACACTTATTTGATTTCCCAAAATACAACACCTCACACTATTCTGCACTAAACTTCATTAGCTATTCCTTAGCCCCCTTGCCTAGCTTAACAAAATCCTGCTGTAATTTTGGATCACCATCTTCACCACCTTTGATACCACCAACTTTACGGTCCTGCAATCTTACTAATCGTGCCTTCTAAAGTCTCATCTAAATCATTGACAGAAACCACGGTTACTTATATCTTGCTTTAATTTGAGACAAACTGTACACTGCAAGGGCCAGGAAGCGAGCGGGTCAGATCATCTCTGACCCCTCTCACCCAGGCCACAAACTCTTTGAATCACTTCCCTCTGGAAAGCAAATCCGGACTGTCAAAGTTGCCACAGCCAGACATAAAAACAGCCACTACTCAAAAATAACCAAAAATCTGTAGCCTCCTCTTGCTCCAGTATTTTATTTAATTCACATGTTTAATCGATAATGTTTTATTATTAATGTTTTATTATTAATGTTTAATGTTTTATGTGTCATTCCTAACTATGTGAATACTGGGCCAATAAATGTATTAATTTATTTATTCATCATTCATTCATTCATTCATTCATTCATTCATTCATTCAATCATTCATTCAAATTTAAATTAAAAAACCAGCACCACTACACACATGCATCTAAGTCCAAGTCCAAAGGCATCCATGTCCAAGTCCTGCTTCCTTCCATGAAGCCATTTCTGTATCCAGGCAGCATCCTAGCTCTGGAGCCTTCTCAAAGGCCTTATTGAAGACAATATAGACAACATTCATGGCCTTGTCCTCATCAACCTTTTTGGTTGCTTCTTCAAAAAAAAAACTTCAATGTCTATCCCTAATCAGGCCCAGTCTGTCCAAATGCACATCTCTCATTCCCAAAAACCCTCTCCGGTAACTTAACTACCACAGATGTTAGGCTCACTATTCTCTACTTTCCAGACTTTTCCTTGCAGTCCTTCTCAAATAGACACATACAATTGCAACCCTCCTGTCTTCCGGCATCTCACCTGTGTCTAATGATGATTCATGTATCTCAGCCAGGGCTCCGGCAATTTTTTCTCTAGCTTCCGACAGCATCCTCAGATTTATCTGTTCAGGCTCAGGAGATTTAGGTTTAGGTTTATTATTGTCATGAGTACTGAGGTATAGTGAACGCTTTGTTTGCTTGCTATCCAATCAAATCAGATGATACTATACCAAAATAAAATCAAGCCAAACTTGAGTACAATAGTTGAGGGGAGAATATAGAATGCTAAATATAGTTTTTAGCATTGTAATGCACCTGTTCCATGGACCGATGTCCACAATTGGGTTGATGTGAATAGGACAGTATCCTAATTTATGGAAAGATCATTCAGAAGCCTGATAATAGAGGGGGGGAAACAGTTCCTCAGACTGGTTGTGCACGCTTTCAAGCTTCTGTATCTTCTGCCCAGCAAGAGTGGGGGAGAGGAAGGAATGACTGGGGTGGGACAAGACTTTGCTTATGTTGGCTATTTTTCTGAGGCAGCATGGTGTAGATGGAGTCAATTATGGGCAGTCTGGTTTGTGTGATTAACTGAGCTACATCCACAATTTCATTTTCTTGTGGTCTTGGGCAGAGCTGTTCCAAACCGTGTGACGCAGCTCAACATAATGCTTGCAATGGTGCATCTATTAGAAGTTTGTAAGAGTCATTGGAGACATGATACATTTCTTCAAGCTGGTGCTTCAATGTGGTTGGTTGAAGATCATATTAACACCAAGGAACTTGAAGCTCAACCATTTCAACATCGGCATTATTGATGTTGATTGGGATCCACCTTCGTACCCCTTAGGATATCCAACACCTCCTCGACCCTGATATAGACTGATATCTCCATTAACTGTCCCAAGTTCCGTAACCTTCATGTCTTTCTCCACATTAAAAGCAGAAGAGAAATACTCATTGAGGGCTTTGCCCATCTCCTTCAGCTCTGCACATACATGTTTGGTTTCTGAAGGGAACTATTCTCTTTTTAGTTACCCTTTTCACCTTAATGTACATAACATATGTTTGGATTCTCATTCATCTTATCTGCCAGAGCTATGTCATGCCCCCTTTTGCCCTCCAGATTTCCCAGCTAAACAGGCAATACTAAACTCAAAGGTAGACACAAAATGCTGGAGTAACTCAGCGGGACAGGCAGCATGTCTGGAGAGAAGGAATGCGTGACATTTCAGATCAAGACCCTTCTTCTCATCTCTGGGAGTGAAGATGGCAAATAGGAGCAAACATGATACATGTCACTAATGGAAGATAATCAGATTGCACAATCAGATCCATGTGGCAGGTTGGAGATGAAAATTATCTCATGCACTGGCAAGAGATTCAAAAGGATTGACATAGATCATTTGACCTCAGTGCAAGATATCCATGTAAATAGGGAAATGGAAAAAAGTTGAAACTCGAAACGTCACCCATTCCTTCTCTCCAGATATGCTGCCTGTCCTGCTGAGTTACTCCAGCATTCTGTGTCTACCTTTGATTCAAGGTAGCTTTGGGCTTGTATGGCCTGTTTCCAGATATCTTATCTCCTGAGATGTTAAAAGAGAAAACCTAACATTGATGGGAAGTATCAGAGATGGACCATGTGAAGATGTGAGCAGGGCGAAAATTGGAAGCAAATATAAGAATATTTAAGTTGGGTACAATTGCAGGAAGCAGCACCAATACAGTTGTCAATGTAACAGTCAAAGAGTTGTGGAAGTGGACCTCAATAGGACTGAAACAAAGACTTTTCCATTTATCAAAATGAGCTGTATCACAGGGACAAAATGTCAGTGCTCAGCATCATCACTTCCTCTGAACCCTGACCCCAAAATTGAATATCAGGCCATTGTTTCCCAAGCTCTCATGCATGTCATCTCCCTGTGAGATCTTCCCTCCACAACTTCCAACCCTGACTGCCCCAGCCACCTCTGCCCGAGATCCACAAGCAGAACTGCTTTGCAGATGCATTGTTTCGCCCTGCTCTTGCCCTATCATTTATTTCATCCGACTTTGCCTGAATTCTTGCATCCCAACCCATGTCCTTCCCTCCTACGTACATGATGTCGGATGCTTTCCAATGCTGAAAGTATCCAGTCTGCTGGTTCCAACTGTAGCATCTTCAGCTTGGAGATATAATCTCTCTCCACCTCCATCCCAAATCAAGAGAGCCATCAGGCTATCACTTTTTCTTTGAGCAGAGGCCCAAGCAGTTCTTTGAACCAACCGTAAACCTACACAGATGAGACACAAAGAAACTGCAGATGCTGGAATCTTGAGCAAAACACAAAGAACTTGATGAACTCAGCTAGTCGGGCAGCATCTGTGGAGGGAGTGAACAGATCATATTTCAGATCGGCTCGTTATGGGTCTGAAGAAGGAACCTGCCCTGAAATGTTGTCTGCCATTACGTCCGCATATGCTGCCTGACCCCATGAGTTCCTCCAGCACTTTGTGTTTTACCTATGCCCTCATGTTTAGGACATGTTTTACAATTACAAATAATTCCTACTATCTAACCTTTTAATATCTCCTCATAGTTTTGCATACCTATCAAATCCCCTCTCAACCCAACCCACCCCCACCACTTCCCAAGGCAAACATAGAACATAAAACATAGTACAGTACAGGAACAGGCCCATCAGCCCGCAATGTCCATGATGCTTGCACATAATCCATATCACAGAGCGTGGTGGGTACTAGACTGCACTGTAAGGGGAGATGGTGGAAGCAGACATAGCAAATAGGCTAGACAGGAACATGAACAGGCAGCGAACAAAGGAACATCGACCGATGGGATTACCTTAAATTGGCATTGCGGCCGGCATAGATATTGTGGACCAAAGGGACTGTTCTTGTGCTGTACTGTTTGTTCCCTGCTTGATCCAGTAGGCTGGATCTGCTGCTGCCGAAAAACAGTAGGCTACACTGGAAGCTCCTTTTTTTAAAAATTTCAAAATATACTTTATTCAAATGATAAATATATACAATACATTAACCTTGCGGAAAATCCATCCGACATTTTCGGAGGCTGTACAAATAGATCAATACAGTTTAGACATTTATTTTCCCCAAATTTCCACAAATCAGTCCCCCACTCGTGGCTCTCATGTGGCACAATGGCGTGGGATACCTTCCCTTATTTTTGAGGGGCGTCTCCACCATACCGTGCCCCCCATGTCCAGCGACGGAAGGGCCTTAGACAGTGGCCCTCCCTCACCGAGCCTTGGCGTTGGCTGCACCGAGCTTCAGTGCGTCCCTCAGCACGTACTCCTGCAGTCTGCAACATTCCCTGACGGACATCTCGCTCTGCTGGGTGGTGAACAATGCTCGGGCAGACCAAAGGGCGTCTTTTACCGAGTTGATGACCCTCCAGCAGCACTCGATGTCAGCCTCTGAATGTGTCCCTGGGAACAGTCCGTAAATCACCGAGTCCTCTGTGACGGAGCTGTTCGGGATAAAGCGTACCAGGGACCCTTGCATTTTTCTCCAGACTCTTTTAGCAAACCCACACTCTGTAAAGAGGTGGGCAACCGTCTCCTCTCCATAGCAGCCGTCCCGAGGACAGCGTGCGCTGGCAGTGAGGTTCCGACGGTGCAGGAAGGATCTGACTGGGAGGGCTCCCCTCACCGCCAGCCAAGCCAGGTCGTGGTGCTTGTTGGTGAGTTCTGGCGATGAGGCATTTTGCCAGACAAGCTGGGCAGTCTGCTCAGGGAACCACGCCACCGGGTCCATAGAGTCCTTTCCCCGCAGTTCCTGCAGGACATTCTGTGCTGACCACTGCCCGATGGACATATGGTCAAAGGTGTTGGTCCGGAAGAACCCTTCCACCGACGACAGATGGGGCGGCAATGTCCAGCTGACTGGCACATTGCGTGGCACCTGCGCCAGGCCCATCCTTCTCAACACCGGGGACAGGTAGAACCTCAGCAGGTAGTGACACTTGGTGCCCACGTGCCTTGGCTCTACACTCCGCCTGATGCAGCCACACACGAAGGTGGCCATCAGAATGAGGGCGACGTTGGGCACGCTTTTACCCCCGTTGTCTGCTGACTTGTACATTGTGGCCCTTCGCACCCGGTCCATCCTCGACCCCCAGATGACTGGAAGATGGCCCAGGTGATCCCTGTGGCATAGGAGGGAGGGACAGGCCACACTTGTGCCAAGTACAGCAGCCCCGAGAGCACCTCACACCTGATGACCAAATTCTTTCCCGTTATGGAGAGGGAGCGTTGCCTCCACAGCTCCAGCTTCCTCCCCATCCTGGCTATCCGCTCCAGCCAATTTTTGTTACATGCCTCAGCCCCCCCGAAACAGATCCCCAGCACCTTCAAGAAGTCAGGCTTGATGGTGAAGGGGACGGAAGATCTGTCGGGCCAGTTGCCAAAGAGCATGGCCTCGCTCTTCCTGCGGTTCACCCTGGCTCCCGTGGCCGACTCAAACTGGTCGCAGATACTAATCAGTCTGCGGACCGACCCTGGATCCGAGCAGAAGACAGCGACGTCGTCCATGTACAGGGAGGTCTTTACTTGAATGCCCCCACTGCCTGGCAATGTCACTCCTCTTATGCTCGCATCCTTCCTGATGGATTCGGCAAAAGGTTCAATACAGCAGACAAACAAGACAGGAGAGAGAGGGCAACCCTGCCTAACTCCAGACCTTACAGGGAAACTGTCTCACCCATTCCCACCCATTGATTTGGACTGCACTACGGATGTTGGTGTAGAGCAGTTTGATCCAATTCCTGATTCCCTCCCCAAAACCCATTTTGGAGAGCACGTCCCTCATGTACGTGTGCAAAATCCTGTCGAAGGCCTTCTCCTGGTCCAAGCTGACTAGGCAGGCATCCACCCGTCTGTCCTGCACGCAGGCGATGGTATCTCTCAGCAGCGCTAGGCTGTCTGAGATTTTCCTGCCAGGTACAGCACAGGTTTGGTCCGGGTGGATCACCTGTCCCAGAGCAGACTTGACCCGGTTGGCGATGGCCTTAGACAGGATCTTGTAGTCTACATTCAAGAGTGTTATCGGTCTCCAATTCTTTATGTCCTTCATCTCCCCCTTCTGCTTGTAGATTAGGGTGATGTTGCCCTTCCTCATGGAGTCTGACATGCTACCAGCTAGAAGCATGTCGTTGTACTCTTCTAGCAGGTCCGGGCCCATCCAGTTCCACAGAGCCAAATACAACTTGGCCGGTAAGCCATCGCTTCCGGGAGTTTTATTCGAGTCAAAGGAACGGATGGAGCCAGTCAGCTCCTCTAGGGTCAGTGGTTGGTCCAGACTCTCCCGCTTGCTGTCCTCCAAGACCTCCGTGATCGAGGACAGGAAGTTCTGGGAGGAGGTACTGTCTGTGGTCTTTTGGTCATACAAATCTCTGTAAAAGGATTTGCAGATCCTCAGCATGTCTGTCTGTGAGGATGCTACTGTGCCGTCCTCCTCCCTGAGGCTGTTCATCACAGAGCTCTCCCTGTGAACCTTATGGAAGAAGAAACGTGAGCACGTCTCATCCTGCTCCACATGGCGGACCCTGGATCGGAAGATGATCTTGGAGGATTCAGAGGTGAAGAGCTGAGCTTGCCGGTCCTTCAACTCTCTGTTCCTCTCTCACATCCACCCCACTCGACTGCAGAAGGAGCAGTTGTTGCAAATCTGTCAGGAGTTGGCACAATTCCTCTGGTTCTGTCTTGCTCTCTGAACCCCTTTTATTATGAAGAACCTCTTAATGTTCTCCTTGGTTGCTTCCCACCAGAGTGTGGGGGAGTCAAAGAGGGGCCTCACCATACTCCAACATGCGTAGTCCCTCTTTAGCTCCTCGACATTCTCTGGGGTCAACAGTTTCATGTTTAGCTTCCACGTCCCTCTGCCTGCCTTCCGGTCCTCCTGTAGGTGACAGGAAGCCTGAAGGAGGCAGTGGTCGGAGAAGAACACTGGCGTGAGGTCAGTGTGTCTCACCGTGACAGCCTTCGTCGTGAAGACAAAGTCTATCCGAGATCTGGCTAAACCGTCCGATCTCGACCAGGTGAACCGCGGCTGGGACCCGCCTGCAGGGTCGTTGAAGGCGTCGCGCAGCTTTGCATCTTTTACCATCTCCATCAGGAACTTGGACGTGCTGTCCAGTCTGCTGTCAGCACTGCCGGATCGTCCAGCCGCATCAATGATGCAGTTGAAGTCACCGGCCAGAACGAGCTGCCGGGACGTGGCCAGCAGCACTGGGAGCTGCTGGAGAACGGCCAGCCACTCGCTCTGCGTGGGTGAGGCATACACATTTATCAGCCGGAACGGAGAGCCCCGGTACATAACATCCACCACGAGGAGATGCCCTCCAACCACTTCCCTGACCTCAGTGATGGCGAAGTTCCCACCCCGCAGTAAAATCCCCAAGCCGGAAGCACGACAGTCATTCCCCCCCGACCACACCGACAGTCCGTGGGGCCACCATCGTGACCACCTCCGATAGCAGCGGAGGTGTGGCAGCCCGCACTCCTGAAGAAAAGTCACATCTGCCTTGACCTTGGCCAGGTACTGTAAGGCATTAACACATCGCGCAGTGCTCTTTATACTGCGCATGTTTAAAGATGCCAGTTTGAGCTCCATTGTCTTTAGAGTCACTGACCATTTCCATGTCCCCTCATTCCCACCGCTTCGGTGAATTGCCTCAGCTTTCCTGGGCTCAGGAATCCAGCGGTGAGGTGAGTTTCAGGTGGCGTAACCAAAGGTGTCGTTGGAGGGGACCTTCTCGTTCCACCCCCTTTTGGGCATGCCACTTCCTCTGTCTCCTGTAGCTGGGGCCCAATGGCCTCTGCGCTGCTCCCGGTCACCCGGAGCAGGGGCTCATGGGCCGCTGCAATGCTCCCGGTCGCCCGGCGCTGGGGCCCATTGGCTGTTGCGTTGCTCCCGGTCGCCCGGAGCTGGGGCCCACTGGCCGCTGTGATGATTCCTGTCTCCTGGGGCCCCTCGACCACTGTGCTGCTCCCGATGTCCTGGGGCTGGAGCCCCTCGACCGCTGCACTGCTCCCGATGTCCTGGGGCTGGAGCCCCTCGGCCACTTCTCTGCTCTCGGTCTCCTGAGGCTGGGAGGTGATCGTCGTGGCCTCTCTCTTTTCCTCCCCCGTTTTCTTCCTCTGCCTCCCTCGTTGGGACTTCCCGGTCGCCTCATCCCCCGATGAGGAGGAGAGGTTGCTGCCTTCTGTAAGAGAAAGACACCTTTTTTGTGATTTACTTTTTGACTTACCACTCCTTTCCGGCCTCGGCTCTTTGGGCTGACCCCTCTTCTTGTACTTCACCGTTGTCCATTTCTCCTGCTGTTTCCCCTCCTCCATTGACTCTCCCTCCTGGGCAGGATGCTGGGCGTTTCCTTCTGGCACTTGGGGCCTCAAGGTGGTTGAGCTGTCCTCATCTGTGTTCCCTCTTTCTGCTGTGGTCTTGGCAGTGGTGGGGGGTGCCTCGCCCCCCTTTGGGGTGCTGGTAGCAGCCCCTCTTGTTGTCTGTGCATAGGTGCAGGCTCTTTTAGGGCAAGCCCTGTAAAGGTGGCCTGCCTCCCCGCACAGGTTGCAGTTCTTGCTGGCCTGACAGTCCTTTGTCTCGTGGCCCTCCGTCTTGCAGTTTTTGCAGACAACTGCAGTGCATTGGGCCATCACATGCCCAGGCTTGTTGCATTTCCTGCACAGCCTGGGTTGCCCTACATAGCTCAAGTATCCTCGGTTTCCTCCAATCGCGAAAACTGAGGGGGGGTGGACGATTTCTCCATCCTTGTCCACCCTCAGCTTTACCTTAACTTGCCGCTTGCTGGTCCAAATCCCGTGCATGTCCTTCACGTCCACACAGTCTCCTGTGCCCTCAACGTAGCGAGCAAGGAAGGTGAGGACATCCACTACGGGCACATGTGGGTTAAACATGTGCACCGTAATGAACCTTTCCTTCTGGGTGGGGAGGGTGAAGAGCGGCTGCACTTTCAGCAGCGACAGCGGAGCTTCATTTCCCCTCTCCCGGAAGACTTCCATCACCTTCTGCCATCCAGTTGGATACTTGAAGGTAACGTCAAAATCCTGGAGGCAGTAGATGTCCTTGGCCTCAAATTTGCAGGCCTCTAGCAAGACCTTCTTCACGAACAGGTCTCGTGAGAAGGGGGTCCCCTTGCTGAGGTCCTTGACGCTTATTCGCAGGGTATTCCGAATACCCTGCACTCCTGCTCCTGCTGACATTGTGGCTGAATAAGGTGTTTCCCAACCAGCATGGATCCACCTCTAAGCCTGCAGCCGACCAACTCCTCAACGATTTCGCTCCGCAATCCACGGCCCTTGTCCCCAAGGAACTGCCAGAACTGTTCTGATGAACAGATAGTCTCTTTCACTCAGAACAGATAAGAACAGATACTACACTTGATCTTAGCCAAAAGGCTGAGAAGCTGGAAGCTCCTGGGCTACACTCGAAGAAACCATTCTGTTGGGAGACATACTCTCAGCACCACAGTGTGATGGAGTATAGCTTAATCTCTGTCCTGCTGCAGACAAAGTTGACATTTTGGTAAGCCCTTTCCTTCAGGAAAAGTCAGAGCTGTCACCATTATGAATGCCCTTGAAAATTATTAAACACTGTGAAGTTAAAGGATACAAGGGCACGCCTGCAGCCCCACACACGCACACACAAAAAAAAACAAATGAAAGGAGGTTAAGCAAATTAGAAAATAGCTTCTTATCCTCATTGGTGCAGCTCAGTGGCATAGCAGTTGAGTTGCTGCCTTACAACACCGGAGACCCGGGATTGATCCTGACTACGGGTGCTGTCTGTACGGAGTTTGTACGTTGTCCCTATGACCGTGTGGGTTTTCTCCGGGTGCTTCAGTTTCCTCCCACACTCCATAGACATACAGGTTTGTAGGTTAATTGGCTTTGGTAAAATTGTAAATTGTGCGTAGTGTGTGTAGGATAGTGTTAGTGTGTAGGGATCGCTGGTCGGCACGACTTGGTGGGCCGAAGAGCTTGTTTCACCGCTACATCTCTAAAGTCTAAAGTAACGTTTAATTTCTGTTCGTACTGGTAGCCGATTTCTTCCATTCATTTGAATCGAAATACTGTACTTCCAACCAGGCAGATTTCCAGTCCTGGGAGCAAGGAAATCTGTTATAGTGTACAGTACGATTTCTCCCAATGAGTGTGACAGCCAAGGTCTTTGCCATTACTTTGAAAAGTACAATGCATTGTCTGCATTGCTTAATGCCTTTATTAACAAAGATATAATAAGAAGGCTTGCACTTATAAAGCTCCTCATGTCACCCCAAACTCTTTAGCACACTGTTGAAGTTTAGTAATTGTTCCCTATTCTATAGCACATAGAATAGTACAATACAGGAACAAGCCTTTCAGCCCACAATGTCTTTGCTCAGCATGATGCCAAGTTAAACTAATTCCAGGGTACACAAAATGCTGGAGAAACTCAGAGAGTGCAGCATCATCTATGGAGCGAAGGAGATAGGCAACGTTTCGGGCCGAAACCCTTCTTCAGACCCTTAAACTAATTCCATCTGCCTGCACATGATCTTTAATCCCTCCATTCCCTGCATCCGTATGCCTCTTAAAGGTCACTATCATAACTGCTTCCATCCACCACCCCTGGCAGTGCATTCCAAGCACCCATCAGTCTATCTGTAAATAATACACCTCTCTTTTAACTTATGCCCCTCTCACCTTAAAGTTATGAGCTCTACTCTTACATTTCCACCATGGGAAAAAAGGTACCTTCCCTATATATGCCTCTCATAATTTTATATACTTCCATGGTCTGTCTTTGTATCTAAACTCTTTAATCCATGCATCATTCCGGTTAATCGACTGCACTCTTTCTAAAGCCCTCACATCCTTCTTATAATGAAAGACCAGAACTGTAAACAATACTCTGAATTGATATTTCCAGATGCAACATTCCCTCATTATTGCCCTGGAATGTTAGCATAGATTTTCATGGTCAAAACTCTGAAAAGGAACCCCAAATGTTTGGAAAGATACTTGTAAGCAAACCCACCTGCCATCTAATAGATGCATATGATTGTGGCAAGCTCTGAACATTGGTATAGAATTTTATAATATAGAGTATTGGATCAGGATGTAAGTATTCAAAATGGCTTTGCACCTGAAACAGACCACGCCAGAAAACAGAACAATACAGCACAGGAGCAGGCCCTTCCGTCCACAATGTCTGAGCTGAACATGATGCCAAGACCAACCCTAGTCTGTACATAATTCATATCCGCATATTCCCTGCATATCTATCCAAAAGTCTCTTAAATGCCACTTTGTCCCATCCCCACCTTTTCCAGTTTTCTGCGCCCCCACTGTAATTAGTCTGAAGAAGGGTCCAGACCTGAAATGTGGCCCATCCACATTCTCAGCATTTGTTTTCTGGAGAAAAAGGAATTTCTTGAAGAGAAGGAATATATTTTGCACCAGAACAGGTAATGCCGTGATTGGCCCATGAGTACAATATGTGTAAAAATCTCAATTGTCATTGGTTCCCAGTGCTTGCATTTAATTATAAAGAGGAAAGATCACACAATGACAAAGTGACACTGCAACAACTTTTCATAATGTATTAGTTATTGAAACTTAAAGGGGCAGATCTTCTATATACCAAACTTGCTATCTCTGTGCCACAGAAGAGAGACACAAACTGCTGGACTAACTCAGCGGGACAGGTAGAATCTATGGAGAGAGTGATGGGTGACGTTTCAGATCGAGATCCTTCTTCAGCATGAACAATAAATTTTCCAGATTCAAGTAAACCTTCCATCTTCTTGTCTCATTCTCCCTTTCCTCATGGTGGTCACACCTTTCTCCCACCACCCTCGTCACAGTGTTTCCTTTCCCTCTGCCATCCCAACTCCCACCCCTCCTTACTTTGAGTACCCCATTTCATTTTAATCCCACCTTTTCCCCCTCCTCCTTCCACCCATATCCCTTCCACTAGCTTCACATTTTGCTGCTCTCCTTTTCACCTCGTCTTGGTCACTAACTTCACCCATCCATTAATCACCACCACACCCCCCCCCCACCCCCCCCCCCCCCCCCCCCTCAACTGTATCTCCTTGTCACCCCACCCATACTTCTCTTTTCACTCCTCCCAACCCAACTCCACCAGTATTTAGGGACTGCACAGTGGCGTAGTGGTAGTTGCTGCTTTATAGAGCCAGGGACCTGTGTTTGATCGAGACTACGGAAGCTGTCTGTATGGAGTTTGTACATTCTCCCTGTGTCTGCGTGAGTTTTTTCCGGGTGCTCCGGTTTCCTCCCACACTCCAAAGACGTATAGGTTTATAGGTTAATTGGCTTTGGTAAAATTGTAAATTGTCTCTTGGGTGTAGGATAGTGCTAGTGTTTGGGGTGATCGCTGGCTGGCGCAGACTCGGTGAGCTGAAGGGACTGTTTCCGCGCTGTATCTCTAAAGTCTAAAGTGTGAAGTCTAAAAGTCAATCAGATGAAGAGTCCCGACCCGAGACGTTGTCTGTCCATTCCCTCCACAGAAGCTGCCTGACCCACTGACTTCCTCCAGCACTTTTTTGCACGGAATTCCAGCATCTGCAGTCGCTTGTGTCAGTTTTAAACAGGTCAGGGTCAATGATGAGTCCACAGGAGCAGCACAGGGGCAGGCAGCAGTACAAGGGTGTGACAGGAGGGACGTCTGACAATGTTGATCAATTTAGAACAGTGGCAGAAACTAGGAGTTTTCAAGAGTTATCATTAGCAATGACATCAGGCTGAAAATCTGCTCTGATACTCAATTCCAGCACAAAACAAACTGCTGGAGGAACTCAATATGTCAAAAAGATTGTTGATATTTTGGGTCAAGGCATTGCATCAGGACTGAGTGTAGAGAGCTCCAGTATACAGAGACGAGTGGGAAGGATGAGGCAGGTGCTGGCAGGGGATAGGTGGAACCACGTGAGGAGAACGATGGGAGATGGAGCCAAGGTCAAAGGGTGTTTGAGAGGAGAGATGGGTGGAGTCGGGAGACAGTGGCTGTGGAGTGATAGAGACTATACCGTCTGTCTCCCCTCAGTCGCGGTGCAGGGTCTCGATTCGAAACGTCAGTCATCCCTTTGCCTCAACAAACCTGCTCGATGCTGTTTGTTTTTTGCTTCAGAGTACGGCATCAACCATCTATTGTGCCTCTACTCCGTCATGCATGATCCACCACAAGCCTCCGCCTGCCATTTTTCCATCCACATTTCCATCTCCCCTTATTCATTGCCCTTGTGCATTTATCCAACCTCTCCTTAAGTTCATCCCTGAATTGAACCTCATCTACTCCCCCATGAAAGTCAGTTCCATAATGCAATCACACACTGGGAGAAGAAGTTCCTTCAGGTTTAAAACAAGCCAAAAATGAGTTTAAGTAATAATTAAAAGAACACGTTTTGAATTTGCCCATAAGATTAATCAAATGGCCAACATTTATTGTCCACCCCTAATTTCCCTTGAACATCACGGCTTGTTAGGCTAATTCATAAATCAGTTAAGTTTGATTAGTTACATGAAGGAAGGACAAGGTAATAATGCCAGATTCCCTGAAGGATGTTAGTGAATCACTTGTGTCTTTATAACAGATGGTAATTTAATATTTACCATTAATGATGGAATGTTTTTACTTCTAGCTTTAATTAACACGTGAAATAAATTATTTATCTGCCCTGGATGGATTTGAACTCATGCACAGGTCAATTGGTTTGGTCACTGGATACCAACCGCGACGCTAATGAAGCGATGTAGAGGCATGCGAAAATTTGGAAAAAGCCAGAAATATATAGTCAACATGTCGGACAGTAAAACGATGTACACAGAACATAGAACAGTACAGCACAGGAATGGGCCCTTTGGCCCACAATATGTGTGCCCAACATGATGACGTTAAACTCTAATTTGCCTTTACATGATACATATCCCTTTATTCCCTGCCTATCTAAAAGCCGTTTAAATGCCACAATCGGATCTTCCTCCACCACCACCCCAGGCAGTGCTTTCCAGGCCCCCATTACTCTTATAACAAACCTGTCCCGCACATCTCCATTTAACTTCCCTCCTCTCACTCTATAGCTATGCCTTCTAGTGTTGGACATTTCCACACTGGAAAAAAAGTTTCTTCTGTCTACCCTATCTATGCCTCCCCACAACCTCTGACATTCCAGAGAAAACAATCCAAGTCTATCCAACTTCTCCCTGCTGACTTTCAAAGTATTGCTTAATACTTGCAAGCTTGGCCGTGAGCGTTGATAATTATGTATGTCCCTCTGAAGCTCTCTTCTCCAGTCTGATGAATTTTGCTTGCCATGTGATGGATGGCATTGGATGCCTTGTGCTGGCAAGTAGTGAAAATCGTCATGTCACCTATTTCTTTTCTCCAGAGATGCTGCCTGAACTGCTGTTACTCCAGAATTTTGTATCTATCTTCAGTGGATATCAATAGTTGTTGTACAGCTGGAGCTTGGCATGGTTCGGATTACTTGGGATCAGGAATGTGGGCAGTTTGCAAATGGAGCCAGGTTCAAGAGTATGTTTCTGCTTATGTTGTATCCATGGAGTAGACTTTAGAGTTGCTATCAGCAGCCTCATTATTAGCTATACATTTGTTATCCAGAAGAAGCCCATGAGAATGAGGCTAGGTGCAAATATATTCTACTGTGAGTATCAGTGGGTAGGCCTCTTCGGAACCCCATGGGGTTATGCATTCAAATCTTCCTCAAGGCAAAACTTTAGATTGCTTTAGCAAGATACTGAGAGGATACTACCATCTTTTAGACTTCCCTATTTACTCTCCCAGATAAATATAAAGGATGTTAATAGTTATCCCTCAAGTTATTTCAAAATCAAATTAGGTCATCATCAAGATGTGATGAGATGTATTCCGCATTTCTTACATAACAATGATAACCACACTCCAATAACATGTTCATTGAAGAAACATGTGCAGAATGTGGTTTACAAAACATGGCCTGAAGGGTCCTGTCCCGACCAATATCCATGTTGTGCAGAGATGTTGCACAACATGGATATTGGTGACCTACTGATTACTCCAGCATTTTTGGTGTCTTAACATATTCATTGGCCTGTGTAGTAAGGAACTGCAGGTTTATACCGCAAATAGATCCAAAGTGCTGGAGTACTCAGCAGGGTCAGAGGCAGCATCTCTAGAGTAAAAGGATGGGTGATGTTTTGGGTCGGGACACTTCGTCAGTCTAAAAGAAAGGTTCCGACCCAAAACATCACCTCTCCATGTTCTCCAGAGATGCTGCCTGAAGCATCTGGGTACTCCAGCACTTTGGCTCATGATCATTGTCAGCACATGTTCATTCATTAACCAGCGTCAGGGTGATTTAGATATGTTAATCACAATATCCAATGTATTGGGCCGTCCCAATACAAGAGTTGATGGGTATAGGAGCTTGGGCAATAATAGACAATATAGACAATAGACAAGACAATAGACAATAGACAATAGGTACAGGAGCAGGCCATTCGGCCCTTTGAGCCAGCACCGCCATTCAATGTGATCATGGCTGATCCCCAATCAGTACCCGTTCCTGCCGTCCCCATATCCCCTGACTCCACTATTTTTTAAGAGCCCAAACTAAGCTCTCTCTTGAAAGCATTCAGAGAACCCGCCTCCCCTCTGAGGCAGAGATAAAATTAAAAACCTTCTGCAGAATCTCAGTGGACCAGGCAGCAACTGTGATGGACACAAGGAACTGCAAATGCTGGTTCACCAAAAAAAAAAGTTCAGCGGTTCAGGCACCATCTCTGGAAGACCTGGACAAGCAACATTTCAGGTCAGGACACTTTGGTTGATAACCTATTGTAGATAATCATGATCTATAAAGTAGGTTCATAAGGACCACAGTTTATCACCATTCAAACGTACTTGTCCAAATAACATGAATTACATCTGCATTTATCCCCTTGAAAAACTTGAGCCATGCAAAATATTTAGTTTTTTCAAGTCTCAGTACTTGTAGGCTTTTATTTTCAATTTGAATCAGTGAACATGGGTGTGAAGAACGAAGTTGCATTCAAATAAAGCTTCCTCAAGTACAAGTCAGCCTTGTGCACATCCTTTGCACTTGGTTGAGCTCAAAACATGGTCCTCACTATTTCTTCTTTGGTCTGTCATAGCTTCTTACTAATGGCAACGCCTTGAGACTCTTCTACGGTGAACAAGGTGGGCTCTGACAATAGTACTTGATCTCTGGTTGCAAGGTCTCTTCTTCCTCTTGGCTGGATATCTACGCCTGCGCCTACGTTTGCGCGCACACCTCTTCATGCTTCAGAGTTTAACCACTGACTTTCTTGGCCAACTCTTCAGTCTCTAGTTTTATAGCTTTCTCATATAGCCGCAGCTTTGTGATATCAACACGAACATATTTGCTAACTTTGTATGGTCCATATTTGGCATTCAGTCACAAGTTGCTTAGGACTGGTTATGTTCAGAATATAATTGCCTTTTAAGGTATTTTGTCCACATGAATGTTGTCCTGGAATACAACAATGGGGTTAAAACATACAATGGCTACCTCTATATAAACCTCACCAGTGGATTGTTGAATACAGTTAAGTTTATATCATAGCTACCATTTATGGTCTGGAGTAATACTGGTTTGATGACATGTCTTTAAATCACAAGTATGTCTTTGGGGAAGGGTAACTGAAGTGATCCCATGGCGTGATTTATCTTTGTATACCATTTAGAATCTTGTACCCTCTTTTAGGTGACTACTCAAGATAAATAACTATTCTTCCAGTCTTTCCTCATAAGTCTAAATCAAAGATTGATTGATATGGAACCATTGTTTGCAAAGTGAGTGGCATTGTAGATAGATAAGATGGTTGTCAAAAATTGCAGCAGCATCTTGATCGGTTGGGCAGGTTGGCTGAGGATTGATTGATACAATTTACTGTGGAAAAATATGTGGTGTTGCATTTTGGGAAGACTAACATAGGCAGGACCTACAAGGTGAATGGTAGAGCTCTGAGGAGAGTTGTAAGTGCAGAGGGATAGCAGAGACAGAGCATGTACATAGTTTGTTGAAAGTGGCGTCACAGGTAGAGTGGTCAAAAGACTTTTGGCACATTGGCCTTCATTGGCATTGAGTATATAAGATGGGAGGTCATGTTGCAGTTGTATAAGACGATGATGAGGCCACATTTGGAGTATTGTGTTCAGTTCTGGGCATCATGTTATAGGAACAATGTTGTCAAGCTGGAAAGGGTGCAGAGAAAATGTACAAAAACATGTGAGGAATTGATTGGGTAGACACAGATTAAGTCTCTTGCCCAGAGTAGGGGAATTGAGAACCAGTTAGATTTAAGGTGAGCGGGGTATGATTTAATTAGAATCTGAGGTGTAAATCTTTCACACAAATGTTGGTGGGCATATGGAACGAGCTGTTGGAGGAAATAGTTGAGGCAGATACGATCGCAACGCTTAAGAAGCATTTGGACAGATACATGGGCAGGATAGGTTTAGAAGGGTATGGACCAAATGCAGGCAGGTGGGACTAGTGTAGATGGGATATGTTGGTTAGTGTGGGCAAGTTGGGACAAAAGGCCTGTTTCCACATTGCGATTATAAATTGCTATTGAAACTCCTGATCTCTTCATTTTTGTTTAAGACTTTGATCTCTAGATTGTTACCTAAATCAAGTTGGCCATGTCTATTGTTGAAGTCTATGCAGTTTTAGTTTAGAGTTCACGCCAACCATCGTTCCCTAAAACTAGGGGCAATTTAAAGATGCCAATTAATAAAACTACATCTATGGGATGTTGGACCTGCCCACGAGGTTAGCTTAAACTTTGCTGCAGTTCTCAGTCAAGAGACCTAAATGGTCTGGCACCATTCATTCAGTTGTTCAATGCTACGAAGTTGAGGATGGCCCAGAATTTCCTTAAGTGAAATACGTGAATTAGATTACTTTCAGCATTTTCTCGCTATGTGCTTAAGTGTGGATGAGTAGCAAGGGTCTAGTTGATTTCCAAATGACATGTATGAGTTATGAGCTGGTTTGCGTAAAAAGCTAATCCACGGAAGGATGGCAAATTTCCTTTGCATAAGGACATAGACTCAAATAAGAATGACAACAATAATTACACCAACCTTTTATTCTAAATAACTTTCATTGAATTTAAATTACCCAGCTACCATGATGGATTCAAGCCAACATCACTGGATCATTGCTGAATTGTTAGTACATCAGCACAACCGCTTATACCATCAGACCCACTGTAAATTGATTGGAGATATTAGCTTTTGGCAAGAGAAAGTTGGTAGGAGAGAGATAAGAAAGAAGGTAATGGAAAAGTTAAAAAAAACAAATTACAGCCTTTTGGACTAGGGCACCATACTGTTTGTTAATTGTTCTGTTTCTGGGCTGGAGATTGTGGCTAGCATTGCAGGAACATAAATCTTAGAAATTGGGAAAAAGTGTATGAGAGTTGTTTTTCTTACTAGTTTGGTGCGTACTTGATTGGGAAGGTGAGACATACAATGACGTCCGATCAGCTGAGGAAGAGGCAAAGTAGCGAATAAAAAGAAAACAAGGTATAGTGTAGCGACCGGTTGAGGCAAAGTGCCGTATTGAGGAAAAGTGTAGTTTGAGGCTTTGGCTCGAAAGGCTTCGATGAGAAGGGTGGAGGAAAGGAGTGCTGACCTATCAAGCCTGGAGCAAAGTAGCAGCAAGCGGAAAGTGCAAATAGCAGCTGTTGGAAATAAATTAAGGAGCCATGCAGGATCACATGATGTGCTGCTACTGCATGATGTGGGAGCTGGGGGACCCCTCGGTGGTTCCTGCTGACCACATCTGCAGCAAGTGTTGATTGATTGAGGAACTCAGGCTCATAGTCGATGCCAGGAGTCTGAGCTTCAAATGCTGTGGTGTATCGGGGAAAGGGAGAATTACCTGGATGCTGTGTAAGTGTGTTTCTGGAGGCAGTCACACCCCTTGGATTAATTGCTTCCAATTTGGTTCTGTAGTCAGGAAAAGGAAGGTGTGACTGCAAGTGAGACAAATAAGGGGATCCAGGAGACAGTGTTAGAGGAGCCTCGGCCCTGGAGCCATTCTAGCATGTTGGAGATTCTTGCTCCCTGTGCAGACGAGTGTGGGGGCAGTTGGAAGGATAAGCAACCTAAACATGGTACCACTGAACTAAAGTTGTTATATTTGAATGCACGCAGTATATGGAACAAGGTGGATGAGCTTATAGTGCAGTTAGAACTTAGTAGGCATTGTGTTGTGGGCATCACAGACACATGGCTGAAAGAGGATCAGAGCTGGGAGCTGAACATCTAAGGATACACATCATATAACCATATAACCATATAACAATTACAGCATGGAAACAGGCCATCTCGGCCCTTCTAGTCAGTGCCGAACAGTTACTCTCACCTAATCCCATCTACCTGCACTCAGACCATAACCCTCCATTCTTTTCCCGTCCATATGCCTATCCAATATATTTTTAAATGATAAAAACAAACCTGCCTTCACCACTTCCACTGGAAGCTCATTCCACACAGCTACCACTCTCTGAGTAAAGAAGTTCCCCCTCATGTTGCCCCTAAACTTTTGTCCCTTAATTCTCAAATCATGTCCTCTTGTTTGAATCTTCCCTACTATCAATGGAAAAAGCTTATCCACGTCAACTCTGTCTATCCCTCTCATAATTTTAAAGACCTCTATCAAGTCCCCCCTTAACCTTCTGCGCTCCAAAGAATAAAGACCTAACTTGTTCAACCTTTCTCTGTAACAGGTGCTGCAACCCAGGCAACATTCTAGTAAATCTCCTCTGTACTCTCTCTATTTTGTTGACATCTTTCCTATAATTTGGTGACCAGAATTGTACACCATATTCCAGAATTGGCCTCACCAATGCCTTGTACAATTTTAACATTACATCCCAACTTCTATACTCAATGCTCTGATTTATAAAGGCCAGCACACCAAAAGCTTTCTTTACCACCCTATCTACATGAGATTAGACCTTCAGGGAACTATGCACAGTTATTCCTAGATCCTTCTGTTCAACTGCATTCCTCAATTCGCTACCATTTACCATGTACATCCTATTTTAATTTGTCCTGCCAAGATGTAGCACCTCACACTTATCAGCATTAAACTCCATCTGCCATCTATCAGCCCACTCTTCCAAATGGCTTAAATCTCTCTGTAGACTTTGAAAATCTACTTCATTATCCACAACACCACCTATCCTAGTATCATCTGCATACTTACTAATCAAATTAACCACACCATCATCCAGATCATTGATGTATATGACAAACAACAGTGGACCCAACACAGATCCTTGAGGCACCCCACTAGTCACCGGCCTCCAACCTGACAAACAGTTATCCACCATTACTCTCTGGTTACTCCCATTCAGGCACTGTTGAATCCATCTTATTACTCCACTATTAATACCCAACAATGGAACCTTCTTAACCAACCTTCCATGTGGAACCTTGTCAAAGGCCTTACTGAAGTCCATATGGACAACATCCACCACTTTACCCTCATCAATTTCCCTAGTAACCCCTGCAAAAAATTCAAGAAGATTAGTCAAACATGACCTTCCAGGCACATCCATCCAGACCCTGTTTATCCAGACGATTATATATTATATCCCCACCACTGACGTCAAACTAACTCTAGCTTTACTCTTATTTTTTAAACAATGGAACATTACGCCAATGGCACCAATGACATTTTATTTCTGTCATAGCCCCTGCTATTTCTACACTAACTTCCCTCAAAGTCCTAGGGAATATCCTGTCAGGACCTGGAGACTAATCCACTTTTATATTTTTCAAAAGTGTCAGTACTTCCTCTTCTTTGATCCTCATTGTTTCCATGGCTACCCTACTTGTTTCCCTTACCTCATATAATTCAATCCTTCTCCTTGGTGAATACCAAAGAAAATAAATTGTTCAATATCTCTCCTCTTTTGGTGCTGCAGATAGGTGTCCACTGACTCTCTAATGGACCAGTTTTATCCCTCATTATCCTTTTGCTATTAATATAGCTGTAGAAACCCTTTGGATTTACTTTCACCTTACTTGCCAAAGCAACCTCATATCTTTTAGCTTTTCTAATTTCTTTCTTAAGATTCTTTTTACATTCTTTATACTCCTCAAGCACCTCATTTACTCCATGCCGACTATAATTAATATAGATCTCTCTCTTTTTCCAAACCAAGTGTCCAATTTCCCTTGAACACCATGGGTCTTTCCAATTATTACTCTTTCCTTTCAACCGAACAGGGACATAAAGATTCTGTACTCTTAAAATTTCACCTTTAAATGTCTTCCATTTCTCTACTACGTTCTTCCCATAAAACAAAATGTCCAAATACACTCCTTTTAAATCCTTTTGCATCTCCTCAAAGTTAGCCTTTCTCCAATCAAAAATCTCAACCCTTGGTCCAGTTCTGACCTGTTCCATAATTATATTGAAACTAATGGTATTGTGATCACTGGACCCTAAGTGCTCCCTAACACATACCTTTGTCAACTGACCTGTCTCATTTCCTAACAGGAGGTCCAGCACTGCCCCTTCTCTAGTAGGTACCTCTATGTATTGCTGCAAAAAACTATCCTGCACGCATTTTACAAACTCCAAACCATCCAGCCCTTTTACAGAATGTGTTTCCCAGTCTATGTGTGGAAAATTGAAATCTCCCACAATCACTACCTTGTGCTTATTGCTAATATCTGCTATCTCCTTACATATTTGCATTTCCAATTATCGACCACCATTAGGCGGACTATAATACACCCCTATAAGTTTTGCTACACCTTTCCCATTTCTCAGTTCCACCCAAATAGCCTCCCTAGACGAGCCCTCTAATCTATCCTGCCAAAGCACTGCTGTAATATCTTCCCTGACAAGCAATGCAACAACTCCACCTCTTGCGCCTCCAATTCTATCACACCTGAAGCAACAAAATCCTGGAATATTTAGTTTCCAATCACAGCCATCCTGCAACCATGTTTCACTAATCGCCACAACACCATACTTCCAGGTGTCAATCCAAGCTCATCCACCTTTCTGACAATGCTCCTAGCATTAAAATATACACATATAAAAACCCAACACCTCTCTGTTTATTATCTTTTTCTTCTTTCTCCCTTACATGTTGGGTTTGAGTGCTTCCCTTCTCTGCCTCCTGCCTCACACACTGTCTAGTAGCTTTCTCTATTTGAGTCCCTCTCCCCAACCGTTCTAGTTTAAAGTCTCCCCAGTAGCCTTTGCAAATCTCCCCGCCAGGATATTGGTTCCCCTCGGGTTCAAGTGCAACCTGTCCTTTTTGTACAGGTCACACCTTCCCCAAAAGAGGTCCCAATGACCCAGAAACTTGAATCCCTGCCCTCTGCACCAGTCCCTCAGCCACGCATTTATCCTCCATCTCACTCCATTCCTACTCTCACTGTCGTGTGGCACAGGCAGTAATCCTGAGATTGTTACTTTTGCGGTCCTTCTCCTTAACTCTCTTCCTAACTCCCTTAATTCTCCTTTCAGAACATCTTCTCTTTTTCTACCTATGTCATTGGTACCATAATGTACCACGACCTCTGGCTCCTTTCCCTCCCATTTCAGGATATCTTGGACACATTGAGACACATCCCAGACCGCGTCCACAGAATCGCCTATCTGACCCCCTAACTATAGAGTCCCCTATTACTAATTCCCTCCTCTTCTTTTCCCTACCCTTCTGAGCAACAGGGCCGGTCTCTGTGCCGGAGGCCCGGCCGTTGTCGCTAGCCCCAGGTGGGCTGTCCCCCCCAACAGTACTCAAACAGGAGTACTTATTGCCAAGGTGTACAGCCACCGGGGTACTCTCTAGTTCCTGCCTCTGCCCCTTGCCCCTCCTAACAGTGATCCACTTGTCTGCCTCCAGTGGTCTTGGAGTGACCACCTCTCCTCTCTATGACCTCCTCACTCTCCCTGACCAGACAGAGGTCATTGAGCTGCTGCAGTTTCCTAATATGGTCCCTTAGGAGCCCCATCTCAATGCATTTGGTGCAGATGTGAACGTCTGGAAGGCTATCAGACTCCATGACTTCCCACATCTGACATCCAGAACAATTAACTGCCCTGGCACTCATACTCCCTCCTTACCTTAATTAAGGTAGCAGCAGTGGGAGCTCCAACCGCTCCTGGGCCTCTGTGGATCAAAGCCCCGCACTCCGTTTTTAAACTCACCACCCGGACGCTGCTCCAGCCGCTCCAACCGCTCCTGGGCATCCTATCGAAAACACAGATAGATGGGCAGAGGGGGGTGGTGTGTCTGCTGGTAAGGAACAAAATTCAATCGTTAGTAAGGGATGACATAGGATCAGAAGATGTACAATCCTTGTGCGTAGAGTTATGAAAATGCAAGGGTTAAAAGGACCCTGATGGGAGTTAGAGGCAGTAGCTGGGATGTATACAGACAGTAGCCGGGATGTAAGGTACAAAATATGTGGTGGAAATTAAGGAGCAGGCAAAGCACAAAAAGACTATGAATCTCATAGTCTTCCAAAATATGTGGTGGAAATTAAGGAGCAGGCAAAGCACAAAAAGACTATGAATCTCATAGTCTTCCAAGCTACTTTTTCCCAATCAGTGATGATGCATTTCAGCCCCAAACCAGCTCAGTGGGTGGACATTGGCACAGCCGGTAGAGCTGCTGCCTCACAGCACCAGAAACCCAGATGCAATTCTGATCTTGTTTGCTGTCTGTGTGCGGTTTGCACATTCTCCCTGTGATTCAGTAGGTGTTGAGTCCCAATGCAGAGAATGACAGGTTCTTGATTGGTAAGGATGTTAAAGGTTACGAGGACAAGACAGGAGAATGGGGATTGAGAGGGAAAGATAGATCAGCCATGATTGAATGGTGGAATAGACTAGATGGGCCAAATGGCCTAATTCTGCTCCTATGACTTATGAACATGTGAAATTAAGGTAAATTTGCTCTGTCATAATTTTGTGCAAATTCTGCAACTTCTTGTATTTATAGCAAAGTTGACAGCAAAGTTGTTTTTGTAAGGTAAACTAGCTTTTATAATATCACAAGGGTCCCAACAATGTGTCCCCTTTCTGGCTGTCTCGAGCCAAGTCTCCTCCCAGTTGCCCCTCCCTGGTCTCCCACCCATCATTTCAATTTCTATCCCCTTCCCAAAATCCGCAAACAGGACTGCCCTGGCTGATCAATTGTTTCTGCCTGCTCCTACCCTACTGAACTAACCTGCTTTCCCTGATCATTTGGCCGGTTTCGATTTGTTCTTTACATGCCTTTCATTCATTTGTTCTTTGTACCTTTTTGTATCTATGCGACTGAATTGTCTTACCTTGTCGTAGCTGGTCACGGGGTGGACGTAGGTTGTCATAGGTAGACGTCCTATTGGGTCGCTGGTTGTCGATAGCTTGCCGTAGCTGGACGTTGAGTAGGTGGCAGGTTATTGGAGATATTGTTGTAGGGGAGTCCAGTGGCTGGTTTTTTGGCGACCTGCTATACGACTATGACAGGCGCCAGCAGTCACCGAATAAATCGCCTGTGTTGGAGATGCCCATTATGCCTCCACTCCCCACCACAAATCAACCAGCCAAATGATCAGAGGAAGCAGATTAGTTCAGTAGGGCACCTCAAAGGTTAATCATTAACTTCAAAATTGTACTTTCCCCTTCAACTGCAGGAGATGTAATACACAAAGCAAGTAAGTAAGTAAGTAAGTAAGTAAGTTTGGCCAAGCATCCACATCAAGGAATTTGCCTTGGTGCTCTGCCCACAAGTAACAACATGACATACAGTGACAGTTATGAATGACTCAGAAAACGCTAAACATTAATAGTAATAAAACATTAATGATAAAACACCATTGATCAAGCATGTGAACCAACAAAATACCAGATCAAAGGGAGGCTACAGATTTTTGGCTGTTGAGTAGAGTAACTACTCGAAGATAAAAACTGTTTTTATGTCTATCTGTGGCAGCTTTGACAGTCCGGAGTTACCTTCCAGAGGGAAGTGATTCAAAGGGTTTGTAGCCAAGGTGAGAGGGGTCAGAGATGATCTTGTCCGCTTGCTTCCTGGCCCTTGCAGTGTACAGTTCATCAATAGAAGGTTGTAGCCAATAATCTTCTCTGCTGATCGGACGATTCGCTGCAGCCTCCAGGTGTCGTGCTTGGTGGCTGAGCCAAACCAGACCATGATGGAGAAGGTGAGAACAGACTACAATGGCCGTGTAGAATTGGACCATCATTGCCTGTGGCAGATTGTGCTTCCTCAGCTGCCGCAGGAAGTACATCCTCTGTTGTGCCTTTTTGACTGTGGAGTCGATGGAACCTAAAAGACTCCACAGATGTGACTGTGGTGTTGTTGATGGTGTGTGGGGTGAGGGGAGGGGGAGCTCTCCTAAAGTCTATAATCAATTCCATTGTCTTAAGAGCATTGAGCTCTAGGTTGTTGTTACGGCACCACGACGCCAGCTGTGACACTTCCTGTCTGTAGGCAGATTCCTCTCCATCCTGGATCAATCCAATCAGGGTTGTGTCGTCCGCAAACTTGAGAAGCTTGACAGAGGTGTCTGTGGAGGTGCAGTCGTCGGTGTAGAGGCAGTAGAAGAGAGGAGAGAGTATGCAGCCTTGTGGTGCTCCTATGCTGAGTGTTTGTGGGTCCGACATGTGCTTTCCCAGCCTCATTTGCTGCTTCCTGTCTGTCAGGAAGTTGGTGATCCACTGATAGAGGGGTTCAAGCACAGTCAAGTCGGAACGTTTGGAGTGTAGTAGCTCTGGCACAATGGTGTTGAATGCAGAGCTAAAATCAACAAACAGGATCCTAGCATAGGTCCCCTGGTGGTCTAGGTGCTGTAGGATGAAGTGCAGGCCCAGGTTGACTGCATCATCCACAGATCTATTGGCCCGATAGGCAAACTGCAGAGGGGTCCAGCAAGGAGTTTGTGATATTTTTCAGCTTGGCCAGCACAAGCCTTTCGAGTGTCTTCATGACTACTGAGGTATGTGCGACAGGCCTGCAGTCATTAAGACAAGTAATCCTTGCCTTTTTGGGTATCTTTTTGAATCTACAATTCCTCCCCACCTCCATCCACGGATCCCAGCAGCCCTTCCACCTGAGGCTCAGGTGACCTCCTCTAATCTCATCTACTACATTTGGGGCTCCTAATTACTCAGTTTCTTAGCAGCAACAGGATTGGTCTGAGTCAGCATGGATTTACAAAGGGGAAATCACGCTTGACTAATCTTTTGGCATTTTATGAGGGTGTAACTAGGAAAATGGGCAAGGGCGAGCCAGTGGATGTATTGCACCTGTACTTTCAGAAAGCATTTGATAAGGTCCCACATGGGACATTAGTTGGAAAAATTAGAGCACATGGTCTTGGGGGTAGGGTACATGGATAGAAAATTGGTTGGCAGACAGAAAACAAAGTAGGGATTAATGGGGCCCTTTAAGAATGGTAGGCAGTGACTAGTGCGCTACCGCAAGGCTAGGTGGTGGGACGGCAGCTATTTACAATATACATTAATGATTTAGATGAAGGGATTAGAAGTTACATTAGCAAATTTGCAGATGACACAATAGACAATAGGAGCAGGAAAAGGTCTTTCGGCCCTTCAAGCCAGCACCGCCATTCAATATGGTCATGGCTGATCATATTAAAATGGCGGTGCTGGCTCGATTCTGGGAGGCAGTGTAAACTGTGAGAAGGATGCTATGAGGATGCAGGGTGACTTTGACAAGTTGGGCGAGTGGGCAGATGCATGGCAGATGCAGTTTAATGTTGACTAGACTAAGTGGGACCCGTTGGGACATGGAAGTCACATGTGAGGCTTGGTCCCGAATGCAACCCACTCCCCAATGCAATATTCCACCATGGTGCAGGGGAGGGGGGTTGTGTGGGGGAGGGGGGTGGTGTGAGGGAGGGGGGGGTGGCCTGGTGGGGAGGGGGCGGCATGGGGAGTGGGGGGCGTGGGGGGAGGGGGTGGCATAGAGGGGGGTGGCGTGGGGAGGAGGGGTGGCTTGGGGAGGAGGGGGTAGCGTGGAGTGGGGGAATGGGGTGGTGTGGGGGGGGAGGGGCGTGTGTGTGGGGGGAGGGACTCCACTCAGAGGCCATTAAAAGTAAGCATGCAGGTACAGCAGGCAGTGAAGAAAGCTAATGGCATATTGGATTTCATAACAGGAGGAGTTGAGTATAGGAGCAAAGAGGTCCTTCTGCAGTTGTACAGGCTCCTAGTAAGTCCACGATGCATGGCATTTGAAGTTTAATGTTGAGTAGACTAAGTGGAACCCGTAGGGTCCCAGCCACATGGGAGGCCTGGTCCCCCAATGCTACCCATTCCCCAATGCATTATTTGACCATGGTGTGAGGAAGGGGGGTGGTGTGGGGGAGGGGAGGTGGTGGGGGGAGGGGGTTTTGCTTGGGGGAGGGGGTGGTGGCATGGGGGAGAGGGGGTGGCATGGGGGGGTGGTGTTGGGGGGTGGTGGCGTGGGGGAGGGGGTGGCGGGGGGTGGAGTGGGGGGTTGGCGTGGGGGAATGCCGTGGGGGAATGAGTGGTGTGGGGCAGGGTGGCGAGGGGAAGGGGGTTGGCATGGGGGAAAGGTGGCATGGGGGAGGGGTTGAGGGTGTGGTGTGGGGGGGCGGCGTGGCGGGGAGTGGCATGGGGGAGGGGTGGCTTTAGGCAGGGAGGTGGTGGGGGGAGGGGGTGGTGTGGGCAGATGGGGTGGCGTGGGGGGAGGGGTGGCATGGGGGAGGGTGTGTTGTGGGGGGAGGGGGTGGCTTAGGGGGAGTCGTTGGGGGGAGGGAGTGGCGTGGGGGAGAGGGGCGGCGTGGGGGAGGAAAGGGTGGTGTGGGAGGGAGGGGTTGGCGTGGGGGGGAGTCCTACGCGACATTCCTGACTCCACACTGTGACTTTACCGACTCCTCACATTGACTATCCAGATTCCACACAGTGACTTTCCTAGTTCCACTCTTGCTGACTCACTCAGCCCCGCCTCTGAGCTTTTATTCTCTAGCGGGTGCTGGAAGGGACGTTATCTTCATGGTGAGTGACAGGCAAGAAGACCAATCTGCTGATCTCACAATTTTTTAAACCTGCATAACTTTTGTAATCTTTCACCGATCGGAACAAAACTTGGTGCGCTTGAGGAGAGGAGAACGGTGAGTAAGGTGGCGGAAAATCCTTGCGATAAAGGGTACAGTTTTTGCGCAAATTTAAAAAAAAAGCAAACCGGAAGTGGTCAATATGAGAGTTTTAGTAATAGTATAGATAAGTGTGAGGTTATCCACTTTGGTGGCAAAAACAGGAAGGCAGATCATTATGTGAATGGTGTCAAGTTGGGAAAAGGGGAGTTACAATGAGATCTGGGGGGTCCTTGTTTATCAGTCACTAAAAGTAAGCATGGGGGGAGCAGGCAATGAAGAAAGCTAATGGCATGTTGGCCCTTCATAACAAGAGGAGTTGAGTATAGGAGCAAGGAGGTCCTTCTGCAGTGCCCTAGTAAGACCACACCTGGAGTATTGTGTGCAGTTTAGGTCTCCAAATTTGGGGAAGGACATTGTTGCTATTGATGGAGTAGCTTCATGAGGTTAATTCCCGGGATGGCGGGACTGTCATACGTTGATAGAATGGAGCAGCCATGGATTGGACACGCTAGAGGCAGGAAACATGTTCCGGATGTTGGGGGAGTCCAGAACCAGGGGTCACAGTTTAAGAATAATAGGTAGGCCATTTAGAACAGAGATGAGGAAAAACGTTTTCACCCAGAGAATTGTGAATCTGTGAAATTCTCTGCCTCAGAAGGCAGTGGAGGCCAATTCTCTGGATGAGTCAGGGGACTGGTGAGACGGCAGGAATGGGGTACTGATTGTGGAATATCAGCCATGATCACAGTGAATGGAGGAACTGGCTTGAAGGGCCGAATAGCCTGCTCCTGCACCTATTGTCTATTGTCTAATGTGACCTCCTTTTTTTACATTGGCAAAACCAACCCTAGACTAGTCAACCGTTTCATCAAATACTTGATCTCGGTCCACCATGGCCTGTTGGATCTCCTGGGTTATAGAGATAAGGACAAAAAGGTTCATATGGGAATGGGAAGGGGAGTTAAATTGTTAACCTCCCTGTCTGGAGCCTTCTCCAATGCCAGAGTTATGACTCGAAGGGCCGAATGGCCTACTTTGTACCTATTGTTTATTGACACACGCAAACTTGAGGAACACAACCTCAAATTCCACTTTGGTAGCTCACACCAAGGGTATGAGCATTCAATTTTCCAATTTTAGATAACACCTGACTTTACCCCCTCCCTGGGGGGTTACACAAAAAGCTGGAGAAACTCAGCGGGTGCAGCAGCATCTAAGGAGCAAAGGAGATAGGCGACGTTTTGGGTTGAGACCCTTCTTCAGACCCCCTCCTTGATGTATTGTGCCCCCTCCCTGATGTATTGTGCCCCCACCCTGATGTATACCCAATTCTCCCATTATTCCACCCCTTTTTCCCACCCCCACCTCCATTCCTCTATATCCCTCCTCTGGCTTTACACCGCTCTTTCATTCCACTTCTCACCTTATTGGATATTTTCTGTCTCCTTTTTATCTCCTTTTGTCCGCAATTGTCATTTTTCTGTTTCCTTTTCAACTCTGGCCATCCATCTACAGATCAAAACCCCCTCACCTTTATCCACCTATTTCTTGTCAGGCCAGGCCCAACCTCCTTTCCAGCATTCTCACAACCCCCCCCCCCCCCCCCCCCCCCCCCTCCCTGCAACCCCCCCTCAGCACAGTCAGTCTGAAGAAGAGATCTGACCCAAAACAGTGCCTATCTGTGTCCTCCAGAGCTGTTGTCTGACCTGTTGAGTTACTCCAGTACTTTGTGTCCTATGCAACTTCTTTGTGTCTACATCTAAATTGTCCCATTTGTTGATTGACTTCTCCCACTATCACAACCTGCCGGTCATAACTTGGCTTAATTATAGAATCATAGAAAATAGGTGCAGGAGTAGGCTATTCGGCCCTTCGAGCCTGCACCGCCATTCAATATGATCAACTCAGTATCCTGTACCTGCCTTCTCTCCATATCCCCTGATCCCTTTAGCCACAAGGGCCACATCTAACTCCCTCTTAAATATAGCCAATGAACTGGCCTAAACTACCTTCTGTGGCAGAGAATTCCACAGACATTTCCTTGACTAGTTTCCAATTGCCTATTCCTCTGCTCACACACATCCTGGATCCTCTATTAAACAACCATTCTGATCACACTTCTCAGTTGCCATATTTCTCTCTCCTTACTCCTGCTATCTTAATTGCTCCCACCCCAATCACCTTCACCTTAATGCTGGCTCTCCTTCTTATGGTCACTCATTCTTGTCTTTAAAGCCACCCATCTGATTGTCTGCCTCCCACTTCACCACTCTTCAAACCCCCTATCCCTTTTCCCTGCAAAGTAACATTTTTTTCCCAATCACTCCAACCCTGCATACTTTCCTTCTGTCTAGCCGTCATCTAGCATTTATTTCAAGAGGGCTTGTATACAAAACACGGGTGTAATGCTGAGGCTCTATAAGGCGCTGGTAAGGCTGCATTTGGAATTTTGTGAGCAATTTTGTTCACAAAATTCCAAATGCAGCCTTACCATACCTGAGGAAAATTCCAAATACAGCCTTACCGTATCTGAGGGAAAATGTGCTGGCACTGGAGAGGGTCCAGAGGAGGTTAACAAGAATGATCCCAGGAATGAGTAGGTTAAACAAATAATGAACATTTGTCGGCACTGGGCTTGTACTCACTGGAGTTTAGTAGAATGAGGGGGGACCTCATTGAAACTTAACGAATAGTGAAAGGCTTGTTTTGAGTGGATGTGGAGAGGATGTTTCGACTAGTTTCTAAGGCGAATTATAGGACGTTCTTTTTTAGTCAGAGGGTGGTGAGTCTATGGAATTCTTTGCCGCAGAAGGCTGTAGAGGCCAAGTCAGTGGATATTTTTAAGGCAGAGATAGATTTTTGATTATAGGTCATAGGTTACGGGGAGAAGGCAAGGAGAATAGGGTTAGGAGGGAGCGAATGGCCTAATTCTACTATCACTTATGACCTTATCCCAAATTGTCCACCATCTCATTCATAAAACAAGAGATGTGTGGAGCAAATTTTTGTACGTGGGGAGGTAGGTGCCCGGAACACGCTTCTGGGGGTGATGGTGGAGGCAGACGTATCAAAGAATATGTAGAGGCAGATATGATAGTGATGTTTTGGGGGCTTTTAAATAGGCATATAGATGTGCAGGGAATGGAGGGGTATGGATCATGTACATATAGGCAGATGAGATTAGTTTAGCTTTGCATCATGTTCATCACAGACATTGTGGGCCTAAGGGCCTGTTCCTGTGCTGTCTTTTCATGTTCTATATATCACAGTTCAGTAAATAATATTCCAAGTACGCAAAGTTTAGTTGTTTTGACATTTATTCAAAATGGCTTCAGTATAAGAAGCAACAAAACATTGAATTCAGAGAGTATCTCAACACAACCAGTGAACTATTCTTCACAAAATCCATTAAGAAGGTTCGTGTTGGCTTGACAAAGTCATAAACAAGCGAATCTTAAGATTTTCTTTTTCTTCTTCTTTTAGGCAATCTTCTAATGTGGCGTCTTCTTCGATAAGTTTTAGACCTGTCTCTTTTACATATATTAAGTCGTCGTAAGTGCCGCCTTCGTAAATATGTTGTATGTTGTTGTTTCTGAACACCGGGCTTAAGGCACTGCATTATGTTATCTCATCCACCTTTCTGAATCAAAGTATTTTGCCTTTTTTAATGTTTTTACATCTTTCACTGGTTAAAATATATGAAGTGTCTATTATGATGTGTTAGATTTTTGTGACCATTCAGTGCCTTGTAAGGATTTGACAACAGGTAGGTTCAGCGTCAATTGTGATGCAGATGAGACATCATCACCTTATAAGGACTTGTGTACAGCTAGGATTTTTTCTCTCCTTTTTTTCTTCTTTTGTTAACATTTGAATTTTGTGCTTAACAAGTTCATGAGTAGCCCCTGAACAGCAAATTATAATATTGCTATCCCTTAATTAAATTATATATTTCTTTTATGATGGAGCATAGAAATAGGAGATTCAGCCCACATGTCCTGTGGCGAAACCTCCCACTACTTTTTCCTACCCTTACCCCCCCGCCTATTTCTATTTAATGCACAGCCGCCATTATTGCCTGTGGTGACATCATGAATTAAGTGCCAAATTAGGAGCAGTTTTGCATCAAGGCCTCACACCAACTATGAAATGTTGAAATTGTAAATTTTATACCATCTGGCTTTTTAGGGGCAGCTTTAAAATAACTGGACCCCTCAACTTGGATTGAATCCAAATTAGGCTATAGACGTGAAAGAGCATTCAATCAGTTGCATCATTCACTCTCAATCTTTTTAACATACAGATCATCATCACCATAGAGCCATTCAGCACGGAATAAGGTTCAATTAATCCATTGCCAAGATGCTCCTACATGTCAAAAGCAGGCGGCTCAGTATACTTTCAGTGTGCTAATGCTACACGTTTGCGTTAAGGTCATAAGGGATAGGAGTAGAATTAGGCCATTCGGCCCATCAAGTCTACTACGCCATTCAATCATGGCTGATCTATCTCTCCCTCCTAACCCCATTCTCCTGCCTTCTCATAACCTCTAACACCTGCACTAATAAAGAATCTATCTATCTCTGCCTTAAAAATATCCACTGACTTGGCCTCCATGGACATCACCACCCTCTAAAGAAATTTCTCCTCAAAAGAATATCCTTTAAGTCTGAGGCTGTGTGCAACCTCTAGTCCTAGACTCTCCCACTAGTGTAAATATCTTCTCCATATCCACTCTATTGAAGCCTTTCACTATTCTGGCCTATTGCATCTGAGATGCGTATCGAAGATGTACCTAAGTGCTTAAGTATAGTGATGCCTTTACTAAACTGTATACAAAAATGAATCTCACTGTACTTCGGTACGTGACAAATAAAATATCACCAATTGCCAGCAGTTCTTAGTTGCTTGTTACAGATTTATTGTTATGAGTGATAACTCAAAGGAAGATTTGTTACAGTTAGATTCCTGTATGTATACTCAACTTGGAGAGTTAAATTTGAAGCCAACACTTCCGATGAATATAGTAAAGAGGATGAACAATCCTCCTGATAGGAATAAAATTGCTCTCCTTCCATTAAATGGTATATTCATTGTATAATGGAGTCCACCATGTCCTGCAACTTCTATGATTCTCTCCCTTACCCTGCACTTTGTAATTTCTTCCCTTCGGGCGACTAATCTCATTCCACTTTCAGTGTTGTTATTGATCTGTTTTCACAGCAGCAAACACAGTAGATCCCATTTATGTGGCCTCTTCAGTGTGGTAGGCTTTTTCGTAAAGGTTATGGCAGAGCTGCATAAGGAATTACTAAGGGATGTGGCAACAGGATTTCATGTTGGACTCCAATCGTTCCAATAGGAAAAATAACTCTCATCTCCCTTCAGACGTTCGACAGAGCGGCACAGTGGCGCAGCGGTAGAAATGCTGCCGAACAGAACTAGAGACCCGGGTTTGATCCTGACCACGGGTGCTTTCTGTATGGAGTTTGCACGTTCTCCCTGTGACCACGGGTTTTTTTCCGGGTGCTCTGATTGCCTCCAACATTCCAAAGACATATAGTTTGTAGGTTAATTGGCTTCGGAAAAAATTGTAACTTGCACTTAGTGTGTAGGATAGTGCTGGTATATGGGGTGATCACTGGTCGGCGTGGACTCAGTGGGCCAAAAGGTCCGTTTCCACACTATCTCTAAAGTCTAATTTACTTCAAATCTGCGTCTATCGTGCAAAGTTATGTAACAGTTTGCAGCATTATATTCAGTTCCTTGAGGCCTGACTCCCCAAATTGATCTCATACAGATCCAGGAGTCTGGCACAGACTTTAGAAGAGAGGAAATCAAGAGAATGTTACCTTCTGGTGCATTCAGTTGTCTGTAGAAGGCGTATATGTCCCTCCTCCATTCCTTGCTCCTTTGATGTGTCTCTGGGCCTTTCTGGATCTATGGTGTCAAGACCTCTCCTCCCTATTCGCCTCATTTACAAAGGCCCCGTGAAAATGTAGCTGTCTGCACGTCCACACACAGCAGTGGTTTCAGGCAGGTTGCAAAGGCCAGTGGGATGATTCCCACCACTGTCTTGTGGTGAGCCTGCACAAGTACCAGTCAATCATGAGGTCAGTCCACATGATGATACACAGGATTGCTGGCTCAAATTGGTCACTGGCCTGATGCGGATATGTTGATTGCAGTGCACAAATAAAGCATAGAACATAGAATTGAAAAGCACATGAACAGGCTCTGTGGCCCACAACGTCTGTGCTGGACATGATGCCAAGACCAACTCTTACCTGCCTGCACATAATCGATATCCCTCCATTCCCACATATCCATATGGCTATCCAAAAATCTAGAATGCCACTCATATCTGCCTCCACCTCCACACCGGGCAGTGGATCCCCGGCACTCACCACCCTCTATGAAAACAACATTCCACGCACATCTCCTTGTAGATGAGAAATTCCAAGATGTTCCCATGTCTTTGGGAATCACTGGCTTATATCCACAATAATTTGGAAAAGCAGGGATTTAGAAAAAGCAAAGAGGAAATATGCCTAACACAGATGCCTGAAGGCATCAGAAAGTAATATTCTCTTGATTTCTTCTCTCCTAAAATCTGTGCCAGACTCCAGGAACTGTATGCCCCAGGAGAATTGCTCAGGCTTTATGAGAGAGGAACTTGGTGGCCACAATGGATAGCATCATCACACTAGCCTGACACTTCATTAGTGACCTTTCTGATGCCATACATTATTCAGAAACCATTAAAACCACCACTCAAATTCCTGGGAGTCAATATCATCAACAACTTCTCCTGGACCACCCATATTGAAGCAACAACCAAGAAAGCACGCCACTCCTCTACTTCCTTAGAAAGCTTAGGAAGTTCGGCATGTCCCCAAGGTTGCATTCCTTGAGGAAACATATTGGGTTTTGACTAAGAATGGAATCACCAATAATCAGCTCCAACATCATCTTATGTTTTCTCACCTTGAGGCTCCTTGCGCTTTATCGCAAGAAAATAACCCATGTTCATCATTGTGCACTGTTTTGGTCCCCTAATTTGTGGAAGGACATTCTTGCTATTGAGGGAGTGCAGCGTAGGTTTACAAGGTTAATTCCCGGGATGGCGGGACTGTCATTTGCTGAGAGAATGGAGCGGCTGGGCTTGTATACTCTGGAATTTAGAAGGATGAGAGGATATCTTATTGAAACATTTAAGATTATTAAGGGTTTGGACAGGCTAGAGGCAGGAAACATGTTCCCGATGTCGGGGGTGTTCAGAACCAGGTGCCACAGTTTAAGAATAAGGGGTAAGGAATTTAGAACAGAGATGAGGAAACTCTTTTTCACACAGAGAGTCTGTGGAATTCTCTGCCTCAGATGGCGGTGGAGGCGGTTTCTCTGGATACTTTCAAGAGAGTGCTTGATAGGGCTCTTAAAGATAGCGGAGTCAGGGGAAATGGGGAGAAGGCAAGAACAGAGTACTGATTGTGGATGATCAGCCATGATCACTTTGAATAGCGGTGCTGGCTCAGAGGGCTGAATGGCCTAGTCCTGCACCTATTGTCTATTGTCTATTGTCTATTATCACACAGACCAAGCTCTCCATTGTTGACTCTATCTACACTTCACACTGCCTCGGGAAAGCAGTCAACATAATCAAATACTTTTCACATCCCAGTCATTGCCTCTTCTACCCACTCTTTCTACCCACTCCTGGTGGGCAGAAGATACAAAAGCCTGAAAGCATGCACCACCAGTCTCCAGAATAGCTTCTTCGCCTCAATTATCAGACTTCTGAACGGGCCCCCCATAAGCTAGCGTGTAGTCACATTCTTCCAACCTACCTCATTGAGGACATTGAACTTTTTCACTGCAACTGTGAACTCTACCTGTTGTCATTGTGTATGGCTTAATTGTATTCATGTACAGTATTATCTGATTTAATTGAATAGTATCAAACAAAAGCTTTTCACTGTATCTTGGTACAGGTGACAATAATAGACCAATACTAACACCCATTCACTGCATTAGCCATGGACAGTTCCAGAGCAGCTATTCCTCAGGTCTGTCAAGATCATTTTTTTTACTCATTCAAAGAATGTGGGCTATGCAGGCTGAGCCAGCATTTAATTCCCCATCCTTAATTGCCCTTGAAAAGCTGGTGGTGGGTTGCCTTCTTGAACCACGGCAGTTCTTGTGGTGTGGGTAGTTCCACAATGCTGTTTGGGAGGGAGGGAGTTCCAGGATTTTGACCCAGTGACGAGGGTGAAGGGACGGCAATACATTTCCAAGTCAGGATGCTGTGTGGCTTGAAGGTCAACTTCCAGATGGAGGTTCAGTTTAGAGATACAGTGTGGAAGCAGGACCTTCAGCCCACCGAGTTCACACCGACCATCGGTCACCCCTACACTAGTTCTATGTTATGCCACTTTCACATCCTGAAAGTGAAATTACAGAAGCCAATTAACCTACAATCCTGCACGTCATTAGAATGTGGGAGAAAACCGGAGCACCCGGAGAAAATCCACGTGGTCGCAGTGAGGACATACAAACTCTGTGCAGTCAGCGCCCATAGATAAGATCGATCCTGACTCTCTACTGCTGAGAGGCCTCAGCTCTACTGCTGCGCCACTGTGCCGTCCATGCCGCCATGCTTTTGCTAACCTTGTCCTTCTCGTCGGTAGAGGTCGTGTGTTTGGAAGGTGCTGTCTAAGGAGTATTGGTGAGTTGCTGCCATGCATCTAGCAGACTGCATAAACTGTGTGTTTGTGGTGGTGTGAATGCTTGGTTGTGGATGGGGTGCATATCAAGCAGGCTGACATGTGCTGTCTAGTGTCAAGCTTCTTGGTTATTGGCGAAGCTGTGCTAAGGTGCATGTTTTGTGCATATGGCCATTTTCTCCTGAATGCGTCAGAACTGGCAAAAAACACAATCAAAAGAAAGGCTTGCATTTATGTAGCATCTTTCACTTCATCCCAAAGAATGTTAGAGGCAATGAAATAGTTTGGAAGAGCAAAAGTGGTTTGAATGTATGAAATGCACCATAGTGATATTCCACAAGCACCAATACAGGAACGATAGGTTCTGATGAATGGACATCGGCCTGAAATGTTAACTCTGTGTCACCATCTACAGTGTGACCTGACCTATACATTTTCTTTTCTTAATTTCAGATTTACAGCTTCTGTAGTATTTTACCAGTATTTTACTAATTTTCTAATGACCACGCAATCTGGGTACATGGTGCTGTCTGAAGAATAGATAATAATCTGGATACCAAAGAGTACTCACTTTTTCTTTGAAAGAGGCCATGGGATTTTTTATTACCTGAATGAACAGGCAAGACCTTGAGATATATGGAATTGAATGGAATACTTTATTGTCACATGTAACAAGGCACAGTGAACGTCTTTGCTTGCATACACAATGTATATAAATAGCGGCCACCTACGGCGCAGTCTAAGTTACAAAGCACACCAGCTCCCCCTTTTGTTCTCTCCCCCTCCCCCTCCCCACAGCGTTTCCCCCCATGTCCGCATTCTCCTTTGTTCTCCCTCCCTCCCCATTGTCCATTGTTCTCCCCCCCCCCCCTCATGGCGGTCCCCTGCACGCCGGGTCCTCTTTGCTCTTCCCTCCCACCCCCCACATGGCGGGTCCTCCATTGCTCTTCCCCCTCCCTCATGCTGGATATTGTCCCACCCTAAAGAAGAATTGTTCACTCGGTACAGCATTAGAATTCCCATCAGGATTTCTGTGCTGATGTCTTTGGAGCCTTCTGCTCAGAGTGCTTTCTCCTAAGGTACAGATAACAAAAGGAACAATGGGAATCTTGTTTCCTCCTTAAACCCCTGTCTCACGGTGCGAGTCGACCGATGAGTGACCCCAAGTTTTCACTCGCGGTAATCACGTACAATTAAAGTAGCCGGAACATCGGAACTCGCGCTCACAACTTAGTGACTCGTGGCGCTAAAGGCAGGTACCCGGGAAACTTGTTAACTCTTGAAAAAATTCAAGCATGTTTGAGGTTTTCCACAAGTCAAATTTACTGTTCAACTTAAAAATTGAAACATTTAAACTTGTTGTAATAACGTAGTGGCCCCTGCGTTTACCTTAGTGACTCGTGAGTCTACCGTGGGCACTCTTTAACTCAGCGGGCAGGCAGCATCTCTGGAGAGAAGGAATGGGTGACGGGATGACATTTCCAAATCTCTGTTGCGTCTTTGTGCTCCATCTCAGATGGTAAAGCTGCAACGTTAAACTGACATATGACAATCTTAACTCTTCACATTTTACAGGATTGGATGCAAAATCAGTGATATTCTCGGCCATTCTCCGTCACACATTGAGAGAGGGACGGGGAGCGGTCAACCATGGTGGATGTCTAAAGGATGTAACTCCAGGGCACTGCCCCACGCACTGACCCTTGACTGAAGCCCAGGGACTGCTCAGAACAGACATGTCCGCCCTCTTTAACCTGACTCCCCTCCTCGTTCATTCTGCTGGAGCCCTTCCTCAAATCCCACCAGGAACAGTTGGGCATCCCAGTTAAAAGGTGCAGCAGTACAGAGCGGTGTCCAGAACATTTGGTGCCATCTCTCTGACACACACATGTACACAAGAAAGCGTCAGGGGCACGGGGGTGGTGGTGATGTGGAAAAGTCCCTGTGTGGAGGCTGATCCTGTCTTGATTTAGATTGTGCTGATTGTAATTATTACTGTCTCTCTCTGTATTACCCTCTTTATTTCACATTGTTTGTTACACCAAGGTTTGGAAAGCTCACAATGTGTGCTATGCTTCCAGTGATTGTGATTGAACTGTAACATTGTCATTTCATCAGCTCAATATGAGCATCAAAACAAAAAGGATCTTGATGTGAAGACTTTGTACGTATGTCTCCCCGTGACCAGCGTGGGTTTTCTCCCACACTCCAAAGATGTTCAGGTTTGCAGGTTAATTGGCTTGTAAAAGTTGTCCCTAGTGTGGGTAGGATGGTGTTAATGTGCAGGGATCGTTGGTCGGCACAGACCTGCTGGGCTAAAGGGCTTGTTTCCGCGCCGTATTCTCTAAAGTATTTTAATAGACAAGGCAGGGAAAGGATAAGGAACTAATTTGAGCAAATGCGATTAGTGCGGATGGGTAAAAAGGATGTGAAGGGATGGTTCTGTGCTATTTGACTCTGTAATTTTATTATCAGGCAATGACCATCTCCAACAAAAGAGATTGGTAACACTTTTAGAACAACATTCACTGACAGTCCGGGTCCAATGATATGAGCTCCACCACGGTTGGGAGTCTCTCCCTGCTGCAGCCTTCTTCCACCTTCTCAGCCGCCGGCCAAACACCATCCTCGACCTGTTCCACTGAGGTCTTCTTCTTGGGCCGTGCTTTGTCAGGAACCTCCCACTCGACCTTCCTGCCATGAGGCCAGCTTACAGGATCTAAGGCACACGCATATGTCTCCACTATAAGGTGGCAACCCTCAGAGAAGTCCCAGCCTCACAAACAATTCAACACAATAAATAATGAAAAGCAGCCTGGGGCAAGATGATTTAAATTTTAAACGTCATCCCGTCACCCATTCCTTCTCTCCAGAAATGCTGCCTGCCCGCTGAGTGACCATACTGAGGGAATTCCCACGTATATGAAGCAGAGAGAAATGTGAGTTCTACACGGCTCTGCCCGACTTTTGAGAATGGATTTGGTGGTTTGTACCCACTCCCCCTCCCTGCTCACCCACCCACCAAGCCAGCCAGCCGGACCCCTCCTTGTTACAGTGGCGGAAGCGACATTTCCAAGAGAATGAGGCAGAGAGCTGGGGCAGCGCTGGGATGGGAGCAGGGCAGATGAAGTGCACCAAAGGAACAAACACGTTGATGGCTGCAAGGGGCAGGCGGCAGTGGTCTTGTGCCCCAGCGAGGTAGACTGCTCTTCCCCCTGCTAATGCACACACAGAAAGAGAGAGATTAGAGCAGAGAATGATCCCAGCCTAGCTCTGGCACTGGACGGTGCGCATTTTCCCTTTGTAGGTCATATCAATAGACACAGCCGCGCTGAATTCTATCTTTAACTCAAAGCCGCAGGATGGAGTTGTCTTCTTTTTACACTGTTGCTTCGCCGCCGCCGCCTCCTTGCTGCACAACGGCAGCGAGTGCGGGGCCGAGATCCTGCCTAGTTTTTTTAAGTTCTGAAATTGAATAACTTTAATAGAAACATAGAAACATAGAAATTAGGTGCAGGAGTAGGCCATTCAGCCCTTCGAGCCTGCACCGCCATTCAATGTGATCATGGCTGATCATCCAACTCAGTATCCCGTACCTGCCTTCTCTCCATACCCTCTGATCCCCTTAGCTACAAGGGCCACATCCAACTCACTCTTAAATATAGCCAATGAACTGGCCTCAACTACCCTCTGTGGCAGAGAGTTCCAGAGACTCACCACTCTCTGTGTGAAAAAAGTCTTTCTCATCTCGGTCTTAAAGGATTTCCCCCTTATCCTTAAGCTGTGACCCCTTGTCCTGGACTTCCCCAACATCGGGAACAATCTTCCTGCATCTAGCCTGTCCAACCCGTTAAGAATTTTGTAAGTTTCTATAAGATCCCCTCTCAATCTCCTAAATTCCAGAGAGTATAAACCGAGTCTATCCAGTCTTTCTTCATAAGACAGTCCTGACATCCCAGGAATCAGTCTGGTGAACCTTCTCTGCACTCCCTCTATGGCAATAATGTCCTTCCTCTATGGCAATATTTGGAGACCAAAACTGTATGCAATACTCCAGGTGTGGTCTCACCAAGACCCTGTACAACTGAAGTAGAACCTCCCTGCTCCTGTACTCAAATCCTTTTGCTGAAGCAGAATATACTTACTGTATGAGATGCTGTCCGGTTCCTCTATTTGATACTTAAAACAGGCTTTCATTCACGGTTGGCTCAAGAGTGACTCGGGAGAGGAACTTGGTGACTTGGGAGAGGAACTTGGAACATTGCAAAAATGAGAAGTAAACGGCAAACTTAGTCATACCCGTGGGAACTCGGTTAAACTCTTGATCATAAACTTGGAGTCTCGTACACAACCACGAGTCTTTCACTCGGGGTCACTCGCGGGTCAACTCGCACCGTGAGACAGGGCTAACATGTACAACACCGATTTCTTTGCTCTTTGCCCTTGCAGCACAAGGATCAGTTGCCTCTACATTTTGCTGCCGGGAGGACGAGCGGTACTCTCAACACAGTACAGATGCTGCTGAAGTCGTCAAACAAAGATGCTCGATTGATGCAAGATAAGGTATGAGATAGGGAATCTTTGTCTTTAGAGGCTCTAGGTAAAGATGTTCAAACCCTACTTGTGCATATATGTTAAATGTGGGGCTATCCTTGTTTATATATTGCTGATATAATGTTGATGTTGAAATACATCTTGCTCAAAAAAAAGTTTACTTTTTCAACAGTGACCACAGTTCGATAAGGTTTAAGATATTTAATGATATTGACAGAGAGGGCCTACATGTTAAAATGCTCAATTGGGGTAAGGCCAACTTTGAGGGTATGAGAGAAGGTCTCGCTCAAGTTGACTGGAGCAGGTTATTTGAGGGGAAAGGAACATCAGCCGAGTAGGATGTTTTTAAATGTGTGCTGACAAAAGCACAGGATATGTACGTCCCTGTTAGAGTGAAAGGCAAAGCAGGCTGATGAAGCTTGGTTTTTGAAAGAAATTGAGGTATTGGCCAAAAACAAGAATGATGCATGGGACAAGTATAGGCAGCTGGGATAAGTGCATCCCTGGAGGAGTTCCAGGAACTAAGGAGTAAATTGAAAAAGGAAATCAGAAGGGCAAAAGGGGGCCAGGAAATAGCTCTGGCGGGTAGCATAAAGGACAATCCCAAAAGATTTTAAAAAACACATTAGGGGGAAAAGGTATCTAGAGAGAGAGTGAAACCTCTCAGGAATCAAAGCGGTTATCTCTGTGTGGAGCCACAGGAGATGGCAAGGTCCTCAATGAGTATTTCCCATCTATATTTACTGAGGAGAAAGACAGTAGGACGGAGGATCTTGGGGCAGTCATTGGAAGTGTCTTGAGAGCAGTCAGGGTTACCATCGAAGAAGTACTGAAGGTACTGTCGTGTACGAAGGTAGACAAATATCCAGGACCTGATCAGATATATCTGAGGACATATAAACCATATAACAATTACAGCACGGAAACAGGCCCTCTCGGCCCTTCCAGTCCGTGCCGACCATTTATTTTCCTCTAGTCCCATCTACCTGCACTCAGACCATACCCCTCCATTCCCTTCACGTCCATATACCTATCCACTTTACTCTTAAATGTTAAAATCGATCCTGCCTCCACCACTTCTGCTGGAAGCTCATTCCACACAGCCACCACCCTCTGAGTAAAGAAGTTCCCCCTCACGTTACCCCCGAAACCTCTGTCCCTTAATTCTCATGTCATGCCCTCTTGTTTGAATCTTCCCTACCCTCAATGGGAAAAACTTATCCACGTCAACTCTGTCTATCCCTTTCATCATTTTAAAGACCTCAATCAAGTCCCCCCTTAACCTTCTGCGCTCCAAAGAATAAAGACCTAACTTGTTCAACCTTTCTCTGTAACATAGTTGCTGGAACCTTGGCAACATTCTAGTAAATCTCCTCTGTACTCAGATATATCTGAGGACATTGAGGGAAACTAGAGAAGAAATTGCAGGAGCCCTGGTTGAAATTTACGAGTCGTCCTTAAATACAGGAGAGGTGCCGGAAGACTGGAGGGTGTCAAATGTTGTTCCTCTATTCAAGGGCTGCAGGGAAAATGCTGGGAACTATAGGTCAGTGAGCTTAACATCTGTAGTTGGAAAGTTACTAGAGAGTATTTTGAGGGCTAGGTTATATGGGCATTTGGATGGGCAAGGGCAGATTAGGGGTAGTCAGCATGGTTTTGTATGTGGGAGGTCGTGTCTCTCAAATCTGATTGAGATTTTTGGAGACATGACCAAAAAGGTCGATGAGGACAGAGCTGTGGATGTTGTATACATGTAAGGCATTTGACAAGGCTCCGCAGGGTAGGCTGCTCTGGAAGGTTAGTTTGCATGGGATTCATAGAGAGATAGCTGAATGGATAGCAAATTGGCTTCATGGAAGGAAGCAGAGGGTGATGGTGGAAGGTTGTTTCTCGGACTGGCGGCCCGTTACTGTTTGTCGTCTACATCAATGATTTGGATGAGAACATACCGGGCAAGATTAGCAAGTTTGCTGATGATACAAAATGGCCTGGTTTTGCAGATATTGAAGATGTTTGTGGAAGATTGCAGCAGGATCTGGATCGATTGGACCGGTGAGCAGAGGAATTGTTGATGGAATTTAATACTGAGAAATGTGAGGTGTTGCATTCTGGAACGCCTAACAAGGGCAGGCCCTGCACAGTGAATGGTGGGCCTCTGGAGAATGTTGTAGAGCAGAAGGATCTAGGAGTACAGGTGCATGGTTCCTTGAAGGTCAAGTCACAGGTAGATAAGGTGGTCAAAAAGGCTTTTAGCACATTGGCAGTTGCAGTTGTAATGCGTTGGTGAGACCACATTTAGAATATTGTGTTCAGTTGGGCACCATGTTATAGGAAAGATATTGTCTAGCTGGAAAGGGTTCAGAGAAGATTTATGAGGATATTGCCAGGACTAGAGGGTCTGAGCTATTGGGAGAGGTTGTATAGGCTGGGTCTCTATTCCTTGAAGTGCAGGAGGATGAGGGGTAATATTATAGAGTTGTATAAGATCATAGGAATAGATCGGGTAGATGCACATAATCTCTTGCCATGAGTAGTGGAATCGAGGACCAGAGGACATAGGCTCAAGGTGAAGGGGAAAAGATTTAATAGAGATCTGAGGGTTAATTGTTTCACACAAAGGGTGGTGGGTGTATGGAACAAGCTGCCAGGGAAGGTAGTTGAGGCTGGGACTATCCTGACATTTAAGAAACAGACAGTTACATGAATAGAACAATGGAGGGATATGGATCAAATGCAAGCAGATGGGACTAGTGTAGCTGGGACATGTTGGCCTGTATGGGCAAGTTGGGCCAAAGGGCCTGTTTCACTCTATGACTCTATCACTGTATCACTCTATGACTCTATAACAGGTGGATAGGAACTTGAACCATTTTGCTTTATATTCAAAGCGGCCCACCAATTCAACGCTAACTAGCAATCACCCCATTCTATGAACTAACACTATCCTACAAACTAGGGACAATTGTTTTTTTTTTTCCAAAGCCAATGAACCTACAAATCTATACATATTTGGAGTGTGGGAGGAAACCGGAGCACCCAGAGAAAATCCATACAATCACAGGGAGAATGTACAAATTCTGTACTGACAGCACTCTTGCAGTCTTGGGCTGAGCTGTTCCCAAACCAATTTGTGAGGCAATCTAACAGCATGCTTTCTATGCTGCATCTGTAGAAGTTAGTAAGTCGCTGAAGACATGTCGGATTTCACCTCCAACGTGACCCCTCCACCCGCCACATCTTCCCATCTCCCCCCCTGTCTGCCTTCCGCAAAGACCGCTCCCTCCGCGACTCCCTTGTCAATTCTTCCCTCCCCTCCCGCTCTACTGCTTCCCCAGGCACTTTCCCTTGCAACCGCAAGAAATGCAACACTTGTCCCTTCACCTCCCCCCTCCACTCCTTTCAGGGACCCAAGCAGTCCTTCCAGGTCCGACAGAGGTTCACCTGCACCTCCTCCAACCTCATCTACTGCATCCGTTGCTCCAGATGCCAGATGATCTATATCGGTGAGACCAAGCGGAGGCTTGGCGATCGTTTCGCCGAACACCTCCGCTCGGTCCGCAAAAACCAACCCGACCTCCCGGTCGCTCAGCACTTCAACTCCCCCTCCCATTCCGTATCCGACCTCTCGGTCCTGGGCCTCCTCCATGGCCAGAGTGAGCAACACCGCAAGTTGGAGGAACAGCACCTCATATTCCGCTTGGGGAGTTTGCATCCTTTGGGCTTGAACATCGAATTTTCTCAATTCTGTTAACCCCTGCTGTCTCCTCCCCCTCCCACCTCTCCCTCAGCCCTCGGGCCCTGGCATTCCCTCTATCTCTATCTCCCTCCCCCACCCTAGTCGCACTAGCTTCTCATTTTCACACCACAAAGAGCTTACAATGGCTCGTTCCCTTTATCATCGATACTTTTTTGCATATCTTTCATTCATTGTTCTTTATCTCTCACATCACCGTCTATATCTCTCGTTTCCCTGATCCCTGACCAGTCTGAAGAAGGGTCTCGACCCGAAACGTCGCCTATCTCCTTCGCTCCTTAGATGCTGCTGCACCCGCTGAGTTTCTCCAGCATTCTGTGTAAACATGTCGGATTTCCTCAGTCTCCTCAGGAAGAAGAGGCATTGGCGTGCATCAATGTGTTTGATCCACAACAGATCCGTGGTAATATTAATGCCAAGGTACTTAAAGCTACCAACCTTTTCCATACCAGCATCATTGATACTGATTGCAGCATGTACTCCACCATGTCTCCTGAAGACAAGCCACTCCTTCACCTTGCTGACATTCAGGGTGATGTTATTATCCTGACACCACGTCTTAATCTCCTTCCTGTACTCCAAAATTGCCAGATCATTACAACTTGACATCTTATTTTATTTATTTACAGCCATCTCTGCATTGTTACAAACCTTCAATTTGTACAGGATGAACAATCAATGAATGATCAGAATAATAATGTTCCTTAACCATCCATATTCTGTAACTTCCCTGTACAACAGTACTGTGGGAGCACCTTTACTAAAAGGGCCAATGAAGTTCGAGAGCAGCTTATCGAGGGCATTTAAGGAAGGACAGCAAGTGATGGTTGTAGGATCTTCCTGTGAGATAGTTACTTGCTCTACTTAAAACATACAGCACAGGAACAGGCTCATTGACCCAGAATGTCTGTGCAGAACTTCTTGCACTGCAGTAGTAACCACACCTCAAAAGTACTGCAAGGAGTCGAGGTGTGAAAAGCACGATGTATAATGTCTTTTCTTTCCACATTCATTTTCTATGCTCTCACTCTGTTCCATTATTTTCTATAGGATGGGTGCATTCCCTTGTTTCTAAGTGCTGAAGCCGGTAATATTGGAGTCTGCAAGGAACTTCTTGGAATTAATGCTGATCTACAACTCAGGACACAGCGAAAGGTACAAGTTAAGTACGGCCTGATAAAGCACTGTCAGAGCCTTGTACTTGCTGCATGGCAAATCAAATTCAACTGTACCTTAATTGGTGCATGTGGCAATAAATGCGAACTTGAATTTGAACAACATGGCTTGCCAACAAAAAAGGAAAATCTTTGAGCGAGCAGGTCTACCTTGGCAATGCTGGTACTGCTGAGAATTAAAATATATCCTCCAAAGATGTACCTGACATCATTTGACATTACTCTTCTCTGCAAATACAAACCTGCTTCCTGCTTTTATGGTGAGGAAGAATATCCATTTATTAAATTCATAGTAAGCCGCTTTTCAAAATTGGAACAAAGAATGAGGTACAAAGAAGATTACAATAATTTTAGACACTTTTGTTGGAGTGGACTATGAATTTTCCTCTCAAAAGGGTGCTGAGGAGGTTGGATAAACTTGGATTGTTTTCTATGGAACAACGCAGGTTGATGGAAGTGTATAAAATTATGGTGGACAGTCAGAACCCTTTTATCAAATACCATAGGGCAAAACAAAGTGGGTATGTGGGATTGTTTCTTTACAGAGAAGATGGTGAGTGCCTGCAGCATGCTGCCGAGGGTGGTGGTGGATGCAGATATAACAGTGGCATTTAAGAGATACTTTGATAGGAACATGGGTATACAGCGCGTGGAAGGATATAGATTACTGTATGTGCAGGCAGAAAACAGTTAGTCTTGGCATCATGTTTGGCACAAACATTGTCGGCCGAAGGGCCTGTTCCTGTGTGATACTCTTCTATGTTCAATGTCTATGTTCTAACCTCTTAAGGTCTGGAATTTATTGTGTATGAACAAACTAACAGTCACAGGGTATATGTTCTTGAGTAATGTGGTAGATTACTGGAAATTTGATAAAATAAATTTGTAGTATTGGGTGCGGTTCTGGTCACCCCAATATATGAATGATAATAGACAATATACAATAGACAATAGGTGCAAGAGTAGGCCATTCGTCCCTTCGAGCCAGCACCGCCATTCATGACTGATCATCCCCAATCAGTACCCCGATCCTGCCTTCTCCCCATATCCCCTGACTCCGCTATTTGTAAGAGCCCTATCTTGCTCTCTCTTGAAAGCATCGAGTGAGCCCGCCTCCACCGCCCTCTGGCAGAGAATTCCACAGACTCACCACTCTCTGTGAGAAAAAGTGTTTCCTCATCTCCATTCTAAATGGCTTACTCCTTATTCTTAAACTGTGTCCCCTGGAGGAGGAGGGAGAAGAGGAGGAGGGGGGTGAGGATGAGGGAGGCAAGGAGGGGGGATAGAGGAGGGGGGAGAAAAGGAGGGGGTAGAGGAGGAGGGGGGGAGGAGGGGGGTGTGGGCGGCCGGGGAATGGAGAACTGCAGGGAGCAGCCAGCGGGAATCAGCCAGTGGAGATCACCAGCGGGGAGCAGCCAGCGGGCAGCAGCCAGTGGGGATCAGCCAGCAGGGAGCAGCCAGCAGCGGTCGGCCGGATGACGTCACTCGCAGCGAGTGGAACACAGCGTGCAAACCCATTGTGAGGTCATCACGTCATCAGCGAAACACGGATTTTTGAACATTTTCATTAATCTCAAGAAATAAAGCATGAATTTCTCAGAAAATCTCTGCCGGAATATGTAAAAATATTACCGTTAGCGCGTCGTTTTTTAGAGAAGATGTGATTATACACACACACACGCACGCACGCACGCACACACACACACACACACACACACACACACACACATCCACATACAAGATCAGAGTTTTAAGTATATAGATGTGCAGGGCAGAGAGTGGTGGGTGTCCAGAATATGCTGATATAGGTGGTGGTGGAAGTAAATAGTGGCATTTAAAATACTTTTGGGTAGGCACATGGAATACAGGCAATAGTCATAGAGTCATATTGTGGAAACAGGCCCTTCGGTCCAACTTGTCCACACCGACCAACATGTTCCAGATACACTAGTCCCACCTGCCAGCATTTGGTCCATATCCCTCCAAACCTGTCCTATCCATGTACCTGTCTAACTGCTTCTTAAATGTTGGGATAGTCCCTGCTTCAACTACCTCCTCTGGCAGCTTGTTCCATACATCCACTACCCTTTGTGTGAAAAAGTTACCTCTCAGATTCCTATCAAATCTTTTCCCTTTCACTTTAACCTATGTCTTCTGGTCCTCAATTCACCTACTCTAGGCATGAGACTCTGTGTATCTACCCAATCTATTTCTTTCATGATCTTATACACCTCTATAAGATCACCCCTCAACCTCCTGCGCTCCAAGGAATAGAGTCGCAGCCTGCTCAACCTTTGCCTATTGCTCAGACCCTTTGGGTCTGGCAACATCCTCGTAAATCTTCTCTGTACCCTTTCCAGCTTGATAACATATTTCCTATAACATGGTGCCCAGAAGTGCCCAGGATAGATGGACATGGATCAAGTGCAGGCAGAGGAGGTTAACATGGCATCATTTTCAGCATAGAAATTATGGGTTGATGGGCCTGCTCCTGTTCTGTACTGTTCCATAGCGGGTCAGGCAGCATCACTGGAGAGAAGGGATGGGTAACGTCACCCATTTCTTCTCTCCGGAGATGCTGCCTGACCCGCTGCGTTACTCCAGCATTTGATTTAAACCAGCATCTGCAGTTCTTTTTTACACACTGTGCTGATCTATGTTCTGAAATAAAGTTTACGTACCTTAAGTAATGGGTTGCAAGCCCAGAAATCTGGCTGCCAAATATCCTAAGTAATAATTTCTCAATTTGCTGGAAGGAGATATCTGGCTAAGTTTGAATGAATGCTGTGTTGATTCCAGGCAGAATTGTTTGTCATGTACAGGCTAGCTGCTATAGACATAGACTGTATGACTTACTGAAAATACCTACCCTTCATTTGTATTGATAACGCTCCATATGTTGAATTGTTGCTGCCTCAAAAAAAAGCACCTGAGCGGATATAGGATTTCCAGTCATAGACAAACCAGCATCTAACACAGAAGACACCTCCTGTATCTATTAACATGCAATCTGAACAATTTTCCATGAGAACCACTCCTCAGCATAAGCATCGATGATAAAATTCTTCATCATCTTTAATGCACCAGCAGAGTTTTTTGGGTATTGCAAAAAAGATGCTTAAGATCTCAATCCTCACACAAAATTATGGTGTATTGGACAGCTAGTCCTCCTACATGCTTCTGAGACCTGGATTAAGTACAGCAGCTATCTCAAACACCGAAGGATATCACCAACAATGTCTATGCAAAATCCTCCAAATTCCCTGGAAGGATAAGGGAAGAAGAATGCAGTGTTCACGGCGATCCTAAATGTTGTCAAATAATCTTAATCCTTTAATTCCACTATTATATTGAGTGTAGCCATTGCCTTGTATGCAGTAATCTGCTGAAAGGCCTGAACCATGTCCTTCTTGTCATCTTGTGAAAACCAAGTTGGCAGCAGAATTCATTTTCCTGTAAACGAGTTAGGTTTGAAGATCTAGGTCCTGAGCTGGACATGTAAACATGTGTTGCCGTAGAACAACATGGAGGTATGTGAATCAACAGCTCATTTTACATCACTCTTGTTTCATTTCCTTTGAATACACTTCAAGAGTTTAATTTAGGTTCATTTATTGATACAGCATGGAAGCAGGCCCTTCGGTCCATCGAGTCTGCACCGACCAATGATCACCCCATACACTATTATTATGTTTTCCCAGTTTCACATCCTACACACTAAGGGCAATTTACAGAAGTCAATTAACCTATAAACCTGCATGCCTTTGGGAGGTGGGAGGAAACCGGAGCACCCGGAGAACACCCACTTAGTCACAGGGAGAACATACAAACTCTGTACAGACAGCACCCATAGTCAGGATAGACCACGGGTCTCTGACACTGTAAGGCAGCAGTTCTACCGCTACATTACTGTGCCATCACAAAGAGCTATAACATTCTTATCGACTAATGTGTAAACAGTTGATTCAAAGCCATCTGCTGTGAAGCACTGGATTCACTTGGATGTTACAAGAAAATTACTTAAAATAATATTTTGTTTGTGGTAGAGCCTTCTAAATGGAATACATTTCCTCCTAAACTTCTGCCTTCATTTCCAGGATAATGGTGACACAGTCTTACATGTTTGCTGCAGAAAGAAAGATGTAGAGTTGGCCAAACTCATGGTGGAATTTGGTGCTGGTGTTGATTTTCAAAATGTGAGTAAGCACTGGTATAGAACAACGTTGTCAAATTCCACAGTGACCTTACAACAATGAAGGCATAAACAAGAATATTTGTGGGAGAGATTTCCTTCACACTCATTAACAGAATGAATCAAATCACCAGGGCTTCAGATGATAAAAGATTCTACATCTAGAAATTATAAATGAAAACATATAAATAGAGGAAAGTGAACATGGTAGAGGATTTCACTGAGTTTTCACCTAGATTTCACTGAGTTTTTTGAATAGGTGTCCAGGAGGATTGTTGAGGGCAGGGCAGTAGACACTATCTACATGGACATTAGCAAGGCCTTTGACAAGGTCCCATATAGAGATGTAGAGCTATACAGCATAGATACAGCACATTCTGCTCAATTTGTCCATGACGACCATCGTCTAACCAAGCTTATCCCACTTGTGCCTGGCTATATCCCTCCAAACCTTTCCTATCCATGTGCCTTTAGACTTTAGAGAAACGGCACAGAAACATATCCTTCAGCCCACCGAGTGCACGCCAACCAGCAATCACCCCGCACACTAACACTATCTTACATGATAGGGACAATTTACACATTTTCACCAAAGCCAATTAACTTACAAACTTGTACGTCTCAGGCATGTGGGACAAAATTGGAGCAGCTGGAGAAACCCACGCAGTCACAGAGAGAATGTACAAACTCAGTACGGACAGCCCTCGTTGTTAGGATTGAACCCAGGTCTCTGGCGCTGTGAGGCAGCAAATCTACCGCTGCACCACCCGCCGCATTGTGCATGTCTGGTAAATTTTGTAATTATACCCTGCGCTAGTACTTGCTCTGGCAGCTTGTTCATGGTTTTATTTAGTTTTAGTCTTTGCCAGTTACTCCACCCATCTACCAATCAACTCCCTCCCCCCAACCTGTATCCACCCATTACTTATGATCACCCCATTACATGAGAATATAGAGACTTTCAAAAAGGTGCAGAGGAATTTTACCAGAATGATACCTGGATTAGAGAATATTAGCTACCGGGAGAAGTGGGACAGACGTGGATTATTTTCTCCGGAACTCAGGAGATTTAGGGTAGAAGTATATTATATTATGAGAGGCCTAGATAGGGTAGACAATCGGAAACTTTTTCCCAGGTTGGAAAAGACAAAAGGACATAATTTTAAGGTTAGAGATATTTAAAGAAAACATGTGGAGCACGTTTTTCAGACAGAAAGTGGTGGGTGCCAGGGGTGGTGACATTTTTTAGGCTTTTGGATTGGCATATCCATATGCAGGGGAATGGGGACATGGAGGCAATGGAGATTAGTTTAACTTGGCATCATGTTCAGCATGGACATTATGGGCTGAAAGGCCTATTCCTGTGCTATGTTCGTTGGTTATTGAGTACATTTTGTTCCAGAAATGTTTAAAGGATTAACAAATAAATTATTTGGCGCTTTGAGAACTTGTTCAATGCAGAAAAAAAACTGTCCTGTCAAGCAATTAACAAGTAAGATTAGACGTTAGTTTTGCATTCCTATTGTTCATATGGACCCTGTGAAATGAAAGGCAATGTTTTGTGGAATATAATAAATGTTGTAACAAAGTTAAATGATGTAAGCAGGCCTCAGTGCACAAGAGAATTGTATTATAATCTCTGGAACTGCATATATTTTCTTGATATAATTTATCATTAACAATATGAATGGACAGCTGGCTGCCTCTTGACCCATCTCTCCTCAGGAGTTAGTACCAAACCCAATGTCTGGCAAGCTCTGGCATTTGAAGTTAATTCCAATCAGTTGAAAAGTTGGAACTGTTCCTGGAATTTTGTTTCTTTCTGATGCATGGAACAATTTATCTGTGTTGCTTAAAATCTAAGGAAAGACCAATTTCTATAAATGCACCATAGAAAACATTCTGACAGGATGTATTGCGACTTAGTTTGGCAACTGCTCTGCCCAAGATCGCTAGAGTTAGGAACACACCCCAGTCCATCATGTAAACCAGCCTCCCTTCCTTCCCCCAATCTATATTTTATACTGCCTTGGGAAAGCAGCTAACATAATCAAGGACCACTCACACCCCAGTCATTCTCTGTTCTCCCTTCCCCTGTTAGTGAGTTAGTTGGTTGGTTAGTTCATTAGTTAGTTAGTTACATGTATCGCAGTACAGTGAAAAGCTTTTGTTGCGTGCTAACCAGTCAACAGAGAGACATGATAACAATTGTGCCACCCACAGTGTGCAGATACATGATAGTAAGAGCTGTTGCAGTAGAGATTTAAAAGAGTGGAGCAATTGTAATGCGTGATTGCAGATCCACTTCTGTGACTAGCACACAGAGGGCAGTCACGGTGGCACAGCGCCGGAGACCCGTGTTCGATCCCAACTACGGGCGCTGTCTGTACGGAGTTTGTAAGTTCTCCCCGTGACCTGCATGAGTTTTCTATGAGATCTTCGGTTTCCTCCCACATTCCAAAGATGTACAGGTTTGTAGGTTAATTGGCTTGATTAATTAGCTTGATAAATGTAAAAATAGTCCGGTATAAAAATTGTCCAACTTCCAGTATAGTCCCTGGTGGACTCTTCGGAAGGTACAAGGTACAAGGTACAAACCTCCAGGGGTAGCCTGGATTGGGTTCCATCTTGGATCAGACAAGAGATACAACTGTTTGAGTGCACATAGCACCAGATTTCATCCCCACTCTTGAACGAATATCTCAAGGAAGAATTCCTGATCTTCCAAACTATGTCGTTGCTGCCCTTGCACATATTTTAACTTCACCTTCTCTGTAGCTGTGACACTTTATACTGCACTGTGCTAATTTTCTCTTTTGCACTCCCTGATATACTCACATATGGTATAATTTGGCAGGATAATACATCAAACAATGTCTTTCACTGCATTTTGGTACACCTCACAATGTTAATCCAATACCAATACCAATTAATCAGGTTGTGGAGGAAAACTATTTATTTATTGAAAATTATCAATTTAATGCTTTTACAACCTTAAATATATTCATACTTCTTCATCTGAAGTAGGGTCCTGGCCTGAAACACGCCTATCCTCCAAAGATGCTGCCTGACTGGCTGAGATACTCTGGCACTTTGCGTTTTATGCAAGATCCGAGCATCTGCAGTTCCTTGTGCCTACTTCAGTGGATGGAAAAGAAGATGGTACTTTTCATCTCTCCCTGTTCTTTCATTGCAGGTAGAAGGTCAGACTCCCTTACATGTTGCTGCTTGGGAAGGAGATGAACTGATGCTGAAGTTCTTCTACCAGTACAAAGCTAATCCAAACATTACAGACAAGGTATTGCATTCAATTCCCATGAACTAAAGATATTAATGATCACAACAAAAGTTGGATAGGTTATGTATTCTAGGTGCTAAATCTGTCCCAACTGAAAATATGGAAGTCAAGCTTTTGCCCAACAAGTTCCCTGTCTTGAAGTCAATCCTATTGACAGGCATGCCTTCCAGTCAAGCATAGAGGAGTAGAGCAAGCCAGAGGATCATAAAGATCCAAGAAAGATCTGGTGCTGGCTCGAAGGGCCAAATGGTCTCCTCCTGCATTTATTTTCTATTTTCTATAAAAGGCCATCTGATTAACAATAACAAGGTAGTGAGTGAAAGAGATCCGTGCAAATGTGTAATGTAAGCTCCGAGAAAAATTAATGGAAAAAAACACATTGGAGAAACAATTAGGTGATTAATGTGGGATGTTAGAAATTAAAGTAGGACCAATGACCTTGCTCATCTTTTGGTCAGGTTTTGGCGTGTCACTAATCACTTCCTGATAATTTAGTATCTGTCTATTCCTATGCTGTCTCCTGTCTCGCAACCAAATATCCTGACCAATTTGTTTCCCATTCCATTGGTTTTAACCAAAATTGATAAGAGGTAATTGTCGGGGGTTAGCGGTGCCGCTATCTTGCACCGCAAAGTACAATGGTTTGGTCTTGCTCTTGGGTGCTGTCTGAATGGAGTTTGCATGTTCTCACAGTGAATGCATGGCTTTCCTGCTGGTGTTCCAGTTCCTCCCTCATCCCAATGGTTGGTAAGTTGGTTGAGACTGTCAATTATCCCTGGTGTGCAGATGAGAGGTAGAATCTGGGCAGAGCTTGTGAGAATAAGATGAATGCAGGATTGGAGTAGATGGCTGGTTAATAGCCCGTAGGCACATGGTGAGCTAAAGTGCCTTTTTCTGAATTGCATCTTTCTATGTATTTTTATATCTATGATAGCCATTTGGCATGGGCAGGACAAGCCAAATGGCCTGCTTTGTACAATATATAGACACAAAATGCTGGAGTAACTCAGCGGGTCAGGCAGTATCCCTGGAGAACAAGAATAGATGACAATTTGGAACACTTATTCAGATTGAAGGTAGGGTGGGGGGGGGGGGGGGGGAGGAATAAACTGGAGGTGAGTTAAGGCCAGAACAAATCAGGGCCAGCAACAGATGACCTCTGGAAGGGTGGAACCCATAATGGCCCATTATTGGCTGAGGAAGTTGTAGTAACAAGAGGAAATCAAGGATGCGAACAGTGGAAGTGGTTGGAACGACTAGCGTGTTGGAAGGGGGAGAGAGGGGAAGGGAGGAATGTGGAAGTTACTTGAAAATAGAGAAATTAATATTCATACCGCTGGGTTGTAAGCCGCCAAGCAAAATGTGAGGTGCTGCTCCTTCCAATTTGCATGTGGCCGAACTCTGACAATGGAGGAGGCCCAGGACAGAAAGGTCAGTATGGGAATGGGAAGGAGAGTTGAAATATTTGGCAAGCGGGAGATCGCGTAGGCCCAGGCAGACCGAGCGTAGGTTTCCAGCGATATGATCGGCAAGTCTATGCTTGGTCTCACTGATATATAGGAATCCACACCGAGAACTACGGATACAATACGTGAGGTTGGAGGAGGTGGAAGTGGACCTCTGCCTCAACTGAAATGACTGCCAGAGTCTTAGGACCGAGTCGAGGGAGAAGGTATAGAGACAGGTGTTGCATCTCTTGCAATTGCAGGGGAAAGTCCCTGGGGAGGGGTGGTTTGGGTGGGAACTGATGAATGAATCAGGGAATTGCAGAGGGAATGGTCCCTGCAGAAAGCAGAAAGGAATGAAGAAGGGAAGGTGTGATTTGTGGTGGGATTCCGTTGGAGGTGATGAAAATGTCGGCGGATGATGTGCTGTACGCGACGGCTGATGGGGTGAAAGGCGAGGACTAGAGGGATTCTATCACTGTTACGGCTGTGGGGAGAGGGCGCAAGAGCAGAACTGTGGGATACAGAGAAGATGGCCTCATCTATGATAGAAGTGGGAACCCATGTTCTCTAAAGAATGAGGACATCTCGGATCTCCTGGTTGGGAAAATTTTGGGAGAATTTTGTACAATAAATCGTTATGCTCCTAGGGGTTAATCAAATAACACATGGCTAATTGCAGTGGATGATTTGTATAGTAATTAGTTTTGCGTCTTTGTTATTTATTTCAATGTTACAGCTGGACCGGTCTCCGTTGCACATTGCAGCTGAACGAGGACACACCAATGTGGTTGAAGTATTGACCGAGAAATTTAAATCCAATGTACTGGCCCGAACAAAGGTATTTTCTCCATTTCAACATTGATATGCTTCAGTAGCAAATAAATGAGCAGTACCTATAAAAGGATGAACATAAGCAGTTACATCTGAAAAATACAAAAAGATAATGAAAACAATCAGAAAAAATAGCAGGAAAACTGCAGTTGCAAACTGCATCTGTAATAATGTATGGGAAATAAGGATTTGAGGTCAAGAGCAGGGAGGTTCTACTGCAGTTGTACAGGGTCTTGGTGAGGCCACACTTGGAGTATTGCGTACAGTTTTGGTCTCCTAATCTGAGGAAAGACATTCTTGCCATAGAGGGAGTACAGAGAAGGTTCATCAGACTGATTCCTGGGATGGCATGACTTCCATATGAAGAAAGACTGGATAGACTTGGCTTGTACTCGTTGGAGTTTAGAAGATTGAGGGGTGATCTCATAGAGACTTACAAAATTCTTAAGGGATTGGACAGGCTAGATGCAGGAAGATTGTTCCCGATGTTGGGGAAGTCCAGGACAAGGGGTCACAGTTTAAGGTTAAGGGGGAAGTCTTTTAGGACCGAGATGAGAAAATCGTTTTTCACACAGAGAGTGGTGAATCTGTGGAATTCTCTGCCACAGAAGGTGGTTGAGGCCAGTTTGTTGGTCATATTTAAGAGGGAGTTGGATGTGGCCCTTGTGGCTGAAGGGATCAGGGGGTATGGATAGAAGGTAGGTACAGGATACTGTTGGATGATCAGCCATGATCATATTGAATGGCGCTGCAGGCTCGAAGGGCCGAATGGCCTGCTCCTGCACCTAATTTCTATGTTTCTATGTTTCTAAACCATTAGCTGCATTTACTGTCAGGCAGCATCTGTGACATGAAAAATTGAGTTAACATTTAAGGTGCTTGAGGCTTTGTCAGAACTATGATATAATATTTGGATAATATCGTGGATTATACTAATTTGCACAAATCTATATTACTAAAAGTCTGATCTTGACCACTTCCTGTTGTTCTGTATATTGGGGGGAGGAACTATAAAACCAGAAGTGTGGGCGTGGCTCAGTCTCTGTAAGATGGAGGAGGGAGAGGTCACGACTCGCTGTCTTTAGTGACCTTGCACCCTGCTTGAAATGGTATGATACTGCACTTGAATTTGTTGGCCTTGCACCCTGCTTGAAGTGGTATGAAACTGCATTTGAATTTGGTGGCCTTGCACCCTGCTTGTGGTAAGAAACTGAATTTGAATTTCCTTTGCACAAATCTATATTACTAAAAGTCTGATCTTGACCACTTCCTGGTGTTCTGTATATTGATTTCAGAAAAAACACTGCCACTTACGGCTGTGATTTTTGGCCATCTTACTCAGAGTCCTCCTCCGCTGCGCAGGACAAGAGGATATTTCCATCGATGAAAAATAAAATAATTATTAATGTTTAAAAAATGTTGACATTCTCTCTGCTGCCCCTGCTGGTGGGAGGTGGGAGGGACTATAAAACCCGGAAGTGTTGTGCCTCACTCACTCTCTGTAAGATGGAGGAAGTGAGAGGGTCATGTCTCTCTGAGCTGTGAATAACTGTGAAATGCTGCACTACAAATGGTTGTTGTTGGTGGTGGTAACTGCTCTGAAATGTTGCACTGCAAATGGTTGTTTGTGGTGGTAACTGCTCTGAAAAGCTGCACTGCAAATGGTTGTTGGTGGTGGTAACTGCTCTGAAATGCTGCACTGCAAATGGTTGTAGGTGGTGGTAACTGCTCTGAAATGCTGCACTGCAAATGGTTGTTGGTGGTGGTAACTGCTCTGAAATGCTGCACTGCAAATGGTTGTTGGTGGTGGTAACTGCTTTGAAATGCTGCACTGCAAATGGGTGTTGGTGGTGGTAACTTGCCAACTTCCTGTTTGCACTGTATATTGATTTTAGATAAAATGCTACCACTTATGGCTGTGATTTTTGGTCATCTTACTCAGTCCCCCTCCGCTCATCAGGTGCAGAGGATTCTTCCCATCAATGAAAAATAGAAGTGTTATTAGTATTAAAAGAAATGTTGAGAATCTCTCTCCTGTCAATCACGAAGGCCAGCATGAAGGCCACGCCCCTTCCGGTGGGAGGGGGGAGGGATTATAAAACCCGGAAATGTGAGCGTGGCTCAGCCTCTGCAAGATGGGGAAGGGAGAGGTCATGACTCTGTCTGAGCTGTGATTCAATTGAACACACTGAGTGTCTACTGAACTGTGAGTGTGGTGTTTATGTGGTGTTTTGTGTGGTTTTATGGTGGTTTCACCCTGCTTGAAGTGGTATGAAACTGCACTTAAATTTGGTGGCCTTGCATCCTGCTTCAAATGGCATTAAACAGCATTAGCATTTGGTGGCCTTGCACCCTGCTTGAAGTGGCATGAAACTGCACTTGTGTTTGGTAGCCCTGCACCCTGCTGGAAGTGGTAAGAAACTGCACTTGAGTTTGGTGGCCCTGCACCCTGCTTGAAGTGGTATGAAACTGCACGAATTCGGTGGCCTTGCACCCTGCTTGAAGTGGTCGGAAACTGCACTTGAATTCGGTGGCCTTGCACCCTGCTTGAAGTGGTAGGAAACTGCATTTGAATTTGGTGGCCTTGGAGGAATAGCCGTGAGTCAACTGCTCGCCCACCAGCCGTGAGTAAGCTGCCAGCAGATCTTCTTCTTCTTCTTTCATGTGGCGTGCACAGCCTAAAGTTGTTGGACAACTTGTTCTATTTGATCTTCCATTTGTGCACGTTGAGTTGATTGCATTAGTCGAAACAGGGCGATCTTCCATTTGTGCACGTTGAGTTGATTGCATTAGTCGAAACAGGGCGGACCACGTGAAGGTTGCAATCTTCCACCCCTGTCAGCACATCAGGCTTCAGTGACTGAGCTGTCTCCCCAAGAATCCATTTGGCCCACAATGTCCATACTAGCCCTCTGGAAACCAGTCCCTTCAGCCCACAATACTCATGCGCTCCAGCAGGAATTGGAGAGGTGGAATATTGCGTCGGGGGACCAGCCCTCCCATGTGAACATGAGATGCAACGGGTCCCACTTAGTCTAGTCTATACTATTATTAAAACTCTTCGTACTGTTCATGGCTCTCTGTGTGTATGTGTTTGTGCCAATTTCTATTTTCCTATTTCCTATTTTCCTCCAAACGCTAAACATATTCCTGTTGCATTCCCACCTATATTTCCGCACTTTTTAACTTTAAAGTTTTTTTTTAAAAGCCATATAACGTACCTATTTTGGAAAAAGTGACGTCACAACGGACTCGCAAGGCAGGACAGGACACTCCGGGAGGGAGGGGCACTCCAGCGCACTCGCGTGGCGGCCGCTGCCGGCGCCCGACACCTGTTGGTGAGGGTGGAGCTATGGGCCCTGGCTAGAGCTGTGCCTCATGCTCGAGCTGGAGTGAGAGTCGAGCCCGGGGCTTGGGATAGTTCCGTGACCGCCGGCGCCTGACATCTGGTGGCGAGGGTGGTGTCGCGGACCCTGGCTGGAGCTGAGCCTGGTGCTCAAGCTGGAGTGCGAGCCAAGCACGGGCCCGAGAAAAAAACCCGCCACTGGAACCAAGTCAGGGCTGGGCCGAGTACGAGAACCAGGCAGATTTCCAGGCCCTGCCGCTGCTCTGGGTAGGTCCTGAGGCAGGGAATGGGAATGAGGGAAATGAGGAGTAGCGAGATGGGGTGGGGAGTGGGGTTGTAGAGAGAGATGGGAGGGGGGTAGAGGGAGATGAGGGGCATGGAGGTAGGAGATGCCCCCTCCCTATCTACCCTCACTCCCACCGTCTCTACCCCCTCCCTCTCTACCCCCCTCCTTCTCCACCCCCTCCCTCTCTACCCCCTCCCTTTCTACCCCCTCCCTTGGTACCCTCCCTCCCTCGATCTACCTCCTCTCTCTCTACCCCCTCCCTCTCTACCCCCTCCCTCTGTACACCCTCCCTCTCTATGCTCCTCCCACTCTACCCCCCCTTCCACTCTACCCCCCTCCCACTCTACCACCCACCCTACCCCCCTCCCTCTCCTTCCCTCATCCTCCCTTTCTACCCACACTCCCCTCCCTCTCTACCCCCCTCGCTCTCTACCACACCTCCCTCTCTACCACCCCTCCCTCTCTACCACCCCTCCCTCTCTACCACCCCTCCCTCTCTACCACCACTTCCTCTCTACCCACCCCCCCCCCCTTCCTCTCTAGGGATTGAAGAGTGAGGGTGAAAAGGAAGGAGAAGGAGTGCTTGGGGATGAGGAGAAATGAGCCGCAGTTGGGGGCTATGCGTGAGTGGTGCAATATTGCATTGGGGGAACAGCTTGCGTTGGGGGAATGGGTGTGTGATGGAATCTTATGTTGGGGGCACTTAGCCTGCACAGTAATGCCTCCATTTTCTATGTCACAACGGCAACCCGTCAGCCACGCCTGCGCAATTGGGAGCCATGGGTGAGTAGTGGAATATAGCATTCAGGGACCAGCCTTCCCATGTAACGCTGCGCCCCCCTCCCCTTTGCGTTGGGGGACTTGACCCAACGGGTCCCACTTGGTCTAGTATCCCTCTAAACCTTTCTTATCCATGTACCTGTCGAGGCATCTTTTAATGTTGTTATGGTACCAGCTTCAACTACATCCTCTGACAGCTCGTTCCATATACCCTCCATCCCGTGAGTGAAAAAGCTGCTCCTCATGTTCCTATAAAATCTTTCCCCTCTCATTTTAAACCTATGTCCTCGGGTTCCTGGTTCCCCAGATTAGGGAAAAAGCCTGTGTGCATTCACTGTTTTATATGCCCATGATTTTATACATCTCTTTAAGTTCACCCTTAGTCTTCTGTTGTATAGCCTTTACATAATCTGGAATCCGGGACTACAAATGTACTATAACATTTATAATTCATTTGGACAGATACATGGGTAGGAAAGATTTACAGGGATATGGGCCAAATATGGGCAGGTGCAACATGAGGTATCTTGGTCGGCATGGGCAAGTTGAGCCAAAGGGTCTGCCTAGTTCCATGCTGTATGACACTATAACGGGGAATCCCCAAAAAATGTTTTCAAAACTCACCATAGCAACTGAGTATTTCATTGAATAAATTACAAAGCATGTATTAATAAGGGAGATCACAAATTGCCATTAAAATGTACTTAGAAAAGGGAAAGGGTTATGAGTTAAATGTGATGGCAGACCCAGAACAAAACCCCCCCTCTGAAGTCAAATCATTTGGTTCAAGGCCAATAAAGGGTGGGCAGTATATACCAACCTTGACAATAACATGATCAAGTTAGCAGTGGCCTTAATATCTCTGCTCTGTAATTTAGTTAATGTTCTGCTTCTTTCTCACCAAATAATGTTAAATGTTTAGACTCCACTGTGTGACCATGGCTAAAATGTAACTCGAGTGTCAAGACTACCAGTAAGTAACACCAGAAAACACATCCCCATGAGCAAAGGATACACCAGTGCCAATGAATGTTAAAGTTCATGGATGGCCAACAAAAAGCCTAGGGAACAAGGTTTTGCACCTTGGGAGGTCAAATATAAGAGGAAACTATGCAGTTCCAACAGACATTGGTGAGGCTGGTATGGATATTGTTAATGTAAATAAAAAATTAGCGCTGATCACTGTTGCATACCAGATATTATATGTTTTATCAATAGGATGGAAGCACTTTAATGCACATTGCTTCACACTGCGGCCACCCGGAAACAGCACTGGCATTCCTGAAGAAAGGAGTTCCTCTACACATGCCCAATAAGGTCAAGCTAATACCTTTTTATTCTTTATTTGTTTCCTTCATCTTGGGTCTGACTGCAAACCAGCTGAGCAGAGTTTGGTTGCATTGATGTCTGCACTGATTTGGCAGATGTTGTTCAGTTTGTCCTCAACAATCTGGCCCTCAGTCTGGAGCACAGACGTGCAGTCAGGGGAGGCAGGGGAGGCAGGGGAGGCAGAGCCTCACCTGTCATACTCCCAATGAAAATAGCTCTTAAGAAAAGTAAAGAAAAATAATAATAAAATAAAATAAATATAAAGATTTTTCCACGGATCTGTTATAAATGTCATTTCTATATGAATCTAATCATTTTTTATAGTCAAAATAGCAAAATTTTCGCAGCTCCGCTGCAAATACATGGAGTAATGAGAGGTGAGGCAGCGACGAGCTAAGCCTCCCCTCTGATTGCGCAACCCCTTAGAAACTGCATGGAACACGGGCAATAAGTGTATGCCTGTTACTATCTCTATGTATGTCACCAAACTAATGTGTGTAAACCTCTTCATTACATGACCTTACCTTCCATAGTCCAGGTAACGTATTTCACATAAAAAGATTTTAAATTTGTGCTTGCTGGTCTCATCATAAAACTGCTATGTAAAAGCTCCAGGGGAGGCAGCGATCACGTCTGCGTGTCTTGAGCCCAGTGTAGGAAGTGCGAGCGTCAATTACGTAGGCTCACGTAATTGACGCTCCAGGTTAGCTAGCTTCAGCAATGGCGGCGCTGACTTTCTAGCCACGGACGGCGCTGACTGGTCGGTTGATTCCAAACATACTCCTCTAGTATCTTTGGTCGATTCGTTGATTTGTAGCGGCCGATTCGGAGGCTCTGGGCCGCTGAGAGCTCCCAATTGGGCCCCACACTGGAGTAATCTACTCTCGGCTCGGGACCCCGGCATCCACTCCTGCCGTCGGCCTTCTCCCGTCCTTCTCTCCTTCCCTTCCCTCCCTTCCCTTCTTCCCTCTCTCTCTTCCCTTCTCTCCTTCTCTCCCTTCTTTCTCCCCTTCCCTCCCTCCCTTCTTTCTCTACTTCCCTCCCTTCTTTCTCTACTTCCCTCCCTCCCTTCTCTCCTTTCCTCCCAGACACATACATCATTCACAGACAACTAACACACACATCACGCACAGACAACTAACACACACACAACTAACACACACACACAACTAATACACACACACACACACACAACTAAGTTAGGATGCGCCCCAGCCATTGACCTCACCGCACGTCACTGGTCTGGAGTCAGGGTGGGGAACGGAATGGTAGAAATAGCCACATTTTTAGCCTTTCCTATTGCTACTCCTGTCATTATTTCCACCTTACCTTTAGTCTATATAATTTTGAGATACAGTAAGGAAACAGGCCCTTCAGCCCACTGAGTCTGCACAGACCAGCGATCACCCAAACCTGTACGTCTTTGGTCTGTGGGAGGAAACCAGAGAATCTTATAGAAACATATAAAATTATAAAAGGACTGGACAAGCTAGATGCAGGAAAAATGTTCCCAATGTTGGGAGAGTCCAGAACCAGGGGCCACAGTCTTATCATAAAGGGGAGGTCATTAAAGACTGAGGTGAGAAAAAACTTTTTCACCTAGAGAGTCGTGAATTTATGGAGTTTTAAAGAGTTAAAGAAGGAACTGCAGATGCTGAAGAAGGGTCTCAACCAGAAACGTCGCCTATCTCCTTCGCTCCTTAGATGCTGCTGCACCCGCTGAGTTTCTCCAGCCTTTTGTGTACCCTGTGAATTTATGGAATTCCCTGCCACAGAGGGCAGTGGAGGTCAAATCACTGGATGGATTTAAGAGAGAGTTAGATAGAGCTCTAGGGGGTAGTGGAGTCAAGGGATATAGGGAGAAGGCAGGCACGGGTTATTGATAGGGGCGATCAGCCATGATCACAATGAATGGCGGTGCTGGCTCGAAGGGCCGAATGGCCTCTTGCACCTATTTTCTATGTTTCTATGATCCTTCACCATCCTGCATATCATTCCGTGGCTCAGAATAATCGGCACCATCCAAAGCCTGTAAATTTTCCACTGATAAAGGTTAAGCAATTCTGACAAATGCATGGATCCTCCATATTATGGTGACTTTAATTTTGTCAATATTAACAGGAGCAGGGTAAAGCATGTTCAGTGATAGGTGGATACAGGTGAGGGACGGAGGGGAGTAAATGACATTGGCTAGAGGTGAAAAGTAGACAAAGGGTTTCAGATAAGGAGAGAAGAGGAGGAGTCAAATGTAGAGCCAGAGGCAGGGATGTGGGTGACATGAAAAACAGTGCAGACTAAATATTTTACAAATTAATTTGGAGTTTTACGTGCACTTCCAGTCACCCCATTACCAGAAAGATGTGGAGGCTTTGGAGAGGGTGCAGAGGAATTTAACCCGAATACTGCCAGGATTATTAGATTTCAGTGACAGGAAGAGGTTGGATAGACTTGGATTGTTTTCTCTAGAACGCCAAGATGAGGAGTGACTTGATAGAAGTATATAAAATTATGAGAGACATAGATAGGGTGGAGACTCAGAACCTTTTTCCCAGGGTGGATATGTCCAACACTAAAGAGCATAGCTATAAGGTGAGAGGGAGAATGTTTAATGGAGATGTGTGGGCAAGTCTTTTACACAGATTGTTGTGGTGGCCTGGATCGCATTGCCAGGGGTGGTGGCAGAGGCAGATACAATAGTGCTGTTTAAGAGTCTTTGAGATGGGTACATGGAAGTGCAGGGTGTAGAGGGTTTATGGATCATGTACAGGCAGATGAGATCAGTTTAACTTGGCATCATGTTCGGCACAATCATTGTGGATCATGTGCTCTACTGTTCTAAGGATTCCTGACAGGCTGCAGTTGTGGACTGGGAACACGGCCAGAGGCCTTTATTGAGGCGCCACGGTCGCGATGCCTGCCGGATCGCCACGTGGAAGCCCAGGTGGGGGCCCAGCCGGGCCTCGCGGGTAGCAGCCTGGTTCGGGCGAAGCGGACGATGGAGCCCGCGGCTGGGGCCTGGGTCGGCCCCACGGAGGCATGAAGTGGAGCATCAACAGCAGTGAGGCCTTGGCAGTGGCAGCTGTGAAGCCTCACGAGAATTGGTCCTTGGCAGTGGTGAAGCCTCACGGCGGCGGCGATGCCTCACGGGTCGACCCGTGGTTGACAGTTGATGAGAGTGTGGAGGACCACCATGAGGGGGGAGGGGATGAACAATGGAGGACCCGGCGTGGAGGTACTGCAGTCAGGGAGGTGGGGGGAGGACAATGGACAATGGGGGGGGGGGGGGGGTAACAAAGGACAATGCGACCAGGCGTGGCAGAACTGTTGGGGGGGGGAGATGGGGTACAAAAGGAGGAGCTTTGTAACTTTGTCAGCGCCGTAAGTGGCGGCTATTTGTGTACATTGGGTATGCAAGCAAAGAATCTCTGTGTGCCTAGTCACATGTGACAATAAAGTATTCCTATTCCTAAGTTCTATGTATCATAATGAACAGCAAATTCACACAATTAACAGAAAATCTTTGAAATTTTTAGATAGATGTTAACAAATTGTCTGCTGCTCACCTTTGTGCCTTCTCATAATTTGATTTTATTTCTCCAGTCAGGGGCAGTGTGCCTCCACACTGCAGCAAAGAGAGGACACACAGCTGTAGTGAAAGCCTTACTCCAGAAGGGGGCACATGTTGATGCCATGACAAAGGATTGCTACACAGCCCTACACATTGCAGTGCAACACTGTAAACCCTTGGTTGTGCAGACCCTTCTAGGCTTCGGGGCCAAGGTTCAGCTTAAAGGAGGAAAGGTAAAAACAGGTATTGCACACTGGAGGTTGCAAGATGAAGGACACATGAAGCTGAGCTTCTCATGCATACGCAATGACCTTGGGAAGGTGGTGATGGTCTTTCCCTAACTTTGTCAGTCTTTCTCTCAATTACCCTCCTCACATCGCAGATCGTATATGAAGTAAGTAAGTACATTTATTGGCCAAGTATTCACATACAAGGAATTTACTGTGGTGCTCCGCACAAAAGTAACAACATGACATACAGTGACAGTTACGAATGACTCAGAAAACACTAAACATTAATAATAATAATAATAAAACATTAATGATAACACCATTGATCAAGCATGTGAACCAACAAAATACCAGATGAAAGGGAGGCTACAGATTTTTGGCTGTTGAATAGAGCAACTACTCGTGGATAAAAACAGTTTTTTATATCTGGCTGTGGCAGCTTTGAATAGTGCAATATGTTGCAAAATTGTTAAAAAAGATGTGGTCTTGACCTGTTTGATTTTTGTTTCACATTGTACCCTTAAATCAAAGAAGTTTATTGAGTGCTGAGCACTGAGTGCAATTTAGTTTAGTTTAGATTTACAGTGCTGAAACTGGTCCTTCGGCCCATTGAATCCACACCAACCAGCAGTCCCCGTACTCTAGCACTATCCTACACACTCGGAACACTTTTGGGTAAAGCCCACGCTGTCACAGGGAGAACGTACAAAATCCGTACAGACAGTACCCGTAGTCAGTATAGAGCCCTGGTCTCGATCGCTGCGCCATTGTGCCACCCACATTTATCTGTATCTTTCTGATATACTTGTGGTAATAAATGGGACTTCTTTCTGAAGAAGATATGTACATGTCCTCCAGGTGCTGCCTGACTCAGAGTTATTTTAGAGATGCAGCGCAGAAACAGGCCCTTTTGCCCCATGAGTCCGCTCTGACCATCGATCACTCTCACACTAACTCAAACCTATACACTAGAGATATTTTTTCAAATAACTTACCAAAGCCAATTAACCTACAAACTTGTACATCTTTGAAGTGTAGCAGGAAACTGAAGCATGCAGAGAAAACCCACACGGTCACAGAAAGAACATCCAAACTCTGTACAGACAACATCCGTAGGCAGGATCAATCCCTGGTTTCTGGCCCTGTAAGTTATTCCAGCACTTTGCGCTTTTTTGTGTGAACCAGCATCTGCAATTCCTTCTGTCCCCAGTGTTCTTCCTTGAACAATCCCTGCTTCAAGAGAAAACCAGGAGCTGCAGATGCTGGTTTACAAAAAAAGACACAAGATGCTGGAGGAAAGGCGAATTAGCAACCTAGCGAACCAGTGGGGTTGGTGGACGGGAGCACAAGTGTTCAGCGAAATGATCGCTGTCTATGCATGCCGTGTTCATGCTTGGTCTCGCTGATTTAAGGGAGGCTATACCGGGAACAACGGATGCTGTAGATGAGATGAGAGGAAGTGCACGTGAAGCTCTGTATCACCTCCTGGCATGTGACTTATACTACTGTATTGGGCTCCAGTGCTGACCCCGCCTTACACCTAATTGTGTCCAGTAATACTTTATTTCTCTCTGCAGGCTCAGGAGACTCCTCTGCACATTGCTGCTCAAGTTAAGGATGGTGAGAAAGTGGCAGAACTGCTGCTAAAAAGTGGAGCAGATGTAAATGCTGAGCAAGAGGTAAGGATATATATTATCTGACTTTACAGTAGTGTATCCCATGATTGGCCTACAATATTATGTTTGAAATTGCCTCTGAAATTATGCCACGGTGAGCATATTGATATTGAGTACGACATAATTGATCTTATATTATGCAGTTACGACATTTTGCCAAGGACAAATTAAGCTCCCAATGCATTTTAAGAAATTATATTTGATAGTGATTGATGATGTAAAAGTGTTTCATATTGGATTTAGAATATTGAAGAAATGGAATGCAATTTACCATGGGGTTTTAACAAGCTATTTGGGTCGATGATGACATTTACTCAATCATTCAATACTCTTTTATAACATGGAAGCTCAATAATACATTGCTTAATAAAAAGCTAAATAGTAGCTGTGAAATGTTCCTGGTGCTGATGGTAATATATGGAGTGATTTATATTGATACAAGCTTTACATGTGAACCATTAATCTGCTGTATATCATATTAATATGACCTGCTATACTTTTGGCTTGATGGGAGTCGTATTTTGTTATTTTAATAACTTTGAAAGGTAGAATTGATATTTACTTTTACACATGTACCTACATTTTTCAGGATTGCATTGCATTAGGTATGTCAGGGCAAACAAAAGTTTTAAATAATCACAAGCCAATATATGAAAAGTAAACATGTATTATTATCTTTGTAATTTCTACTTGGTTTAAATTATGGTATTCATTTAGTTGTTCCAGTCTCCAGCTGTCAATTTCATTTTGAAAAGTTAGTTTGATGTTTGACATTAATGAGCTCCAATTATTAATAAATACTTTTATTTTTTTTATCATTCTGGGAAAAAGTCTTATTTACTGGTAAAAGTCAATATTGAGCCAAGCAATCACACACCTATGCAAGCACAAATTCCCCATGTTGAAGGACTTTCTCTCCAGCTGTATCTCCCTTGTCTTCTCCCAAAGTGCTGGACCTGTACTGAGTAGAGTGAGGTTTAGTTTCAGATCCCTGCCTACCCAAGTAGCTATTATCTCTATGTGGGACTTGATGTAAACACCACCAAAGTGCATGATCATAGGTTCAAAATCAGCATTTTCTCCAGCATCCTGGTCTGGTCTGATTTCCACCTACAAACATATATAAAAATGCAAATATACATAAATATACATGCACAAATGCATGCACACAATATATTTGGGAAGTCTACACAAACATTTTGCCAGGATAATTTAAAATCTTTCTTCAGAAAGGAATTTCAGCTCCCACAGTTGGCCTAGGTTGTTTTTCATTTGATTTCTTCTAAGAAATTGCATGATAGGCTGGTGGTTTGATGCAATTATGGTTTATACCAAAGATAGACAAAGTGCTGGAGTAATTCAGCGGGTGAGGCAGCATCTCGGGGGGGGACTGAAAAAGAGTCCAGACCCGGAACTCACCCATGCATAAATTAACACAACACACTGAAACATTACCATTATTAATGTAAAAGGAAATAAAATGAGCGTTCAAAGCATAGAAACATCAGTGAGGGTACACAAAAAGCTGGAGAAACTCAGCGGGTGCAGCAGCATCTAAGGAGCGAAGGAGATAGGCGACGTTTCGGGTCGAGAGAAACATCAGTGAAGCTGTTATAAGATAAATTAAAGCTTCAGACCTAAGAAATGCAACATTTTCTCATTACATTAATTTCATTTGATTTTTGGATCCTGCTATGCATAAACTTTCATGGTAAATTCATGCCAGCACATCAGTGGGCTATTTACAAAACCTCATATGAGATTGAGTAGGCATAAAGCTGCACGGATAAGTGTGAGAGGATTTCAGAAAACATTTCAAACTTGTAGAGGTTTATAAGATATGAGGAGGAATAGACAGGGCAGATGCATGAAGTATTTTACCCATCGTAGAGAATCAAGAACCAGAGGCCATAGGTTTAAGGTGAGAGGGAAAAGATTTAATAGGAATCTCAGTGGCAACATTTTCACAAAGAGGATTTTTAGAATGAGCTGCCGGAGGTGTTAGTTGAGGCAGAAACTATAACAACATTTAAGGGGCATTTGGGCACATACAAGATTTAGAGGGATATGAGCCAAACACAGGCAGGTGGGATTAATATGGATAGGCCACCTTGGTCAGCATGGGAAAACTGGGCTGATGGGCCTGTTTCAGTACTGTATAACTCTATGACTCTATATCTTGTTACAAGCATCAATACTTCAGTCTAAAACCAAGGTAAATTAGGTTCAATTTCATTTGGAACAGTAGTTTATTGAAACCAAAATTGTGCTAAAAAGTTCCAGAAAAACCTGTGTTTATTATCAATTGCTGTGTATTGTTCCTGGCTGTAGCATGTTTACTGTAATCTGTTTGACATCCCTAGAACGGTGAGACAGCCATGCATATAGCAGCTCGCCATGGCAACCTGAAAATGATCCAAGCGTTGATTGAGGAGGGAGGTGACCTAACATGGCAGTCAAAGGTAGGCGGACCCAATACATAGGTTTAAGGTGAAGGGGAAAAGATTAATAGGAATCTGAGAGGTAACATTTTCACAGCAGGGTGTGGAAGTATGGAACGAGCTGCCAGAGGAGGTAGTTGAGGCAGAGTCTATTACAATGTTTTAGAAACAATTAGACAGGTATATGGATAGGACAGGTTTAGAGGGATATGGGCCCAACACAGCAAGTGGGACTAGTGTAGCTGGGACATTTTGACCGATGCGGGCAAGTTGGGCAGTAGAGCCTGTTTCCAGTTGTATCACTCCATGACTCTATACTGCAAACAAAGGGACGAGTGAACTAGCACGGTATATCCTGTGGAAACATAGAAAATGTGGATAAGGGTATGAAGCCTTTTTGATCCTTGAAGCCTGCTTTATCGTCCTATATGACCTGTAATCATGGCTGAAATTTGATGTCAGAATTTATAAGTAAAAGCAGGCCAACTGCTCCACACAACCATCTCCCACCACATCTCATTGGAGAAATATGTCCCTTTCTCATTCATATTCTTGCCAAGTTGCCTCTTGGATGCACCATCACTTTTCAAATCAATCATTTATTTTCATGGTATCATAGAGCATGAAACAAGCTGTTTGCCCCACCAAATCCACACCAACCTCTGAGCACCCAGGCATATTTATCTCATTTTCCTGTATTTGGTCCATAGCCTTCAATTTTTCTTGCAATTGAAGTGCTCATCTACACTTGTCTTAAATGCTAATAGTGTCTCTGGCTCTACCACTTTCTCCTTCAATGCATTACAGGTACTCACAACTGTCTGAAAAAGGTCACCCTCAGATCTCATCAAAATCTCTTACTTCTTACTGTAAATCCAAGTACTCTAGTTTTATTCACTACAATTAGTGTTAAATTTGCGAGTTTGCGCCATTTATATCTATACTTAACTAAAACTCTCATCTTGTCCTCTTCCGGTTTGTGTTGTCTTTAAATTTGCGCAAAAACGGTACCCGATAGCGCTACGATATTTTGCCTCCCTACCCACCGCTCGCCTGTGGTCCAGGCGCACCATGTTTTATTCCGATCGGTGGAATATTACAAAAGTTATGAAGGATTAAAACTCATAAGATCAGCAGATTGGTCTTCTCTCCTGTCTGTCGCCAGGGCGGCAACGCCCCTTCCGGCACCCGCTGTCAATCACCAGAGCGAGGAGACTAAAGCTCCGGATGCCGGGCTGAGTCCGTGTCCAGAAGCCGGCCCGAAGCCATCCGCCCCCAAGCCGCTCCGAGTCTGTCAGCCTGGAGGCAGCGCTGAATCGGGGAGGCCGGAGTGCGGAGCGGCCCGGAGCCTGGCCGGCTGCGAGCTCAACTGCTGCAACCTCGAGATCCTGGGGAAATGAGGAGTGAGTGTGGGGGGATTGAAGGAGCCAGGTGCTGGCGGGGCCGGGCACTGGCGGGGCACACCCCCTCCCGCCCACAACCACCCCCACCCCCTCCCCTCGCACACCCACCCAGTGGCAGGCCAAGGTAGTTGAAGGTCACAGCAACGGTAGGCTATGGCAACGCTCCCCCCCCCCCCCCCCACCACCGGCCATTGCCTGAGGCCGTCCCCTTCCCCCCCACCGGCCCCTGCCTGAAGCCGTCAACCTTCCCCGGCTACAGAATGCACCCATTGGCCCCCACCTGAGGCAGACCCCATCCCCAGCTGCAGGACTAGCCCAAGAAAAGTCTATTCGGCCCACAATGACCGCTCTAGCCCTGGAAACCAGTTCCTTCGGCCCACAACACTTGTTCTAGCCCTCCAGAAAGCCTCCCACTCTGGCCCCCGCCTGAAGCAGCCCCCCCTCCCCTGGCTGCAGAACGGTCTCCTCCCCCGGCCCCCCCCCCCCCCCCCCACGGCACCCGACAGCGGCTGCCTGAAGCCATCCTACTCCCCCAGCTGTAGGATGCTTCTCCCCCCCAGCCCCCTCCTGAAGCCGTCCCCCTCCCCTGCAGCAGGACGCTCCCCCCCATCAGTCCCCACCTGAAGCCGTCCCATCCCCACCTGCAGGATGCTTCCCACCGGTCCCCGCTTGAAGCCGGTGTATGGGGATATTGGTAGGCCACAACACCTATAGGCAGCAGCAGTGGTAGGCCATGACAGCGATAGGCAGCAGTAGGCCACATCAGTGGCAGCTGTAGGCCACGACAGCGATAGGCCACGGAGCGATAAGCCACGGCAGCGGTAGGCAGCGGTGGGCAGTAGCAGCGGCAGGCCACGACAGCGTTGGCCATTGCAGCGGCAGAGGTAGGCCATGACAGTGATACAACATGACAGCGATAGACAGCGACAGTGGCAGGCCACGGCAGGGGTAGGCAGCAGTAGGCCATGGCAGCGATATGACCACAGCAGCGGTAGGCCATGGCAGCGGCAGGGATAGGCCACGGCAGCGGTAGGCTACATCCTGCAGTGGTGGAATATTGCTTTGGGGAGTGGGTTGCGTTGGGGGACCAGGCCTCCCGTGTGACTGGGACCCAACGGGTCCCACTTAGTCTAGTCCCTCATAAAATTCTGCATCCTGTCCAATGCTATCACATCTTTTCTACAACGTGATGGCCACAAATGCACTCAGGACTCCAACTGAGATCTGGCCAATGTTTTATGAAGTTGTAGCATAATGTCCCTTGTATTCAATGTCCGAACAAATGAAGGCCTACATCCCATATGTCTTCTTAACCACCATAACTGCACTGCCACCTTCACGAATCTTTGTCTCACACACCAAAGTCTTTCTGTTTCCATCTGTAACAATGACGTAACATTTTGTCTCAATCCACATGATAGAAAAGAGATTCCTCAAATTGCTATTTGTGGGATCATTGAAAAATGGACATTGTGGTTTTCCTGCAATTTTATAAAAACAATTTAAAGAGTAGTTTCAGTGAAGCAGATTTCTGCAAGATACATAATCAAGCCAACATAGTATTTATATATGTTTAAAGTGGTAAAGTTACCAATACTTTTTACATGAACAGCTATTTAATAAAGCATGGCTCATAAAAAATATCAAAGAACTATAAAAAGATATTACAAGTGATGAGGATAAGCGTTGTTAATGAAGTAGGTTGTAAGTAAAAATAAAATAATGAATGTAAGAGAGAGGGAGAAACGCAAAGAGTTTTGAAGAGGTAATTCCAGAACCTGGAACTTTGGCAATCGGCAGTAGTGCATTAATGGAAATTTTGTACAGAAGGTCAGAATCGGAGGAGTACAGATAAACCTTGTTATAATTGACCACAGGGGGGAATGGTGTCCATTATTGCCTATTGTCCGCTATAACCGAGTAAAGGATTCGCTCCAGCAACATAGCGGTCACTCCATGAAACAGCGAGTTTTTTTCAAACACAAAGTTCCTTTCGAACAGCTAAAAATGTATTTTTGTTACTGCAAGCTAAAAATACTAAAGGCTGTTTGTTAAGGGCCTGTCCCACTTTCACGAGGTAATTCACGAATTCTCCTGAGTCTTCCCGTTGATTCAAACTCACAGAATGTTCACAACGATTCCGTAGGAGGCCGTAGGAGTTCGTAGATATATCGTAGCGGCTCGTTATGCTAGCCGTAGGCACTCGTGGTATCAGGTAAGTCGGGACGTTTTTTCCAGCCCGATAAAACCTGTCCACGAGTAAATAAATGGTCAGGATGAAAGAAATTGCAACTTTTTACTCGTAAGGCATCGAAATAGTCGTGGGAATTCGTAGACATACTCGTAGGAGTTTGTAGGAGTTCGTGAACATAGTCGTGGAAGGTCGTAGGAGTTCGTAGATTACCACGATCTTGGGGGGGTTTTTTTAGGTCCTTTAAACTCGCCAGATGTTTTGAATTAAGTCGTGAAAGTGGGACAGGCCCTTTACATCGTTTAACAGAGTATCATTGCACGAATGAACTAAGCAATAGCTTGTCAATATTGATGGACCCCCCACAGTGTAACTAGCAGCCTGTGTTCTTATAGAGACAGTGGTGTCTGATTATTGTGGGAACACTCCGTCCACTGAAACCAAAACCTGTTATGAAGAGTTGCGTAATAATGAGGATAGACTGTACAGATAACTCATATGGGCATTTGATTCATGTGACTCTCAGCTTGAGAACTAGTGAAAGTCGTAAGAAATGTAGGTACCTTGCAGGGCCACTTTTCAATATGGACCAGATTGTGTGATGGTTGATTCCTCTTTAGGCTGGAGAGAATCCACTTCACATTGCAGTCCGACACTGTCATGCAACTGTTGTAGAAGAAATCCTGAACTACTTGACCAATGAGAGGAGCCAAATGGAGGCTGTTGTGTGTGTCAACCAGGAAAATCAGGTAAAAAAAAAACAGAAATGTACTTTCATGACTCAAGCAGTTGAAGCAACTTTAAGATCTAGAAGCCTCACTCCACCCCACCTGCCAACCATAGAAAACAAAATCTGCATTGCTCTGACTCCAACTCCATAATTCCACTCCATACATTAGGACAATATAGGTTAGATAGGACAAAAAAATAGTAATAGAGTTATACAGTATAGAAACAGGCCCTTCAGCCCAGCTCATGCTTGGCAACCAAGATGTCCATCTGAGTTAATCCCATTTTTCATAGTCATAACATCAGAGGCTACAATGTATACCATGGGAATTAGGCCCTTCAGCCCAACTCATTCATGCTGACCAAGTTGGGATTCTGGGCTTGTCCTACTTGCCTGCAACTTTGCAAGACTTGACTTACAGTCATGTGCCAATCCTTCACTTCCTTCCAAATGAGACCCCTGAGACCAATTCTGAGCATGTGGATTTACACGCTGACCACTTGCTGAGGACATATCACTGTCTCCACTTTGACCTATTACACATCCTTTGGTTTCATCCAGGAAGGAGAAACATGCCTGCACTTGGCAGCAGAGATAAAGAAGGATGTGATTCACTTTCCGCAAGAGGATACTAAGATCCTTAAAATTCTCATGGAGTATGATGCTGATATTACTGCAACAACAAAGCTGGTAAATTAATTTTGAAAATTGCGTGGGATACAAGGTTTCAAATAAGGCTCTTAAAGTCAGCAGTATCATCACAATACCTTACCTTGTTGTATATTTTTGTAGGAGATGGATACAAATGGAGACAGCATAAACCTGGGGAGAAAACATAAAGGGAAAGACACTACTGAAAGCTAATTAGCCATTTAGTTCAGTTTAGAGATACAGCTGGGAAACAGCCCCTCTGGCCCAGCGAGGCAATGCTTACCAACAATCACCCGTGCACTAGTTCTATGTTATCCTAGTTTCGCATCCTACACACTAAGAGCAATTTACAATTAATCTACAAACCTGCACGCCTTTGGGATGCGGGGGGAAACTGGAGCTCCCGGAGAGAACCCATATGGTCACAGGGTGAACGCACAAACTCCATACAGACAGCACCCGTAGTCGGAATCGAATCCAGGTCTCTGGCGCTGTAAGGTTGCAACTCTGTGCCATTCCATTTGTTAACTCAATTAGTATTTTTGATGCTCGTTGGACCCGCTGAGTTAGTCCAACACTTTATGTACTTGTTTTCCCAGATCCCTCAGCTCTACAATACTGGCCCTGCCATTCACTATGAGGGTTCTTCCTTGTTTGACTTTTAAAATGCTGTACTTCAAACTTATCTGAATTAAACGCATCAGCCATTCCTCGGTCCATTTGCCCAGCTTATTAAGATCCTGTTGTAATTCTTGAAAACTTACCATCCAGCAAAGCTTAGGGAATTAGTGTGCACCTGGAAGAAACCCACGTGGTCCCAGAGGGGAGTAGGGACCCGGGTTCAACCCTGACCTTGGGTGCTGTTCGTGTGGAGTTTGCTTGGTCTCCTGTGACTGCTTGGGTTTTCTCCAAGTGCTTGGGTTCCCTCCCACATCTCAAAGCGAGTTGGTAGGTTGATTGGCAATTGTACCTTGCCTCGAGTGTATAGGTAAGTGGTGGAATTTGGCAGGAGTTAAAAATAATGTGGGGAGAATAAAAATAATGGCTTTAATGTGAAATTAGTATAAAATTTGTAGTTGAGGGTCAGTGTGGACTCGAAGAGCATGTTTCTGTGCTATGATTCTAAATATAACTGGATCAAGCATTAGTCACTGGAGCTGTAAAGCCACAGGGCTACCTGCTGTGCCACCTTGCTGCCAGAGCAAATAGTGAGGACGACAAATGCATGGAAAAGAGATGATCACCAGTCTGGTAGAGGCATTGAAAACATGAGCTATCAAGGGAAACAATCAGAAAGCCACACTGTCAGTGTGTTTTAGCTATAAAATTTGTCTTTGGAATAAAAAGGTTACTTTTTTGTCCTCTATAGATGCATGAAACTCCATTGCATTACTGTGCACATGTGGGGAATTCTGATGTTCTTCTGGAAATCTTGAAATACATTGGCTCAAATAGAATGCAACAGGTCATCAATAAACAGTCCAAGGTAATTTATTCGTCAAAGGCCATTGGGAGCGGAGTCTTTGAATAATGTTGAGGCGGAGGTAGATTGATAAGCAGGGCTGGGGTGAAGGTGGGGTGAATATCTACTGTGGCCAATGGGCATTTCAATCAGCTCACAGATAGTCTGTTTGCACAGCAGAAAGCGGTCAAATCTCCTTAACACGTGGAAGACAATTTGGCTCATCGAGTCTTTACTGGCATACAGAGACATTCCATTCACTCATTTCAATTGGGAGTCTTTGGCCCAATGGTCGAAGTAGTTGAATTTTCTGATGTTAGGTAATGCCCACCACGCGCCCCTACCCCCCCCCCCCCCCCCCCCCCCCCCCCCACCAAGTGTTCCTTTCCATGTCCCTCCAGTCTATCCAGGGTCTCTCTCCTTTCATTCATCTTTTCCATTCCACCCCCCCCCCCACCTTTCCATCTTACTGTCCGAAATGGTATTTATGCAGCACACTAAATGTTTAATTGTGATCTTTGTGTATCTAGTGAGAAGAGGTACGTACACCTGTCAGCCTGAAGAAAGGTCTCCAAATAACAATGTTAGACATAAATTATCAAAATATGCTTGTATGACATTATAATGAAATCCATTGAAAAAACTCTTGCAATTTCCATTGTAAAACAGAATGGCTCTTCACCATTGCTCCTGGCTGCAGAGAGAGGACACACCGAGATGGTGAAGATACTGCTGTTACACCATGCTAGAGTGGACGTATTTGATGAGGTAACCATCATGCTATTTTGAAGTATTCAACCAAGCACTAAAATCTTAATATAGATGATTTAAAAATATGTTTGCTTATTAAAGGGATAATCCAGTACAATACTGGATTTGTTATTAAAAATGCTACAATGTTATATACCTAATACTTTTTCAACCAAATGATTCAACGGGTGGCACAGTGGCATCGCGTTAGAGTTACTGCCTTACAGCACCAGACCCAGGTTTGTTCTGACTATGGGTGCTCTCTGTGTGGAGTTTGTACATTCTCCCTGTGACCCTGTTGGTTTTCTCTGGTTGTTCCAGTTTCCTCCCATACTCCAAAGACAAACAGGTTTGTAGGTTAATTGGCTTGGGTATGCTGTTGAAAATTGTCCCTTGTTTGTGTGGGTCAGTGTAAGGGGTGATCACTGGTGGGCGCGGACTCAGTGCATCGATCGGCCTGTTTCTTCGCTGTATCTCTAAAGTCTAAATTCTAACATTGCACAGACTCGGTTAAAGGGCTTGTATCCATGCTGCATCTCTCTAGAACCTGTGATAAATGGGTGATATTCTCTAATGATTAGCATTTACAATACCAGGTCCTGCATTGCTGCTATGAAGAATGGTGCTCCTTTTTGGATTTTTTTTCCTACAGCATGGTAAAGCTGGGCTTCACTTGGCAGCAGAGAATGGCCATGATCAGATCTCGGATATCCTGCTCTGGCACAAGGCGTTTGTCAATGCAAAAACCAAGCTCGGCTTGACACCACTTCACCTAGGAGCACAAAACGGCTACAACAGGCTGGTAAAGCTTCTGGTAGAGACCCATGCCTCCAGTATTGATGCACTCTCTCTGGTAAGTTGCTAAATGCAGTCACTAGCCAATGAGTTAGTGGTAGCTCCGGACAGAGACAGGAACTCTGAGAGAGGGCCAGGACAGGGATGCAAGGGACTGGAGGCCGTGTGTTTTTTTTGGGGCTGGGTGACACCTGCGTGGGCTTGGGCACATTTAACGGAGCCATTAGGAGCCCGAGCACCACCTCTTTGTATCTGCTAAATGAACACTCTATAATAATTGCCGACCCTTCATCTCTCTGCAGCCTGCGGCCCTCCCTTTCCCTCTCTCTCTGCTCGCTTCTTTAAGTACATTTTTAGAAATATTTTTAATAGGTGGCACAATGGTGTAGCTAGTAGAAGATGCTACCTCATCACCACCTCAGGGACCGAGGTACGAGCCTGATCTCAGGTACTATTGGTGTGGAGTTTGCATGTTTGCATGTGGGTTTGCTCTGGGTTCTCCGGTTTCCTACCACATCCCTAAGCCATGCGGGTTTGTAAGTTAATTGGCCACTGGAAATTGCCCATAGTATGTAGGGAGCAGATGATAAAGCTGGATAACATAGTGTGAATGGATGATCAAAGCTTGGACTGGTGGGCTGATTGGCGTTTCCATGCTCTATCTCTAAATTAAGCTAAAAAAATAAAGATTTATTTAAAAAAATCAAAATCTCTTCTACTCATAAAGTGAAAATATTTGTATAATCAGCTGCTTTCTGCACTTGCCAAGAATTGAACTAAATATAAAACGGTTAAGTGCAACTTTTAACGTAAAAAATAGATTACACTGACCAAGTGACGTTGCTGTTGCCATGGAGATAAGATGAGATGATTCCCAAAAGATTTTCCAAGTTTAGAGTTTGCAACTCTGAGAAGCTGAAAGGCACTTTCCCAGGAGTGAAATCAATAGATGACTCCATCCTTCTTACGGCATTGAACTTTGCGTAAGTGATTACGGTGCAGGAAGGAACAAACTATACATTGGAAAGACCGTCACAGTTGACACTCAATAGTACTGCAGCAAGTTATCTGCATTAGAAATACTGACAGATATAGTTGTGAAGCAGCTGCATCTCTTCAAATATCTCAGAAAAATCTTAACATGTGTGTGTGAACAAAGGGTTGAAGTATCTGGGCCAGACATTTTCATTAAAGTTAGCTTTGTCTGCATAATTTCCGTGTTGTGCGAGATTACAAATACGGTGCACCGTATAACGCAAGACGGAACAATATGGGTGTACTTCCTGAGTGTCCATCCATGGAATCATAGTCATGGGGTCGTCCAGCACAGAAAGAGAATCTTCAGCCCAACTCGTCCATGCCGACCAAGATGCCCCATCTAAGCTAATCTAATTTGCTCGCATTTGGCCCATATCCCTCTTAACCTTTCCTATCCATGTACCTATCAATGACTCTTAAATGTTGTTATAGTATCTGCCTCAACTATCTCTACTGCAGCTCGTTCCACCCACCACCCTTTGAGTGAAAAAGATACCCCCTCAGGTTTGTATTAAATCTTACCCCTCTTGGATTAAATGTATGTTTTTGATTCCCCCTATCCCGGATTCACCTATCAGATCTTCAAGTCATCCATAAAGATTCCTCTCACCCTTGTACTGGACTGTTCGAACTACTCCCTTCCGGCAGACGCTACAAGGCCTTCTACGCCCGCACCTCCAGACTCAGGAACAGCTTCATTTCCAGAGCTATAGTGGCTCTGAACAGGCCCTGCTGAGTGCCCCCCACCCCTATGGACTGTCTCCCTCGGATGGTCATGTTGCACAGACACATCTGCAATTTAGTCTGTTTTGGTTTTGACTGTTTTACTGTTCTTTTCACAAACCTTGTTCTCGGGATACCTAAACCTAAATGTTATTAGTCGTTTAAGTTATGACATCGGATGGAGTTGCAAACCAAATCTCGTTACACCTATGTGTAATGACAATAAAATATATTATTATTATTATTATTATTATTATTATTATTATTATTAGGTCTATCTCTACCTAAAGGGAAAGGTCAACATTAGAAAAATAAATTGGAATGTTTTTACATTTATGTGAGAAAGTGAAAGCAATGATCTGCACTTGCAGTTTCAGATGTTAATGTAAATTTCTTTTAACTGCATCTAGTTCAAACGGACACCTCTACACTTGGCAGCAGCAAATGGGCAACTTGATGTCTGCAACAGTTTACTCAAGATGAAGGCGGATGTGAATGCTACAGATATTGTAAGTCTGAAGAAGGGTCTCGACCCGAAACGTCGCCTATCTCCTTCGCTCCTTAGATGCTGCTGCACCCGCTGAGTTTCTCCAACCTTTTGTGTACCCTCGATTCTCCAGCATCTGCAGTTCCTTCTTTAACACAGATATTGTAAGTCGACTGGTAGACATTTAATCCAACAATTGCCTGGTAAACATGAGGCCTGAGTCCAAAGAACCTCCCAGAGTATAATGTTGGTCCTAACTACAAAGCAAGAACTTTTATGCGTTCACATCTTTAAGATAGTAAAATAGCTGAGGCACTCCAAAAGGGTGTTATCATACAGCTTAAATCCTAAACTGTGGTGCAGCTGGTAGAGCATCTGCCTCAATGTTCCAATGGCGCCCGTTCAATCCTGACCTTGCATGTTATCTCTGAGGAGTTTGCACATTCTCCCTGTGACCATGACGACTTCCTCCAAGTGCACCTGTTTTCTCTCATGTCCCAAAGATAAATTGGCCTCTTGAACATTTCTTGCATGATTATCGACTTGTTTTCTAATTGTGTTTTGTTTTAATGGCTTGTTTTTTTGTAGTTTTATTTTCACTGCCCTGTACAATTTATATGTAATTTATGTTTTTGTGTGTTGTCTATACGCCTCTGATGCTGCTGCAAGCAAAATTTTCATTATACTTGTACCTCACCGCACTTGTGCACATGACAATGAATTTGACTTGACGTGAACATAACAAGTTGTTATATTAAAACCAGCACGGTCTTTTTCATCTGCTCTAGGAATTTGAGGACAATTAAGGAGGAGTCGATAGGTCCTTCGAATTATTGTTAAGGTGAATTAGATATGACCACATTTAAAAATGGTTTACATAAATTCATAGAAGGTAGAAGCAACCTTGAGCTAATGCTACAGATGAAAGTATTAAGGTGAATGCTGGTATAAACCTGGCTGCATTAAGAAATTAGGCTTCTTCTCTATACAACATTCAGCAGAAAAGCCTCCGTGAAATGGAAGGTATTAGTCATAATGAAAAATTAATTGGACTCTGGTTTGTTAGCAGAGATTGCAGTAGTTGATGCAGCGTTACTATTTTCCAAAAGTCAATGAATCTACATTTACTTGATTTAGGTTTATAGGAAGTAATTAAATGGAATGATTGAGATAGATTTTGATGAGTACTCTCACAAAGAAGGTCTTATTAAAGAATTAATGTGGAAATAGGTAACCAGGTTGATATTGATAAGTTGCTACTTAATAGGTGAGCAATTAAGATAGCCATGTGGCATTAATAGGCGGAATTTTGGGTTAAGTATATTGGTTGCATTCTTTATGGCAGCAATGTTTATTAAATACTTTAATCTTGTGCTGGGCATCAGCCATTTCTGAAAATCAATACAAAGAGCAGTAATTAGAGACATTGCTCTTTATCAGTCTCCTGGATAAAAGCAATGTGGCATAATTTGAGTAATCAATCAAAACAATGCATGGGTATAGGAAACTAGATAAGGAGATAATGTAACAGGCAGACCTATGTGTGATGAAGGACAGAGTTTGTATCTGCCAAATGTCATTAAACATACATGAAGTTATACATGCACCCAGATAAGGTCAGCACAACCATATAACCATATAGCAATAGAGTCATAAAAACATAGGTCATGCTGCAACAGAAACAGTTACCCCTTCAGCCCAACATGCCCATGCCCACAACATGCCCCATCTACACTAGTCCCACCTGTCTGCGTTTGGCCCATATCTCTCTAAACCTTTCCTATCCACATACCTGGCCAAAAGTGTTTTAAATGTTGCTATAGTACCTCCCTCAACTATCTCCTCTGGCAGCTCATTCCATACACCCATCTCCCACTGTGTGAAAAGGTTGCCCTTCAAGTTCCTATCAAATATTTCCCCTCTTACCTTAAATCCTGGTTTTGATTCCCCTAAACTGGGTAAAAAATATTTGCATTCATCCTATCTATTCCCCTTGTGATGTCATACACCTTCACAAGATCTCAGGCCCTCAAGTCGTGGCAACATCCTTGTAAATCATCTCTGCACTCTTTCAAACAACAACATTCTTCTTTTAGCCAGGTGACCAAAAAATAACACAATTTCTACTTTTCCTTTCAAATTAAGCAGCTGTACTTCGTCCGCCATTTCTCTTCTAAATCCTTTTGATCCCTCATTCCCTCACAATTCAGCCCAACATGCCCATCAGTCCTAGTCCCACCTTATCAAGAAAAAATTAAGTACATGGCAGCTCATTCCATAACTAAAAAGGTTGCCCTTCAAGTTCCTGGTTTTGAAACATAAACAAAGGTTTGGCAACATCCTTGTAAACTTCTGCATGAAAATATACTCAAATGCAAGCCTTCGTTAAATCCTTTTGAATTATTTGACCTTTCTTCATAATTTAGCATTTGAAACTCCAGTATAATTTCTGAAAATCCTCTAAAATTAATCCCCATTTATCTGATGTAGTTTCCAAAAGTAAATGAAGCCCGTTATGTTACTTCTTCTCTTTTAAATTCGAGTGACATTGGGAATAAAGAACAAAATCCCACGAGAGCTTGAGATTGTTTCTTCTTCCAGTCCGTTTACTTACACAGAATTTCAAATAGCGAAACAGGCCATTTGTTTCATGCTATTTGCATATTCTCTGCATAAACTATCTGCCTGTAACCTAATTTAACAAATTCTATCAGCAAATTATTCTAATTATCACAGATTATTGTACAAATCTGGCTTCCATGTAAGTGCAGCATTGCTATCAATCCTTGCTGCACTGATAGTACATTCTACATTCTAATCATATTATGCCATGCGTAACTTTCTAATTTCTCTGAGCATTCCCGGGAAAGTGATTATTAATTTACTGCCAATGAATGTCAAAATATCAGTAGCTGTTGCTACTCCAGATCTCATTATGCCAAGAGATTCTTCCAGTCTGCTAACCACACTGGTCGTCCAATTTCATGGTAGTCCTTGCTTTATCCCACCTTCCCCTCCCCTTCCCAGCTCTCCCACAGCCTACTGTCTCCGCCTCTTCCTTTCTTCTTTCCACCTCCCCCCCCCCCCCCCCACCCACCTCCACATCAGTCTGAAGAAGGGTCTCAACCCAAAATGTCACCTATTCCTTCGCTCCATAGATGCTGCCTCACCCGCTGAGTTTCTCCTGCATTTTTGTCTACCTTCAATTTTTCCAGCATCTGCAATTCTTTCTTAAACCACACTGGTCATGTCGACGTTCTCTAATCATCCTTCATTGCTGTTTCTTCAGCAAGGACAAACACCCCTCCACCTGGCTGCTGAGAATAATCATTCAGAGGTCGTGAAACTCTTCCTCAAGCAAAAGCCTGAACTGGTGATGTCGGCAAACGTGGAGGGGTCCACTTGTGCGCACATTGCCGCCTCAAAGGGGAGTGTTGCCGTGATAAAGGAACTGCTGAAGTTCAACAAAGCTGGAGTTACCACTGCTCGGAATAAGGTGGGGCCAGGGAAACAAATATAAACTAATGATTGTACAAGATAAAAAGTAACGTCATTTTATTATATAGGCACCCCCGAGTCTATTCCGCCATTCAATCATGGTTGATCTATCTACCCTCTCAAACCCATACTCTTGCCTTCTCCCCATAACCTTTGACAACCTTACTAATCAATAAAGGGCCTGTCCCACTTACGTGACCTTTACAGGTGACTGCCAGCACACATCATAGGTCGCCGAAATTTTCAACATGTTGAAAATTCAGCGGTGATCAGAAAGACGTTCAGACTCTTTGGAGACCTCTCACGACCATAGGCTGTATGGTCATGAGAGGTCTCCTATGGTCATGAGAGGTCACCGGCAACATGTCGCCAGGGGCCGCCTGTATGGTCGTGAGAGGTCTCCAATGGTCGTGAGAGGTCTCCAAAGAGTCGTAGCGTGTTTCTGGTCGCCACTGAATTTTCAACGTTGAAAATTTTGGCGACCTATGACGGGTGCAGGCAGTCGCCTGTTAACGTTGCGTAAGTGGGACAGGCCCTTAATCTGTCAATCTCCACTTTAAAAATATCCAATCACTTGGCCTCCACCACCCTCTGATTAAAGAAATTCCTCCTCATCTCCTTTCTAAAGGTACATCCTTTTAATCTGAGGGTGTGCCCACTGGTCCTAGACTCAACCCTAGTTTCCCACTAGTTTCAACCCTTCCCCTTGCTTTTCCTCAGAGGCAAACACTTGATTCAGATACTAGTTAAAAATATATATATTTCTCATTTGACAGAATAGAACAATACTATTTATGAAAAAAAAGACTCTAAATGGTGGGAAAATAGATCTGTAGTAATGTGTGTGCACAATAGCCTTTCCTGTTTTGATGATTGTGATCTGTTTTTTGCAGAATAAAGACTCCAGCCCAATCCACCTTGCGGCTGCTGGAGGTCATGCTGAGGTTGTTAAAGTGTTGTTGGAAGCTGGTGCTTCTGCCACTGATGAGGATGCAGTAAGTTTTGGACTAATAAAGGTCCTTAAGTTTAGTTTAATTTAGTTTAGTTTAGAGATACAACGCATCAATAAGCCCATCGGCCCACCGAGTCCGCATCGACCAGTGATCCCTGCACACCAACACTAACCTACACACCTTAGGGACAATTTTGAATCATACCAAGCCAATGAACCTACAAACTTGTACGTCTTTGGAGTACGGGAGGAAACCGAAGCACCCAGAGAAAACCCACCCAAATCAGGGGGAGAACGTACAAGCTCCGTAGAGACAGCATCTGTAGTCAGGATCGAACCCGAGTCTCTGCCGCTGTAAGGCAGCAACTCTACTGCTGTTCCACCCTTAAATGTGCGAAGAGGATGATAGGGTAGCTGTGCGAAGATTTGGTTCTTAATGCAATATAGTTGCAATTAAGTCATAGAGCTATATAGCACGTAAATAGGCACTATGGCCCAACTGTTTTATGCTGACCAAGTTGCCTAACTGAACTGGTCTCACATGCCTGTGCTTGGCCCATATCCCTCCAAACTTTTCTTATCAATGTATGGGTCAAAGAATGTATTTTAACCGTCATAATTGTTTCTGTTTCTACCACTTCCTCTCGCAGTTTGTTTCATGTATGCACCACCATCTGTGTGAAAATATTGTCCCTTTTAAATCTTTCCCCTCTCACCTTAAACCTATGCCTTCTAGCTTCAGACTCTCCAACCCTGGAGTGTGAAAAATACATTACATTTGCTCCCAGGTATCATTGATAATGGATATGAGCCATCATTTAGTTTAAAACATAACCCCTGAGCAATTGTGCTTTATGGATTTTATCATTCTGCTCATTACACCTCTACTGGTAATCCTTTTTCAAATAGCATCTTCCTTGGCTTGTATTGACTTGTATTGGAAAATTAGCAAGCTACTAAACAAGCTACTATCAAATACCAGTGCAAGACAATAGACAGGGTCAGATTAGATTTTCAATATAATCAAGCTTTCTGTTTGCTTGCTATAATTATTGGTTATGATTTCCCCTGAATATAACAATTTTCATTGATTTTCTTTACATTTTCCAGGAGGGCATGAATGCAGTTCATTTGGCTGCCAAAAATGGACACATTAATGTCCTTGAAGCTCTGAAAGGTGCTATATCCTTTAAAATAACCAGTACAAAGGTTAGTCATTGACAATATTTATTTCATAATCTCATGTAGATAAATTGACAAGAACCTTGTGAACACTTTTGGTACAATTTTAAATATAGAGTCATAGTCATATAGCACGGAAACAGGCCCTTTGGCCCAACTTTCCCATGCCAACTAAGATGCCCCATCTACACAAGTCCCACCTGCCCATATTTCTCCTGTGTGTTCCTCTTGTCAATCTCGTACTTATAATAACAAAATGGATATAATGCCATTGAATAATCCACATCTAGAATATAAATGCATTATTTAAACAGAACTGAGTAAAAATAGTTCCAAACCCCCAGACCCAATTCATATTACTATTATTACTTAGTAACAGCTGTATTCAAAAGCAGCACAAAAGAGACATTTGTATTAGAAGGATCTGCAGATGCTTGTTTAAAGATAGATACAAAAAGCTGGAGTAACTCAGTGGGACAGGCAGCATCTCTGGAGAGAAGGAATGGGTGACGTTTCGGGTCGAGACCCTTCTTCAGACCAAAAAAGATGTTTCACTGGTTGGTGTGTTATTTAGAAATATCTTGTGACAAGTCTTCTGAGCTCTCTGATAGTGTTGGGCTGGGTGTAGAGGTGAAATGTATATAGACGGAGACATGTCCAAATTACTTTACTGTATACATCATAGATAAAATATAGTTTTGGACAAGAAATAGGCAAAAGACCCCAGTCTAGAATCCCACCTCCACTGGGTACCGATGGCTGGGCCCCATATAACAGCCTCTTAAATATTTCACTCATGCCATGTTTACGGATGAAACATTAGTAACATCAACATATTGTAAGACAACATTTTGAATTGAATAACCTGATTGTATTTGTCGTATATAATGTGAATAAAGTATATTTCTGGGGAAAAAATAGAGGAAGGCAATGCAAGAATAAGAAAACTGAGTAGGAATAAGTCAGCTGGTCCTTCAAGCCATCCCACCTTGTCCATTCACATCTTCTTTCAGGTCATTATAGGATTTAGCGCTTTATCATGAAAAATATATAATTTGGAAGCTTTGAGGCAATAGCCTTAAAGAGCAATTTTGACTTGCTCTCCTGCTCTGAAGCTGTAACTAAAATAAATATTATTATTCACTGCTTGCAAAGTTAATGGCGATTTGTGAATAGATTTGATTATTCTAAAATCATTCTATATTGATTAACTTCTAAAAGAATATAGGGGTGTCTGAGGACTAGGAAGTAGCCAAACGAATGTTTCTCTTTATGAGGAAATCTAGAAGGTATAGTGTTAGACGAAGAGCTCATCCATTTAAGATGGGAAGACATTTCTTCATTCAAAGGGTTTTAAATCTTTGAAATGTACTACTCATGTGAATGCTGATTCTTTAAATATAGGCAAGGCTGATATAGATATTTTTTTGGGATTGTACAGAATTAACATTTATAGGGAACAGGCAAGAAAATGGAGTTGAAGCCAAGATCAGATCAGCCATGATCTTACTACATAACAGCAGGCTTGAGGTGTCGTAAGGCCGATTCCTGCTTTTATTTCTTATGCCTATGAGATTGTATAGCAACACATGTTTTCATCTATAGCAGACAAAGCTATATAACTCAAAATAATCAATAAATAACCACCATCCTCTCCCTGTGCCTTGCTTTGAATACAAACTTCCAGACTTGATTCAAAAATGAAATTGAATCTTTGTGTATTGTTCAGGAACCATCATGTGGCGGTTTAAGTGTATTTTTACTCCAAGTTACTTTCCAGATTGAAACAAAAATACACTTAATCTAACTAAACATCCTTTTCTTCCCTGGAGACTGGATTCACAGCCCTTCATGTGGCTGCACACTTTGGCCAGATGGACTTTGTGAGGGAGATTCTCACCAAGATGTCGGCAACTATACGCAGCGAGATCCCAAAGACCTCGAGCGAGGGACTTCTATCGAAAGAGCAACCAAGCGAGGTAATAAAAGTTGTGACCCTTACATCATATGGGTTAGCTGATTATGAAAACAAACTAAGCCACAATGACCCAGCCTTCACTTATCATGTTCAATCATAGGACAGCCTAGTCCTCTAAGTACTCTCAGGGACAGTTAAATCCTCTAAGGGCGGCACAGTGGTGCCGCAGTTGAGTTGCTGCCTTTCTGCGTCAGAGACCCGGGTTCAATCCTGTCTATGGGTGCTGTCTGTATGGAGTGCTGTCTGTATGTACTACCTGTGACCATGTGGGTTTCCTCCGGGTACTCCGGTTTCCTCCCACACTCCAAAGACATACAGGTTTGAGGCTTAATTAGCTTTGGTAAAAATTGTAAATAGTCCCTAGCATGTAGGATAGTGCTAGTGTACAGAGTGATCAATGGTCAGTGTGGGCAAATGGCCTGTTTCCACACTGTGTCTCTAAAGTCAATCTCTGACAGATGTTAAGGGGCCCACGTGAAATGAACAATACAATCTTTGGTGCAATAAATCCTAGTAATATGTATGCATATGTCCTAAATTGGCTGCAAATTTTTCAGGCAGACCTAATTGTGAGGCACAATGGTATGAAGTGGACAGCGTGAGTATGTCAAATCTAAGATATATTCCTCCATGACAAGAAAAGTAAAATTCCAAACTACAGTGTATTTTCATCCAAAAAAGGAGTTAGTCAAACATAAACCCTTTAATTATTTAATCAAACTTTACAGTGGGCCCATGTAGTTTTACCTTGTCATGGGGCATTTAGGTATTAAATTCATTTGTTTACCTGGTTATTGGAAACGGCAAATGAAAAATATACAGCAGGACCAGCAATTAATTTACTTGACCGATTAGAGGACAAAGAGGAAGATTGTTTAAAATGAATTCAGTGTCAATTCAAGATGGAGAGGAAAGACAAATCCAATTAAAAGAAAGATTTACTAATAAATGGTCAGGAGTGCTAAACTCATTATGCATTAAGATCAGTGCTTTGTAGTTTACTAACAAAATTCAGAACCAGAACACATACCAATATAACTTTTATACAGATGTTCAGCATCTTTCAGTAGGGACAAAGAATTTAGTTGAGAAATACAGTGCTGAAACTGGGCCTTCGGCCCACTAAGTCCGCGCCGACCAGCAATCCCTGTACATTAACACGATCCTACACACACTAGGGCCAATTTACACTTTAACCAAGCCAAACCTGTACGTCTTTAGAGTGTGGGAGGAAACCGAAGATCTCGGAGAAAACCCAGGTGGTCACTGGGAGAACATACAAACGCCACTCGACAGCATTTGTAGTCAGGATCAAACCTAGGTCTCTAGCACTGCAAGCGTTGTAAGGCAGCAACTCTACCACTGCGCCACCATGCTGCCACGTATTTAGGTTATAACATGAAAAAGGGGACAAAGGAGAAGAAAAATGTTAAAAGTGAACGTGTTCCACTTGTAAGTATCCAAAAGTAATTCACAATATGTATATGTATTTGTAATTACTTAGTTTGTGGTCAAGAGAAGTCGATTCACAACCATTTGACTATTAAAAGTGTACTCATGCTATTAATTACTAGAGTTGACTCCGCATCAGCTTTCATTGCCAATTAATGTGCAAAAGCAGCTGACTATATGAAATTCAAGGGAAAGTTCAGTCATGTTGCTGTTTCAAGAAGATACCAGTAAACCATTTGCAATACTGTGATTTCTCATTCTTAGCCAATAACCTGGAAATTGGTTCATTAATAATGGTTTGCCTCAGTAGTTGTTACACTTGCAGCAAAGTCTGAGTCTGTAATCTTTAGCCATAGTTTATTTAATGGCTTCAGATGGTTTTTATCTGTTTGTGGAAATCCACGTATAATTTGAACACAAGTCCATCAGAACTAACTTTTAACTGTAAGAATTGTTTTTTGTTGCCATGGATGTTTTTAAATGTTTTACTTTGAATTGAGGATCTCCAACTCTGCACTTGACGATCAGGGTGTTTACTTTGAGGCAAACTTGTAAAGAGGGCAGGAAAGCAGTGGGAGTAAAAACAATATTAAGAGGGCATGCTTAGGATTTTTAAAAAAATACCTGAATTCAAAGAGATAGAGCTAAATTAATCTCTGCATTTTTGTTCTAGATTTTGAATAGTTTTTCCTTAATTGAAGCTGACTGTTTAATTACAAAAACATTGATTTATTGTATACTGCAGATAATGGAAACCTGAGATATAAAGATGTAGATCAGGCAGCATATGTGGAGAGAGAATCATTGTGAGATTTTCTCGTAAACTGTTTCTGCAGTGGGACAACTGTAATAACTTGCTTGAAGCATAGAGGATCTACACTTAAGAAGGGCTTTGGTTGACTAACTCAGAAGGGTGAAGTACGCATGCACTTTGGCCCTCAAGTCTCATCAAATTGTATACACAATGTCAGGGGGTTATCTCAGTCGGGACCAAAACAATTTTGAGTGAGTAAGTGAGTGAGTGAGTGAGCGAGCTTAGTTTATTGTCATGTGTGCTGAGGTACAGTGAAAAGCTTGTGTTGTGTGCTAACCAGACAGTGGAAAGACTATACATGATTGCAATTGAACCATCCACAGTGTACAGATACATGATAACAGGAATAACATTTAGTGCAAGATAAAGTCCAGCAACATCTGATTAAAGATAGGTCAAGGGTCTCCAATTAGGCAGATAGTAGCTTAGGACCGCTCTCTATTTGTTGATAGAATGGTTCAGTTGCCCGATAAACTGTGAGAATCATAGGGATAGTTAACATTTCTTGGAAAAGCTTGAAAAATAAGGATAATGTCCCCATCATAAAAATAACACGGGCTGTCACCTTTCAAGAATGTGTAAAACAAAAGAGTAATTATTTAGTGGTGACTGCAGTGGAATGTCATATCCAGAATAATCTGGATGTAATGCTTTTATTCCCTCTGCTTCAGTCAGGGTTCACACCATTACACCTGGCAGCACAGTCTGGCCATGAAAACCTGGTCCGTCTTCTGCTTAACTACCCTGGGGTTCAGGTGGATACTCAGACCAGCTTGCAGGTAAGTGGTCACCTTCATGCATGAAGGTGTGTTCATTACTGCATTACAGGGCACTCCCTTTATCACTGTGGTGACATTAATGATTTGACCTTTTTCAAGCTCAAAGAGATTGTGTAAGTTGCATGTCACTGGGTCAGTACTGCTAACCGACAGCCTCTGGTTCTAAATGGGAAGGGAATCACCTGCTATCAGTGCTCACGCCGAAGGGAATCTCAGATGTCCATCCACGTGCATCAAAATGCAGAAGTTTGAGATATGCTGAAGGTCAGATAGAGGCACGTCTACCATCCACATCACACTGACTCATCATTAACAGTAACTTTCAGAGAAAGCCCCATTCAAACCTCTCCACCAGCTCTCAGCATTATACCAGTGAAGTCAGTGCAGGGTCAGTGATACAATTCATTTGTTTGTGGGGAAAGATAAATGTTTATTTACAGTATTTTACTTTATTCTAATAGCATCAGAGTCATACAGTCATAGTCATATAGCACAGGAACAGGTCTGCCAGAAAGAAGCCCTAGACAACCAGCTTGGCTGAAGCTATGAATGAGGGCAAGCCTGAGATTCCTGAAGTGGCTTCTCCTGCGGGACAGCACCCTCACACAGAGGCAAAATCTGAGCCACTAGGCTTAGTCAGAAACCGTCAGGCGCCTTTTCAAGCCCCAAAGCTGAGCCGCCAGGATAAGCCTGAGACCACCAGCACCTCCTCACAAAGCAAAAGAGAACTGCAGGGCTCGCCTAAGATCGCCACACCTCCTCCTTTAAGACCATAACTAAGTTGCTGGGAAGAAGCCCAAGAGAGTCACCTCACATGAACCCTGATAGTGGCCCCCCTGCGGTCCTGGACTTTCTTACCACTGTAAATAAAATGTGAATTCACCCTTCTGCACCTGTCGGTGTTGTCCCTGTCAAATCCGGCATCATGCTTTAATAAATATTTTTAAAGTAACGAAATATAATTTGCAGCAATTGACAATATTGTCTCAAGCCAAAATTATGGGCAATAAGACTAGCATGCAACTGGGCGATGAATAACCAATTTAGCAGGGACAGTCAAGTGACTAAACCCAAGGGTTTCACGATTTGTAATAGCAGTGGATTTCTCTTGTTGGCCTTCACAGGGAGCTCTAACACTATGCAAAGGGACCTGTCATTCTGCAATACATTCAGTGAAAACAGAATCATTCTGTTCTTGACTTTATTAATCAGGGCATGTTCTGCCTATGTTTTCTTAGCTTGTAGGTTGAAACAAAATGTTGCAGTAGCTCAGCGAGACAGGCAGCAGCTCTGGAGAGAAGGAATGGGTGACGTTTCAAGTCGACTCCCTTCTGCAGCCTGAGAGTCAGGGGAGAAGGAGACCAGAGATATAGAAGGGTAATGTGTGAAAACGATAGATCAAAGCAGACGTTGATCAGGGAAATGTAGAAATGGTTCACTGTTAGCTAAGGGGAAGGTGACAACGATGCATACAATCAGTAAAATTAATCAGGAGGATGGTGAAACTACCGCTGGGTTGTAAGCTGCCCAAGCTCTGACAGTGGAGGAGACACAGGACTAAAAGGTCAGTATGGGAATGGGAGAGGGGGTTAAAGTGTTTAGCAGATCGAGGCCTAGGCAAACTGAGTGAAGATGTTCAGCGAAACAATCGCCGAGCCTAGGCTTGGTCTCGCCAATATTAAAGGAGTCCACACCTGGAACAGCGGATACAATAGCTGAGGTTGGAGGAGGTGCAAGTGAACCTCTGCCTCACCTGAAAGAACTGCCGGGGTCCTTGGATGGAGTGGAGGGAGGAGGTAAAGGAACAAGGCCTCCACCACTGTCAGAGTGAGGCCCAACGCAAATTGGAGGAACAGCATCTCATATTTTGCTTGGGCAGCTTACAACCCAGCGGAATAATACAGAAGGTGCAGGATCAATTCATTCCAAAGAGGAAGAAAGATTCCAAGGGGAGTAAGGGGCGACCGTGGCTGACAAGGGACGTCAGGGACAGTATAAAAATAAAAGAGAAGAAGTACAATGAAGCAAAGATGAGTGGGAAGCAAGAGGATTGGGTAATGTTTAAAGAGCAACAGAAGATAACTAAAAAGGCAGTATGGGAAGAAAAGACGAGGTACGAAAGATAAGCTAGCCAAGAATGTAAAGTAGGATAGTAAAGGCTTCTTTGGGTATGTGAAGAAGAACAAAATAGTTAAGACCAAAGTTGGACCCTTAGAGATTGAAAAAGGTGAATTTATTATGGGGAACAAGGAAATGGCAGATGAGTTGAACAGGTTCTTTGGATCCATCTTTATTAAGGAGAACACAAACAATCTTTGTTCAAGAAGTAACTGCTGGAAAATCGAAGGTGGACAAAAGTGTTGGAGAAACTCAGCGGGTGCGCCATAGATGCTGCCGCACCCATTGAGTTTCTCCAGCACTTTTGTCTACACAAACAATCTTCCTGATGTACTAGTGGCCAGAGATCTGGGGTGGCGGAGGAACTGAAGGAAATCCACATTAGGTGGGAAATGGTGTTGGGTAGACTGAAGAGACTGAAGGCTGATAAATCTCCAGGGCCTGTTGGTCTGCATCCCAGGTTACTTAAGGAAGTGGCTCTAGAAATTGTGGACGCATAGGTGATCATTTTCCAATGTTCTATAGATTCAGGATCAGTTCCTGTGGATTGGAGGGTAGCTAATGTTATCCCAGTTTTTAAGAAAGGCGGGAGAGAGAAAACAGGGAATTATAGACCAGTTAGCCTGACATCGGTGGTGGGGAAGATGCTGGAGTCAATCATAAAAGATGAAATAGCGGCACATTTGGATAGCAATAACAGGATCGGTCCGAGTCCGCATGGATTTACGAAGGGGAAATCATGCTTGACTAATCTTCTGGAATTTTTTGAGGATGTAACCAGGAAAATGGACAAGGGAGATCCAGTGGATGTAGTGTACCTGGACTTTCAGAAAGCATTTGATAAGGTTCCACATAGGAGAGTAGCGGGCTAAATTAGGGCACATGGTATTGGGGGTAGAGTGCTGACATGGATAGAAAATTGGTTGGCAGACAGGAAACAAAGAGTAGGGATTAACGGGTCCCTTTCAGAATGCAAGGCAGTGACGAGGGGGTACCAAAAGGCTCACTACTGGAATCGCAGCTATTCGCAATATACATCAATGATTTAGATGGATTCAAAGTAACATTAGCAAATTTGCAGATGACACAAACCTGGGTGGCAGTATTAACTGTGAGGAGGATGCTATGAGAATGCAGGGTGACTTGGACAGGTTGGGTGAGTGGGCAGATGCATGGCAGATGCAGTTTAATGTGGATAAATGTGAGGTTATCCACTTTGGCAGCAAAAACATGAAGGCAGATTACTGTCAAAATGGCATCGTTGGGAAAAGGGGAGGTACAAAGGGATCTGGGGGTCCTTGTTCATCAGTCAATGAAAGTAAGCATGCAGGTACAGCAGGCAATGAAGAAAGCGAATGGCATGTTGGCCTTCATAATAAGTATAGGAGCAAAGAGGTCCTTCTGCAGTTGTACAGGGCCCTAGTGAAACCACACCTGGAGTATTATGTGCAGTTTTGGTCTCCTAATTTGAGGAAGGACACTCTTGCTATTGAGTGCAGCATAGGTTTACAAGGTTAATTTCCGGGATGGCGGGACCATCATATGCTGAGAGAATGGAGCGGCTGGGTTTGTATACTCTGGAATTTAGAAGGATGAGAGGGAATCTTATTGAAACATATGAGATTACAAAGGGTTTGGACACGCTAGAGGCAGGAAACATGTTCCCGATGTTGGGGGAGTCCAGAACCAGGGGCCACAGTTTAAGAATAAGGTGTAAGCCATTTAGAACGGGAATGAGGAAACACTTTTTCACACAAGAGAGTTGTGAGTCTGTGGAATTCTCTGCCTCAGAGGGCGGTGGAGGCCGGTTCTCTGGATACTTTCAAGAGAGAGCTAGATACGGCTCTTAAAGATGGCGGAGTCAAGGGAAATGGGGAGAAGGCAGGAACGGGGTACTGAATGGGGATGATCAGCCATGATCACATTGAATGGCGGTGCTGGCTCGAGGGGCCAAATGGCCTACTCCTGCACCTATTGTCTATTGGTATCAATTTTGATTTCTCTAACTTTAAGTAACCCTTGCTTTCCCTCTCCCTCTGTCCCTCCCCCACCCTAGTTCTCTAATGCTTCACTGTCCTGATTAATTTTCCTGATTAGATGCTTTATTGTCACCTTCCCCTCAGCTAGCAATGCACCATTCTACATTTCCTTGATCGTTATCTGGTTTGATCTGAGGTTTTCTCACCTCACCCTTCCATATCTCTAGTCTCTCTCTCCCCGACTCAGTCTGAAGAAGGATCTCGACCCAAAAAGTCACTCATTCCTTCTCCAAACAGATGCTGCCTGTCCTGCTGAGTTATCTTCAAAACCAGCATGTGTTCCTTCCGACACATTTTTTTAGCCTGTGTTTAGTTTTCTCTCAACTACTCTCAACAGAAGTTCTTAGGCCTAATTTTAAATCCGTTTTGGCTGGAATAATGAATGAGACCATGTCTATCCATCTCAGATGAGTTAGTGGACTAAGCATAGAGTGTAACTAAACTTCCAGTCATAACGTTATACAGCACAGAAATGAATGATTTGGTTTAGGTTTTGGTATATTATTGTTATGTGCACTGATGTATGGTGAAGAGATTTATTTTGCATGCTATCCAAACAGATCAGATATATTATACATCAATATAATTGTCAAACTCAAGTACATAGATAACAAAGGGGAAGATACGGAGTGCAGAATACAGCTTTGTAATGCATTGTAACGCATCAGTTCCATAGACAAAGTCCAATGTCCGCAATGAAGTGGAAGTGAATCGGACAGTACCCTAGCTTATGAGAGGACAGTTCAAAATCCTGATAACAGAGGGGAGGAAGCTGTCCCTGAGTCTGCTGTCGCACATTCATGCTTTGAAGCTTCTGCTGTCCATGAGCAGGGAGAAGAAAGAATGACCCTCCAGGCCCAGCCACATTCTTGTGAATCTTTTTTGCAACCTCTCTAGTAGATGAACTGTTTCTTGACTAGTGAGAATGTCAAGGGGTATAGGGATAAGGCAGGAAAATGGGGTTGAGGGGAAAGATCAGCTGTGATTGAATGGTGGAGTATACTCAATGGGCCGATTGGCACTTCTGCTCCTGTGACTTATGAACTTATGAATTACTTCCTTCCTACAGTGTGGAAATCAGAACTGCACACAATATACCAGGTGTAATCACACTAATATCCTATGCAGGTGTAATCACACTAATATCCTATGCATCATCTTCACCACTTTGTCTGCCTGCATCGCCACTTCTGGGGAAGTATATATACCTGTACTTTAGGGTCTCTCTGTTCTACACTACCCCGTAGGTCTCTGTCAATTACTATGTGTCCTGTCCTAGTTTAACTTCTCAAACTGCATCCCTTTCCACTTGTTTGAGTAAATTCCATCTGCCATTCCTTTGTCCATGTTCCTAGTTGATCTAGATCTAATTGTAACCTTCGATAACCTTATTCAATTCCACTTTTACCACAAAATTTGTTGTCATCCACTAACTTACTATTCATGCCCCCTATGCTCTTATCCAAATCGTTAATCCCCTTCAGGGGACCCAGAACCAATCCATGACACACCACTGATTACAGGCCTCCACTCTGGAAAACGATTCACCGCTATTACCCTCTGCTCCTTCCAGCAAGCCACTTTTGTAGCTAACTGGCCAGCTCTCTCGGAATCCCATCCAATATTACTTTCTCGATTAGTCTACCATGTGTTTAGTTTAGATTAGAAATACAGTGCGGAAACAGGCCCTTCGGTCCACCGAGTCCACACCGCCCAGCAATCCCCGCACACTAACACTATTCTACACACCACCAGGGATAGTTTTACATTCATACCAAGCCAATTAATCTACAAACCTGTACGTCTTTGGAGTGTTGGAGGAAATCGAAGATCTCGGAGAAAACCCATGCAGGTCATGGGAAGAACCTACAAACTCCGTAAAGAGAGCACCCATAGTCAGGATCGAACCTGGGTCCCTGGCGCTGTAAGGCAGCAACTCTACCGCTGCGCCACTGTGCCAACCATGTGGGACCTTGTCAAAAGCTTAGTTGTGCATGTATACAACATCTACCTCCCTGCCCTATGCAATCTTCTTCATCGCCTCTTAAAAAAAGAGTCAGTTAAACAGAATGGTGGGTTGCTTAAGACAATGGAAGAGTTAAGAATGTGCCTGATCGAAGGTTCAGGTGCTCAGTGGAAATAGAAAGCATTGCCATCTTCCAAATTACATGCTTGGAACCTCACAGCCCCTTGAACTATTCCATCTCTGAAGTCATCTTGACCAGAAAATCCTAATTACTTTGTTCCTTCTGGCTCACGGATGGCACTAAAGGCAACAGTGAGTTGTCATTTATACAGATTGAAGGTCGAGCTTGACGATAACAGTTAACTTTCAGTAAGCCTGGAATAATTGTTTTTCCAGTCATTGCTGCAGGGATCAGTGTGCTGAGCTCCACACAACCGCTGGAAACCCACGGTTTGATATATTTCTGTCGACTCAGCAACTGTCATGTGATTGACGTTGCTGAAAAGTTTACTATGTGTTTGGTCAAAGTAGATAAAGACTGAGAGTGACTCCTCCATTCCTCAGGATTGCTTAGAGATTGTTTAGTACAGGATGTGATAGCCATTTAACAAATGTACATAACAAATGACGTCAGATAATGATTGTGGGAACATAACAGAAAACCATGACTCATTTCCCCACTTACAATGAAATGGCATTGAAAACAACTCTCGATATACCCTGTGTTAAAGAAGGAACTGCAGATGCTGGAAAATTGAGGGTACACAAAAGGCTGGAGAAACTCCCGCTCCACCCCTTCCCCGGGCACTTTCCCTTGCAACCGCAAGAGATGCTACACTTGTCCCTTTACTCCCCCCTCAACTCCTTTCAGGGACCCAAGCAGTCCTTCCAGGACCGACAGAGGTTCACCTGCACCTCCTCCAACCTCATCTACTGCATCCGCTGCTCTAGATGCCAGCTGATCTATATCGATGAGACCAAGCGGAGGCTTGGCGATCGTTTCGCCGAACATCTCCGCTCGGTCCGCAATAACCAACCCGACCTCCCGGTGGGGGTCAGCATTTCAACTCCCCCTCCCATTCCGTATCCGACCTCTCTGTCCTGGGCCTCCTCCACGGCCAGAGTGAGCAACACCGCAAATTGGAGGAACAGCACCTCATATTCCGCTTGGGGAGTCTGCATCCTCTGGGCTTGAACATTGAATTGTCTCAATTCTGTTAACCCTTGCTGTCTCCTCCCCTTCCCACCTCTCCCTCAGCCCTCCGGCTCCTCTTCCTCCTTTTTCCTTTCTTCTCCCCCCCCCCCCCCCCCCCCCCCCCCCCCCACCTCCCATCAGTCTGAAGAAGGGTTTCGGCCCGAAACGTTGCCTATCTCCTTCGCTCCTTAGATGCTGCAGCACCCGCTGAGTTTCTCCAGCCTTTTGTGAACTCTCGATATACCCTGTCGCCACTTCTCTATATGGAAATATCAACAGATATTGACCGGTTTGAATTTTCCAGAAAGAAAAATCTTTCTTGGCCATTAACAAAAATAATAGTTTCAGAAGACATTCAATACTCAAAGGAATAATGTGTGCCCTATCATTATAATGATGTGTGTAGGAAGGAATTGCAGATGCTGGTTTAAAGCAAAGCTAGACACTAAATGCTGCACTAACAGTCAGAAGAAGTCTTGATCCAAAGTGTCACCCATTCCTTCTCCCCAGAGATGCTGCCTGTCCTGCTGAGTTACTCCAGCATTTTGTTTCTATCTTCATTATAATGATGTGTACTGGATGTACACGATCGGCAATAATCAGAAAAATGCACTAAACTCTGTGACACCTTCAGCGAAAATAAAATGGGAATTTACGTAGCATTTTACAGCAAAGAAACAGGCCATTTGGTTCCACAGATTTATACTTCACGCAAGTCTCCTCTCGCCTTAATTCACCCCAAAAATGAAGTACCGCAAATGCTAAAGATCTGAAGCAAAAACAAAATGTGCGCGTGCTCCACATTTTGCTCAGCTGCTGTGACAAGGGAAACGATTGGTAATGTTTGGGGTATTTGACATATCATCAGAGTCTCCTGAAGAGCCATTGATCTGAAATGATAACCCTGTATTTCTCTCCAAGACTTTCAGCATTCCCACCAGTTTTTTTAATTTTAATTTATTCCTAACTTTTCAACATTTCTCTTCTGCAAATATTTGTTCTGCCACCCTGTGTTTAAAGAAATTCTCTCTATCTTAAAAAAAAACAACCAAGCTGTACACTGAGGAATGGCATTCTTCAGTACATAGTAATGAGAAAGTATATTATTAATCACAAAAAAAACTCCTTCCATCAAAATTCCCAACAGAGGGAATCTCAACTAAAATGTCCTAATTTAGTTGAGAAACCTGTGGAATGTTGTGGCTCCAAAGCCAACATTTTCTAAAGGGGGAAAAAAACAGGGTCTGAAGAAAGGTCCCGATCCAAAACATTATCTGTCCATTTCCCTCCACAGATGCTGGCTGAATTCCTCAGCACTTTACTTTTTGTTCATGGTTCCAGCATCTGTCGTCGCTAATGTCTCTGCTTTTTCGAAAGAATGACCCTTTACACAACGCGCCATATTACTGTAGTAAAATGTTTCTAACACTGATAAATTTCTAATACCTTTCTGTAAATTTTACAGTCCTTCATGTCAATAAGTAAGTGCAGTCCCAGCTACGTATTCATTGCAACATACCCGCCTCAGATAGGATTATTTGAATGTGCACAAAAGCACAGAGTAAATAGTTCTCATGTTCCAAAGAGGAAATTTTGCAACTTCTATATTTATTTTAAATATAATTTTGAATATGCTTCAAGTATTTTTGTCTATGAAGTCTCAAAGCATCCAGGAGAGATGCACCCTATAAACATCACTTTACTTCCCTTACGTACTTGAGCATTCCAAGAAAAATAAGCTACCAGAATTACATTTACAGTATTTTGTGACATGGTGGGGAAGTGGTCGTGGGCCTGTGTGAATAACCTGATGTTGACTCTTGTTCCAGGGAGCGACCCCTCTTCACCTCGCTTCTCAGAATGGCCATACTGCAGTCGTCGGCCTCCTGCTGAGTAAATCCACCTCCCAGCTGCACTTGAAGGATAACCATGGGCGTACCTGCCTTCACCTGGCAGCTGCCAATGGACACATCGAGATGGCACGGGCTCTCCTCGGTCAAGGAGCTGAGATCAATGTCATTGATAAGGTGCGTGAGAAGAGACAAGACCTGCTGCATGGAAGGGCACAAAGTGCTGGAGTAATCCAGCAGGTCAAGCAGCATCTCTAGAGAACGTGGATGTGACATTTCGGGTTGAGACCCTTTTTCAGAAAAATTGTTTTGAAGAAGGATCTCGACCCAAAAGGTCACCTATCCATGTTCACCAGAGATGCTGCCTGACCTGCTGAGTTACTCCAGCACTTTGTGTCCTTTTGTGCAGTAACCAGCCTCTGAAGTTCTTTGTTTCTACAAGATCTGCTGCACGTGGTTCTTTGAATGTTCTATTTTCTGCATTTTCAAGCCTTGCTAAATTTTCTTTTGCGTTTTTATGTCATGTGGAATTAACCATATAAAATATTGCAACCCAAACCACAATATATTACTCTCACATCAAGCCAGCCTTACACCTTTAGAAAGGAAACTGCTTTTAAATTTAGATTGCAACATTATTAATGCAGCATAATTCATATGTTGGATCTCGAAATGGCTGTAACTTGCTGGAAATATCCATTCCTCAAATAATTTTAGACAATAAAGGTTCTCTTGTGGTCCAAATTCCAAAGCAAAATTAGTGTCTTCACCCGAAATGTCACCCATTCCTTCTCTCCAGAGATGCTGCCTGTCCCTCTGAGTTACTCCAGCTTTTTGTGTCTATCTCCAGCTATTGATTGTCATTGTTTTTAGTTAGCATTAAGGAAAGTGGCAATTAAATGCTGCCTATGAGATTTTTATTGAGTGCGACAATATGAATTCATGCAAAATGTCCAAAATTGTTGGGGAAAACAACAGAGGATAAAAAGCAGGATACATGAACTGAGGTGAAGTCCAGTGGCAAAATAAATTGAATCAATTGTATGATATTATTTTTCAAATGAAGTAGAGTGATTACTGATGGCAGAGTTCACGAAAAGTAAACAAAGCACTCAGGAGTAATTTTGATTTTCATCACCAGATTATAACTAGTAATAATATTTTTGCAGCTACTTGACTCAAAATCAGTCAGAGCGTAAAATGGGCAAAAGGTTTTCAACTGCGATAAAAGTTAAAATCACTTTCTCCTCCTCTTCCCCCCCCCCCCCCCCCCCCCCCCCCCCCCCCCCCCCTTTCCAATTGTCCTTCCATTCCCCTGGAGATCAATCCATAGCATCGTCTACCCCATACAATATATGCCCAGATGCAAGGTAATATTTAGCAGAATAAGAAGGCAATATGGACTGTGGAAAAATTGCTTCATTGCTGTCTTTGAACCTATTTTGTGCGTCTCCCTAATGCTGTTAATGAAGGTCGCACAGAACGAGATCTTTAATTGTGAGGTTCACAGAATAGCTTTGTCAGGCCTTGTATAACTAATGTTAACAATGTTGTTTTCAGTGCAGTTTCGTTTTAGTTTAGTTTAGTTTAGTTTAGAGATACAGTGCGGAAACAGGCCCTTCAGCCCACAGAGTCCGCACCGACCAGCGATCCCCACACATTAACATTATCCTACACACACTAGGGACAAGTTTACATTTATACCGTCAATTAACATACAAATCTGTGCATCTTTGGACTGTGGGAGGAAACCAAAGATCTCGGAGAAAATCCACACGGTCACAGGGAGAACCTACAAACTCCGTACAGCCAGCACCCGTAGTCGGGATCAAATCTAAGTCTCCGATGCTGTAAGCGTTGTAAGGCAGCAACTCTACCACTGCCCCACCATGCCGCCCCTAAAGTGCAGTGTCCTCTATCAACGTGTGGCAAGTTCATGCAGTCCCCACCACGTATAATCTTTGCACCTGGCTCTTAAATGGACACACCACAATGAAACATTCTTCAAGCTATTAGGGAGTAGTGATACTGAACAATTGGATGCTGCAAGTGGGTGCAATAGTCCATCCAGGGGCTTAGACAAGCAGAAGAATAGTCAGTGCATTTTCCAGGTCTTTGGTTTGTTCCCAATCCCCAAAGTCCTCCTATTAACTGCCATAACTGCATAACTTACCACTTAGTATGAGCAAGGTACAAATTAAACCAAAGATAATTACTGGATAAATGTAATAAAGAACAAGTTGTAGGACTGCAAGGAAAATACGAGGGAGAAATGTGATTCTTTGGCCGAAAGCCAGCAATTGGCTAAACAGTCTCCAACTATGTCATTAAAAATATTTCCAAGCACTTGAGGGTGCAGGAGTCAAAGATCGCAGTTAAGACGAAGAATGCAATTTAATAATTGCTCTTTTAAGTAATGTTATTTCAGGGGGAAATGGATTAGTCTAAACTGGTTGTTCTGTGAGTAATATACAATTTGTTTTTCAAACCAGTAAAGTTGAAAATCAGACTGCAGATATATTGTTTTACTGTTGTCATTGTTTAGGGGAAGTTTTGCAATGAAAAAGGGCACCAAGGCAAACAAATATTTCTCTAGAAAATCATGTCAAGTTTTCCGATAGGCCCTAAGATTGCCATACTGTAAATGCACACAAAATTGCTTAATTTAGGATTAAGTAAATTTTAGGATTTAAGTAAAATGATGAATTTCTTGGCCACTTTTTTGTTGATACAGGAGTAAACAAAATAAATGCACACATTTATTTTTAACCAAAGTTCAGCAACACAGTGTGTAAATATTCCTATATTTTTTGCAGGACATTGGTTCCCTACTGTAATTCCGATCCAAACCAGGTCCCAGGCTTCAGCAACGTGCAAATAGTCAACCAGCATTTTCACACTGAGAGAGGATTATCCCAATAATGATCAAACCAATCCAAATAGTCAAGAGTGGGAAATGTAGGAAAGGTACAAGTCCCCGAACAGTCAAAGAAGTATATGTTGTGGATAGAGCCAGAACTAGTGAAAAGCTGTGGGGAAACTGGTCACAGAGAAGTGGATTGAGGCTTTTTGTTTTTTTCTCTTGTCAGAATGGTTGGACTCCGTTGCATTTTGCTGCAAAGTCTGGTTACCTGGATACAGCACAGTTCCTGGTGGAAAGCGGAGCTTCTCCCAAGTTGGAATGCAAGGAAGGAAAGGCTCCCATTCAGTACGCAGCAGCCGACCGCCACCAGGAGGTGGTGAGCTTCTTAATCCGCACAAATAACATAACCCTGAAATTAACGGAGGACCGCAAGGTAAGGACTAGAAGTACAAAATGTTAAACAATGCTGGTGTGGATCCAACACCACCACGACGTAATGTTTCTTTTCACTTCCCGGAGAATAAATATTTAATAGAATCAAAGCATAATGGTCTGGCCTTTAGCTTATCATAGCTTTGCTAGGTCTATTGAAAACCCTATCAGCTAGACTCTTTCCCAAAAGCTCTATAAATGTTACCCCTTTGACGATTTATCCAAATCCTTTTTAAATCTAGCTATTAAACATAGAACATAAAACAGGATAACACAGGAACAAGCCCTTCGGCTGAACATGATGCTATTCAACAAATCTCCTTTGCCTGCGTGTGATCTAATTTCTTGCATTTCCGTGTGCCTACCTAAAAACCTCTAAAATGTTACTGTTGTACCTGCCTCCACTACCATCCCTGGTAGTGTAATCCAGGCACCCACCACTAGTGCAAAAAACATGCCCCACACATCTTGTTTATACTTTGTGTAGGAAGGAACTGCAGACCCTGGTTTAAACCGAAGATAGACACAAAAAGCTGGAGTAACTCAGCGGGGCAGGCAGCATCGCTGGAGACAAAGAATGGGTGATGTTTCAGGTCTTGATCCAAAAAGTCACCCATTCCTTCTTTCCAGAGATGTTGCCTGTCCTGCTGAGTTACTCCAGCTTTTTGTGTCTATCTTTGTTTATACTTTACCCCGCTCACCTTAAAACTATACCCTGAGTAGTCTTTGACACTTCCATCTTGACTACCTATGTCTTTTATAGTTTTATAAACCAATGTTGCTATTCTTTCATCCAGAACAAAACAACACACTTCATATTTGTTCCCTCATTTTGCCTTTAAGTTCATTTTCTGATGTTTGTGTATTCTTTTATTCTTTGTATTCTTCGGCATATTTTGTATATTCATGAAGAAACATATATTTGTTTGTGTTTTGTTTTAAGAGAATAAATCATTGCAATAAGATATAGATTGAGTGAGTGGGCAAAGGTTTAATGTTTAACTTTAATTAAACTTATTAAAGTATAATAAAGTTTAATATGTATACAAATAAAAAACAGAAAATGAACTTAAAGGCAACATTTGGTTGGTGGGGGCGCAGCAAGCCGGCAGCCCTGCCAGCAGCTTGTTAGTTTTTATCTACTTTTTAAATTTTTTTAGTGTGTCCTAATGTGTGTTTTTGGTGTCTCTCTGTGTGTCCTGTGGGAGGGGGTAAGGGGGAAACCGTTTTGGTCGCCTCCTCCAAGGAGAGGCGACCTTTTCCATGTCGCCTCCCCTGTGGCCTAACATTGAAGATTGGTGCGGCCTTTCCCAGAGACGTGCCCGGGGCTTCAGCAGCGGGCGCAGCTCGGACTCTCGTTGTGGAGCGGGCGAGCCCTCGCCGGGGGTCGCCAGAGGCGAGCGCTCCTTTCGCTGGCCTGCGGCAGCCTGAAGCCGCGGTCTGTGGAGCTCCAGCCGGCGCGGCGTCCGCAGCCTGGGATCCCTCATTGGGGACCTGGGAGGGGAAGAGCTCCAACCACCAGCCCGCAGCCTACATCTACTGCAGGCGTGGCGGGGACTTTCCATCAGGAGCAGGGGTCCCTCGCCGGGGACCCCTGGAGAAGAGCTCCGACTGCCGGCTGCAACGCGGTGGGGACTTTAGAACTTCGACTGCCGGCCTGTGGCCTACACCAACCTGAAGCCGCGGTCTCCGGTGGGGAAGCACCGATTCTGGACTGACCGGGACTTTGCCGGTCTACTCATCTGGACGTCCGCAGCGGCGGCTGCGGAGGATTGAGGACCCGACCACGGGGAAAAATGGAGGAGGACTGGCCAAATGTTGTGCCTTTCAACACAGCGACGAATGCTGTGGTGGATGTTTGTGTAAATTTTTATTGTGTTTTCGTGTGTTCTTTTTTCATTGTACCGCTGCTGGCAAATTCATTTCACTTGCACTTTATGTGCAAGTGACAAATAAAACTGATATTGATTGATATTGACATGTGGGAACAAATATGAAGTTTGTTGTTTTGTTCTGGAATGAAAGAGTAGCAACAGCAGGTTTATAAAACAATAAAATACATAGATAGTCAAGATGGAAATATCAAAGACTACAGGGCATAGTTTTAAGGTAAAAGTATAAAGGTGATGTGTGGGGTATGTTTTTGTGCTGCCAGGGATGGTAGTGGAGGCAGATACAACAATAGCATTTTAGAGACTTTTAGATAGGCAAATGGATATGCAGGAAATGGAGGGATTTGGATCACGTGCAGGCAAAGAGGATTAGTGTGAGGTCGCAAACTTTGATAAAAACAAAAGGCAGATTATTATCTAAATGCAGAAAGATTGCAAGTGATGTACAGAGGGATCTAAGTGTTCTAATGCATGAATCATAGAAAAGCAAGCAGACAGGTCTGCCAAGTAGTTAAGATGGCAAACAACATTTTGATTTTTTTTTTGCAAAGGGGTATGAGTTTAAACATTCGGAGGTTTGTTGCAATTGTACAGTCTATTGATGAGACCACACCTGGTATTCCGTGTACAGATTTGATCCTCTTACCGATAAAGATTTTGTAACATTAGAGGCAGTCTAAAGGAAATTCACCAGGCTAATACCTGGCTTGAGAGAATTATCCTGTCATGAGAGACGGAAGAGTTAGGTTTTGTATTACTTGGAGCTTAGAAGAATGAGGGGTGACCTGATTCAAATGTATAAGATCCCAAGGAAAGATGTTGGGATGTTTTCATGAACAAGAGAATCTCGAACAAATGCACATAACTGAAAGATAAGGAGAAGGTTCATAGAATTTTTTTCTCACAGAGGCTGGTAAATCTTGGGAGTTACCTGCCCCAGCATGTGATGGAAGCTGGATCATTAGAAGTATTGAAATTGGAGATGCATAACTACTTGAGGAATTGAGGACTATGGAGAAATGGCACAAAACAGACGTTGAGACCACAACAGATCTGTCGTTGTTTATATTAAATGGATCGATGGGCCTGATGGCTACCCCTTCTCCAATTTTCTTGTGTTCTAATATTATCAATCTTCTGTTTAACAGCACTGTGAGAGAACCTGCACCAGAAAGAGTTTATCTTTTCTTTTTACGATTTATGTATTAACAGAGAGGACACCATTTATTATCCATTCCTAATTGTCCTTGAAGTGAGTGCATCAGCCGTCCACTTCAGAGGCATTTGAGTCAATTATATCAGTATATTTGGAATAACATACAGGTCAAAAAATGAAGGCATGACAGATTTTCTCTTCGGAAGGACATTACTAAACCAACTAGCTTTTTACAACAATCTGATAATTTTGTGGTCATCATGACTAATTGATATCTTTAAATTCCAGATCATTAATAGTAAGATTAAACGAGAACTTACCAGTTCGAAGTTTGATCGTTATTTTATGAGGAGTAACGATGAGGGATTACGTGAAGAAGCCCCGCCTGGCGCTTGATCGGCATACTTCAAAGCAGCGGCATGAAAAACACAGAACACAATAGCCGGAGTAAGATAGTAAGGCTCAACATAGATTTAGAACTACCAGATGATCATTTATTTTATGAGGGTCGGGAGTGGAGGGCACGTAATCCCTCATCATTACTCCTCATAAAATAACGATCAAACTTCGAACTGGTAAGTTCTCGTTTAATCTTACTATTTTACTTCGGAGTCATGTGAGTGACTACATGAAGATTTTGTAGCTTCTGTGTTTTTTATGTCGTAGAGTCATTCCATACGACAGTCCGGCTAAGTCAACACATAAATGAGTAAATAACCTTTTACCAGAATTCAGTTTTAGTTTATTTCATAAATCTTTTAATGATAAAAGAACAAATAATAACCCCTTTTTTATACCTGGGGAAAATCACTACAAAGTGATAAAAGATATAAAGTGATAACATAAATCGATAATATAAATCGATAGTGAAACAAAGCAGGTGATTACAGTGAACCCAACACCGCGTGTCCAAAGCCTGTCATTGTGAGAACAGGTTTATCGTGGAACTTTGAAAAAGTTTCTCTTTACACCACCCTGCGGCTTCTAAAATGTGTTCGAGCAGTACGTCCTGTAACTTCGCCGCGGATGTAGCTGCAGCTCTGGTGGAGTGAGATTTAAACACATCAGTGTCTACTCCTGCTAAAAGTAACACCTGTTTTAACCATCTAGAAATGGTTTGTACTGATGCTTTTGTGTGTGGTTTCGTATGCATAATAAATAACGCTTTTTCATCACCTCGAAGACTCTTGGTGACTTTTATATATTGAGTCAAGTGTCTAACTACACACAACGTTGAATCAATAGGGTAAGCTTGAAACATTACCTTAGCTCCAGTTCTTCCTGGTCTGCTTTGTTTGATCAGATCATAAACATAAAACATAATGTTATCTGAAGCCACATGCATACAATCTAAACGTAGCACTTGCAATGTTTGCACTCTTTGTGCTGATACCAATGCCATTAACATTACTACTTTAAATGTTATTTTTTCCAAAGACATAACTGTGATTGGTGTCCATTGCCTAAGCAAAGTAAGTACAATGCTGACATCCCAAATTTCTGTATATCTTGGCTTAGGCGGATTTTTGTTAAAAATCCCTTTCATAAACCTGGATATTAATGGATGAAATCCAATTGATTCATGGTCAGAAATTTGTCCTAAATAGCACAATGAAGCACTACGAGCACGATTAATGGCACTATAACTCAAGTGCTGCTCAAAATACAACTCAGCAAGGAACTCCAATATGTTTGAAATGTTCACAGTATGATAAGATATATTTGATTGTCTACAAAAACTTCCCATTTCTTTATATGTGTCATATATTGTTTCTTAGTGCTATCTCGCCATGATGAGACTATAACACCCATGGTCCTATCCGACAGTCCAAGCCCTTGTAGTGGTCTGGTCAAAACCTGCAGATTAACAAATTCATATGAACATGTAATGGATGAATTTATTTTGTTACTGGTTGTATTAACAAATCACTGCAGCTAGGAATTGACATACATGGTCCCTTAAGTCATATTTAACATCAACGGGAACCATGGTTGTGTGGGCAAATTTGTAATCACCAACAGTCCTGTGTTCTAATCTTGTTCTATTTTCTTAAGACATTGCCTAACCACGCCAAATGGAGGGAAAGCATAAAAGAACATATTTCCCCAATGTAGCGAAAAAGCATCTACTGCTACCGCACCTGGATCGGGTTCCCAAGACACATATTTAGGCAATTGATGATTTAATCTTGATGCAAACAGATCAATATCTGGTAACCGATAGCGAATAACAATTTTACTGAAAACTTGTGGGTTCAACATCCATTCTGTGTTGTCTTTAAATACCCTTGATCTGTTGTCTGCCACCACATTGTCTTTACCTGGGATATAACTTGCTGAAACCCAAATTTGGTGCTCAATACACCAATGCCATATCTGATTGACCAGACAATCACATGATACCAACCTTACTCCACCCATGTGATTAATATATGCAACAGCTGTCTTATTGTCTAATTGTGCCTGGACATGCAGATCCTTTTTTGTAGAACAATGGGCTTTTAATCCATAAAATGCCCCCAATAACTCCAAATAATTAATACCATATGTTTGGAGAAACAATTCCTCTTGGACAGTCCATCTGCCCCCACAGCTGGTAAATTTATCTGTCGACCCCATCCGAGAGCACTTGCATCTGTTTGTAAAAATACTTCAGGCTGCTGTATTAAAAATGTTTTTAGCAGCATGTGGAACATTTTCAATCCACCATTGTAATTCCAATAAAGCTTCTTTTGTTAATTGCATAGGCCTATCAAAATGGCCTGCTCGCTTTTTTAAAGCTCGCGTTTTGTCCCTTTGAAGGTTTTGGTAATGTAATGGACCAAATTCCACTGCAGGAAATGCTGCTACTAATTTACCGATAACCTTTGCTACTTCTCGGATGGAGGGATAGGGTTTGTGAATGAGGCCCAAACAAACAGTTGAAATATCAACAATCTTGTCAGTTGGCAAAGTTACTAACATAGTAACTGAATTAATCACAAAACCTAAATAATTAATTGTTTGTGCTGGCTGCAGCTTGGACTTAATTGGATGAAACAGGAACCATAGTTTTTCAAATAAAGTTTTAGTTGCTGAAACTGATTTTCCAGCTGATTCCTGATTACTACTGACAATTAAAATGTCATCCAGATAAGCCATAATGATGTGCTTTTGTGCTCTTAATTGTGCTAAAGCTGGTTTCAACAGCTTTGTGAAGAGCCTAGTAGCGGAACTTAACCCATTAGGTAATGCTTTAAATTGCCACAGCTGTCCCAGCCAATTAAATTTTAAGTACTTCCGAAAAAACCGATGTATTCGTACTGAATAGCACGCATCGTTTAAATCGATTGTAGCCATATAACAACCTGCTGATATCAAATGTCTTGCTGTGTTGAACGTTTCCATCTTGAAATGTTGATCGGTAGAATAAATGCTATAAAAATGATTTTTTTACCACAATTGTTATATTTATTTCAAGCAATCCCCTTATATCTCCCTAAAATGTTTTTTAAAAATATAGATACTTTGGTTAATAGTTTTATTTGGGACTATAAAAACCATCGAATAAGTAAAAAACATCTATGTAAATCTAAAATAAATGGTGGACTAGCACTACCAAATTTCCTATATTATTTCTGGGCAGTTCAGATTAAGAATATGAATTTTTGGTTGGTAAATTTAGATCACGAACCAAGCTGGCTAAAGATGGAAATAGGAAGACTGTTTGCCTTTTGATGTAGGTTCGATTCTTTTTGCACCAAGGGAAGTACAAAAAAAAATGTATGGTAACAACCCTATAATTCATAGCTATAGACGTATTTGGAAAACAAATAGTTAAGACCCTACATATGGATAATTTGTCACTTTGTTTGCCAATTATGAATAATCCTTTGTTTAAGCCCTCTGTATTGGACAAGGGGTTTAAACATTGGAATGATTTAGGAATTAAAAGGATAGAACACCTTTATAAGGAAGGAAAATTTCTCTCATTTCAAGAGTTACAGGATATCTATGGATTGCAGTCAAATAACATATTTAGGTATTTACAAATTATTAGAAATTATATTAAGTCAAATATGCAAGACTATAAAAATAGAAAACCAGGATTATTAGATGAATTGTTTAATAAACACCCAAATACAGAAAAAATAGCGTATATATATAATACTATTTTGGATAAGGAAATCCCAACTTCGGAAATATATCGACAAACATGGGAAAATGAAATGGGTTTATCTATAACGAAGGAAATTTGGGAAGAAAGTCTACAATGTATACATCGTTGCTCATTAAATGCTAGACATATATTGATACAATTTAAGGTATTACACAGATTACATTACTCAAAAACGAAATTAAATAGAATTTATTCTAACATTTCTCCTATTTGTGATAAATGTCAGAACTTGGAAGCTAATTTAACGCATAGTTTTGTAACATGTATAAAACTTAATTATTATTGGATAGAAATCTTTAGAGTTATTTCTGAAGTTCTTAAAATTAAACTAGACCCAGATCCAAAATTAATAATATTAGGAGTTCCGGATTCAAATCTAACATTAACAGTAAACCAAAGAAATTTCTTGGATTACTGTTTGATAATAGGGAAAAAATTAATATTGAAATTTTGGAAGGGAACATTATCCCCCACAATTAAAATGTGGACAGTGGAAATGTTGGAGACGTTGCATTTGGAAAGAATCAGATTTGTCCTAATGGACAAACACGAACTCTTTGAACAGATATGGTCTCCATATACAGAATATTTGAAGGGGTAGCTGTTCTTGGCATCACAACTCAATGGATACCCGGCAGGATTAGATGAAAATAACTCTTTGTTTCTCTTTTTGATTTGTATACATGTCTCCATTAATATTGTATTTGAAATAGTTATTCACTATTAAGATGTATAGTATAATCTCTCTCTTTTTCTATATAATACTTATTTTATTTTAATTAAATATCAATAACAAGAATATATACATATACATATATTTTTTTCTCCTCTTTTTCTTTTCCACTTTTTTTTATAATCAAAATTATTATTTAATCACCACTTTTATTGATTAAAATCTATTCTTTTCTTTTTCTACTTTAAAAAAAAATAGAAGTTTATAAGTACTATTCGTAACATTCGTATACTTAATGAAATAAGTAGGTTGTGTATTGTAAAAGTTGTAATACCGTTGTTATGATGGATTCCTTTTAATAAAAATATTATTACATGAAATGTTTATACTGGACAAATGTATTAAAGTTTGTAAGGTCCAGAATAATTATATAACCATCATCTTTTTTATCTCTTGGAAAGATGTTTGACACAAATTGGTGTGGATGCTCAACAGTATTTTCAATAACACCTTTTTTAAACAATTTGTCAATTCCCACATTAATTTCTGCTTCCTCAATAGCAGAGAACATGAAACCATAAATAGTTTTATATTGTACCGGAGAATCAACACCTCCTCCTTTAAATGTTATTGTAGCTCCTGAAACCGTTTGTAAAATAAATCGGTCAGATGTGATGCAAAGCCATTCATCATAAAACATTTGTAATCTCCCACCAACTAGAGATCTGTCCAAAGTTCCTTCAAGAACAGAATAAAGTTTTTGTACCTCTCCACATGAACGTGGTGGTCTCCTTCTCCCCGTATATGGGTGAACATTAGGCTGTGTTGGATGGTAATATTTTCTTACCATATTCCTGCCTCTGTTTGTTCCAAAATCAGATCCCCTTCTTGGTGTATAGTACCTTTTTTGTCCAAAGACGAAAGGTCGCATGTAGCTAATAGATTTAGCCTCTTCATCCATTTCTCTTATTTGTTTAGGCAGGTTTTCTCCAAATAGATAACCAGGAGATTGAACACCACTTGATCGGCACAGACCTGCAAATCTAGGATGAAATATGGGCCGAATCGCAATTTTCCTCATACAATTGATTTCATAAAGGGAATTGCACAATAAGCCCAATGTATCTCTTTGGATTTTGATCATTTCTGACCCTTCCATTTGCTTTCCAAAAGCATTAATGTCAGCTGAAATCAGTTTGAGGATTCTTTGAAACCTTATTTCTTGTCCTCTTATGACTGATGATATAGGTGTCCTCTTATGACTGATGATATAGGTGTCCATAAAGTCAGATTCACCGTTGGTACCTTCAATGAGGTACAATTTTCCGGTGTTTTATATAATTCTGCTGTTTCAGCCATAACAGAATCTTGAAGTTGGTGAGATACCATATAATTAATGCTGGCAGCTAGGTTTTCATCCATAGCCTCACCAATTCCTTCAGGTATAGCAAAATCTTTTGCCATATCAGGCACATATGGCCTTTTCTTTTTTATTTGTGGTGTGCACTCATAATCCACATCACCACTTTCAGGGTCTGTCTCTTGCAGCCCTGATACTCCTGGAACTTCATCAAAGGAGACTTCCTCCACCCTTAATCCTGGGTCTGGAGTTTCATATTCCCAATTTGGCACATGGCCATATTCTGGATATTCAAACCCCTCAGGGTCTGTTTGGGAAAATTCTGGGTTCTTTGACCCTTGTCTCATAATATTTTGGAGCACTTTCTCCATATGTTCCATTTTAAGCCATATAGCTTTATTATCCGGAGGACTTTCATTATCAGAGTCATCATCAGAAACCACGGGCCTCACGGATTTCTTTTTACTTTTCTTAGGCACATTTTCCTCTGTGGTTTTAGTTTCTGGAGGAATTATAGTCTCACTAACGGGTGAATCAACGGCCACCGGTGTCGGAACTGGCTCCGCACTAATCTCTTGTCCCGACTCTTTAGCCTCTCCCCGGGACGATCTTTTTACCCGCGAAATCTTCCTGTGAGACTTCTCCATTTTGTTTCAAATTTTTATTATCTTTGCTGGATCAGTACGCCAGCGTGACTCTGATTTTTTGTAAAAAATTTTTACTTTCATTTTGCTGGTTCTATACGCCAGCGAAACGGTTTTTTAGAATGCCCTAAAGTAAATCAATTGCACTTACCTGCGGGCCCGTTCTTACCGCTGAGGGGAGCTGCGCTCTGCAGCTCTTGCTTCTGCCATCAGCGTTGACGTAATGCCGATCAAGCGCTTCTTCACGTAGTCACTCACGTGACTCCGAAGTAAAATTAAATATAAATTCCATAGCTTCCAACATTAGATTGGAACTCAGGCCTCCAGGTTGTTAGTCCTGACTTCTGGATTACCAGTCTGGTCATTTAACTGCAGCATCACCAATATACTGCAGCGGTTCAAGGAGGTAGTTCACAACCTCTTTCTGAAGGGCAATTAGGAAGACAGTAAATACTGGTTTTGCCACCAGTAGTTGTTTCCCATGAATTCCACTTTCCATTTAAGAAACATAAATCCTCACACAAATCGCAGAGGAATCCAAGATGCTGCCAGAAATACCTCTTGCCCTTGAGTTGGAAAATGGTTCAATGGTTGGAAAATGGTTCAATGCTTCAATGGTTTGTGGATTGATTATATTGGTGATGAGTTTGCTGTTCAAACCTTTGGTTTACTTGCTCCATCCCTATTCCCACCCAAACTGACCCAACCCCATTGCAGTTTCTTCAGAACACATTCTGTTCCAATGGCTGATGATCTGCTGTTGGTATTCTCTATTCAAAAATGCTCTTGGCCATCTCCTGTTTAGCTTAATTCATTTCTCTCTCCCCTCTTTTCCCATCACCGGTTTGGGTTGCACACACAATGAAACAGTGACACCTAATCCTAGATTCTCCCACAAAAGGAAAAGTCCTGTCCACATCCACATGTGGGCAGTACAGTAGAGTTGCTGTCTTACACCTGGGTTCGATCCATATGAAGTTTGTTTATTTTCCCTGTGACCACGTAGGATCTCTCCGGGTGCTTTGGTTTCCTCACACATTCCAAAGAAGTGCAGTGTGTAGATTAATTGGCTTCTGCAAATTGTCCCTGGTGTGTAGGATATAACTAGTGTACAGTTTGGTTGGCTCAGACTTGTTGGGCCAAAGGCCCTATTTCCACACTGTATCTCTAAACTAAACTAAACTAAACCTCAGATGATCATAAAGTATCATTCTTCAAACTCTAACAGTCACAAACTTAGTATGTCCAACTTTTCCTCTTAAAATAATTCCCCTATTCTAATTATTAGTCCATTAAACCTTCTCTCTGCTGCCTCTAATGCCTTAACATTCTTAAATTAGCAATACCAGGCACAATACTCCAGATTTGATCTCACCAATTCCTTATGTAATGGAAGCATGATATTTCTACTTATATATTTTGTTTCCCAGCAATACATTGTAAGGGAAACTAGGCAAGCACATGAGGAAAAGAGATAAAATTATGTATTGGTAAGGTTATATGTGGAAGCTTTAAGGGTTCACTGGCCTGTTGCCATATTTCGATGTTGTAACTTGTATATAAAACTACGCAAGAGATCAATTGTCAACCATGTTACACTATCGGTACTTTTATAGAATGAAATGCTTCGCGAGATTTCAGTGGATAAAGTAAATGTAAATGTAATTATAATTGCCGATCTGTTCTGATTTCATCAGTGAACTAAGCTATAGCTCATAAGAAGAACTAACGTAATTATTGTGGATTTGGTTGCAGTTCGTCTTTGACCTCATGGTTTGTGGAAAGCTTAATCGGAACAAGGTCATTGAGGAGTTTGTCCTGCACTCGGCCGCCCCCATGGACACTGCCATCAAACTCTCCCGTGCATTTGGCATCACGGCTCTGAAGGAAAAGGAGAGGTCCAAGGAGTTGCTGGAAGCCGCCAAGTATTGCGAGAACATGGCCAGCGAGCTGCTTACTGTGGCATCCGGTTGCAGGAGTGCTGGGTACCTGCTCCGAGCTGTGGACCATCGGGGCACCACCATGCTGGACTCCTTAATAGAGTGCGAGCAGAAGGAAGTGGTGGCCCACCCAGCCGTGCAGAAGTACCTGACCGACGTCTGGTATGGGAACTTGAAGTGGGCCCACTGGAAAATAGTCCTTTTGTTTTTTACCTTCCTAGTCTGTCCTCCCATTTGGCTGCTCTTCTCCCTCCCACTTAAGCACCAGTTCAACAGGATCCCAATAATGAAGTTCACGAGCCATTTGGTTTCTCATATCTTCCTGCTAGTGTTGTTTGTGTTAACCATCGTCTATCCCCCGCTCAGCCCGATATACGAAGGTCGGATGCTTCCCTGTTGGAATGAATGGCTGCTGCTGGCTTGGCTTTCAGGGATGCTGGTCTCGGAGCTGACCCACCCAGGGGAGAGGGCAGGATTGGCGTGGATTCGAGTATTCATCCTGGGATTTTCAGCCGTCGCAGTCTTCTGTCACCTACTTGCATTTGCTTTCCGGGACCACGAGCGACTGCACTGCTTCTTTGCTCGAAATATCTTCCTTGCAGTGGCTATGACCCTCTGCTTTGTGCAGTTTTTGGAGTTTCTCACCTTCCATCACCTCTTCGGCCCCTGGGCCATCATCATCCGAGACCTGATGAAGGACCTGGCCAGATTTGCAATCATTCTTGCCCTGTTTCACGTTGCCTTCACCATGCAACTTGCAGCAGTATACCAACCTGTGTACCCTGTACCACCGCTCAACCCATCTGTTGGCAATAGATCGGATTCTGAACAGGTACTTTATGACATTCAAGACCCACTGGATATTACCGTCCTACTTTTCTTTGCTCTCTTCGGTATGGTGGATCCTGATTCCTTGCCAGCATTGTATCGGACACCCATATTTACCCAGTTCATTGTCAAGTTTGTGTTTGGAATGTACCTTGTCATGACACTGATTGTCCTGATCAACTTGCTGATTGCCATGATGAGTGACACCTACCAGCGAATCCAGGCTCAGTCAGACACTGAGTGGAAGTTTGGGAGGGCTATGTTAATCCGTGACATGATCAGGAAATCTGGGACTCCATCTCCATTCAATCTATGCACCCATCTTTTCTACTACATCAAAATGCTGTGCAAACATAGGGGTAAGTCGATGATTTTCATTGAGTTGAATGCTCCAGCCATGCACCAACATGTATGTGTTTCATGATTGAAGCTGAATATATCATGCTTTTATTCCCCAGCTTGAATATTAGAGGAACTGACAAAAGTCAGCTAAAAGGTGCATGAATGCCAGGGATTTATGCAAAGGTGCAGAATCAATTTTGCACCTTTAATAGGCACAGACTCAATGGAAAAGCAGGGAACTGCAGATGCTGGTTAATACACAAAAGGACACAAAGAGCTGGAGTAACTCAACAGGGCCGGCAGCAACCTTGGAGAACATGGATATATGACGTTTCGGGTCGAGAACTTCCTTCAGACTGTTTCCTTGTTTCTATATTTGGCGTCTGAAGAAGTGTCTTGTCCCAGAACGTCACCTATCCATGTTCTGTTAGAGTTGTTGCCTGACCTGCTGACAGACTCAATGGAGTCTCATAAATAAATAGTCTCACCTCTGCTTTCATCCAATATGTTTATAAACCCTCTGGAGATGGGCTGCCTAGTGCCATCTTCTACTGTGAACACCACTGATGTTGCCTCTTAACGAAGTCCCGAGGCTGCCAGATTATTAGAGTTTTACTGTATCTCATTTGTGAATGACTACCTTCCAGTTCACATTCCTGCCAGCATATGAAAATTCACCTTCTCTCAATATTTCTGGTCCATCCTTGTCCTTTTCATAACATCCTTAACATTTCCAGAATTATGATCATTAACCAAAATCAACTCCCACTGACACCCCTTCCACTTGACTATAAGTGAGATCCAGGCGGACCTTCTACTAACCTACTACACTTTGAAAATTCCTTCCCCTCCAAACCTTTCTCATTAAGGTGATCCCATTCAGTATTCAGTAAGTTTAAATCCCCGACCACTGTTTAGGTCGGCATGGTGTCACAGCAGTAGAGTTGCTGCCTTACAGTATTCGAGATCCGTGTTCGATCCTGACCACGGGTGCTGCCTGTATGGAGTTTGTACGTTCTCCTCGTGACCTGCATGGGCTTTCTCTGGGATCTCCGGTTTCCTCCCGCACTCCAAAGATGTACAGGTTTGTAGGTTAATTGGCTTCGGTAAAAATTGTTAAATGTCACTAGTTAGACAGTGTTAGTGTGCGCGGGTTACTGGTTTACGAGGACTCAGTGGGCCATAGGGCCTGTTTCCACACTATATCTCTAAAAACAAAAAAAAACTGAAAGATCGACCCTGGCAGATGTTCCATTACAGAGTTGATGACATGGGTCAGAAACCTGACCTTCGGCAGATGTAACATCCTCTGTTGGCATAGCCAGCAGTAGAAATAGCCATTGATGTGAACATTTCATTCCTAGATTCTACCGTGATTCTCCAATTGACTATTCAGTTTCCATCCTATTTATTCTACCAGTGAAAGTATTCCTTCAACATTTTACTGGAGTAAGATCACCGTATAATGCATAAAGCATCTGATTGCTCACCTTGTCCGCTTCATTATTGTGGATCTGGATGTTACTGAAAGATCAAGTCAGCATTATACTTGTCCACAAGCAGATAGTTCCAACCATTTTTCGAGGAGTTATCCTTGTGAATGCAGTTCTGACTTCTGCCAGTGAGATGTATGGGACAGAGTTAATGAGATATGGGAGGGAATGAGCCTTGGTCCAACTTTGTTCATCTACTCGAAACCACTAGCTCCATCATCTTGACACATCATTGTCTGATCTTCAGCTACAGTTATAAGGAGCGCTTCCCAATACTTGATATTGATCCTTCTTCTCCCTTCCTTTCAGGACCCAAAGTACAAATCCTGATACATCCACCCACCCACCCCATCTAGAAAACCTTGATCATACCATAGGTACAATACTTAGCCCAACGCACCCCCTTCCCAAACATTGTTAGCACACCACTGGTTCCAGTTATTCAAGTCATCTACAGCGCCACAACTCCCGAACTTGACACAACTCTTAGGCAGCACTTTCTCATCATGAAAACTGTCCCAGATACTTCCCAAAAATCAACCATAGCATGTGAAAGTTTTGGTTACATTTGATATAGCTGTTAAGGAGATAGACAGAGATAAGGAGAAAAATCAGAGTGCCTAATAACAGAGATATATTACATTCTTTTTGTATTTCTAATACTTGAACAAGGATTATGCAAGCATTATGATGCCAGAGACAAATTTAATTTGAAGTGATGCCCCACAATAAGGTTAAGAATGACTGAATTACATTATTGTACAATCACTTGACATTTTTGTGTCTCTGTAATGTTAAATATGGCTATGGAAACATGATAAATAATAATTGTAATGCTACAAAGGGAACTAACCCGTGGGAAATAGAATTGTTGAAGTTTTGGATCTGAAGAAGGCCATTGAACTCCCTGGATCTTTGTGGGTGACAGCTCCAGATTGAAGCCATCCACTCTAAACCAACTTGTAAATCATGCTTCAGGATGTCTAAATGGTTCAAGGGTGGACAGAGACATATTTTATTGTCTGCAAATAGGTAGTCTTAGGAAATAATTAAAATAAATAAAATGGAGTTAATGCCCAGCAAATCGGACAGCATCCATGGAGAAAGAAACAGAGGTACAATATCAGGTTTATAGCCATATATCATAAGTTCTGGAAATAAATAAGAATACAAAACTTAGGTTTTAGCAATAATCCTATAATTTACATTCCTGAGATTTGTTTATACGCATTACTATCCCCTCTTAAAGGCAATGATCTCGTTGTTGTGCAAATCTTATGGGATTTTAATGTGTAAAGGTTTTGCAGGAGAGGATTCTAAACAAAAACATGGCAACGTCAGTATGTAATGTGGCTCTGTTTTATACCCTTAACAGGACATGACTGATAACCTAGCTAATCTGACAAGTATCTTAAGTCAGGCTGGTGAGAAAGCTGATGAACTGTAAATTAATAAAGATCAGATGCCGGTACATTTATGGTAAAACTAGACTAAGTGGGACCCGTTGGGTCCCATATTCACACAGGAGGGCTGGTCCCCCAACCCTCCTGTTTGTAGGTTAATTGGCTTTGGCAAATTGTTCCTAGTGTGTAGGATAGAACTAGTGAAAAGGTGATAGCTGGTCAGCATGGACTTAGTGGGCCAAAGGGCCTGTTTCCACACTGTATCTCTAAACTAAGTCACCTCCAACACTCTTACTCCTCACCTTAAACCTGTGGCCTCTGATTTACACATCTGTTAGGTCAAACGTTTCTCTCTATCCACTCTATCTATGCCCCCCAAAAGGGTAAATAGTGAAAATTAATCTCACCTTGGAATTTGTTTAAAATTCCTCTTTATGTTATTTCCACTCCTGCCAACGGGAAGGAGGTATTTCTGAAAATCGTGACCTCCAGGTTCAGGAACAAGATGTAGGAGTCTGAAATCCTAAAATTACACTTCATTCCACCTCTCTAAATCTAAAATAAAACCAAATGGTTTTAAAAACACACAGCATCATCAGAACGTTTGTATTTCAGATAAACTGCCTATCAGATTTGACCTATAACATTACTCATCTTTACTTTTTTGAATGGATTTATATTTCATTTTTTAAATTAATTTCAGAAAAAGTCAAGCATTGATTCATTTTCGAATAGCAATTCTCACTTTATGATCTTTCTCAAATGAATGCATCCCAGTTGTAATTCGCAAGATTGTGAATATGTGTGCTATTTTTGTCCAAACCCTTAGGTAAACTTTGCTCTACGGAGGGCCGTGAACTAATGAATGAAGGAGATAATCTTGATACCATATCAGATACCCGCTCCATTGACATGTTGGCACATACGTCTGTTGGCTGGATACGAAACACCTCAAAGAGGGCAACGCAAATCTCCCCTGAAGGTATTACATCAATTCCTTTCTGTGCAGAAGTGTTGATCGTGTTTTAAAACTTTATGTAAAGTTGTTGGACAACTTGTTCTATTTGATCTTCCATTTGTGCACGTCGTATTGATTGCATTAGTCGAAACAGGGTGGACCACGTGAAGGTTGCAATTTTCCACCCCACTAGCAATTTAGATACTTATTTTCAGCTGATACGGTAACCTATATCTTTGCAGCAAGCATATGCCATTGACAATGAGCACAATAGTTGGTACACAAGAGTTCACCACAGACCAATGAAGGTTCCCCAGAGCTACACTATAGGTTTGAATGCTGTAGTTTCTCTTTGTTTGGAATCGTACATCTTTTCGATCAGCAGCATCTCAGAAGGCCTGGTAAAATGTCATGTGCTCTTTAAGTTGACCTCCCCACCATGGAAGGGATCTATAGGAGGCACTGCCTCAAAAAGGCAGCCAGCATTATCCATGACACACACCACCTTGGCCACACTGTTATTTCACTCCTGCCAACAAGAAGAAGATATAGAAAGTCTGAAAACCGTGACCTCCAGATTCAGGAACAAATTCTTTCCAACAACCATCAAGCTAATGAACACTGCAAACACCAACTAAACTTCAAACTACAAATTGTCGTGGTTGCCCCAGGGACTTTGCATTATATGACTGCACTTTTTTAATTTATTGAACTTTTAATTTGTTTATTTATTATGTTATCTACTGAGTACAGTGTTTACAAACCTGTTGTGCTGCTGCACGGAAGAATTTTAATGTTTAAGAAGGAACTGCAGATGCTGGAAAAATCAAAGGTAAATGCTAGAGAAACTCAGCGGGTGAGGCAGCATCTATGGAGTGAAGGAATTGGCGATGTTCCATGTCGAGACCCTTCTTCAAACTGATGTGGGGGTTGGGGGTGGGAAGAAGAAAGGAAGAGGCGGAGGCAGTAGGCTGTGGACAGCTGGGAAGGGAAGGGGAAAGAGGGATAAAGCAAGGACTACCTGAAATTGGAGGTAATTGTTCATACCGTTGGGGTGTAGACTACCCAAGCGAAATATGAGGTGCAGTTCCTCCAATTTACAGTGGGACTCACTCTGGCCATGGAGGAAGCCCAGGACAGAAAGGTCGGATTTGGAATGGGAGGGGGAGTTGAAGTGCTGAGCCACTGGGAGATCAGGTTGGTTATTGCAAACTGAGCGGAGGGGTTGGGCGAAATGATCGTCAAGCCTACGCTTAGTCTCACTGAGGTAGAGCAGCTGACACATACAACAGCGGATGCAATAGATGAGGTTGGAGGAGGTGCAGGTGAACCTCTGCTGCACCTGGAAAGACTATTTAGGTCCTTGGATGGAGTCAAGGGGGGAGGTAAAGCGACAAGTGTAGCATTTCTTGCAGTTGCAAGGGAAAGTACCAGGGGAGGTGGTGGTTTGGGTGGGAAGGGACGAATTGACCAGGGAGTTACGGAGGGAGCGGTCTCGGCGGAAAGCCGAAAGGGGAGGAGATGGGAAGTTGTGGCCAGTGGTGTAATCCCGTTGGAGGTGGAGAAAATGTTGGAGGATTATTTGTTGCATGTGACGGCTGGGAGGGTGAAAGGTAAGGACAAGGAAGACTCTGTCCTTGTTACGAGTGGGGGGGATGGGGAGTGAGAGCAGAGTTATGGGGTATAGAAGAGACCCTGGTGAGAGCCTCATCTATAGTAGAAGAGGGGAACGCCCATTCCCTAAAGAATGAGGACATCTCCAATGCCTAGGTTTGGAACACCTCATCCTGGGTGCAAACGCGACGTAGTCGGAGGAATTGGGAGTAAGGGGATAGGGTTCTTACAGGAAGCAGGGTGGGAAGAAGTGTAGTCCAGATAGCCAGGGGAGTCAGTGGGTTTATAGTAGATGTTGGTGAGTAGTCTGTTCCCTGCGATGGAGATGGTAAGGTCCAGATACGGTACGAAGATGTCGGAAATGGTCGTGGTGAATTAAAGTGCCGGATGGAAGTTAGTAGTGAAATGGATGAAGTGAGTGAGTGAGTTTTGCATGGGTGCAGGAGGTAGCACCAATGCAGTCATCGATGCAGCAGAGGCAGAGTTCGGGGATAGGGCCACAGTACACCTCGAACATGGATTGTTCGACGTACCCTACAAAGATGCAGGCATAGCTGGGGCCCATGTGTGTGCCCATAGCTGCGCCTTCGATTTGGAGGAAATGGGAGTAGTCAAATGAAAGGTTATTGAGGGTAAGGACCAGCGGAGGAGGACCTAGGCGGAGGAAAGTATCGGAAGACGGGGATTTGTTGGTTCTGCGGTGGAGGAAGAAACGGCGTGCTTTAAGACCCTCCCGGTGGGGGATGGAGGTGTAGAGTGACTGGACATCCAATTTGGAAGAATTTTAATGTTCTGTTTCAGTCTATATGACAATTAACTCTTCAATATCCTCTGTTTCATCACTGAAAAAGTTGACTTGATATTCTGCAATACACAAAGTACTGTAGGAAGCTAGTGGGTAAGGCAGAATCTTTGGAGAGTGTGAATACACAACGTTTCAGACTAAAGAAGGATACTGGCCCAAATCGCCACCTGTCCTTTCCTCCGACAGATGCTAACTCACCCAGTGAGATCCTCCAGTACTTTGCAATTAACTCAAGATCCCAGTATCCGCAGTTCCTTGTGACTGTACCTGATACTATGTAGTAATCAGTGAGACTGTTGATTAACTTGAGAAAATAATAAAAACACACCAAGTTTGATATCGTCTATTATCTTTAAACAACCAATTCCCTTCAACTCTATTGCCTCTGCGCTGAACTACTGCCCATATGGTCCTCAAATATGACTCCACCTCAGTGTTTGTAAAATATAATTGCTTCATTTAAATGCTTCATCATAAGGTTAATGGTGGAAGAACTTCATTAGTTCAAGAACGTGGTGAGTCTGCATATTCTCAAGGAATATTGAGGGTTGCAACTGTTCTGGCATTACCAATGATGCTCTCTTCTCAACAATGAATAGTAAAATTGTTGTTGTTTCACACTTCTTTGTTCCTGATTTTTTCTTTGGGGGAATTAGTTACATGTAACTAATGTAGGTAAGGAACTGCAGATGCTGGTTTATGAAAATGGACACAAAGTACTGGAGTAACTCAGCAGGTCAGGCACATCTCAAGAAGACATGGAGAGGTGTTGTTTTGGGTCAGGACCCTTCTTCAGACTAAATGTAGTGGGGGAGGGGTGGGGGGAGAGAAAGCTGAAAAGAGAGGTTGAGGTGGAACAAAGCCTGGTAAGTGATAGCCTGTTTATAGGCGACAAGGATTGCTATTGGTAGATGGGTGGACAATGGCCAGAGACCCCTCGAAACAACACCTATCCATGTCTTCCACAGTTACTACCCGAGCCACTGAGTTACTCCAGCACTTTGTGGCCTTCTTTTAAATGAGCTAATGTACTTATTTGAATTAGGCAAAGTCAACGGAGAAAAATTCCTGCCTCCCTGATAATTCTGGGGATCATGAACCAAAGATGGAGTACAAGCTTGTCAGTGAAATTGCATAGAAACAAAATATAAAAGAAAACTAATACAATTAACATTTTTGTAGCTTAATTTTCTAGCTATTTTTAGATTTCTGAGAGCAAAGGTCAGCAGTCAAGAAAAAATAGATAATAACCTAATCTAAACCATTTGTAAAAACGTAGTTTGAAAATTAGTCAAAATAGTTCTTATTTTAGATATGTGTGAACATGATAAAACAGCCTCCAATATTTCCTTCCACACAGCTGGATTCTTACGAGGCATACGGCAGAATGGTCCAATTCAGATTGAAGAAGTTGTAGACTGGCATAACGTGGCATTTCGTTATCTAACAATGAAAGGCCAAACTGATGGTACGTTTGTAATGGGTTCATCTCAGTTTGAAGATGCAAACAATATAATTCGGTTTGCTCTTCCAGTGAACGCGCTAGCATCTTGAATGGTATCACTCTGTAGATAATCCAGAAACTAAAATATATAGGACATTTCTTTTCAGTGAGAGCACACTTACAAATGAAGTGCAGTGCTGCCAATGTAGAATGGAAATTGGAGCAGCGATAGTGCTTGAAATGGCACATAGATGCATCATCTAAAGTTGAGCATTCTTCAGTAAACGGAATATTTCCTTCCATTGCCAGCCCTAAGTAGGACTTGCCCAGTTATCTCAATCGGTCCTTGCTATTCACAATTTATGGATTACAGCACAGACTTCTAGTTACTTCTAGCCTTCTACTCTATAGAAGGAAGTTCAATGAAGCATGTTGATCATTCTTAGAACGTAGAACATAGAAAAGGACAGGACACGAATTGGCCATTCATCCTATAATGTCTGTGCCAAGCTAAACTGATTTCTCCTGCCTGCAGATGATCCGTATGCCTTCATTCTCTGTACATTCATGTGGCGATCTAAAACCCTCTTAAAGTTAACTATCGTATCTGCCTCCATCACCACCTCCAGCACTGCATTCCAGTCACCTACCACCCCTCTTTATAAAATAAAACTTGCCCTGTGCATTTCCTTTAAACTTTGCCACATCCACCTTAAACCTGTGCCCTTGAGTCTTTCAGCCTCCACACAAATTTGTTCTGTTCCATTTATTCATTGTTTTTTGACTTGCCAATTCTCAATCACTGTAAAGAAGGAAATTCTCTCCTGCGGCAGATTAATTTAGAGATTGTTTTAGTTATATTATGGCAAAAACAGGTACAAATTTATATAGAACACAGTTTTCAGTTTTGACTTTTTGTATTGTTTAGGACTGGTGTTGATACAACTGCAATATGACGGAAGACCAAAGGTCTGCAACTGTGATTTTGGCATCAACCATCAAACTTGACTTGCCAAATCCCAGTAACATCAACATCATGAGGTGCTGCCGAGATTGATTGTAATACTGCTCGACTGTGTGTCTGAAGAAACAGCTGAGTGGACTCTGCACCTTTCAATGTCACCAAACATTGTATAGGACAACTATTCATCAAGTAATGTTGATGTGGAACAGTGTCAATGTGACCATTGATGATATGTAGTAAAGTGCGTTTATTTTTGTATTCAATAAGGGATTATATTTAAAGAATATCGTATATGAGTGTAATTGCTTAGCAGTTCCATTTTTATTTGTTGAGACAAGCATAATGGCAGCAAGTGGCTCTTACCAATGAGCACCATGTGCAATGTAACATAACACAATTTTATTTCCATCATGCATGTAAGTCAAGCTTCTTGGTGATTTTATTAAAGCAATGTACCTATATACTGTAGCAGACGTTCCTGTGAGAAATGTATCAACAAAAAAAAAGAAAACTGATGGGCTGAAGTTAAATATAAAGGATTGATGACCAAAGGGGCCGTGGTGGGACCACATCAGGAGCATTGTGTGCAGCTTGGGTCTCCTAATTTGAGGAAATACATCCTTGCTATTGAGGCAGTGCCGCGCACGTTCACGAGGTTAATCCCTGGGTTGGCGAGACTGTCATATGAGGAAAGATTGGAAAGACTGGGCTTGTATTCATTGGAATTTAGAAGGATGAGAGGGGATCTTAGAGAAACGTATGAAGTTATAAAAGGACTAGACAAGCTAGAAGCAGGAAAAATGTTCTCAATGTTTTGGGGATGTTTTGGCGGTGCAAGCTCGAAGGGCCAAATGGCCTACTCCTGCACTTATTTTCTATGTTTCCATGTTTCTATGCAATGGGAGCAAGATGACACGAGAGGTAGGCAACTCTTTGCATGCTGGTCCCAAAAGAGGATCTGCTATCATTACAATCGCTTGACTCTTTTAAATCTTTATATCACCAGCAGTATTTCTTACACTAACTATGCTCTCTTTAATCTCCTCCATCGGATATATTCTTGCACTGAATGTTGTAACCTTTATCTGTGCACTGTGGGTGGTGGGTTGATTGTAATCATGTATTTTCATGATTTCTCTGACTCAATAGCACGCAAACAATAGCTTTTCACAGTACCTCGGTACACGTGATAATAATAAACTAAACAAAATGATTAGCCATGATATCAATTTCCTCCCACATCCCGAAACAAAAACATAAAATGCCATGGGAAAAAAAAACTCAGCGGGTCAGGCAGCATATATGGGAAGTGAAAGGTTAACATTTCATGTCTGAGACATTTCATTAGAACTGAGAAATAATGAACACGTTAGCCTGTGTGTCAAAGAAAGTGGCCATTTCCAGCGTCCACAGATTTTTTTGTTGATTTTCATTTCCTCCCACCTCTCGTCTGCATTTACTTAATCATTCTATGTTGCTTCATATTTTGCATTAATTCTATCACCATTTTTTGGGGAACTGAATTAAAATCTAAACAGCAGAATTTGTATTTTCTAACTCCTATTTGGTCAGATGTATTATCATTCAGGCCATATTGTTTAGTTAAGCTTCAGTTATAGAAAGCAGTTTGGAGACTATTACCATATTGTACTGTAGGTTAAGGTTCCAGCAGGGTATTTTAGAATTAAAATGTGTGCTACAAACATTTGATTTCCGGGTTAATTTTTCCTTTCCATTGTTTAACCATACACTTTCTGAGTCAAGCACCTTCTTCCAAAAGTGACAGAAGGTGATTTGATTTCAGGCATTTTTCATAAATGCTATAGTGAAGCAGAGGCTGGTTTAACCTGAAGATAGACACAAAATGCTGGAGTAACTCAGCGGGATAGGCAGCATCTTTGGAGAAAAGGAATGTGTGACATTTCGGCTCGGAACCCTTCTTCACACTAAGGCCATTTCGGGTCTCGACCCAAAACATCACCTTTTCTCCAGAGATGCTGCCTGTCCCGTTGAATTACTCCAGCATTTTGTGTATATCATCCCCTGTACTCCACCCTTCTCCCCCCACCTAAACAAGTCCGCATATGGATCTCACATTGATGAATTAATCTCTTTAGAGAAGGAATGGGTGACGTTTTGGGTTGAGACCCTTCCTCAAACTGAATATATATATATATCACAAACAACAGAGGTCCCGGCACATATCCTTGTAGAACTCAGAACACAAAATGATGCATCTCTGGAGATGCTGCCTGTTCTGCTGAGTTACTCCAGCATTTTGTGTCTACCTTCAATTTAAACAGCATCAGGTGTTCTTTCCTTCCTGCAGAACTCCACTGGTTACACACCTCCAGCAATAAACACCTTTTTTCAGTAAATTGGTTCTGAATCCATACCATGAAGTCACTGTCCATGTTAATCTTCTGGATCAGCCTACCATGTGGCACTTTAACATATGCCTTACTAAAATTATGCGGAAGATCTGAACCTCAGTGCCGGAGAGCTTAGACAAAACTATTATCACATTTAAGAAGTGTTCTGATGTGCTTTTGAAGGGTCATATAAATCAATGTAATGACAATGATTCACACCATTGTGTCTTGTATCTGATGATTCATATAATCATTTCAAGAAGTAGGCCAGCATCTTCTTGTCAGTAGCTCAAGAATTTTAAAATGTATTTTCAATTTGTTTGTTGTACTTTTGATGCTGATGTGATCTGTTTAATTTATACAGTGATTTCCAATTTTTTTGATCAATTATAAAAGTAGTAGGATTATTTCTGAACTATTCAATGTCATGTCAAAGATCCAGATCTACTTTGGAGAACGAAAATAATTAAAAGTTTAATCTGCACTATTCCAGTGTAAACCTGCTGTAGTATTAGAAAACATTTTGTTTAAAATATGCTGCCATTAATGTGTTAGTATCATCATGAGTATTTGATAATTGGTAACATGACTAACAGACAACAAGACATTGTTGTACAATGGAGATTATCTCCTGGATTACAGTGTGAACTAATTACCTTTGATAAAATTTTCTTGAAAAGCTTTCCGAGTTATTTTCGTGAAGAATTTTCAAAAGTTTGATGATGAACAGTGTGGATTTTGTACAGATACCATTTGATTTTCTGCCCCTCTTAAGGCAGTGATTTACATTGAATTTGATTTATTAAATGGTATTGGGTGCAATTGGCTTTACTTGATTTAAAAAAAAAATCATATTGGGGTTATAATGGTCTTGGACAGAACAGACAAAACACTATTGCCACCCATTATATTGCAGCAACAATAGTTATCTCCATAAAAATCATTAGACCTAAGTGTAGATTGGAGTAACTGAGGACATGCCACCTGTTCTGAAGACACATCCAATGCTAATTTTATCCTAATCTTACACTGGTGTCTGTACTTTGCCTGTATATCACACACCTTTTAATTCCCTGCAGAGAATATAAGACATATTCTGAAATGATCCATCAACATTTTCATGTGCCACTTCCCCATGAAGTTGAATGTACAGGGAGGATATTCATTTAATGGCAAGAACCTTAATAGCATTGATGTACAGAGGGAGCTTGCGGTCCAAGTCCACAGTTCCCCGAAAGTGGCTACACAGGCAGGCAGAGTGGTAAAAAAAGATGTATGATATGCTTTCCTTCATCTTTTGGGGCATTGGGCATGCAAGTCAGGAAATAATGTTGCTGTTTTGTAAGATTTTGACCAGACCGCATTTGGAGTATTGTGTGAAGTAGTGGACGCCCTATTACCGGAATTATGTGGATACTTTGGAGAGGGTGCAGAGGAGGTTCACCAGAATGCTTCCTGGATTAGAGGATAGTAGCGACTGTATAAGGAGAGGTTGAACAGGTTAGAGTGTATAGAATGTCAGAGATTGAGGGGGAGATCTGACGGATGGAAGTAAAATTATGAGTGGTCCAGGTACGGTAGACAGAACCTTTTCCTATGGTGAAAATGTCAATGACCAGAGGGCATAGCTTTGAAGTGAGAGGGTCAAATTTTAAAGGGGATGTGGAGGCCTAGTTGTTTTTACACAGTGGTGGGTGCTGGGACCATGCTGCCAGGGATGGTGGTGGAGACAGATATAATATGGGGTTTTAAGAGGCTTTTGGATAGGCACATGGATATGCAGGGAATGGAAGGATATGTATCACATGCAGGCAAAAGAGATTGGTTTGACTTGGAATCATGTTCCGCACAGAAATTGCGGGCCTGTTCCAGTCCTGTGCTGTGTTCTAAGTCACAAAACTCCTCGCTGATCCACAGCTCTCCCTGATGTTATTTCTGATCAGCATAACTCATTGGTCGCTTTTCCACTTACAATATATGCTCACTTTTCAGATCCTGGATTGTATGGAATAAAAGTGGATGTGGATAGAATCATGTCAACTCTATTGAAGTCATAACAGTGCAGGAGGAAGCCATTTCTCCCTGTGAGCAAATGCAGGCATTGCTGAGAATGAAATGTTTAATGAAAAGATAAATGAAAGTAAAGGGGAAACCATGTAATCATGGAGAAATGTAACATAACACAGAGGTAACAGTTGAAGGCAGAAACATAAACAGGAATGAAAGAGCAGGACAGGGACACTAAGAAATAAAGCTGGGTAAACAAGACGACAGTCTAATGAAACAAAAGTGCCTGTATTTTACTTCCCTGGGGAAACTGGCCAGGTGTATAAAGTCAGGAAAATTTTTGAAGGAAACTTGGAGCCAGTTAAAATGCATTGGGAGACTGAATCCATTCTTTCCTTACCCTGATCTGAAAAGTTATAATTTTGAGACATAAGAAACTGCAGACGCTGGAAACTTGAGTAAAGCACAGTGTGCTGGAGTAACTCAGCAAGTCAGGCAAAATATGTGGAGGGATTGGATAGCTGATTTTTGGGGTTGGGATCCTTCTTCTGATCCGCAGTTTCCACTTCCAGCACACAAGGAGCAATTTACAGAGGCTAATTAACCTACATACCCACACTTCTTTGGAGTGTGGGAGGAAACAGGAGCACTCGGACGAAACCCACGCGGTCACAGAGAGAATGTGCAAACTCCACGCAGGTAGCACCCGAGTTCAGAATCAAACTTGGGCCTCTGGTACTGTGAGGCAGTAGCTCTACCAGCTGTGCCACTGTGCCACTCTTAGTACAATGGGGAGGGGGCGGGGTAGGAATCAGGCTCAGGGCACTTGTGTAAGTCATCAAATGGACCTAGTCTGCAATTGTCAGGAGATACAGTGGCTTGCAAAAGTATCCATACCCCTTGAACTTTTCCACATTTTGTCACGTTACAACTACAAACGTAAATGTATTTTATTGGGATTTTATGTGATCGACCAACACAAAGTAGCACATAATTGTGAAGTGGAAGGAAAATGATACATGGTTTTCAAATTTTTTTACAAATAAAAAACTGAAAAGTGTGGCATGCAAAAGTATTCAGCCTCCTTTACTCTGATACCCCTAAATAAAATCCAGTGCAACCATTGCCTTTAGAAGTCACCTAATTAGTAAATAGAATACACTTGTGTGGTAATCTAATCTCATTATAAATACAGCTGTTCTGTGAAGGCCTCAGAGGTTTGTTAGTGAGTCTGAAGAAGGGTCTCGACCCGAAACGTCGCCTATCTCCTTCGCTCCTTAATGTTGCTGCATGTAGTGGCCGCTGCTGGAGTTTCTGCATTTGCTGGTTGCTGCAATAAATGCTTTTTGTGTACCAGTGAACTCCGCTGAACAAACAAATGTTCCTTGGGCATCAAGAAGCCCAGGGAACACACAGAAGGTCATTGATAACGTTTGTGGAGAAGAGTTTAAAGCAGGGTTAGGTTAAAACAAAAAAAAAGAAGTATCTCAAGCTTTGAACATCTCACAGAGCACTGTTCAATCCATCATCTGAAAATGGAAAGAGCATGGCACATCTGCAAACCTACCAAGAACATGGCCATACACCTAAACTGACAGGTCCCGGCAAGGAGAGCATTGATCAGAGAAGCAGCAAGAGGCCCATGGTCACTCTGGAGGAGCTGCAGAGATCCACAGCTCAGGTGGGAGAATCTGTCCACAGGACAACTATTAGTCGTGCCTCCACAAATCGGGCCTTTATGGAAGGTGGCAAGAAGAAAGCCATTGTTGAAAAACAAAGCCATAAGATGTTCCCGTTTGCAGTTTGCCACAAGCCAAGTGGGGGACACAGCAAACATGAGGAGGAAGGTGCTCTGGTCTGATGAGACAAAATTGAAGTTTTTGGCCTAAATGCAAAACGCTATGTGTGGCGGAAAACTAACACTGCACCTCACCCTGAACACACCATCCCCACTGTGAAACATGGTGGTGGCAACTCATGCTGTGGGGATGCTTTTCTTCAGCAGGGACAGGGAAGCTGGTCAGAGTTGATGGGAAGATGGATGTAGCCAAATACAGGGCAATCTTGGAAGAAAACCTATTAGATTGCAAAAGACTTGAGACTGGGGCGGAGATACACCCTTCCAGCAGGACAACGACCCTAAAACATACAGCCAGACGCTACAATGGAATGGTTTAGATCAAAGCACATTCATGTGTTAGAATGGCCCCAGTCAAAGTCCAGACCTAAATCCAATTGAGAATCTCTGGCAAGACTTGAAAAAATTGCTGTTCACAAGACGTTCTTATATCCAATCTGACTGAGCTTGAGCTATTTTGCAAAGAAAATGGGGCAAAAATTTCAGTCTCTAGATGTGCAAAGCTGGTAGAGATATACCCCAAAAGACTTAGAGCTGTCATTGCAGCGAAAGTGGTTCTCACAAAGTATTGACCTAGGGGGGACTGAGTACTTTTGCCGCCACACACTTTTCAGTTTTTTATTTGTAATAAAATTTGAAACCATGTATCATTTTCCTTCCACTTCACAATTATGCACCACTTTGTGTTGGTCTATCACATAAAATCCCAATAAAATACATTTACGTTTGTGATTGTAACGTGACAATATGTGGAAAAGTTCAAGGGGTATGAATACTTTTGCAAGCCACTGTAAATGTTCAATTTGTCACAAATCTCATTCTGAACTTCCTTGTTAGCTTATAATTTGACTGCAGATCTTATTGGCCCAGACCATACAATTTGGTCCTTTTTACTATAATGGGATGCAGCAGAGATTAAAAACAGATTCACGTGACCAATTGTTGGTGATAAACAAAGTTCTGTGTTTTTCCCTAGTGCTCTTTCTTTCTCATAGACTGCACTGGTATGTTTCTAAAGACACAGCAGCAGGCTGCACATTGACTTAAAGATATGTTTATAGTTCAATAAAAGGGCAATCTCAAGCTGGGCCTGAAAGGCAGTTGCAGCAGAAGAGGTAATAGGCAGGATCACATGAGAACTGATATAGCTTTGCTTTGGAAAGCAGGCCACCTCTAAGATAGGGTTGGCCCATTGCTCCAAGTTTATCCAACAATATGGAAAAGGCTTGAGAATGCCATAAATTCAGCAGCAGGGATAGGATTTACATTGCATGCTGTGGGAATCCTGTTCTGTAACCAGAACTAGTTTTTCCTTTGCACTAAATTTTCAAAGCCCTCCACATATTTAGTATTAGAACATAGAACAGTGCAGCACAGGAACGGGCATTTCAGCCCACAATGTTTGTACTGAACATGACGCCAAAAACTGATCTCATCTGCCCATTAATGATCAATCCGCTGTTCCTTGCACTTCCATGTGGCTCGCTGGTCACTGTCACCGCTACCCAGAAAGCCAGCAAAACAAGGTTTGTGCTGTGGAAACCCACCCATGGCAGACGTGACCCGGGAGGGCCAAACAAAACGATGCTGACGACATGTGATGAAAGGCACATATGTTGAGACAAAAGAGGAGCTTGCCAGCTGCGTGGGGGACAGAGATGTGTGCTGCGTCCGTTACCATGTCCGTGGGAAACCAGCACCACTGCGTCGCTAATGTTTTCAACGATAATAATAATAATAATAATAATCTCAAAGCCTCTTAAATGCCACTATTGTATCTGCCACACCACCACACCTGGCAGTTGCAATTCCAGGCCCCCACTACTCTCTGTATAAGAACTTGCCTGCACATCTCCATCAAACTTTCCACCCTCACCTTATAGTTAGGCCTCTAGTGTTGCATTATTTCTACCCTGGGAGAAAGGTTTTGACTGTCCTATATTTGTTCAAATATGTGAGCATAAATATCAGGATTTGCCTCAGCATTATCCAGCAATGAACATCACCAAAGCAATTGCAGTTATTTGTAAAACATTATGTTGATTATTTATTTTGGCTCATGTTCCACTCAAAATGGTTTCCATGAAGATTTATGAGAGTAGGTTCTTATGAAGCAGATTAAGGCCCTGCGTTATTCCATGTTGCACTTTCAATCATGTCATTGATCGTCATGTCCTCATTCCTCAGCCACAATTCAGGCACCCCTCAACATTCCATGGTTTATAACTAGCCTGGACCCATCTGCTCCTGATCTGAGGACAAGTTCCCAATGATTTTCTACCACTCCCAAGCCAGTTTCATCTCTTTCCCACGATGCCAGTCCTGACTCAAAGCATAATAAATTCTTGCACATTCACTTGAAGACCTGAAGACCATAGCATCACTCATTGCTATTGAGGAACTCACTAGGTCAGACAGCATCTGTGACGGGAAATGGACAATTGATGTTTCAGATCCGTATCCTTCATCTGGACTGGATTAAACAAAAAGGTTACCTTGCTGGGAATGTGAACTCCTCAACCTTGGATACATGAGAGTGATTAGACAAGCACATTACTTTGTGGTGGTTTTTGCTATTATTACAAGTTCCACTTTGTGCAGTCTCACTCAAGGCACGGTTTACTTTAGTTTAGATTAGAGATACAGAATGGCCTCCTGGCCCACACTGACCACTGATCACACATTCACATTAGTTCAATGTTATCCCACTTTCACGTCCATTCCTGGTGCACAGGGGGCATTTTAAAGAGAAAAATCAACCTACAACCCTGCAAGTCTTTGGGATGAGGGAGGAAGCTTACTACCTGTCTGGGAGCAATGCCTTTTACCAATATTGGCGCAGTAATGCACATGAACCTATTGCTTCTCTCTGTTCTAATTGTTCATTATATTTTTATTGAGAGCATTGCCGAAAGAACCATTTCCCAAGACTATCTATCAAAATGTATTTGAACTTTTATTAATGGTTGGCTTGGTGTCAATCTAGCCTAAGCTTGCTGCAGTTTATTTAAATAGTCGCAAAACAATGATTCCTCAACATTGCAGATGCACTAAAACAAAATCTACTCGCAAAAAAGGAAATGGAATCGTCATTATTTTTTCATTCCACAGGATTTTTTATCTCCCAGCTTGAATTAGCAGTGGTATTTGGAACTTGCTACTTCATTCCATCCAACCAGCAAAGGTAGCAGAAACCCGTTTCAACCCAATGTTCTTGTATTCAATGTGAAAACCAACTGTTTTAACAGGGAAAATCACAGTACCTGAACTAGGTTTCCAGTTGTGTGCACTGATAACAATCAGACTGTGAACACCTAGTGCTTCCAGATTTATGCTTCAGCGCTTAAGAGGACTTTTCTTACAAATGTAATTAAAACCTTTCCGTTGCTGTGACAAGACTTCAAATAAATCATTCATGAGGACCACTTTATGTTACATTTGGAACGTGTGCCTTTCAATTAATCATGCTACACATAATGAAAGTTCAAATCAAAAACTCATGTGACAGCATCAAATTGCTCCAAATCCATTTGTATGAAACAGTTCAAACACAAAAATAATATATTGACTGAAAACCTGAACTAGATTAGAAAATGGCAGTAATTAGTCAATGGGTCAGACAGCATCGATGGAGAAAGAAATAAACGTGAAACATTTTCACTTTCCACCAACACTGTATATCAAGTATACTGAGGTGGAGTGAAAAAGCTTTTTGTTACATGCTAATCAGGCAACGGAAAGGACTATAACATGATTATGTATCAAAAAGTCCACAGTGTACAGATACATGATAAAGGGAATAACATTTATGCAAGATAAAGTCCTGTAAAGTTTTGATGAAAGATAGTCCAAGGTCTTCATAAGGTAGATAGTAGGTCAGGACTGCCTTCTAGTTGATGGTAGGATGGTTAAATTGCCTGATAACAGCTGGGAAGAAACTGTCTCTGAATTGGAATGCATGTTGTGTCGTGGCATCGAAGGGCGAGAAGCTGAAGCAACGAAGTGGAAGCCAAATAACCGAACAGAAAACAACGCCGCAAAGACCAAATAACCGAAAAGCGTACAAACCCCGAAGAGCCAAATAATCGAAAGGGCGGCAACGCCGAAATGCCAACTAACCGAACGACGCAATGCCGAAAAGCCAAACAACGAAAGGGCGGGATGCCTAAAAGCTAACTGGACCGATGGGGCGGGCTGCTAAAAGCCAATTAAAATAAAAGGGCACGAAATGCCAACTCACCGACGGACTCACACGAAAAGCCAAATAAACGGACATGACGTCGCCGGGGGGAGGGGCAGGACGTGTCAGAGATTGGTCCAGACTGAAAACTGAGGTCTGAAGGCTGACCACAAAACGTCGCCCTTCTTTCTCTCAGAGATGCTGCCCAGTTCGCTGAGTTACTCCAACTTTTTTGTGTCCATTTTGGTTAAAAACAGCATCTGTAGTTCCTTTACACAACTGTCACACCATACTAATTGTCCAAGTTGGCTTGCTGAAATATTGCTGACACATGGTCAGAAGAAAGGGGTGGTTATATATATATATACTGGCTCTTTTATGCATATTTCGGGAAAAAGATTAAATTGTGGCAAATATGTTATTGCTTGCCTTTGTGATGGGGAAGGGGTAAAGTTGATATAATTTGGCAATTTCCATTTCATTCTTTTGTGGTCGATACCGCGTCGCTCGGCTATCTTTCACTCGTGCTATGACGATTGATTTCAAGATGCTCAGTTGATTTCTTCTAATGTGGTCATTGTTCCGGTGCCCATAAAAAAACATTTTTCCTTTTTTCAGCTTGTACCCGCAATGAAAGCTATGGGTGGACTTAGTGGACCTTGAAGATTGCATTGACAGTTTGTTTTTATGTAGAGGGGTAAATAGAGGTAAGGTATGTGATTTGCGAGTAATGTTTCGTCTGTCGGGGGAAAAAAAAGTGATGATTAACTCAACACATTGCGAAAATGGTACTGTTAAAATGCCCAAAGTAAAAAAAAACAAAATGAACTGCAAATAATCTGAAAAATTTACAGATTATCTGGTGTTTTGTGCCTGGGAGCTTGAGTGTTACGCGGGCAACTGACGGTATTACTATGTTTAAAAATAAATATAATGTGTTCTTGTGTCGTGGGGGGGGGGGGGGGGGGGGGGGGGGGGCAGGAGTGGGAGGAGATAAAATTGTAAAATTGTTCATTGTCCTGCACACTTGTCATCAGCCCACCAGGGAATTTGGTCCCCCCCCCCCCCCAAGTTTTAAAAGCGATTTACTATGGCTGCCAGTGCCCCGGGCCGTCTGTCCCCGCAGCCGTGGGGGGTAAATCACCCAGTGTGGGTGTCAGGGGGTGAATCACCCCGTGTGTGGGTCGGGGTCCGGGGGGCGGGGTGATGCTGGGAGGTGAATCACCCTGGTGTGGGGGGCGGTGCATCGCGGTCAGTAACTCTAGGTGGGCAGAGGGACCAGACTGTCCACAACTCAGCTGCAGCTGACGGGGACGTTGCCGGGTTTTCGTCCCTGTGTGTGTGTGCACTGCTGAACCACACCCCATCACAGTGCGGCTGCACGGGGGAGACGAAGCGGAGGGTGGCCGTGGCCGGGCCAGGCTGACCCGGGGGAGGTGGGGGGGTGTCGAGGGACGCGCTCCATCCAGTCGCTTACACCTTGGTGCTCGGGGTCAGATGTGCCCAGCCACCTCCAAACCCCGGCAGTCTTATGTGGGAAAAATTACCCCCACCTCCAGTCTCCTCAGCCAGTGATGTGATGGACATGGGGGTCTGGACCAATCCGCTGATAAGTCCCGGCCCACAGGAACGCCATGTCCGTTTATTTGGTCTTTTTTGGCATTGGCGTTCCGTTCAGTTAGTTGGCTTTTTCTGCGCTGCGCCCTTTCAGTTATTTGGGTTTTTGGCGTCGTTATGCTTTTGGATTATTTGGCTTTTCGGCATCATTTCCATTCGGTATTTGGCTTCCACTTCTTCGCTTCGGCTTCTTGTCCTTCGACGCCACGTTCCGCCGGATACCATTTGGAGGTATGTGTTTTCACGTTTCTGTATATTTTGTATGATAGGAGAGGGGAGAAGACTTTCTTAGAACTCCAAAGAGATCCTGTTTAGTTACACCTAAACTGGAGGGCGACCAACAAACCTGCGGAAGGTTTGCTAATGCTACACGGGAGGGTTTAAAACTAGATTGGCAGGGGGGGTGGTTAGGTATGTTACAAAACTGCCACTGCCCGTGTGTGTGGACTTCTTGGCACCTTTGAGAGGGGGTCGGGTTTAAAAATGCGTTTACTCCAGACCATTCAAATTGATTATCTCTAGGGGATTTAGTTGCTGAAGAGAAATCGATCCGACATTTGTTTTATGGAGGTATTTTCAAAACTGCGCTGAAAATTTAATTGCTAGAGTGAATTAAAAATCATCTTCTAAAGTCGTGAATGCTGTCAACGGGGACTGATCTTACGTAGGGGACAAAAGGAAGGTACACAGTTTATTTTTTCATAAAAAACATGCTTCTTAGGAAAGCCTTTAATCAAAATTTCATGTTGTGAAAAGGTGATTAAAAAAATATACAAACCGGCAGTTTATTTTTCCTGCCGACTGGGGGTTAAATTCACCGCAAACCGCAACATTCCAAACGATCGTGTTCCACAAAAACCCACTCGCAAGTTGATTTAAATAGCCATTAATAGTAAGATTAAACGAGAACTTACCAGTTTGAAGTTTGATCTTTATTTTATGAGGGACGAGTTGAGGGACTACGTGAATAGAAGCCCGTACAGCGTTGGGTGCGTCAATCTTCAAAGGCAGCGGAATGAATTCACAGCTAACAATGACCGAAAGTATAACGGTAAGATGATAAAAACTAGAACTACCAGATGAGATACTATGCGGGTGGTGAGCGGAGGGCACGTAGTCCCTCAAACTCGACTCCTCATAAAATAAAGATCAAAACTTCAAAACTGGTAAGTTCTCGTTTAATCTTACTATTTTACTTCGGAGTCACGTGGAGTGACTACGTGAAGACTTCAAAGCACTGTGAATTCACGCCGCAGATCGAATCCGCCGTTCACTCTGCCTGATTGACTCAAAAAGTCGTTAACAATCAATCATGCATCATTAGCACATTTGTTAAATGAATAACAGTTTATTTACAAAAAAATTCATAACAAACCCCTCTAATCAGGGGGAAAGTGTAACAGTACTCATAAAACAGAATCAGCAAAACATCCGAGCCTTGAAATCGGCTTGTGATAAAATCTCTGAAAAGTCAGCTCACTGGACCATCCTGCGGCCACGAGGATATGGTCTTTGGCACCGTCCATCGCCCTTGCCGCGGAAGTTGATTGCCGACCTGGTGGAATGAGATTTGAATTTATCAGTATCAATTCCAGCACTTGCCTGGACCTGCTTTAGGCACCTTGAAATTGTTTGCACCGACACCTTACTGTGTGGTTTTTTGTGACTAATAAACAACAATGCAGACTCTGTTCTCTCTCAGAGGTTGAGTAATCTCATGTAACGAGATAAATGTGAGACCACACACAAGCGATCATCTGCGGGATATGCTGAAAACACAAAATCATTGACATTAGAATATATTGGTATCTGCCGACCACATGCATTCTATACAGCCGTAGCTTTTGCCAACGTTTGTACACGCTGAGCTGAAACCAAAAAAAGCCATAAGCATGACCACCTTAAAAGTTAATTTGGCTATAGATAGGCTTGTTTTAACCGGAGCGCCACTGGCGAAGAAACCATAAGAACCTCACTCACATTCCAAATCCCGGCATACCTGGGTTTAGGAGGATTAGAATTGAAAACTCCCTTCATGAATCGTGAAACTATCGGATGTGTCCTACTACGTATGTAATTCTGCATTCATAGGTAATAAGAAGACAAAGCACTTCTGGCTGAATTAATCGCACTATAACTTTAATTTTTGGTCGAAATAAAGAGTTGACAAAAAATCCAATACGTCCGTGATCCCTTTGCAGTGTGATATTACAATATTATTCTGCTGTAGGCAAAATTGCTCCCACCTCTTTATGTAGGTGACATATTGCTGCTGTTGTTAATATCCCTGCAGGCCGACGTGAGCACATCCACAGTCCGATGAGACTAGGTCCTCTCCCCAGGGTATGGCCTCCTTAAAATCTGCAAATTAACAGTTCAAAAGATCGAATTCGATCAAGTAAAGGATGTTGATCCCCAGTTACTGATTTACCAGTAGATTTTTATTCTTGGGAATAATCATGTAAGGTTCCCTAGCCATTTGTAATACAACGGGAAACCATGCTTGTGTAGGCCAATCTGGCATACCAATACCCCTGAAGCGGAGTCTTCCTTGATCTTTTGCAAACATCTGCTGATGAGAACAGAATGGAGGAAATACATACACAAACATTCCTCCCAATGCAGTGAAAACGCATCTTACTGCTACTGCCCCAGCATCTGGTTCCATGAAAACATATCGAGGTAAAACTGACGATTTAATCGAGGTGCAAAACAAGTCATATCTGGCAATCCATACTGAACAATCATTTGGTTAAATACACTCCTGATTTAAACATCCATTCATTGTTGTCATTAAACTGATCGGTTGATCTAGTGTCAGCTACCGTTGTTGAACCTCCCTGGCAAATTAAATGTGACTGAAAAGCCAGATATTTTGGTCAATACACCAAGCTCCAAATTGGCTTAGCCAGTCTATCACAAGACTGTAACTTAACTCCACCCATGTGGTTTACATACGCCACTGCTGTGGTGTTGTCAATCTGAACCTGCCACATGCAGATCCTCCTTGTTGAACAATAAGCTTTGAGCCCATACCAGGTGCCCAACAACTCTAAATAATTAATCCCTCTTAGTTGAAGAAGCGATGTCTCATCCACATTCCATCTGCATCCAAAACTAGAAGACATGTCTGTTGCACCCCAAACCCAGTGCTCTTACATCAGTCTGTAATATAAATGATGGTGGTTCCACCAAACCTTCCTAAAACTTGTTGAAACATTTGCTATCCACCATTGTATGTAGCAATCGCCCAGCTGACAACTGCATAGACCTATCAAAATGGCCCCTTTTATTCTCAGTGCCTGTTCCTTTGATCGTTGTAATTGTTGATGATGCAGAGGACCCATACTGCACAGCTGGAAATGCTGATTTCCATCAACTTCCCAATTAACCTGGCTTACTTGTCTGATTTGAAGGCCTTTGTTCTCTAACGAGATTTAACCACAGTCCTCAATATAACTGATTCAATTTGTCCCTGGGCAAAGTCACCAACATGTGATTGAATTAATGGCAAATCCCAGATAATCAATTAATTTGGACTGGTGATAATTTAGACTTATTTCTGGATGAATCACAAATCCAATTGCTCAAAAGTGATTTTAACAAACTGAATTCTGATGATGAGTTTCAGCATGAGTCTTTCAACAATCAGAATATCATCCAAGTAGGCCATTAAAAATCACATGCCCCTTAGCTCAAGTAAGGCTAACAACAGGTTTTACAATTTAGGAAATAACCTAGGAGCTGAAGTTAGTCATTCGGCAATGCCCTGAATTGCCATAGCTGCGACATCCAATTAAATTTCTAATACCTCTGTCATCCTCATGAACTAGACACTGAGTAAATACGCATCACTTCAAAATCAATAGTTGCCATATAACACCCCTTTGGACTAGATGTTTGGCCCGTGATAATGGTTTCATTTTGAAAATGCCTATAACAAACAAACTCGTGCAACCGCACACTCAACCCCTACTTGATAAGTCCAAAATAATTCTACACCCCCCAGTCTCTTTTAGATCTGGGAAATATATTTGACACAAATTGTCGACTTTGATAGACAGAAGGCTCAATTACCCTTTCTTATGCAACGGACTGAATCTCTGCTTGAATAAGCACTTTCTCTTCATCTGGAAAAAAACAAGTTTAGACTAGGAAAATGTTGATTAGGTAGGACTGTCCTTAGAGTAAAACTCAATTTTAAAACACCCTTCAATTACTACTAAGTATGAAACATATCAGATGTCAACTACTGCCATTGTTTGAGAAACATTTTCTTTTCTACCCCCGCGTCCAACACACACACTTCTTTTTTCCCCCCCACCCCCACCAATTTGAACAGGAACATCAATTATTTTATCGTCTGTTGATGTTTTTCTTACCTGCATCATCTTTCCTTGCGGACCTTGTTGTCCTCAAGACCTCTTGTGGAAAAAGGCACCTTCCCCATCAGGCTGGCAGCCTGCAGTTCCGAATTTGGAAAGATGAAACGGCTCGTTCCTTCTCCTGCATGTCCACATTAGTTCCTTTCCAAATATGGAGAAACCTTTTGCCCTGCATTACCCAGCGGCTTTCTTCAATGTGTGTGGGGGAGAGGCCATAGTTTTAAACATGGATAAAACACCTTCATGACAATCTTTGACACTTTTCGCTAGGTTACGCCAAACAACAAATTGAGTGGTGGTACAGTGGGTGTGGTTTGCACAAAACCTGCCAAACTTGGATTAAGCACTGGCCTATAGCAGCCCTCCTGATGTTGTTCATTTCAAAAAACGCACTGCAAAGAAATCCCAGTCCATCCTGGTGTGCGTCAACCACATTGCTTGGATCAATAAACTTTTTACCACAGCTGTAATACCTGCTGCCAACAGTTTCAGCACTTTTTGGAACTTCATTTCCTGGGCCCTAGCAGGCATGCCCATCTGTGACCAAATTTGGTGGATTCACCACCGGCACCTTCAGGAGATCACAATTGATAGGAGCCTTATAATTCTTTTGGCTGCTTCCTCCAGAGCTAGCTCCTGTAAACTGGTGGGAGAGCATATACTGAATGGCTTCAGCCAATTCCCCATCAATCTTCCTCTCCTGCCTCTCTAGGCTGAGCAAACTTCCCAGCAATATTCGGGATTACCTCCACCCCGAACTTCTTTACTGCTCTCCCCCAGCATAGACTCAGTGTCATCAAAGTGCACTGATGGAACCTCCTCCTCACAGGCAGGATAGTTCTGCAGCCCTGAAACAGGCGCTGCTAGCACAAGCTCTCCATCAGCCTGGCTTGGGCACCAACTCCTCCTCACGGAGCTGGTCCCTGTCGAGCATTCTCTGTAATAAAATCTCGACTTGGAAGAGCCGTGAGCAAATGGACTCTCCAATGGAGGGTATTAACCTCCTGGCCCGACTCATCTACGGGCCCTCACAGACTTGCTTTGGCCTTCCGCCCTACTGGCAAGCCTGCCACTGACCCCCCGGCAGTGGGGTCCGCAACCACTGGCTGTGTAGCCCAGCAACCGGACCAGGGTTGTATCAGACGGGCCCTCCTTCCCCAACATTCTCCTGAACATTTCTCCTTTCTAGCTGCGGAGCGCCTCGCCGACACCTTCTTTACTTTCTGCAACATATCTCCTTCTAACCGTCGCAGAAATGAACCTAGGTAAAAACTTCAACAATCTTACCTCCGTTTTTTAAACTTACCGCTCGGAGGAGCGCTGCTGCTCCAACCGCGGGGGGGGAACTGGCAACCAAGCGTCTGACGTCATGACGCACCAACGGCTGTACGGGCTTCTATTCACGTAGTCACTCATGTGACTCCGAAGTAAATTTACAGGAATTAAACACTAAATTCCTTCAATTTGGCCTATAAATTCATGACAATGAGATTTTAAAATCATGTTATATTCTTGTGTGAATGTTATTTGGACACTTAGGCTTTTAAAAAATGTTAACCTTTTCTTAAGAAATGGATAGATGTTTAGATCTAGTAATTGAATTTTGTAATTAGCTACAATTAGGTAACTAACTAATTATATGCTTTAATTTCAGGTTATCCAAGTAAGATTGTTTCACATTTGTTTCAGAATGCTTCAATCTATAATAACAGAAAATTTCATTCAGTTCTCTTAATTTTTAAGAAAGTTATGGGCTTTTGACTGTCCTTGATCACTGCTTTTGTGTTAAGTCAATGGAAAAGCAATAGGGAACAAGATGCTAATTTCTGAGTATGAAAATGGCCATAACTTTTTTTAATACTGAAGATATGAAAGTGAATTAGGTGTCAAATTAAAAAAAAATTATGCTTTATCTGATGGGATAAATTGCAGACTTGATTTTTTAAATCTCAAAATCTTGTAACATTGCTAGGGTGGGATCTCGTGCAGGACAGAGGCATAGGAGAGGCTAGAAGTTGGCATTGAGAGTGGTGTGGGAAAGGTTAGTGGACAGAATAGGCAAAAAGTCAGAGAGCGAGGAGGGTGGTTGGTTTAAACTGCACGGATTTTATTGCAAGGGACTTGACGGTAAGGCAAATGAGCTTAGGCCATGATAGATATGAGCGACTGGGACGTTTTAGCCATGATTGAAGCCTGGTTAAGGGAGGGGCAGGACTGGCAGCTCAATGTTCCGGGGTACAGCAGCTTCAGGAGAGACAGGGGTGAGGGAAAGAGAGGAGGGGGAGTTGCATTGATGGTTAAGGAGGATGTCACGGCTGTGTTCAGAGTAGCAATGTTACCAAATTTTGAGATTTTAAAAATCAAGTCTGCAATTTATCCCATCAGATAAAGCATAAAAAGAAGTTTAATTTGACACCTAATTCACTTTCATATCTTCAGTATTAAAAACGTTATGGCCATTCTCATACTCGGAAATTAGCATCTTGTTCCCCATTGCCTTTCCATTGACTTAACTCAAAAGCTGTGATCTAGAACTGTCAAAAGCCCATAACTTTCTTAAAAATTAAGAGAACTCAATGAAATTTTCAGTTATTTATAGATTGAAGCATTCTGAAAAACAAATATGAAACAATCTTACTTGGATGACCTGAAATTAAAGCATATAATTAGTTAGTTATCTAATTGTAGTTAATTACAAAATTCAATTACTAGATCTAAACATCTATCCACTTCTTAAGAAAAGATAAAACTTTTTAAATTGCCTAAGTGTCCAAATAACATTCACACAATAAATCTACAATATAACATGATTTTTAAATCTCATTTTCATTAATTTATAGGCCAAATGGAATATAATTGCCTGTCAATTAATTGGCCATTTAAGTCAACTAAGCGAGTGGGTTTTAGTGGAATGCGGTGGATTGGAACGTTGCGGTTTGGCGGTGAAATTTAATCCACAGTCGGTATGAAAAATACAGCCGGTTCATACATTTTTTTTGTCCCCTTTTCGCAACATGAAAAATTTGATTAAAATTTGCTTCCTAAGAACCACGTTTTTATGAATAATAAACTCTGTACCTTCCTTTATCGCGCTACGTTAGGTCCGTTCTGCTGTTGGCGTTCAGGAGCTTCCAGAAGATGAATTTTTTAAACTACTCTAGTTAATAAATAATCTAGCGTAGTTTAAAAATAGCTTCATGAATGAAATGTCGGAGCGATTTTTCTTTAATGACGAAATCGCCCGACATGGATCGATTTGGACTGTCTGGGGAAAAACAGCATTTTAAACCTGCCCCCCTCTGAAAGGCGCCAAAGTCGCGCACACGGGGAGCGGCAGAAACTTCAGCGCTGCTAAAGGTAGGTATTGTAACATACCTATCTCAGAGGGTGGCATTACAGCTGGTTCGTCCAGTGAGGCAATATAGGTGGAGCTGAGGAACAAGAAAGAGATTATCCCACCTTTTTGGGGGTGTACTACAGACCCCCAAATAGTCAACGGGAATTAGAAGAGCAAATGTGTCGGGAGATTGCAGAAGCTGCAGACCAAATAAGGTTGCTGTAGTAGGGGATTTAAACTTTCCCACATAGACTTAGAAAAATCAGAGCGTGTGAACGGTTGAGATGTGGTGCAATTCTTCAAAGTGTTCAGGAGATTTTTCTTAAACAGTATGTAAGGTCCCACAGTTCGTGAGAGGAAAATGCTGGATCTAGTATTGGGAAATTGGGAAGGGCAAGTTAATGAAGAGTGTGGTGGAGGAGCCTTTTGGGACAAGTGACCAAAGTTCGATTAGGTTTAAGATAGTTTTGGATTGGGACGGAGAGGGTCCACATGTTTAAAATGCTCAACTGGGGTAAGGCCAACTTTGAGGGTATGATGTGAAGGTCTCACCAAGTTGACTGGAGCAGGTTATTTTGAGCGGAAAGGAACATTGACCAAGTGGGATGTTTTTAAAAAGTGTACGAAGAGAGCTCAGGATGTATACGTCCACCGTTAGAGTGAAAGGCAAAAACAGGCAAATGTAAGGAAGCTTGGCTAACGAGGGAAATTGAGACGTTAGTCAAAAAACAGAAGGATGCATGGGACAGGTAGAGACAGCTGGGATCAAAGGCTTCCCCATGGAGGAGTTTCGGGAACTAAAAGAACAAACTAAAGAGGAGATTAGAAGGGGCAAAAATTGGGCCAGGAGATAGCTCTGGCGGTAGCATAAAAGACAATTCCAAAATAATTTATAAATACATTAGGGGGAAAAGAATAACTAGAGAGAGAGAGGGTGGGACCTCTCAGGAATAAAAACCGGTCTCCTCTGTATTGGAGCCACAGGAGATGGGCAAGGTCCTCCATGAGTATTTCTCCTCTGTATATTTGTGAGGAGAAGGATTGTAGGACGGAGGAAATTGGAGCAGTCATTGGAAGTGTCATGAGAGCAGTCAGGGTTACAGTTGCGAGGAGGTACTGAAAAGGTACTGTCGTGGTTTGAAGGTAGACAGATCTCCGGGGCCTGATCAGATATATCGAGGATGTTGTGGGAAAAACTAGAGAGGAAATGGCGGGAGCCTGGTTGAAAAAGTTTATGAATCGTCCTTAAATACAGGAGAGGTGCCAGAGAGATTGGAGGGTGGCAAATGTTGTTCCTCTTTTTCAAGAAAGGCTGCAGGGAAAATGCTGGGAACTATAGGCCGGTGAGCTTAAAAATCTGTAGATGAAAGTTACTGGAAAGTTGTTCTAAAGGGATAGGATATACAGGCATTTACAGTGGCTTGCAAAAGTTTTCATACCCCTTGAACTTTCCCACATTTTGTCACGTTACAAACCACAAACGGTAAATGTATTTTATTGGGATTTTATGTGATAGACCAACACAAAGTGGCGCATAATTGTGAAGTGGAAGGAAAATGATACATGGTTTTCAAATTTTTTTACAAATAAAAAACTGAAAAGTGTGGCATGCAAAGGTATTCAGCCTCCTTTGCTCTGTTACCCGTAAATAAAATCCAGTGCAACCAATTGCCTTCAGAAGTCACCTAATTAGTAAATAAAGTCCATTGTGTGTAATCTAATCTCAGTTTTAATACAGCTGTTCTGTGAAGGACCTCAGAGGTTGTTAGAGAACATTAGTGAACAAACAGCATCATGAAGCCCAAGGAACACACCAGGACAGGTCAGGGATAAAGTTGTGGCAAAGTGGTAAAGCAGGGTTAGGTTATAAAGAAAATATCCCAAGCTTTGAACATCTCCCGGAGCACTGTTCAATCCCATCATCCGAAAATGGAAAGAGTATGGCACAACTGCAAAACCTACCAAGACATGGGCCGTCCACCTAAAACTGACAGGCCGGGCAAGGAGAGCATTGGTCAGAGAAGCAGCCAAGAGGTCCATGGTAACTCTGGAGGAGCTGCAGAGATCCACAGCTCAGGGTGGGAGAATCTGTCCATAGGACAAACTATTAGTCGTGCACTCCACAAATCGGGCCTTTATGGAAGAGTGGCAAGAAAAAAGCCATAGTTGAAACAAAGCCATAAGAAGTCCTGTTTGCAGTTTGCCACAAGCCATGTGGGGGACACAGCAAACATGTGGAGGAAGGTGCTCTGGTCTGATGAGACCAAAATTGAAGTTTTTGTCCTAAATGCAAAACGCTATGTGTGGCGGAAAACTAACACTGCACATCACCCTGAACACACCATCCCCACTGTGAAACATGGTGGTGGCAGCATCATTGCTGTGGGGAACGCTTTTCTTCAGCAGGGGACAGGGAAGCTGGTCAGAGTTGATGGGAAGATGGATGGAGCCAAATACAGAGCAATCTTGGAGAAAGCCTGTTAGAGTCTGCAAAAAGATTTGAGACTGGGGCTGAGGTTCAAGCCTTCCAGCAGGACAACGACCCTAACGTACAGCCAGAGCTACAATGGAATGGTTTAGATCAAAGCATATTAATGTGTTAGAATGGCCCAGTCAAAGTCCATACCTAAATCCAAAGAAGAATGGGCAAAAATTTCAGTCTCTAGATGTGCAAAGCTGGTAGAGACATACCCCAAAAGACTTGCAGCTGTAATTGCAGCAAAAGGTGGTTCTACAAAGTATTGACTCAGGGGGGACTGAATACTTTTGCACGCCACACTTTTCAGTGTAATAAAATTTGAAAACCATGTATCATTTTCCTTCCACCACAATTATGCACCACTTTGTGTTGGTCTATCACATAAAATCCCAATAAAATACATTTACGTGTGTGGTTGTAACGTGACAAAATGTGGAAAAGTTCAAGGGGTATGAAAGCTTTTGCAAGCCACTGTAGATGGGCAAAGGCTCATTAGGGACAGTCAGCATGGTTTTGTACGTGGGAGGTTGTGTCTCACAAATCCGATTGATTTTTTTGAAAACATTAGCAAAAAGGTCGATGAGGGCAGAGCTGTAGATGTTGTGGACATGGACATTAGTAGGGCGTTCGGCCAGGTGCCGGATGGTAGGCTGCTCTGGAAGGTTAGATCTCATGGGATCCAAGGAGAAATAGCTGAATGGATAGCAAATTGGCTCCGTGGAAGGAAGCAGAAGGTGATGATGGAAGGTTGCTTCCCAGAATAACGGCCTGTGACTAGTGGTGTGCCGCAGGGTTCGGTGCTGAGCCCATTACTGTTTGTTATCTACATCAATGATTTGGATAAGAACATACAGGGCAAGATTAGCAAGTTTGCTGATGATTCAAAAGTGAGTGGTTTTGCAGATAGTGAAGATGGTTGTGAATGATTGCAGCAGGATCTGGATCGATTAGCCAGGTGGGCAGAGAAATGTTTGATGGAGTTTAATACAGAGAAGTGTGAGTTGTTGCATTTTTGGATGTCGAACAAGGGCAGGACCTACACAGTAAATGGTAAGCCTCTGGGTAGTGTTGTAGAGCAGAGGGATCTAGAAGTACAAGTGCATGGTTCCATGAAGGTCGAGTCGCAGGTGGATAAGGTGGTCAAAAAGGCTTTTGGCACATTGGCCTTCATCAATCAGAGTACTGAGTATAGAAGGTACACAAAAAGCTGGAGAAACTCAGCGGGTGCAGCAGCATCTAAGGAGCGAAGGAGATAGGCAACGTTTCGGGCCGAGACCCTTCTTCAGACTGGTCAGGGATCAGGGAAACGAGAGATATAGACGGTGATGTGGAGAGATAAGGAACAATGAGTGAAAGATATGCAAAAAAGTATCGGTGATAAAGGGAACAAGCCATTGTAAAGCTGTTTGTGGTGTGGAAAATGAGAAGCTGGTGCGACTAGGGTGGGGGAGAGATAGAGATAGAGGGAATGCCAGGGCCCCAGGGCTGAGGGAGAGGTGGGAAGGGGAGGAGACAGCAAGGGTTAACAGAATTTGAGAAATTCAATATTCAAGCCCCAAAGGATGCAGACCTCCCAAGCGGAATCTGAGGTGCTGTTCCTCCTGCTTGCGGTGTTGCTCACTCTGGCCGTGGAGGAGGCCCAGGACCGAGAGGTCGGATGTGGAATGGGAGGGGGAGTTGAAGTGCTGAGCCACCGGGAGGTCGGGTTGGTTATTGCGGACCGAGCGGAGGTGTTCGGCGAAGCGATCGCCAAGCCTCCGCTTGGTCTCACGATATAGATCATCTGGCATCTGGAGCAGCGGATGCAGTAGAATGAGGTTGGAGGAGGTGCAGGTGAACCTCTGTCAGACCTGGAAGGACTGCTTGGGGTCCCTGAAAGGAGTGGAGGGGGGAGGTGAGGGACAAGTGTTGCATTTCTTGCGGTTGCAAGGGAAAGTGCCCGGGGAAGGGGGTAGAGTGGGAGGGGAGGGGGAAGAATGGACAAGGGAGTTGCGGAGGGAGCGGTCTTTGCGGGAAGGCAGACAGGGGGGGAGATGGGAAGATGTGGCGGTGGAGGGGTCACACTTGTCCTCTCCTCCCGTGTTCACGTTCAACACTTGTCCCCTTCACCTCCCCCCTCCACTTGCAACACTTGTCCCTTCACCTCCCCCCTCCACTTGCAACACTTGTCCTTCACCTCCCCCCTTGTATGTATAAACAACTTGGCCAATAAAAATGTATCCAATTCAATCAAATTCAATGCACAGGAAAGCAAAGAGGCTGCAGAGAGTGATATGAGAGACTCAGCCTTGTCCATCTGGCCACTGCCCCCCCCCTCCCCATCAAAAGCATCTACATGAGATGCTGGCTCAAGAAAGCAGCATCTAGCACCAAGGGTCCACAGAAGCCTGCTATCCCACACCAGCAACATCAGGAACAGCTAATTTACTATAACTATCAGGTTTAGTTTAGTTTAGAGATACAGTGCGGACACAGGCCCTTTGGCCAAGTCCGCAGCGACCAGCGATCCCCGCATATTAACACTGTCCTACACACACTAGGGTCAATTTACATTTATACCAAGTATACAAACCCAAGCCAATTAACCTACATACCTATATGTCTTTGGAGTGTGGGAGGAAACTGGAGAAAGCCCACACGGTCACAGGGAGAATGTACAAATTCCATGCAGACAGCACCTGTAGTCGGGATCAAACCGGCTGTTTGGCGTTGAAAGCGCTGTAAGGCAGCAACTCTACCACTGAGTCACCATGCTGCCCAATTGGTCTTGAACCAATCTGCAATGCTCTTATCCTATTTCGACAACAGAACTCTATGGACCACCTAGAACATCAAACAACAAATACATGCCCTTCGGCCACAATTGCCTGTGCTGACCATAATGCAAAGACCGCCTGTAATGTACCTGCACATAATCCAGATCCTTGCACTATCATGGATTTGTTTTTTTCCTATTCATGCTTCCGCACTAATATTTTGGTTTTTGCACAGTCTTATTTTTTATTGGTTTTTATGAGTAAATATTGGATAATTTATATATAATTTGTTTTGGCTGTCTGAGACTGTGCCTATGATACTGCCACATGCAAGATTTTCACCTGTAAACAAAAAACGGGTAAACAGTTTAGTGTATTGTTATGTGTAGCGAGGTACAGTGAAAAGCTTTTGTTATGTGCGGAAAGACAATACATGATTACAATAGAGCCATATACAGTGTATATATACATGATAAGGGAATTACGTTTGATGCAAGGTAAAGCCAGCAAAGTCTGATCAAGGATAGTCTGAGGGTCACCAAAGAGGTATATAGTAGTTCAGGACTGCTCTCTAGTTGTGGTAGGATGATCCAGTTGCCTGATAATAGCTGGGATGAAACTGTCCATGAGTCTAGAGGGAGGAGGACGTATAGTTGGAGGGAAGGGGGTATCACAGAGGGGGAGCAGTTAGCTCCCCACTCATCTCGCCGCCTCACCGGTCGGACCGACCACCCGCCCACCGGGACCTCCAACGCATCGCCCGCCGACCCTGACTCCACTGCCCGCGGACTCCTACCTTCGGGTCCGCCGACCCACGACACTCCACCGCCCTCCAGCAGCCCACAGCCGTCGCCTCACCTGCAGACTGGACTCTGCAGTGGGCCTGAAGCCTCCACGTTGCTAACTCCTCCCACCACTCTGTTTTTAACGCCACTGGGTCCTAGTGCCCGTCTCCCCAGCTTCAGTAACCTTAGTGGCATTCCACTGAGTCTTCCCCATTCCCCCCCTCTACCATGTAACCCCTGCTCTTCCCCACACACCACAGCCCCCATACCCCCCCACCACACAACGCTCCGTCCTCAGTGCACTTACCTGCCTTCCTCCGGCCACAACCCCATCCTTTGCTGCGTGTTTCACCATCCCGCCGGACCTCCCCCTCTCCGACACTGAAAGGTCGGTCCTCAGCAGAGGTCTTACCTTTGTCCCCCTCCATCCCCACCTCAATGAGTTCCGCGCCCACCATGACTTGGAGCTCTTCTACCGTCGCCTCCGCCTCACAGCGTTCTTCCACGGGAAGAAGTCCTCGCCCCCCACTGATGATACCTTTTCCTGTCTCCAACGTACCCCTCCACTTGGACCCCCCCTCGTAGCCTTCCGGCTCTAGAACTATTTATCCAGAACTGCCGTCGGGACATCAACCGCCTCGACTTCTCCACTCCCCTTTCTCACTCCAATCTCTCCGCCCCCGAATGTACTGCCATCGACTCACTCCGTAACAACCCAAACTGGGTTATCAAATCCGCCGACAAGGGAGGTGCCGTGGTAGTCTGGCGCGTCGATCTCTACAAAGCGGAGGCCGCGCGCCAACTCTCGGACACCTCCTCCTACTTACCCCTGGACCATGACCCCACTGACGAACACCAGGCCACCATCTCGAGCACCATAACCGACTTCATCAGCTCCTGCTCCCTACCCACCCGAGCCTCCAACCTCATCGTTTCCCAGCCCCGCACGACCCGATTTTACCTTTTCCCTAAAATCCACAAACCCGACTGCCCTGGCAGACCCATTGTCTCTGCCTGTTCGTGCCCCACCGAACACATTTCCACATACCTTGACTCCATCCTATCCCCCTTTGTTAAATCCCTCCCAACGCATGTTCAAGACACCTCAGACACTCTCCGTCGGCTCCGCGCATTCCATTCTCCAGGCCCTCATCCTCTCATCTTTACAACGGATGTCCAGTCACTCTACACCTCCATCCCCCACCAGACGGTCTCAAAGCCCTCCAGTTCTTCCTCGACCAGAGGAGCAACCCATACCCGTCCACTGACACCCTCCTTCGCCTAGCGGAGTGGGTCCTTACCCTCAATAACTTCTCTTTTGACTCCTCCCATTTCCTCCAAACACAAGGCGTAGCTATGGGCACACGCATGGGCCCCAGCTACGCTTGCCTCTTTGTCGGGTACTTCGAACAATCCTTGTTCTGCGCGTACCAGGGCCCCATCCCCGACCTCTACCTCCGTTACATCGACGACTGCTTTGGTGTCACCTCCTGCACCCACACACAACTGACTGACTTCATCCATTTCACCACCAACTTCCATCCGCACTCAAATACTCTTGGACCATTTCCAACATTTCCTTACCATTTCTTGACCTCACCATCTCTATTGCAGGTGATACACTCCTGACCGACATCCACTACAAACCAACTGACTCCCACAGCTACCTGGACTACTCTTCCTCCCACCCTGCTTCCTGTAAGGACTCCATCCCCTATTCCCAATTCCTCCGTCTACGCCGCATCTGCTCCCAGGATGAGGTGTTCCACACCAGGTCATAACAAATGTCCTCATTCTTCAGAGAACGGGGATTCCCCTCCCCACTATTGATGAGGCTCGCACCAGGGTCTCCTCTATACCCCGCAACACTGCCCTCTCTCCCCATTTCCCCCACTCGCAAACAGGGCAGAATCCCCCTGGTCCTCACCTTTCACCCCACCAGCCGGCAAATACAACACATAGTCCTCCGCCAGTTTCGCCACCTGCAATGTGACCCCTTCACTCGCCACATCTTCCCATCTCCCCCCCGTCTGCCTTCCGCAAAGACCGCTCCCTCCGCAACTCCCTTGTCCATTCTTCCCTTCCCTCCCGCTCTACCCCTTCCCCTGGCACTTTCTCTTGCAACCGCAAGAAATGCTACACTTGTCCCTTCACCTCCCCCTCCACTCCTTTCAGGGACCCAAGCAGTCCTTCCAGGTCCGACAGAGGTTCACCTGCACCTCCTCCAACCTCATCTACTGCATCCGCTGCTCCAGATGCCAGATGATCTATATCGGTGAGACCAAGCGGAGGCTTGGCGATCGTTTTGCTGAACACCTCCGCTCGGTCCGCATTAACCAACCCGACCTCCCGGTGGCTCAGTACTTCAACTCCACCTCCCATTCCGTATCCGACCTCTCGGTCCTGGGCCTCCTCCACGGCCAGAGTGAGCAACACTGCAAGTTGGAGGAACAGCACCTCATATTCCGCTTGGGGATTCTGCATCCTCTGGGCTTGAACATTGAATTTTCTCAATTCTGTTAACCCTTGCTGACTCCTCCCCTTCCCAGCTCTTCCTCAGCCCTCGGGCCCTGGCATTCCCTCTCTCTCTATCTCTCCCCCACTCTAGTCGCACTAGCTTCTCATTTTCACACTACAAATGGCTTACAATGGCTTGTTCCCTTTATCATTGATACTTTTTAGCATATCTTTCATTCATTGTTCTTTATCTCTCCACATCACCGTCTATATCTCTCGTTTCCCTGATCCCTGACCTGTCTGAAGAAGGGTCTCGACCCGAAACGTCGCCTATCTCCTTCGCTCCTTAGATGCTGCTGCACCCGCTGAGTTTCTCCAGCCTTTTGTGTACCCATGACTCTAGAGGTGTGTGTTTTCACACTTATATGGCTTTTGACTGATGGGTGAAGGGAGAAGAGGGAGTGGCAATGATGTGACTCATCCTTGATTATGCTGCTGGCCCTGCCAAGGCAGTGTGTGGTATAAATGGAGTCAATAGAAGAGAGGTTGGTTTGGGTGATGGTCTGGGTTGTATCCACAAATCACTGCAATTTCTTGCAGTCTTGGATGAAGCTGATCCCAAACCAAGCTGTGATGCATCTTGATTAAATGCTTTCTATGCAACGTCTGATTTGAAGTTTGTGAGAGTTGTTGGGGACATGCCAAACTTCCTAAGCCTTCAAGGAAGTAGAGGCATTGGTGTGCTTTCTTGGTTGTTTGCTTCAATATGGGTGGTCCAGGAGACGTTATTGGTGATATTGACTCCTACGAATGTGAAGTTTTCAACCATCTCTACTTCAGCACTGTCAATGCAAACTGGGGTATGTGTACCTCAATGGGCTTGTGCATCTATATAATTAAAGGTCTCAGCTTGACCACTTCCTGTCTGTGTTGTATATTGATTTTAGAAACAACGCCACCATATATCTCTATGATTTCGTGACTTCCACTTAGTGGACAGATCGCGCCCATCAGGTCATGCTGGTTGCGTAATTTCCGGTGAGTGCAGAGGTCGCGCTGATTGCGTAATTTCCGGTAACTGTACACTGACAGTGAAGTGCCTCTGACTGCGGAAGCCCCAAAGTGGAGAGGCCACGCTCAGCTGTGTGAGTATTCAAGAAAGTTTACTGCCATATATATGGTGTGTGTGTGTGTGTGTGTGTAGTGTCTGTGTGTGTGTGTGTGTGTGTGGAGTGTCTGTGTGCGTGTGTGTTTGTGAGTGTATGTGTGTGTGTGTGTGAGTGTGTGTGAGTGTGAGTGTGAGTGTGTGTATATGTGAGTGTGCGAATGTGTCAGCGTGTCAGTGTGTGTGTGAGTGTGTGAGTGAGTGTGAATAACTCTTTTATTTTTCATCGATGGGAAAAATCCACGGCACCTGATGAGCGGAGGTGGACTCTGAGTAAGATGGCCAAAAATCACAGCCGTGCATGGTAGCATTTTTTCTAAAATCAATATAAAGTGCAAACAGGAAGTGGTCAAGATCAGACTTTTAATGATATGGAAGGCAAGGCAACTTTAATTAGGAAAGGCAACTTTAATTAGGCGAGGCAACTTTAATTAGGCAAGGCAACTTTAATTAGGCAAGGCAACTTTAATTAGGCATGGCAACTTTAATTAGGCATGGCAACATTAGCATTTCCAAACCTGAGGCAACACAGCTTTAGCACTTCCAAACCAAAGGCAACACAGCTTTAGCATTTCCAAACCACAGGCAACACAGCTTCAGTATTTCCAAACCAAAGGCAACACAGCTTTAGCATTTCCCAACCAAAGGCAACATAGCTTTAGCATTTCCAAACCAAAGGCAACACAGCTTTTGCATTTCCAAACCAAAGGCAACACAGCTTTAGCATTTCCAAACCAAAGGCAACACAGCTTTAGCATTTCCAAACCAAAGGCAACACAGCTTTAGCATTTCCAAACTATATTTTTAAACCACATTAAGGGCACATGACAGGGTCAGTAAAACCACTCACAGTTTAGTAGACAGGTGTTCAGTGTTATTGCACAGCTCAGACTGAGAGACGTGACGCTCTCGCTCCCCCATCTTGCAGACACTGACTGAGGCACTCAACACTTCCAGGTTTTATAGTCCCTCCGGAAGGGGCATGGCCTTCAGGAGAGAGAATCTCAACATTTTATAATCACTAATAACTCTTTAATTTTTCATCAATGGGAAAAATCCTCTTGTCTTGCGCAACAGAGGGGGACTCTGAGTAAGATGGCCAAAAATCACAGCCGTAAGTGGCAGCGTTTCTTCTAAAATCAATATACAGAACAACAGGAAGTGGTCAAGTTCAGACTTTTAGTAATATAGATTAAGGGATTGGACACCTTGATGCAGGAAACATGTTCCCGATGTTGGGGGGGAGTCCAGAACCAGGGTTTAAGAATTAAAAGAAGTGAGATGAGGAAAAACTTCTACACCCAGAGAATTGTGAATTTGTGCAATTTGTGAAATTCGCTGCCTCAGAAGGCAGTGGAGGCCAATTCACATTCAAAAGAGAAGTAGAAATATGGGGAGAAGGCAGGAACGGGGTACTGACTCAAAGGGCCAAATGACCTACTCCTGCACCTATTTTCTATGTTATCTATGTAATATTTGTGATTTAAAGAAAATGTTAACTCTCTTTCCACAGATGCTGTCCAATCCACGGAATGTTTCTGATTTCCAGCATCTTTTTTCAGCGGGTTTTGTTTGATTTTCATCTTTGAAGTGAAGAGGTTTTAGCTAGTGTTTGGTTACATTCCCATTAGAGGGCAGGGTAGGGATGTTAAAGCCAGAATCTTACAGAAGAGCAAAAAAATAGCGAGGAAAGCAAAGCAGAATAAACCCCAATTGACACATGCGGGATTATTAATATGCCAGAACCAAACTGTTTATAAGAAGTTTAGTGAACGAGGCAAAGACAGCATATGAGTAAATACTGGCGGCAAAAGTAAAAGAAATCCAAAAATGTCCTATAGGCTGTGAGTTGTGAGATGAGATGCGAGGTTGATCAGGGACCAATATAGAAATGTTTTAGAGATGTGGGGACATTCCAGTGATGCTATATGAGTACATTTCATCTATCTACAGGAAGATGCTGCTGCTGCATTCAGGGCAATTGAAAATGTAATTCAAGGGAAAATTGCAAGGTCATGGAGTTATAGAGTTACACAGCATTAAAACAGGCCCTTCAGTCCAACTTGTTCCATTCGGATCAAGCTAATTCCACTTACCTGCATTTACCCGATATACCAATGAAGCTTTCCTATCCACCTCCTCATTCAAATGTTTTTTTTTAATGTAATTGTACCCGCCTCTACCACTTCTTCTGGAAGTGCGTTCCACATATCCACCACACTATGTTTGAAAAAAAAATCTTTAAATCTTTCCCTTCTCTAAATCTGTGCCCTATAGTACTGTACCCTGACCCAGAGGTGAGACCCTGTTCACCTTATCTATTACCCTCATTATTTTATAAGCCTCTAAGGTCAACCCTCAAACCTCCTGCACTCTAGAGAACAAAGCCTCATCTTATGCAGCCTCCCCTAACAACTCAGACTCTCCAGTCATGAAAAACATCCTTATGAATCTTATCTACATGCTTTCCAGTTTAATGACATCCATCCTACAGAATACCTGGAATGGTTTAGGCAGATAAATCGAGGCACAGAGCACAACAGCAAGGACATTGTGATGAACCTTTTACAAATTGATGGTTTGGTGTAAAGGCTTTGAACTGGTTGCAGCAGAGATTTTGCTAAAATGACTAGGGATATGGAACTTTAGTCATGTGTATTTTTCTCCTAAGAACGAGGAGGTTGTGAAGGAACCTGCCAATAATATTCAAGATCATATAAAGATGGAGTTAAGAACTCCACATTTCTAAAACATTTAGACTTGAATCATGAAATATGGTGTCAAAGCATGGTAAATTGTATACTGTCACTGTGTGCTATTCCTATACACTTGTATTTAACTAAGATTGTGCTTTATGTATTTTAATATTTTTACTGAATTTTGTGCAAAAATTAGAATTTTCACTGTACCTCGGTACCACATTATAATAAAAGTATCGTTGAACATGAAAGACAGAGAAAAATCTCTCCAAATTGGTGGGAAGGTTCAATAAATAGGAGACATAGAATAATGGTGACTGCAAAATAACTAAATGATGCAATGTTTTTTTTTCTTTACCCTGAGAATGGGTTAGACTGGAATACACCACCAAGGATAATGTGGAGTGGATTCAATCCCAGTATTCAAGATATTGCTGGATAAAGATCTGGTATAAAAGAATTGACAGAACTATGGAGAAAGGGGTGAGGGAATGGGGCTATCACCGGAAATATTCTGACTTTGAGGCAAGTTGGACATGATGAGCTATTTCATGTTGTAAACATTCTATAATTCCAGGATTCCAACTAAAAGGGTGCCCCGGGAAAGCCGGTGTGGATGGGTAAAGAATTAGTGACATTAATGCCGAACCAAATAAGATATTACTATGGGGTGCATAAAACCTGCAAGACACAAATTCAAATGAAAACAAGAAATCAACAATTTCAAAATAAGTTTTTGCATTGTCTTCGTTGAATTCCATCACTTTAAAAAATCATTTCAAGCATCATTATTAGGAAGGAACAGCAAGTTCATATCTTAATGTTATAAGAGGCTGACAAAGTTTATTTCACCGATGACCCTCAAGTGGAAAGTGACATGGGTGTCCGGTGGACTTGCTTGGAAAATATTTGAAAATGGGTTCAGATATATGGTCTTCCTGATTCAAAGAAATGCGATGATTTATATTGTTGTACTGAATAGTTGATGATATCAAGCTCAACACTTAATGATAAAACACATCAATAATGAAGCTGAATCTTTGTAATGTATTTTAAATATTTTTCTCAAACTTTGCTATTCAGGTTATGATGTAAAAAAATTATTTATGAACCTGCAGGAACATATTGTCCCTGTTCATTTTAATATATTATTCCTTTGCCACACGTATGTTTAATAAAAGCTTAGTCAGTTCAAAAAGAAAGTCGTTTTCAGTGTAACTGCTCTCGGTTTTAATGACACTTTACAAAAAGTGATGTTAATATTTAAATTATACAATAGTCAGCTGAAGTAAAGCAGAACTAAAGAAAACTATAGTTAAGCTGTAATATTTACATTGACTTGGCATCATAGACATCTGTAATGTTGGTTAGCAGTGAATTACCTTGGTTTATCTCCAGTGGTAAATGTTATCACTTGCAAGACAAAGCCAACAACCAAGTCAAAAACAGAGTTAATCAAGCAAAGGAAATTACTTTTCAAATATTGTTAAAACTTTACATCATAAATCAATCTTCAAAGATTAAGGTAGACACAAACTGCTGGGGTAACTCATCAGGTCAGGCAGCATCCCCGTAAAGGATGGGTGATGTTTCGTGTTGGGACCCTTCTTCAGACTGAAAGTAGGTGGTTGGGTGGTGGGGTGGAGGGTTGGGGGGGGGGGGGGTAAGGGGGTGGGGGGATAAGGGCTGGAGACAAGAAAAGGCCAAGCCCAATCGGGGCTGGCAACAAGTTACTCAGGCAGGGAGGTGCCCTGGTAGGCCTATTACTGGTTAGGGAAGGTGTGATCGCAAGAGGCATATGATGATGTGAACTGTGAAACCAAAATTTGCAGTTCTTTGGTTCTTCAAAGATTAAGAGGTGATCTAACTGGTTTCAAAACAATTAAAGGAGTTACTAAGCTTCATAGAAACTATATCCTCTGGTAGGGAAAATCAGGAGGGATGGGGAATGATTAATCTTGATATTAGAATTGGATTGATCGAAGGTGCTGTCAAAGAAGTACATCTTCACAAGAAATTTGTTGATTTATATTTTCAGAATTCAACAGTTTCAGCTAATTAGCAACTCCAGCTTTTGCATTTCACTTTTCCACAATTTGCAACTTTTTTTCAGAAAACCTATTTATCTTCTGTTTACCACTTCATCCAGACATGCCTTTTTTTATTCAGCAATGTATTTTCTGTCCTTCCTTTCGGCCATTTCCACCAACACTTTCTATCTTGTCTATTTCTGACACCTCTCTCCCTTTCTTGGTCTATCTGCCTCCATCACGGGGTGACAGGACGTTTGATGGACGTCTTACTATAAAACCTACCGGCTCCCAGTTAATTGAACTACACCTTCTCCCACCCTACCTCCTGCAAAGCCTCTATTCCCTACTCTCAATTCCTCCATCAATTCCTGGTACTTGCATGCTTTGATCTGCCCTCTTCCCTATTCAGCTTCCCATCCTCGCACAAACCATCTGAAGAGAGGTCTCAGCCGAAACATCGTATTTCCATGTTCTCCAGAGATGCTAAGCTGATCTGCTAAGTTACTCCAGCACTTTGTATTCTTTTGTCCACTAATACTTTGCCATACCATCACTCTGCCTTCCATTCTGGAGGGTACTGTTCAATTTTCCTCTCCCCCATTCAAGACGTTGGGCTGTCCGATGAACTGATGCTGTGCAATGCACTACAATGCTGAGAACTATTTTCTGCACCCTCTATTCTCTCACTTGCTCTATTATACTTAAATTTGACTTATTATATTTATGTATGCTATATCTGATCTGTTTCGATAGCATGCAAACAAAATCTTTTCACTGAACCTCAGAACGTGCCAATAATAAACCTAAACCCTTCCTATTTCTTCCTCACTCCTTCCTTCGCAAACTCAAGATTTCTTTTCATCTCAAAGTTTCTTCACTTCCAATAGAAACATAGAAACATAGATAAATGGGTGCTGGAGTAGGCCATTCGGCCTTCGAACTAGCACCGCCATTCAATATGATCATGGCCTGATCATCCAGAATCGGTACCCTGTTCCTCCTTTTTCTAATATCCCTTGATTCCTTTAGCCCCAAGAGCTAAATCTAACTCCCTCTTGAAAACATCCAGTGAATTGGCCTCCACTGCCTTCTGTGGCAGAGAATTCCACAGATTCAGAACTCTCTGGGTGCAAATGTTATTCCTCATCTAAATGGCCTACCCCTTATTCTTCAACTGTGGCCCCCTAATTCTGGACTCCTCCAACATCGGTAAGACTCTAGCAGCTTTTAGCCTACCCAATCCTCTAAGAATTCTATATGTTTCTATGATCCCCTCTCATCCTTCTAAATTCCAGTGAATATAAGCCCAGTCATCCATTCTTTCATCATATGTCAGTCCCGTCATCCCGGGAATTAACCTGGCGATCCTACGCTGCACTCCCTCAATAGCAATAATGTTCTTCCTCAAATTAGGAGACCAGAATTGCACACCATATTCCATGTGCGGTCTCACTGCAGCGTAGGACCTCCTTGCTTCTAAATAAAACTAAACTAAACTAAACTGATCCCAGTTCTAAATGAATGCAAGATCACGAATATGAACATTAACTTTGTTTAGATGGAACAGATGGAAAGGAACGGAAAAAAGCACCACTTAACACATAAGTGAAAAATATGATTAAATACAAATAATTCAACCCAGCTGAGCAACATGAAAGAACTTGTACTGTTAATTTTAAATCCAACAATCTCAGAATGTGACACAGCCATTGAGGTAACTCTGAAGTGCAGTTATTCCTCTACTATGGCAAAAGAAAGTTACTTATTACCATATTGCAACATTCTTCAAACTGCAATGATAAAAATAATTGGCTAGTTATTCTAGTATGTCCTGATGAATGTATTAGATAGTGTAGCAACGGGGATTGCTGCTGCAGAATGTGCCTGCATATTCATATGATGAGGCATTGAGCATTTATACTTTTCCAAATGTGGTGTTGACAATCACCAAATGTGGTGATTAGTTTTGTTCAGAAAAGAACTGTAGATGCTGGTTTAATCGAAGGTAGACACAAAATGCTGGAGTATCTCAGCGGGACAGGCAACATCTCTGGAGAGAATGAATGGGTGACGTTTCGGGTCGGGCCGGATCTGCAACGTCACTCATTCCTTCTCTCCAAAGATGCAGCCTGCCCCGCTGAGTTACTCCAGCTCTTTGTGTCCTTTTGTGTATTAACCAGCATCTGCAGTTACCTGTTTCTCCATTGAGTCTGTGGCTCAGTTTAGTTTTTTAGTTTAGAGATACTGCATGGATTTGATTAGTACAGGTGTCAGAGGTTATGTGGAGAAGGCAGGACAATGGGGTTAGGAGGGATAGATAGATCAGCCTTGATTGAATGGCGGAGTAGACTTGATCAGCTGAATAGCCTAATTCTACTCCTATTTGTTATGACCTTATGACCTTATGAAACAGGCCCTCTGTCCCAGCAAGCCCGCACCGACCAATGATAATCTGAACACTCTGTCTAACTTACACATTAGGAAAAATTTACAAAAGAAAGTAACCGACAAACTTGCATGTCTTTAGCATGTGGGAGGAAACCGGAGCACCCGGAGAAAAAACCGACGAGGTCACAGGGAGAATGTACAAACTCCCGTACGGTCAGCGCTTGTTGTTCAGGAGCGAACCAGGGTCTCTGGCATTGTAAAGCTGTCCCATTGTCCCTTCCCATTGGGAGAGCAGAGAACCGCAGCACCCATTGGATCGGTACTACAGTCAGTGTAGATGGGAATGGTGTGGGTCCAAGGAAATAATTTGTTGGCTGGGAGCTGAGTTTCGGGCTCCAAATTGTGATATCTGGTTTGGAGGTTGAGAGTAGGCTAGGGGGATATGATGGTGGGGTGGGGTTGATGGTAAGATTGTGTAGTACCATTGTGAGGGGTTGGGCTGAAGAACGTGGTGAATTCTAAAGTGATTTTACCTGCAGTGATTATCATTTGGAATGACCAGCAATAGTCATTCCCAGGCTAATGTAACTAATTTTCTCTTGCAATTGCGAATATTGAATGTTTTCTCTGGAACTGTTCTGCTACAATGCTGAAAATTACATTCTGCACTCTGTACCTGTCTCTTCGTTCTACTGATTGGCTCGATAGAACTTGTGTATGGTATTATAATAATAATAATAATAATAATAATAATAATAAAACTTTATTACGGACTCAAGGTCCAGACAAGGGGCAACATTACATTAAAAAAATGCATTGCATCTCAAATATCATAAATATATATAAAATCAAGGTAAATGACATAAAAACATCATAATTTATATATTTTAAAAAAAACCCACATACTTAAGTTAAAAATCCAGCGTAAAAAAATGATCAATGTCGTTACAACGAGACAACGATACCAGTGTCTCCACAACTGGGATTCGTAGCGTGTAGTGCTAAACCTTATGTTGTCAAGGCCATAATAAGCACGCTTTTAGAGTCATTTATCCTGCAAATGAATTTATACATGTGGTGTCTTTAGGATAGCTTCTAGAGTACGGACTCCTGCAGCCATAAACATATTACTGGCACTACACCATCTTGGTTGCCTTAGCAGTGTTCTCATGGCATCGTTATATGCCACCTTTAGTCTCTGCATACTTGTCTTTAAATAGTTCGACCACAGGTGTGCAGTGTAGAGGGGTGTGCAGTATGCTCTAAGTAGCGACATCTTCACCACATCTGCACACGCACCAAATTTACGCAAGAGGATATTCGCCTGTATATACAGCATGCGTCGTTGCCTATAAATATCCTCATCATCTGTCATTTGTTCTGTAATAATATGCCCTAGATATTTTATCTTATTACAGACACTAAGATTGTTATCAGACAATTTAAAGTCAGGATATTTTAGGCTTTTATCCTCTTTGGTTCTACAGACCATTAACAGCACTCTTACTAGCATTATATTTAATGTCATGTTCCAAACCATACACGGAACATGCAGTAAGGAGCTGCTGGAGACCAGCGCTAGATGGACTAAAGACCAACAAGATCATCTGCATACATAATATGGTTCACTAGAATATTACCAATCACGCACCCAGTGTTACAAGCTTTCAATTGTTTAGACAGATCATCAATATATAGATTAAAAAGGACTGGGGATAAAACTCACCCTTGTCTAACACCATTGCTAACCCCAAATGGGGCTGAGACCCTATTGCCCCATTTTATTTGCATAGTATTATCTGATTTGATTGTATAATAATAATAATAATAATGCATTTTATTTGCTGGCGCCTTTCTGGACACCCAAGAACACCTTACAGGACATAAAATCACCACACATTATCAATATTAAAATCATGTTGATTAAAAAACAAAAAACAAAAAAAACAAAAAATACACAAATCATTTTTAAGTCATTAAAATCAGGGTGAACATGGTGGAAGTTATGTCGGGTATGCTAATCTAAACAGGTGTGTTTTGAGTTGTGATTTTAATTAATCGATAGTGTCCAGGTGACGGATGGGAGGTGGGAGAGTGTTTCAGAGACGTGGGCAGAGCAGCTGAAGGCTCTGGCACCCATGGTGCTGAGTCTAAATGTGGGGGACAGTTAAAATTGCAGCTGAGGAGGAACAAAGTGACCGGGAAGGAGTGTATTGTAGCAGCAGGTCAGAGAGGTATTGGGGAGCAAGGTGGTGTAGGGCTTTGAAGGTCAGCAGTAAAATCTTGTAGTTAATCCGGTGGTGCACAGGGAGCCAGTGGAGCTGAGTGAGGATGGGTGTGATGTGGTCCGATGATCTGGTGCGGGTGATGTTCCGGGCTGCAGAGTTCTGAATGCATTGGAGGCGATGAAGAAGTTTATTGGAGGTGCAAGTGAGGAGGACGTTGCAGTAATCGATGCGGATGTGACCAGAGCATGGATGAGGACTTTTGTATTGTCTTTGGAGAGGGAGGGGCGGAGTCTGGAGATGTTGCGGAGATGAAAGTACGCAGAGCGTGTGAGATTGCTGATGTGGGGGCCAAAGGAAAGTGTACTGTCCAGAACGACGCCGAGACTTTTGACATGGGAGGAGGTGGGTATGGGTGAGCCATCAACTGAAATGGTGAACAGGTGGGTTTTGGAGAGTGTGGACTTTAAGCCAATTAGCATGATTTCTGTTTTATTTCCATTGAGTTTTAGAAGGTTGAGTGACATCCAGTTGCTGATAGCTTGAAGACAGGTGGTGAATGCAGTTGGGGGGAAGGGAGGTGTTTGGCTTTGTGGAGAGGTAAAGTTGTGTATCATTGGCGTAGCAGTGAAAATTGATTCCAAAATGACGGAGAATATTGCCAAGAGGTTGAATATAGATGATAAAAAGCAGTGGCCCAGCACCGATCCCTGAGGAACAGCATGGGTGACTGTGGCAGTTGTGGATGTGACTTTATTTCCCTGGATGAGCTGTTTTCTGTTGTGTAGATAGGACCTGAACCAAAGTAGTGCATTTTAGCTGATGCCGGTGGCAGATAAACATTCCAGAAGAATTGGGTGGGAGACGTGTCAAAGGCTGCTGTGAGGTCGAGGAGGATCAGAATGGATAAGTGGCCAGTGTCAGCTGCGAGAAGGAGATCATTTGTAATTTTTACCAAGGCTGTTTCAGTGCTGTGATTGTGGTGAAAAACCGGACTGAAATGGTTCATAGAGGTTATTGTTTTGAAGGTGGACTTGAAGTTGTGTCGCTACTGTCCGTTCGAGAAGTTTAGTGATGAATGGGAGGTTGGAGATGGGGCGGTAGTTATTTTGGATTGTTTGGATCAGAACCTGTTTTTTTTTAGAATCAGGGTGACAGAAGCTGTTTTGAGAGATGTAGGGACAGTAGCAGTTAATAGGGAGGAGTTAATTATGGACGTCATGATGAGTGAGATAGAGGGCATACAGATATAACCAAGGCAGTAGGGATGGGATCAAGCAAGCAGGAGGACTTCTTGGATGATGATGAGTTTAGTTATTTATTCGACTGTTGGAAGCTGGAAAGTAGATAGGGTGGAGAGGGGGAGTCCAGTGTGGAATTCCAGGATGGGCTGTTGTGAGCAGAAGCTGAGAAAGACTTCAATTGGTGATGAATGCTGGCGATTTTGGTACTGAAGAAGTCCAAAAACGTATTACACTGAGCAGTGGAGGTGAGGTGATTCGACGTTTCAGGAGGCTGAGGTAATTTGTTGACAGTGGGGGATAAAGTCCGAGTGTTATTTTCACTGTTGTTGATGATGTTGGAGTAGTAGGAGGATTTAGCAGCAGTCAGGGCATTTTTTATATGAGAGAAGATGATCTGTACGCATTTGGTGGTGAATAGTTAGTCCAGTTTTCTTTGTAAGTCTCTCCAGACGCCAGCCCACCATTTTCATATGGCAGAGTTCAGCAGTGTACCACGGAGATGACCTGCTAAAAGAGACTATGCAAAACAAACCTTTTCACTGTACCTTGGTCCACATGACAATAATAAACCTAACGATAGGCCTAACGATCCATCGAGGAGTGTTTCATGAAGATTAACACTTTTCCGTGTGCAACTGATACAGAAATCACATCAGAGCATACATCCAAAGATGTCATGTTTCGATCTGACAAAAATCGAAAAAACTGAAGATGTGACAAGTAAAATGGATGAAGGGGTGCCAGTGGATGTAGTGTATCTAGACTTTCAGAAAGCCTTTGATAAGGTCCCACACAGGAGACTGGTGACTAAAATTAGAGCACATGGTATTGGGGGTAGGGTGTTTACATGGATAGAAAATTGGTTGGCAGACCGGAAGCAAAGAGTAGGAGTGAACGGGTCTTTTTCAGTATGGCAGGCAGTGGCGAGTGGAGTGCCGCAAGGCTCGGTGTTGGGGCGGCAACTGTTTACCATATGTATAAATGACTTGGAAGAGGGAATTAGGAGCAACACTAGCAAGTTTGCGGATCACACAAAGTTGGGTGGCAGTGTGAACTGTGAAGAGGATGTTAGGAGGTTGCAGGGGGACCTGGACAGGTTGAGTGAGTGGGCAGATGCGTGGCAGATGCAGTATAATATAGATAAATGTGAGGTTATCCACTTTGGCGGCAAAAACAAGGGGCAGATTATTATCTCAATGGGGTTAGGTTAGGTAAGGGGGAGGTACAGCGAGACCTGGTACACCAGTCACTGAAAGTTGGCAAGCAGGTACAGCAGGCAGTGAAGAAAGCTAATGGAATGTTGGCCTTCATAACAAGAGGATTTCAGTACATAAATAAAGAGGTTCTTCTGCAGTTGTATAGGGCTCTGGTGAGACCACATCTGGAGTATTGTGTACAGTTTTGGTCTCCTAATTTGAGGAAGGACATCCTTGTGATTGAGGCAGTGCAGCGTAGGTTCACGAGATTGATCCCTGGGATGGCGGGACTGTCATATGAGGAACAATTGAAAAGACTAGGCTTGTATTCACTGGAGTTTAGAAGGATGAGGGGAATCTTTATAGAAACATACAAAATTATAAAAGGACTGGACAAGCTAGATGCAGGAAAAATGTTCCCAATGTTGGGCGAGTCCAGAACCAGGGGCCACAGTCTTAGAATAAAGGGGAGGTCATTTAAGACTGAGCTGAGAAAAAAACTTTTTTACCCAGAGAGTTGTGAATTTATGGAATTCCCTGCCACAGAGAGCAGTGGAGGCCAAATCACTGGATGGATTTAAGAGAGAGTTGGATAGAGCTCTAGGGGCAAGTGGAGTAAAAGGATATGGGGGGAAGGCAGGCACGGGTTATTGATAGCGGACAATCAGCCATGATCACAATGAATGGCGGTGCTGGCTCGAAGAGCCGAATGGCCTCCTCCTGCACCTATTTTCTATGTTTCTATGTTTCTATATGCAGAAATTGTGATTATTGCATTCCACTTCAGAAATGATTGATTCCCTATTGCGTGACACATTACTTTTCATTTGAATTTCTAGGCAAATCTACTTTATGGTATTACACCAGAGATAGTCACAAAATGCTGGAGTAACTCTCATTCCTTCTATCTGGGGATGCTACCTGATCTGCTGAGTTACTCCAGCATTTTGTGTCTAACATCGGTGAAAACCATCATCTGCAGTTCCTTCCTACTTTATGGTATTGTTGAGAGCTCTTCTGCTTTTCATATTGTAGTAAAACGATTTTTAACAACAGTTAACGAGGCCTAAAGAAACCTAGAATTAACATCTTATCCGAAAGATGTATCTCCTGATCTTGAAAGGTTCAGTTGTATAATTCAACCGGCATGGTGGCGAAATGGTGGAGTTGCTGCCGTACAGCACCAGAGTTCGATCTTGACTTTGGTGGTGTCTGCATGGAGTTTGTACATTCTCCCTGTGAATTGTGTGGGTTTTCTCCAAATGCTCCGGTTTCCTCCCACACTCCAAAGACGTACAGGTTTGTAGGCTCATTGGCTTGGTAAAATTGGTAGAATGCCAGTGTGCAGGGATCGCTGGTCTGCATGGACTCGGTGGGCCGAAGGATTTGTTTCTGCACTGTATCTCTAAACTAAACTTTAAAATTTCCTCTTTTATAAGTTACAAGAAGTACAAACCAAACCAAAGGTGCCCTCACGTTGCAAAAGGCAGGGTATTAAAAAGTCTTTTTTTTTTGTATACTTTTATTATATTTTTAATTCTTGATTCTGTACCTTGTGCCTCTTAAGGGAAAGAAAAGTTATTTCTATGATTAGCAGAACTAGAACTGCAAACAGTGCTCTAAATGTAGTATAACTATTGCCTTATAAAGCAACAAACCACCATCTTTACATCTGTTCTACTTACTGGAAGTCATTTGCCATTTTTTTAATACTCCAGCCAAGCATTGTGCTGGTGGTCTCATTAAAATGTTAAAACTTGCAGCCAAAGCCCAGAACTTGGAGCTAATATAAATATAAGATAGTAATTGATATGTCCAATAGGGAATTCTGGAGAAATTTCTTGCTCCGAAGCTGGATAAGACGCATGGTTTAAGGCACACATGATTAGACATATTAAAGCATGAGGTTGGAAAAAAAAGGGGGCGTACTGATAGGGTTAGATGAAGGAGGGTTGGGGGATGTTAGTGGGGCAGAAATGCATTATGAAAATATTCTAGGGTATACGTTCTGTGACATTTTTCAGGACTATGGTAAGGCCTGTGATCCTCATCAAACTACTATTCTGTCTGCTGAGGCTCACTTTTTTTGTTGAAAACTTCATTCTTTATACTAGAAAGCGCAGCAAACTGTGAAGTTTTAAACGGAGTTCATCGTCAGGCATGATCTCACTGAATGGTTCATCAAATATAGCCGTTTCCTTTTCCTGTGGTTTTGTGAAAAGGCTATCGCATAATACTCCATCTAGTAGTTGCATTCTACACTCCTGTTTGAATCAATTCAGAGCATTCGACCTTAACTCATTTAATAAATGTTAAATGCTGAAAATGTTGTTCTTGCAATGGTTCATAGTGTGGAACACTCACTCATTAATTATGAAATAATTAATTATATTTAGGTTACACAAAAGGCTGGAGAAACTCAGCGGGTGCAGCATGCATCTAAGGAGCAAAGGAGATAGGCGACGTTTCGGGTCGAGACCCTTCTTCAGACTGATCAGGGATCAGGGAAACGAGAGATATAGACAGTGATGTGGAGAGATAAAGAACAATGAATGAAAGATATGCAAACAAGTATCGATGATAAAATGAACAAGCCATTATAAGCTATTTGTAGTGTGAAAATGAGAAGCTAGTGCGACTAGGGTTGGGGGAGAGATAAAGAGAGAGGGAATGCCAGGGCCCCGAGGGCCGAGGGAGAGATGGGAAGGGAAGGAGACAGCAAGGGTTAACAGAATTGAGAAAATTCAATGTTCAAGCCCAGAGGATGCAGACTCCCCAAGCGGAATATGCGGTGCTGTTCCTCCAACTTGCGGTGTTGCTCACTCTGGCCATGGAGGAGGCCCAGGACCGAGAGGTCGGATACGGAATGGAGGGGAGTTGAAGTGCTGAGCAACCGGGAGGTCGGGTTGGTTAATGCGGACCGAGTGGAGATGTTCGGCGAAACGATCGCCAAGCCTCCGCTTGGTCTCACCGATATAGATCATTTGGCATCTGGAGCAGCGGATGCAGTAGATGAGGTTGGATGAGGTGCAGGTGAACCTCTGTTGGACCTGGAAGGACTGCTTAGGTCCCTGAAAGGAGTGGAGGGGGGAGGTGAAGGTACAAGTGTAGCATTTCTTGCGGTTGCAAGGGAAAGTGCCCGGGGAAGGGATAGATCGGGAGGGAAGGGAAGAATTGACAAGGGAGTTGCGGAGGGAGCGGTCTTTGCGGAAGGCAGACAGGGGGGGAGATGGGAAAATGTGGCGAGTGGAGGGGTCACGTTGGAGGTGGCGAAACTGGCGGAGGACTATGTGTTGTATTTGCCGGCTGGTGGGGTGAAAGGTGAGGACCAGGGGGACTCTGCCCTTGTTGCGAGTGGGGGAATGGCTGAGAGGGCAGTGTTGTGGGGTATGGAGGAGACCCTGGTGCGAGCCTCATCTATAGTGGGGGAGGGGAATCCCTGTTCTCTGAAGAATGACTCCCGCTTGGGGAGTCTGCATCCTCTGGGCTTGAACATTGAATTTTCTCAATTCTGTTAACCCTTGCTGTCTCCTCCCCTTCCCACCTCTCCCTCAGCCCTCGGGCCCTGGCATTCCCTCTCTCTCTCTCTATCTCTCCCCCACCCCAGTCGCACTAGCTTCTCATTTTACTTCGGAGTCACGTGAGTGACTTCGTGAAGACCCCGCCAGCAGGCATGCGCGGCATATCGTCGCACGCATCTGCAGCGGCAGCTGGGGGGGGGAGTGCGCTCTCCCCACCGGCTCCTTCACAAGACCGGCAGGTAAGTATTACCTTCCTTTACAGCATGGACAAGGGCCGCAGGACGACGCTGTCGGGGAGCTGAGTTGTGCTGCGGCCAGCCGACGGCCCTTGTCCCCGGAGCTGCACGGAACGCCGGCAGCTTAACGCTCACAGCATGGACAAGGGCCGCAGGACGACGCTGCCGAGGAGCGGAGCTGAGCTGCGGCCAGCCGACGGCCTTTGTTCCCGGAGCTGCTCGAAACGCCGGCAGCTTCGATGCATGTGGAAGTCGGGCGCGGAGCTGAGGTGTGGCCAGCCGACGGCCCTTGTCCCCGGAGCTGCACGGAACGCCGGCAGCTTTATCGCAACGGTGGGGGCAGGAATGAGGAAGTCGGGCGCGGAGCTGAGCTGCGGCCAGCCGACGGCCCTTGTCCCCGGAGCTGCACGGAACGCCGGCAGCTTCAACGCAACGGTGGGGGCTGGAATGCAGAGTCGGGCGCTCCCGCTAATACAGGGGCCGACTCACCCGAATGGGTTACCGCTACGGAGCTGCAAGCAACAGGTCCAGACTCCGAGCCCCCCGTCCCCCAAGAGAATAAGGGGGGATACAGGTACGTGGCAAGGGGTCTTGTTTTTCTTTTACAGGCAACCTCTCCCCGAGCTCCAGTAGACCCGAGGGGGCTGGGCCGGGGGACAGCCGCACGACAGGGGAGCCCTGCAAAGTGCATTGCGTACCGCAGACAGGGATATCTGCCATCGTGCAGCCCGGGCCTAACACTGCTGCGTCGTGTAGGCCTGCTGGAGCAGATACCGCCGACAACACACCCCGTCAGGCTGCGGTCAAGGGCGGAGGTGGCAGCAGGAAGCGGTCGGTCAGCTCAGCGCTGCGAGCGGCCGACCATGCGCCTTCCACGCCAAGTAATGGTGTAAGTGTGGAGGTAAGCCTGCACGGACTCCGGGGAGCCAGGTTCCGGGGGCCAGCGCCGAGTCAACTCACCTGCCTTCTTATCTGCCAGGTGGGCCGCCACAGTCTGGGAGAAGACAGACTAGCGGAGAGTCCGTGCGGAGTCGTATGACCCTACTTGGGCTGTAGGTCACGACGACCTGCCATTGGACCATAGAACCTAAGGGGGTGAGGTCCGATGGTGAAGCCCCAGTGAATTCGCAGGGCCTGGGAAGTCGGCTTGTCCGCTGCATATAGCAGGACGGTCGCATTGAGCGGTTGGAGCTCTTAAATGGTCCAACATCTCCAGCGGGACCCGAGAACGTGAAGAACGGCATCCACTAGTCGTGCAAGGACTCCGCTCAGCTCTTCATCGTCTCCAGCCAGAAGCATTAATGATTGCCCAGCTGCTGAGTTTGACGACGACCAGGGACAGCCAGTGACCGCTGAACCAGAGCATGAGGAGGATGCTGGATGTGGTGAGTGAAGTTGCCGTTTCTACCCAGACAGGTGAACCCTGGCACCACGAATTGGCGGGCACCATTGATTGCCTACGTATGCACCAACTCTGGAGTCAGATTCTCAATAATACCTTGGAGAAAGGTTCTCCACGGGCATAACGGCGTTTTGCAAAACCCTGATCGGGGATAACGTGTCCAGTAAATAGCATGATGCACTGGCACTCCTATGCAATGCCCAGTATGAGATATATTGCCTGCGTAAAGCTCCATATAGCCCACACTAAACCCCAAATTCGCGGGGTTGTGCCAACCATTACCGCTCCACCGCCGCATCAGTTGCTTGGAGACCTGTACAAACAGGTGAAGGGACTGGACAAAGGAGGCCAAAACAGTGGGCCTCATGAAACTCCATCGGTCAGAGTTCACCCATATCACCGGCAACAGCCTAATACAACCAGTGAACCAAGGCTGCCGGATAGGGCACAAAGATTCTACCTACCTCCATCTCAATAAATACAACGACCATTTAGGGCAAGGCCAACAGCGGCCTGCATGGGAAATGCGGCCGCCGGGCCGTCAACCTCCATAACGTCCACCCGAAGCACCGTATGTATGGAACCGCCGTTCACTATGGAGGTAAGGGTCTGGTTCCTCTCACGCCGTAGTATCCCTCCTGTACGAATAGGTGGGCGATTGCGGGCGGCCTTGGACATATGGGGAAAACTGTAACCACAGATGAATTTTATTTTACAAAGTGTTCAAGGGTATATAATTCGTGGGAGGTAGAGATTCCCATACCCAGCATTCGCCTCGTAGGAATTTACTCTATCCCGAAAAGAGGTGGAGGAGGGCATGCTGAAATTATATGGCAGGGAAAAGTGGTAATTGGCATAACCAAGCATGGACATATTGAGTTATAATCGATTTAGCTGAGTTGAACACTTTTGTACAATATACCCATGTCAAAATGGATGCTTTTGGAACAGCTAGGTGGATGCTTTACTCAGGGTACTTTATGGCATGTATCAGTTTGAAAGAAGCATGCTATACGGTGCCCATCGCTGAGGCTCACAGGGAATTCTGAAGTTGTCTGGAAGGGTGCATTGCTAATGGAACCATCACAGCTTAGGCTGTTTACCAAGTTGGTATTTACCTGTATTGGCTCTTCTCCGACAACAAGATTATAGTGATGGCATGTTGGATGAAATCCTTATAATGGGCAGACCCTCCGATTGGCAATTCAAGGAGTGGCTGCAACCAGGCTCTGGCTTGAGAAGCTGGGATTGTAATCCATCCAGACAAATCAAAAACTGCACCCGCTACGGGTTATGGATTTGGTGTTCACCTTAGACACTAATTTAATGAAGTTTATCATCCCCACTAATAAAGCTACTGCTATATCAGAAGAGTGCCACAATCTTGCTTGCGCCAGGGTATCGACCATGTGGCAAACAGCGAAAGTTATTGGTATTTGGTAACTCTAATTGGTAACTACATTCCCAGCTGCACGATTCGGACCGCTACACTACAGAAATTCACAAAGATTCACAAATCACAGCATTTAAAAAACAAATGCTGGCTGCTTTGATCGGCCACTTTGGTTACCACCGGAAGCTAGAAACAAGCTATAATGGTGGGTAGATAATATTAAAGAATGTCATTGACCTATTATATGGAGCAACCCTGATGTTGTGCTACTAACTGACGCAAGTGCACCAGGCTGGGGAGCAACTGGTACGATGTCCAGTTGTATGGCAGATGGAACTCTCATGAGTCTACATTCCTGGAGTCACATGGGATAAACTATATAGAAATGCTGGGGGTGTTTTCATGGACTGCGGGCTTCTGTACTAATTCATGGGATTACATGTCCGCTTTCGAATAGATAATGCTACAATAATGGTTTACATCAATCATATGGGTAGTATTAGGTCGCTAGTTTTGCAATGAATTGGCTAATACAATTTGGCACTGGTGCATTGAAAGAAATATTTGGATTACTGCGACCTATTTGCCTGGGAAGCTTAATTCAGTGGCGGACACCAGGTCACGTGTCTTCAATGACAACATTGAGTGGATGTTGAACCCTCAGATTTTGGAGATATTATAGCTCAAATTGGGGACACCAGATATTGACCTATTTGCGTCCAGGCTGAACCATCGAATACCAACGTATGTGTTGTGGGAACCAGACCCTGGGGTAATAGCATTGGATGCATTTTTATCCATTGGGGGAAATGGGTTGCTACGCGTTTCCCCCATGCTGCCTCACCAGTCGGATATTGCAGAAAATTAAACTAGACTTCTGCATCTGACATATTGATCATTCCCGACTGGCCTACACAACCATGGTACCCGATGGTTGTAGAAATGTACAACAACCATGGATGGCGATTGGGAAACATCCCAAATTGATTACTCACTCCATTACAGGGGGGTCAGTCATCCTTGCCATGGTCATTAAACTTGTTGGGCTTGCAGGTTCTGAAAAGACCGCTCAACCGGGCAGGCATCTCGTCAAGAGCCATGAACCTTATTGCAGCATCGTATCGGGAATCCACCCGCAAACAATATCTCACTCGAATCAGAAAGTGGGAGGTTTCTGTGCCCGGAACAACAAGTCCTCCAACTCGATACAATACTGGATGTGTTGGAGTTTCTAGCAGGCCTCCATTTTGATGCAGGCCTCAGCTACAGTGCCATCAACAGCGACAGGAGTACGCTGTATTCATACCTGGATATAAGTATCAGCTCCCACCACCTGGTGTCTAAACTAATGAGGGGAGTATTCAATACCAATCCCTCCACGACCCAGATATACAATAACGTGGGATGTGGGGATCATGCTGACCCTACTGAGGAGCTGGGCTCCAATAGATGAGCTACCATTTGAAACAGCTCACCCTTAAGGTGGTTATGCTCATGGCACTGGTGACAGCCCAACGAGCCCAGATGTTACAAAAACTGCGACTGGACGCCATGGTGGCCAACCCTGGTCAAATAAAATTCTTTGGTAAAGAGTTATTAAAACAGGAGTTGCTACTAACATTTTTAAGTCTTATTCCACCAGGGCTGCAGCGAGAGCCATGAAGGTGCCCATGGACCACATTTTCGCCACTGCGGGCTGGGCCAGTGGGGGAAAAACCTTTCAACGGTTCTATAACAAGTCTCTGGCCGTTCCTGCGACATTCGCAGAAGCTATCCTGGGTACCGCTCAGTAAATGTCTGACCCGAATTAGGGGTTGTTGTTTAGTTGATTAATAAATTGTGTTGATTTTTCAGCCGCTGTCAACTGAACTCCATTAACAGCCTTACTCCATCAGAATGGCGGCAGTGTGATAAGCATGGACGTTGTTCAGGGCGTGAAATCACAGAGCTTTGAAATCTTCACGAAGTCACTCACGTGACTCCGAAGTAAAATAGTAAGATTAAACGAGAACTTACCAAGTTTGAAGTTTGATCTGTATTTTACGAGGAGTCGCGGTGAGGGATTTTCGTGCCCACCGCTCCCACCCTCTATCATCAGGTCAAACAGGTAGTTCTACGGTTTTCATCTTACTATTTTCAGTCATGGTTGGTTCTGTGATTCCACACCGCTGCTTTGAAGGATGTCGCGCATGCGTGCTGGCGGGGTCTTCACGAAATCCCTCACCGCGACTCCTCGTAAAATACAGATCAAACTTCAAACTTGGTAAGTTCTCGTTTAATCTTACTATTTTCACACTACAAACAGCTTACAATGGCTTGTTCCCTTTATCATCGATACTTTTTTGCATATCTTTCATTCATTGTTCTTTATCTCTCCACATCACTGTCTATATCTCTCGTTTCCCTGATCCCTGACCAGTCTGAAGAATGGTCTCGACCCGAAACGTCGCCCATCTCCTTCGCTCCTTAGATGCTGCTGCACCCGCTGAGTTTCTCCAGCATTTTGTGTACCCTCGATTCTCCAGCATCTGCAGTTCCTTCTTTAACAATTTATATTTAGGTTGTGAGATACTATTTTGTCAGACAGGTTAATCAGTAACTGGAGAATATAGATTTTAAATAGTTGGAACAAAAACCAGAGGAAATATTTTTTTTATGGAACGCAGTGCCTGGAATTGTGGTGGAAACAAATTTAATAATAGTTACCCAAGGAAAAGTAGATCCCATCTGATAAAGGAAAATGTTGCTGGGCTGTAGAGAAATAGCAAGGGAGTGAGATCATTTTGAAATTGTTTCAAAGAGCAGGCACAGACATAATAAGGCCAATCAGTGTTCTCTGATACTACGAACATGTCATCATATTCCATACCCTCCATCATCAACTAAATCCATAGATCAAAGTGCCTGGTAGACAAGACAACTGATTAAAAGCTGGAGTAACAGCAGATCACACAGCATCTCTGGAGAAAAGGAATGGGTGATGTTTCGGGTTGAGACCCTTCTCCAGACTCAGATGTTAGATTTCTGTAACTTTAAGTAACTCTTGCATCACCTCCCTCACCCAAGTTGTACCATCTTCAAAGTTGTCTTGCTCAGTCTCATTGTCTGTACTCATTCTCACCTAGCACACAGCTAACAATGGCCTGTTTCCTTTATCATCATTACTTTTGCATCTTGTATTCATTTGTTCTATATCTCTCTACATCACCGTCTATATCTCTCTGACCCTTTCCCCTGAGTCTCGACGCAAAACGTCACCTATTCCCTTTCTCCAGTGATACTGTTTGACCCACTGAGTTAATCCAGCTTTTTGTGTCTATCTGTGGTTTAAACCAGCATCTGAAGTCCCTTCCCACATAACTGATTAAAAGATGGACTCTGAAAATGCTGCAAGCTGTCTGTATCACAGGAAGGAAAACAGCAATGCTTGGGCATGTTTCAAACATTAGAATAATTGGATATCTTACAATCCAGTGCATGCTGCCTTTTATTCCATCCCTATGCTGCCAACACCTTGCAACCATTATAAAGTTTTGGCTCGTGAAATCACAAAACACTGTCATGTTCTAATCTTGATTATGCTATTGGGCTGCCACTGAGCCAATGGCCAATGCCAAGGCTAAGTTAATACCATGATACTTAACTGTTTGACCCTACACAATATTTTTAAGTTATCTGCTCTTGGAAGAGAAGGTGAAAACCCAATATTCGAAACTGCTGTAACTGACGCCTTCATTTTATTAAACAACTCTTCGGTTTACAGTGAGGCAATGGTTGGAACCTGATAAGGTTCCAAATTACTGAAGGACTGCTATTCTTTTCTCCCCATATATGGACATGGCTTATTATGACATTCCTACTAAAATTCAGAATACCAAATAGGCTATTAAATTCAAATACCTAACGTGTCATTGCATTTATGAGTATCCAATACTCACTAGTCATGACATGGCAATCATTGTTGAAAAATCTTTACTTGTTTATTCATCAGTAAGCTTGAGCTTATCTTTCTCTTTGTAACCATCTTCTTTCTTGTGTCCCTTGTGGTCATATACAACTTGCATTATAACAAATTATTCTTTGATAAAATGTAAGCCACCTGGACCATTGTTGTAATTTACCATTTTTGCAGTTGAAAAGTATTAACTCTGTGATTGTAAAAGGTAAAGATCATAAGATCATGAGACATAGGAGCAGAATTAGGCCATTCAGCCCATCAAGTCCATCCGCCTCTCGCTCATGGCTGATATATTTTTCCCTCTCAAGCCTTCACCCTGTAACCTTTGACACACTTCCTAATCAAGAAACTACGGTGGCATGGTGGCGTAGCGGTAGAGCTACTGTCTTACAGTGTCAGAAACCCGGGCTAGATTCTGACTATGGGTGCTTGCCTGTATGGAGTCTGTACATTCTCCTCGTGACCTGAGTGGGTTTTCTCCGATTTCCTCCCATACTCCAAGAACGTACAGGTTTGTAGGTTAATTAGCTCGGTATACATGTAAATTGTCCCTGGTGTGTGTAGGATAGCGTTGGTGTGCAGGGATCACTAGTCGGTGTGGACTCGGTGGGCCAAATGGCCTATTTCCACGCTGTTTCTCTAAACTAAACAAAAAACTATCAATGTCTACTTTAAAAATACCCAATGACTTGACCTCCATAGCCGTCTGTGACAATGAATTCCACAGATTCATCACCCTCTGACTGAGGAAATTCAATGACCTCCTCCTGCACCTATTTTCTATGTTTCTAATATCATACTCCCAATAACATGTGTTCTAATTTTGCACAATAATCTCTTGTGTGGGACCTTGCCAAATATAATTACATAATTCAGCAAACATCAAGTATTTCACTCATATTTTGAAGTTCACACCAAAAGAGAAAGCATTTGCAAATTACTTAACTGGGAAGGACGTCATAGTTACATTAGTAAACTTTCACTCATACCATTCACACCTTAGTCTGCAGGATTTCAGGATAACAAAGAGAGCAGCCACTGATGAATGATTTACACTACTCTGTGATTGTGCCATCAAAAGCTTTTCAAATATCACTATTCTCCAAAATCAGTTGATTCAGTCAGAAGCAGAAATCTTCTGAACTGTTTCTGGTTAGTACTTCGATGCTGCCTGAGCCGCTGAGTTACTCCAGCACTTTGTGTCTTTTCTCAGCATCTGCAGTTCCTTGTTTCTCCAGTGGTACTTTGTACTATTTGTCCATCTCGTCTTACTCGCCCCCAACAATTAATTATCAGTCGTATCTTACAGACATTGATGTTGGCAAAAGCAGCAAAGGAATGTTTTATAAGCAGAAGAATTTGCATAAATGTTATTTCCAAGAACGGCAGTGCATTTAAAGCATTTCATGGCGCTTTTTTACCTTAGCCTGATCCATCGTTTAAGTTTTCATTGCCTTGTATTTGCTTATGCTTAAAAGGCAGTGGTGCCATAAAAATGATGTGCCTGGTTTCAATTTCCATTGTGCATTCGTCAGTTTAGACTGAAATTAATGAAGTGTAGCAACAGACAGGATTCCCTGATCAAAGGACAAAAGAGAGGAAACTGTAGAGTTAATGAATCTGTTCAAAGAAACAGGAGGCACAAGATGCTAGAATATGGAGCAAAAAAAAAAAACTACTCGAAGAGCTCAGTGGGCCAAGCAGAAGCTACTGTGTGTATATTCAACAAAACGCTTTGCACTGATATGCTCAGGCTATTCCAACAGCATCCCCTGAGGCTGAGGCTCTTTAAGATACTGGCCAGGCTGCATTTGGAGTACTGTGAACAAATATGGGCCCCATATCTGAGGAAAGATGTGCTGACTGGAGAGGGTCCAAAGGAGGTTTATAAGAATGATTCAGGAATTAGTGGGTTAGCATATGATGAGCATTTGACATTATTGGGCCTCTACTCGCTGGAGTTTAGAAGGTTGAAGGGGGACCTCATTGAAACTTACAGAATAATGAAAGGCTTAGATAGAGTGGATGTAGAAAGGATGCTTACACTGATGGGAGAGTCTAGGACCAGAGATCATAGCTTCAGAATTAAAGGGTGCTCTTTTAGAAAGGAGGTGAGGAGGAACTTCTTTAGTCAGAGGGTAGTTAATTTGTGGAACAGTGCCACAGAGTGCTGTGGAGGCCAAGTCAGTTGATATTTTTCAGGCAGAGATAGACAAGTTCTTCATTTGAACGGGTGTCAGGGTTATGGGGAGAAGGCAGGAAAATGGAATTAGGTGGCAGAGATCAGCCATGATTGAATGGCGGAGTAGACTTGGTGGCTAAATGGCCTAATTCTACACCTATAACTTGTGAACTTGTGAAATTGTAAACCCACAACCTCCACTACAAAGATGACATAGGCAGCAGATTCACCTCCAAGTCACATATCATCCTGATTAGGAATTGTCATTGGCTTGGACTGGCCTATCACAGAGTCTAATTCTTGGAATCCCAAGAGAACTATGGCAAACCCTCCACAAGAAGGGATGCTGCAGGTGATGAAGGGAGATCACGGTCCTCAAGGTCATTTTGGGATGGATAATAAATGCTGGTCTTCCCATCAACAAACAGGTGTGGAATATAGTATTTTAAAAATCAAATCAAAACATGGTGCAATAGATCCATCATTGATTAGTAAGAAATGTCATGAATCATGTCGAAGGTATTAAACCTAGAATTTAAATCCATCGGGAATGCGATTCAATTTGGTGAATTTTGCAGTTATCCCAACATCGATTGCATATATAATAGCATTGTATTTAAGAAAAGTCATAGAGATATACAGCATGGAAACAAACCCTTCGGCCCTACTTGCCCACACAGGCCAACATGTCCCATCTACACTGGTCCCACCTGCCTGCATTTGACCAATATCCCTCTAAACCTGTCCTATCCATGTACCTGTACACGTCTTTTCCTAAACGTTGCGATAGTACATGGCCCCACTATCTCCTCTAGCAGCTCATTCCATACACTCGCCACCCTTTGTGTGAAAAAGTTACCCCTCAGGTTCTTATTAAGTCTTTCCTCCCTCACCTTAAACCTATGTCCTCTGGTTCTTGATTCCCTTACTCTGGGGAAGAGACTCGGTGCGTCTGCCCAATCTATTCCTCTCATGATTTTGTACATCTCAGTGAACTTATGAAAAGTATTTAAGCAGCTTGTAGTGAGTTCTGAAGCTGCCCACTCAGATGTTCCAATAGGACACAAAGTGCTCGAGTAGCTCAGCAAGCCAGGCAGCTTCAGATGGTATCCAGGTTTGCTGCCTGACCTGTTATTCCAGGACAGTACTGATGCATGGGCCCTACTCAAAGCAGGCCCCTACACTACATCCCCTACAGGTCATGTCTGGATGCAGCCCACTAATGCTCAGGGGAGATCTTTAACCAAAGCAGCACAGGTTTTCTAGCACAGATCCATGAGATGGTGCTCACTAACTGTGGTCTTCATTATCGTTATTACCCTCTACATCTCCTTCTAATTTTCTCTCCTACACCCCCAAGATAAAGAAAAACATGTGGGTTCTCCCAATATCCATCTGAAGCCAAAACATCAAATTGCTCTATTTGTAAGCTGTGATGAAAAATAGGTCTGTGATGATGCAGCAGTGCAGATGGAATGAGGGTGTCCTGCTGGTGATGAAAGGGGAATGTAGTGATCACAGTGAAACATTGGACCAGATCATGCTGACTCCAGTGTTTCCATAGAAACCATTGATGAGATGTGGTGAATGATCCAGACATTTGCACCCTCGCATGGCAACAAGTAAGCATGAATGTGCTGGAGATCAGATCCAGGCGCAACTGATCTGCTGCATCTCTGGACTCCAGACCATTTCACAGCCATGCTGAACTGAGGGACTAGGTACACCAGCCTCTCAACCTTACCCCAATCCTGTGTTATTTACAATAGGGCCCCTTCACTTTATGAATAAAACAAATAAAAACACAAAATGCTGGAAATCTATAGCAGGACGGGACAGCTCTGTGGAAAGAAACAATGTTTGACCTGAAATGTGACCTCTTCACACAGATGTGCCCTGCCCTGCCAAGTATTTCCTACATTTTCTCTTTGGATTCCTTTGTACTGGATATCATATACTTCTCATTAATACTTCAATGTTTCTTGTTTTGCACCTGAGCATCTCCACAAATGATAAACGAGTTCCAAAATGTTCATGCCATCCATAAATGAGAAAACTATTTAGGCTGACGTGATCCAACCATAATGAAAACAAAAACTAATTACAGTAATTTATTTATTGCATGATGCTAAACGGTGTGGATTTTCATTCAAAGTTTGTCTAATTGGGCTCTGTCCAGACTCTTAAGTCTCATCAACACAATACTAAGTGTAGTAACAAGTGCTATAATAAAGTTTCCTGCAGAATAGTTTGAAAGTGGCTCTTTCACAACAGAGCACTAAAATTCCCTTTTCCCATCTCTCCCAAGCTCAATAAGAACCATAGACCCAACAACGGAAGAGTAGAATAATTGCTTTTGACCATTGCATCATGGAGATGTTCTTAATTGTTACACCAATTATTCTCCCAATCCAGTAAACACTTAGAGTCAAGAGTGTTTAATTGCCATATGTACTGAAAACGGAACAATGAAATTCTTACTTGCAGCAGCATAACAGGTCTGTAAACACAGTACTACTCGTAGATAACAACCCCCCCCCCCCAAAAAAAAAACCCCAATTAATGTAAAACTGAAATATAGAGCTAAAAAGCCTGAAGTCCTTAGTGCAACCAAGATACAGTTCACGGTTCATGGTTGAGTTGATTTTTGTAGTGTTCAAGAGCCTGATGGTTATTGGGGAAAAAGCTGTACTTGATCCTGGAGGTCACAGTTTTCAGACTCGTATACCTTCTTCCTGATGGATGGAAGACCTTCTAACATCAGCCTCAGCGACTGAGATTGCAATGCCATTAGGGGTTATGTGGTCTGAGAGGCCACATCAATGTTCTCCCTTTCGAAGCATGCATGGAACGCACTGAACCAATTCAACTGAGTGTCAATCTTTAGGGGGACTGTGGTGTGAATAGGTGTCAGGCCCCTTATTTGTTGTGGCAAATACATGTCACCTGCTTGCTGGGAAAGTGATTCAATTGAAGATCAGTTCAGATTTGCTTTTTTTTTAGATGCAGAACATTGAGTCTGAAGAAGGGTCCCAACGTAATGATGCATACCAATATTTTAAGCAAATAAAATGTCCCCTTTGTGGCATGCTCCGCCCTCACAGAATATGCAGTGATTATGATTGTGAATCCTTTATTTGTGGCCTTTAATGAAAGCATTGCGATGGAGCCGAAAATGTTTTCCCACAGTCTCATGTTTGTTCTCCTTGATATTTTCAGTCCGATATTAAAAACGGTTTCAGTTATATCACATTCATTTTCCTTCTTGATTGTAAGCTAAGATTTCAGAACTGATTTCAACTGACACATAGGCAATTCATAAACCAGGAGATGATTAATTGGCTGTCATATTTAATACTCCACTGTCACTATTCGCTTACACAGAGGATTGTCAAAAGAGCTAGATTGTGACTTGCAGCATATTTGCACTCAGAAGCCTAAAGTTTTGGGTAAACTGCTATATTGCTGTTTTCAGTCACTTTGACATTCAGTTTAAGCAGATGATACACATGGTGAGATGATAGATGGCAACCACTATGAAACTGAGCCTCACAAAGGATCAACGCGTATCTCGCTCTGAAGCCCAGCCAAATAATTTCAATTATTAAAAATGGAACAGTTTACATTTTCTTATACTTCAAACAGTTACAACCTATAAACTTGTAATATATCTTTTGTATGAACTACAATCTTTCTGAAGATTATACAAAGTTTTTACTAGGGTGAAAGAAAGATCTTAAAATTAGAAAATTCTAAATTAGAACGTAGAACATAGAATAGTACAGCACGAGAACAGGTCCTCAGCCCACCATGTCTGTGCTGAACATACTGTCAAGACCAACTCTATTATGTGCCTCCACATATTCCATATCCCTCCATTCCTTGCATATCCATATGCCTATCCAAACGTTTCTTAAATGCCACTATTGCATCCGTCTCAACCACTAACCCTGGCAGCAGGTTCCAAGCATTCACCATCCTTCATGTAAAAAACGTGCCCTGCACATCTTCTTTAAACTTTGCCCCTTAAACCTATGCTCGCTAGTATTTGAGTTTCCATCTTGGGAAAATTGCAGGGAAAATTGTTCCAAATCCACAAGTCGGAAAAGATAAATCAATGTTTCAGGTCAGGAGTTATATCAGCAGCTATCTTTCCCGTTTTGAATTGCATGAAACTACGTAAAGCATCAAACTATTTTTCTCTTTTAGATGAACGGAGTTTTGTTTATTCAAAACAATTTAGGAATTCGGAACTCTATTCTCCATCTCCTTCACCTTTGTGAAATATTGACCTAACTAAACTCTCTCACACCTCAGGTTTCCAGAAATGTTTCACTCAAAAAAAAATGCAACTTCATTTATTTCAATACCACTCCTAAGAACACAGAACAAATACATATAAAGAGATCATAGTTCCTGGCGATGTAGGTTTTAGTTTTGCTGTACACAATTTAAGGAAACCAATTATTTCCTCAGAATCTTGAAAGATTCATGAGCCAGCATGTGGAACTGAAATCAACAGTTCTGCAATAATCATTATTATTTCATGGGCAACTTATTTCCAGGGGTTGGAGGTCTAGAATACATCGCTAGAAGTGTTAGTGGAGGCAGATTTGATTGTAGCATTTTTTTTTAAAGAGCTGGATAAGTGTATGAAAAGAAAGAATTTGCGGAGATATGGGAATGGGATGAGGGAGGGAGATCTCTTACAAGCTGCCAGTGTGGACATGACTGGCTGAATGGCTTTCCTCCATGATGCAGCCATGTATGTTTCTCATACAAATGAGGTGAAGAGTATCACATCAGCTTTAACTAAAACCCATGGAAGCCGAGTCCCTTCATATGTAATGCAAATTCAAAGAGCATAAAAGGATACTGCAGTTGATTAAAAAAAAAAAGCTCTGGGTATGATAACTTTGAACATAAGGTCATAATTGTAGACTCTTTAATGAACTTAGCTTTAGTGTCCATCACGGGTATAGGCCTCCGCACCATTGTATACATAAGCATGTATACGAGGCACTTCTGCCAGAGAGCGGACTCTATCATCAAGGATCCCCACCAGCTGGGCCATAATCTCCCTCCCCGCTACCATCAGGCAGGACGTACAGAGCCAGAAGTCGTACTTCACCAAGTTCAGGAACAGCTATTTTCCTGCAACCATCAGGATCATGAAGCAATGCACACAACTCTAATCCTTACTCGTCAATAGAACACTACCAACCACCACTTGTACTACCATATTTGACGTGGATAAGCTTTTCCCATTGAGGGTAGGGAAGATTCAAACAAGAGGGCATGACATGAGAATTAAGGGACAGAAGTTTAGGGGTAACGTGAGGGGGAACTTCTTTACTCAGAGGGTGGTGGCTGTGTGGAATGAGCTTCCAGCAGAGGTGGTGGAGGCAGGATCGATTTTAACATTTAAAAGTAAAGTGGATAGGTATATGGACGTGAAGGGAATGGAGGGGTATGGTCTGAGTTCAGGTAGATGGGACTAGGGGAAAACAAATGGTCGGCACGGACTGTAAGGGCCGAGATGGCCTGTCTCCGTGCTGTAATTGTTATATGGTTATATGGTTATGAACTTGTTATTCCCAACCTGGACAACCATAATCCTTCCTCTGCAACAGAATATTAGGGAACACCATTTGCACTACCATGGACTTATTTTCTAATTGTGTTTTGCAGTCGTTTTCACTGTTTCTGTATAATTGATTTATAATTTATTTTTTGTGTGTTGCCTTTGTGCCCAATATGCTGCTGCAAGTTTGATTTTCATTGTTCCTATACCTCAACATACTTGTGCATTTACATTAAACTTGGCTTGACTTGTCTTCCCTTGGTTTGCTGGGGTTTAGCAGGTCACAACAGTGGATAATGTTAACCTATCACTGAAAGCCCTAGCTGACTGTATCAGACTGAACTCTTCCTCCAACAATAACGGACGACTTGAAATCTGGAATTGCCTGTTTATTTTGCAATTTCTACATATATCTCAGGGAGAATGTGGAAAACAGACCAGCAGGAAAGTATTAACCTAAAGAGGAAAATCTATATTTAAGTAAAGAACAGAAGGAAATAGAAGCATGCCTCTGACATAGTCAGCATCATAAGAATCTTTATCATCCAAACGAATTACATTAAAAAATATCTTACCTGTATCTTATAACCTGCATCTTATACAAAATTGAATACTAATTAACCCCACAGCTACGTACCAGAATTTCATCAGTGGTGGCACTCTGTGTTAAGGGCCCTTCTGCATTCGTCCCAGTGAATAAAACACAGAACCTAGGCCAATAATTCTGAAGGAGTGCTGCATGTGCTATCTTAAATGTAGAATAAAACCAGATGTGAGGGATTGTGTAAACCTTCATTTAAAAAAGGCACGAATCGGTGAAGAACATTCAGCGTAGATGTGTTAAAGGAAGGTTGTATCTGGCTAACCCGGTTACATTACATGAGGACTTAACAAGGAGGGTAGATGAGGGCAATGCATTTGACAAGGTCTCCATTGGCAGACTGGTCAAGAAAGGAAAACCTCATAAAATATAATGTGGGGAGCAAATTTGATCCAAAATGGGCTTAATTGCAGGAAGCAAAGAGTAAAGCAGGAGCAGAACCACTCAAACTTGCCCCAACAAAATATTCTAGGCGTAACCAGGTATGCAGCATCTGCATAGAAACAATCAGACTTAGTGACTTGAAATATTAACTCTTTCTTTATCCAGGTGTTGCCTGGATGCAGAGTATTTACAGTATTTCAATTGTTTTTATTCCCACAATGATGTTACTGATGACACAACAGTCATCTTGTTTATTCCCTCTGGGAGATCAAATCCCTCTGGGATAAATAAAGTTATTCCGTATCGTATCATACTATGAGCTGCTTCAAGGAATTGTTGGTACATAAAATTATGAGAGACATGGATTGGGTGAACAGTCAGAATTTTTGTCCCAGGAAATATCCAACACTAGAGTGCACAGCTATAAGTTGAGAGAGGGAATGTTTAATGGAGATATGTGGGGCAAGTTGTTTTGACACTGTGTGGTGGAGACCTGGAAAGCATTGCCTAGGGTAGTAGTGGAGGCAGATAAAACATACTGGTGTATAAGAGACTTTTGGATAGGCATTTGGAAACGCGAGGAATAGTGGGACAAGGATAAAGCAACAAAAGGTTTTCATTGTAGCTTGGTACACGTGCCAATAAACTAAACTCAATTCAACTAAACTCAATGAATAGGCAGATAAGATCGGTTTACCTTGGCATCATGTTTGGCACAAATATTGTGGGCTGAAGGGCTCATTCCTGTACTGTACTGTTCTATATTTTATGATTTCAGGAGGCCAACAGAGGCAATTCCAGGAGTTGTCAAATCCTTTTTGAAAAAAATAACACTGAAGGAATCCTTAACTGAATCCCCCCAAACTTGAGGTGAAACATATGAGTAAGTACCAACCTTTTTGAATGTCTCCGTAGAAGTGAAGCAAAGGAACTGCACAACAATCGGAATCGGAATAATGGGAACAATTGGAATAATGGACCCAATCGCCCAATCACCTACCCCATCAAGCACTACCTGCCAGACCGGTGGCAGAGTGTGAGGATGCCACAAAGGACTAATTTGACCTCAGAACACACAGAACCGTAACACAAGTAAGTCATGTTCAACCCCAAGGAGGAATCTGATTGTATCTTAACTTTTAAAAGCCTTAAAAAGTGACATTATTTTCTTACAAGAGACGCATCTGAAATATCAAACACAGATAAGATTGAAGGCAAATTGGATTGGGCAAACATACTACTCTTCATTTACTTCTAAATCTAGAGGCACGGCTATTATCATTCGTAAAGGTATACCATTTAAATTAAAGAATACTATAGCAGATAAAGAGGGGAGGTACGTCATAGTTACGGGAGAAATTTATTCTACTCCACTTACTTTGATAAATATTTATGCTCCTAATTTTGACAACCCCCAATTTTTTAGTAAAATTTTGGATATAATTTCAGAACTTAATCATCAAAATGTGATAATAGGGGGAGATTTGAATTGTGTTTTAGATCCATATTTGGATAAATCAGCAAAACAAAAAAGGACTAACATAAAATCTAAAACGAGTGAACTCCTAAATACATACATGAAAAATTCTAATATAACAGATGTATGGAGGATCGCTAACCCAGTAAGTAGGGAATATTCATTTTATTCAACAGTACATAAAACATATTCACGTATTGATTATTTCTTAGTGGACACAAAACTAATTCCATATACATATAATTCTAAATATCATAATAGTATCATTTCTGATCATTCCCCGTTAACTTTTTCTTTAAAATTAGAAGGAATGCCCGATAAAAATTCGTTTTGGAGGTTTAACCCCCAAATTTTAAATAACTCACAAGGTTGCACATATTTAAAAGAGCAGATGAGATTCTTCTTTGAGACAAATGATACACCAGATATTTCACCCTCTTTATTATGGGAAACTTTTAAGGCATTTATTAGAGGAATTATAATCTCATATCAAGCTTTCCAAAATAAAAAGAATAATACTGAACAATTGCAGTTAGAACAAGAAATTGGACAATTAGATTCAGAAAATGCCAAAGAACCAACTATAGATAAACATAATAAGATAATAATACTAAAATATAAACTAAATAAAATTTTATCGGCCAGAATAATGAGATTATTTCAAATTACAAAACAAGAAAATTTTGAATTTGGTGATAAACCTCATAAACTCTTAGCACGCCAACTGAAAAAAAGGGACACAGAAAATACAATTACTAAAATTAAATCAGACAAAGGGGAATTACTAACACTACCTAAAGATATTAATAAAAGATTTGCTCAATTTTATCAAAACTTATATACATCGAAAACCTCTGCAAATAATACTCAAATTGCAAATTTCTTAGATAATTGTAATCTTCCAAAATTAAATATGGTGGAACAAGAGGCATTAGGAGCTCAGATTACACTACAGGAAATAGAAGAAACAATTAGTTCGTTGAAGAACGGCAAAACCCCAGGACCAGATGGCTTCAGTAATGAATTCTATAAAAGATTCCACGAAATAATTTCTCCACGGTTGCAAGATTTATATATATACATTTTTAAAGAAAATAAACTACCAGAAACACTAACTGAATCAACTATTACACTTATACCAAAAAAGGATAAAGATCTAGAAGACCCAGGCTCATATAGAGCTATTGCACTCCTAAATACAGACCAAAAAATATTAACGAAGACCCTAGCGAGAAGATTGAGTAAATATGTTAGTAAACTAATAAATCCGGACCAAACAGGGTTCATACCAAAGAGATACTCATTTAACAATTTGAGACGGTTGTCTAATATAATGTACTCACATAATACTGAAGAAGAACTAGCAATTATTTCATTGGATGCAGAAAAAGCTTTTGATCAAGTAGAATGGCAATATTTATTCAAAGTATTGGAAAAATTTAATATGGGAGATAATTTTATTTCATGGGTAAAACTATTATATGATAAGCCGATGGCTAGAATACTGACTAATAATATATTATCCCTGAAATTCCACTTAGCAAGGGGCAATAGGCAGGGGTGCGCGTTATCACCCCTGCTTTTTGCACTAGTGATAGAGCCTTTAGCTGAAAGTATAAGAAGCCATCCGAACATTCATGGGTATATTACCAAACACTCAAATAATAAAATTTCATTATATGCAGATGACATATTATTATATATTACAAATTCGCAAATTAGCATACCAAATATACTAAATTTAATAGAGGAATTTGGTTCTTTTTCAGGATATAGAATAAATTGGAACAAAAGCGAAATTATGACGATAAAACCTCAAGAGTCGACACATCTGTTGAAATTCCCTTTTAGAATTACAACAGAAAAATTTAAATATTTGGGCATCCAAATTACTAGGAACTATAAATCATTACTCAACGCAAACTATATGCCTTTATTAACTAAATTAAATGGGCTGATTAAATTTTGGAAGACACTGCCGATGTCATTAATAGGCAGAATAAACGCGATAAAAATGATCTTCTTACCACAAATATTGTACCTATTTCAATCAATACCAATATACATACCTAAAAAATTCTTCAAAAAATTAGATTCTGATATTATAAACTTTATATGGGATTATAAATCACACAGAATAAAAAAAAAAACACTTGTGTAAATCTAAAGAATCAGGGGGACTGACACTCCCTAACTTATTGTATTATTATTGGGCAGTGAATATTAAAAATATAATCTACTGGTTGGACAGTTCTGCCCAACAGGTAGATTGGATAAGAATGGAGAAAGAGGATTGTTCCCCTTATAATATAGGAGAGATCCTTCTTTCCCCGATAAAACTGAACAATGTAATATACAAGAAGAATCCAATTATTCATAGTATAATACGAATTTGGAAACAAATAAAATTAACTTTAAAATTAAGAAAATTATCGCTTCTTTCTCCAATAGCTAATAATCCCTCATTCAAACCATCCATTATTGATAAAACGTTTACCCATTGGGAAAGAATAGGAATTAAAATGATGGGAGATATGTATGAAATGGGAAAACTTTTATCATTCCAACAATTACAACTAAAATATAATTTGAAAAGTAATCAATATTTCAAATACCTTCAAATTCAAGATTATTTGAAAAAGTATATACAAGGATATCAAACTTTAACCCCAGATCTACTGGAGGAAGGAATGAATAGAAAGGCAGAATCAAGCAATTTAATATCTTACTTATATAATATAATTCTAAATATAGAAACACCAACGACAGAAGCAATTAGAAGAGACTGGGAACAAGAGTTATTGATAAAAATTCCGAACGATAGATGGGATAAAAATCTATTATATGTAAACAAATGTTCAATGAATGTAAGACATAACCTAATTCAATTTAAAATTTTACATAGATTATATTATTCGAAAACAAGACTGAATAAAATATTTTCAAATGTTTCCCCCATCTGCGACAAATGTCTAACTCAAAATGCCACTATAGCACATTCCTTTGTCTCTTGTACAAAACTGTATACATTTTGGAATGAAATTTTTTGGAATTTTTACAAAACTATTTAACACAAAATTGAACCCCAATACTGAATTGATTATCTTTGGATCAATGGAAGAGGGAAGTAAACTAACTATATTCCAAGAAGCCTTTCTTAATTATGGTCTAATAACAGCGAAAAAACTTATACTTAAATTTTGGAAAAACGCACCTACGCCAACATTCAAAATGTGGATCTCAAATATGTCTGAAACGCTACATCTTGAAGAAATGAGATTCCTCTTACTAGGCAAAGTAGACCAATTCTTAAAGATTTGGTCTCCGTTTATCAACTTTATACAAGCATATGGTGCAACATAACATAACCTTAGAAATTAAATGGTTCAGAACTGGGTGACGAATGGGCAAAAATATGAGATAGGTAGATCTCTCCTAATCTTTCATTTCTTATTACTTTTTCCTTTTCTTTCAATCTTTTAACTTCTCACCTCTGTCCTTTATTTTTTTTTACTTTCTGTTTCTACTTGCTTGTCTATCTATTCCGACACTCTTTATTTCTCTTTTCTCTCACTGTTCTTTTATTATTGCACGAAAAATATGAAGTTGTACAAGAATGAAAATATGTATTTATGTATTATGTATTAGGTACTTAAGTACCAGACTACTGTACTTACTTCTAACAAAAATAAACAAACAAAAAAAAAAAAAAACTTTTAAAATAAAATTAATGGACAGTAAATGCCAATGACATGTACAGCACATGAGCAAAACAATATTAAACAAGATCAATTCCTTGTGTCTCCATTGAACTAGATCATTTCCAGCCTGTCTACTGAAAAGAGTAGGTAGATATTCCTTGGGAATGTAGTGGAATCATTTGGGTTAAATTTCTCACAATGCAAGCCAATATGTACGTGGAAGATTAATGGGAACAATAAGTGGTGTTGTTACAATGTTTGATGAAGAAGATAAAAAAGCAAGATAGTTTAATCTTTTCTGAAGTTTTAGGTATTTGATCCTCACCATAAATCCATCCACTGACTAATGGGCCTCTGCAGATAAACAATGCCAAGTCTTTTATTCCTCCCTCACAAGATTTTAGATTCTTATAGCTTGTAGCAATACTGTTCATACAGTCATAGAATGATACAGCACAGAATGAGGCCATTTTGCCCATTCCACTACTGTTAGCTCTTTAAAAGAGTTCGCCATTTTGTCCCATTCTCTGACCATTACTCAAGGCCCTACAAATGTATGCTCTTTCACTTTTCTTTTATCATTCAACCTAGGAAATTATACCAGGTGAAAAAGGTTTATTGCATTAAAAATGTCTTCATTTTTCCTCTACCTCATATGGACACTGATCTATATCCAAGTTCCATTTGCAACAGTATCCCACAAACTTCCTTTCTCCCTGAAGAATCTCCAAACCGTAGCTCTTTAACTGTGCCTTTGTTAATTTGCCTTATTAATTCCTTAAGTAGCTCAATGTCAAATGTCATTTGTTAACAATCCTTTGAGGCAGGAGATACAGAATCTTGAAGTCACATACCACCAGGTTCAGGAACAGCTTAAGATCTTTTTAAACTTTAGGGAAACAGGCCCTTTGGCCCACCGAGTCTTCACCAACCAGCGATCACCCCATACACTGGCACTATCCTGCACACCAGGGTCAATTTACAATTTATAGAAGCAAATTAACTTACAAACCTGCACATCTTTGGAATGTGGGAGGAAACTGGAACACCCGGAGAAAAACCCATATGGTCACAGGGAAAAGATACAAACTACGTACATACAGCACCCGTAGTCGGAATCGAACCCGGTTCTCTGAAGGCAAAGCAGCAAATTTACTACTGCGCCACTGTGTCGCCCCAAAGCTACTTTCCCATAAACATCAAGTTCTTGAAATGATCTGCACAACCCTCATCATATCTCAGCAATGGAACACTACGGACCACCACTTTCACTATACGTTTTCTAAATGTGTTTATTGCACAAATACCTTTTTTTTTCCACAGTCTTTTTCATTTCACTGTCTTGTAGAATATAAGTATATAAGTAGAATTTATATTTGAGTGTTATAACTGAGTCTACTTGCCAGTGCTGCTGCTGCAAGCAAGATTTTCATTGTATCTATACCTCACCATACCTATGCTTATGACAAACTTGACGACTTTTGAGCCATTTTATTATTCTACAATTTCTTTATGAATGTAAATAGTTGATGTTAGCCAAACATGAAACAATCATGTTTCGTCAAACTGGAAACAATTTATTTTGAATTATCTATTTTAATACTTCTTAATTTTGCATACCAATATTGAATCTAACAATAATATTCTCTGTATTGTGAACAACAACCCAATCTATTTACAGTCTTCAAGAATCTGAAGTAATTTTATCCTGGAACCAATCCAATAAATCACCTTTTAACCCCTTCAGTAAAGCAATAAGTAATGAAGTATCTGGGGCCACTGATTCACTGGGGAAATGCCTAATTTCTAAGAGCCATTTCTTCATCATCTGTGACATTATTCCATTGCGAGGAAAGAACAAACATTCTTGTAACTCCATGGATGAATTAAGACATAAGAGAACAATTAATGCTAAGAACAGAGATCTACATGTAGGCAGCTCAAGAGTTCGGGATAAAAGGGAAATGCATGATGAAAAATAGAATTAGAGAGGTCAACAAAAAATTATTGGGAAAACAAATAGAAAAAAAGCCAATTAAATTGTCACATAAGATTAAACATCATTAGGAATCTGAGAGGGTGACTGTTTTCACACAGAGGGCGGTGAGTATATGGAATGAGTATAAGGTATAAGGAATGAGCTGCCAGAGGTGGTAGTTGAGAAACATATTATAACAACATTTAAAAGATATTTGGACAGGTCCATGGATAGGAAAGCTTTGGAGAGACAAAATGTGCAGGGAGGAACTGCAGCTGCTGGTTTAAACCAAAAACACACAAAAGAAGCTGGAGTAACTCAGCGGGTCAGGCAGCATCTCTGGCGGAAAGGAATAGGTGACATTTCTTGGTCTGAAGAAGTGTCTCGGCCTGAAACGTCACCTATTCCTTTTCTCAAGAGATGCTGCCTGACACGCTGAGTTACTCCAGTTTTTGTGTCTGTCTAAGGTTTGGAGAAAATGGACTGGATAAGCATTGAGGCAGATACTATAATAACATTTGAAAGATCATATGCAACTCCATGTAAAACATTGAATGAGATTTTGTCCTCATCCAGAAATGTTTTCAATAACTAACCTCCCTTCCATTGATTCCATTTATACTTCATGCTGCCTCAACAATATCACCAGCATAATCAAGCACGAGTCTCACTCCGGTCACTCGCTCTTCTCCCCTCTCCCATCGGACAAGAAATACAAAAGTGTGAAAATGAATACCGAATATAGACACAAAATGCTGGAGTAACTCAGAGGGACAGGCAGCATCTCTGGAGAGAAGGAATGGGTGTTGATTCGAGTCAAGATCCATCTTCAGATTGCCTACCTCCAGATTCAATTTCCTCCCAGCTGTTATCAGGCATCTGAACCATCCTATCAACAACGAGAGAGCAGTCCTGAGCTACTATCTGCCTCACTGGAGACCCTCGGACTATCTTTAATTAGACTTTACCTTGCACTGAATGTTATTCCCTTTATCATGTATCTGTACACTGTGGATGGCTCGATTGTAATCTTGTATAATCTTTCTACTGAATGGTTAGCATGCAACAAAAGCTTTTCACTGTACCTATGTACCTTTTTCACATGTGACGATTAATTAATAAAGCTACCAGAAAATATCATTCACAATCATCAGCTGAAGACATTGTTGTTCTTGGAGCAACATGAGAACAAGTCATTAAACACATTTCGCAAATTATCCCCAAGCAAACTGGCAACTGCAAGATCAAATGTAAATTTCTTTGCTAACTGTGGATCCTGCATGAAGCCTTTCATTTTTGAATACAAGGTTATCAATTCATGGGACAGAACCTCAGGTGCAGTAACGGTAGGGTAATTATGGAATCATATAATTTTTGACTTCAAAGCCTTTCAGGATGAAGGGAATAAGATTCTTTGACTCAAATCGTTTCTTTATTGAAAATCAAGATGTATTCCAATCCTCTATTAATTATTTGTTTAATTACATTAAGGAGTCAGAGAATTAAGTTTTCTTAAGGACTTTACTGAAATTACCTGAGCATTATTTTCCTCACATTTTATTTGCTTCTTGTACAAGAGTGTGGGGATGAATAGTAATTTAATGGAGAAGGGAGTTGGTTTGAAAGGGCATATGTACTTTCTCAGTTTTCATACATCTGGATAGATATATAGATAGATATTGTAGTTCAATAGATGGATTTAAAATGTTATTGATGACTAGTTGTTCTCTTTGGAAAGACATTGGAAGGAAGCCAGGGCAGAGACTGGGACATTGGTGTGCAAGAGTCCAAGAAGCAGGCAGTAAATAACATGGAAATGGCTAAACCTGAAGAGAGTCTGTATCACCCTGTCTAATCAGCCTCTGTTTAAAATTATATTTCATTTAATTATATTGAATATAATATTAATCAAAAATTATATTCATCAGTGCCTATTGCCTCAAACTTGAAGACAATACATAAAATACAACTTTTTAATTTATATAAATAGAAACTAAATGCCCATATGAGCAACGTAAGCATTTTGTGTTCAAAAGTCACATAATAATAAGTCAACATGCAAAGGTTTTTATGCAAAAAGAATTGTTGCTGACAATGCGCCAAAAGTCTCTAATTGTACCACGGTCTGACCTTACAGGACCTGATGTGGTGGAGGTTGAGGCATGAGATGAGAGAGTAGGTAACTATTTCTAACAAGAAATATCCAGTTGCAAAAATAATATATTCTTGGCATCAGACTAATATTTCCATTGTGTCGTTTGAAAACATTTTTTTCGAGTTCTCTGAACCAGTCATTGCCCTCTGGATATTTAATGAATAATCTGCTGAGAAAATGCAGTCCAAGTAGCACGCTGGCACTGACAATGGAGAGCCCAATTGACCAAGCCGCATTTTTCTTTTATTCATTGAGGGGATAAGATATTGCGTTCAAATGAAAAATAGATGCATCTTCAAACCATCTGAACAGACAGTACATTTATTGTATGTTTTGTCCAGTGCCACATTTTTAATGTTGAACATTCTTCTACATGTGCATGCTTTGAACTCAATTTATTTCATAATCATGGACAGCATCATCTTCACATAGAACATTTCATTACTGTTGCTTATGTATGGAGTCAATGTGTAGCAACAAGGAATCAACACACACCAGGAGGAGGTCATTGAGTTATCAAAACCTGTTTCACTCTTCAACTAGACTATGGTAATGTGCATATTGAGCTTATTTCCCCACTATGATTCATACATACGTTTAATTTAGAGATACAGGGTAGAAAACGACCTTTCGGCCCACTATACACAGTCGGTCACCCGTACACTAGTTCTAACCTGCACATTAACGGCAATTTACATAAGCCAATTAACCTACAAACCTGCAAGTCTTCGGAATTTGGGCGGAAACCAGAGCACCCAGTGAAAACCTACACGGTCACAGAGAGAACGTACTAACTCAACCCAGGCAGCACCCATAGTCAGGATGGAACCTGGGTTTCTGTCGTTGTAGGGCTGTAACTCTACCGCTGCGCCACTGTGCCACCTAACAGAAAGATTTTATTATTTTTTAATTTTCAGTTAACAAAACCTCAGTCCCTTCAGCCTACAGGCCCTTCAGCCCACACAATCCTTATCGAACATGTTAAACTAATGTCCTCTGCCTGTCACGTGATCCATATCCCTCCATTCCCTACATATCATAAATACATAGATACATAGACAATAGGTGCAGGAGTAGGCCATTCAGCCCTTTATGGCAGCACCTCCATTCAATGTGATCATGGCTGATCATCCACAATCAGTACCCCGTTCCTGCCTTCTCCCCATTCCCATTAATTCCGTTAGCCCTAAGAGCTCTATCTAACTCTCTTTTGAATGCGTCCAGTGAATTGGCCTCCACGGCCTTCTGTGGCAGAGAGTTCCACAAATTGTAACTCTGTGTGAAAAAGTTTTTCCTCATCTCAGTTCTAAATAGCCTACCCCTTATTCTTAAATGTGGCCCTGGTTATGGAGTCCCCCAACATCGGGAACATGTTTCCAGCATCTAGCGTGTCCAATTTCTATAAGATACCATTTTATCCTTCTAAATTCTAGTGAATACAAGCTCAGTCGTCTCATTCTTTCATCATATGACAGTCCCACCATCCCGGGATATAACCTCGTGAACCTACGCTGCACTACCTCAATAGCAAGAATGTCCTTCCTCAAATTAGGAGACCAAAACTGCACATGATACTCCAGGTGTGATCTTACTAGGGCCCTGTACAACTGCAGAAGGACCTCTTTGCTCCTATACATGCATGCTTACTTTTAGTGACTGATGTACAAGGACTCATTGTACTTCTCCTTTTCCTAACCATTCCGATAATAATCTGCCTTCATATTCTTGCCACCAAAGTGGATAACCTCACATTTTTCCACATTCTTCTGCACCTGCCATGCATCTGCTCACTCACCCAACCTGTCCAAGTCACTCTGCATCCTCATAGCATCCTCTTCACAGATCACACTGCCACCCAGCTTTGAGACATTTGCAAATTTGTTAATGTTACTTTTAATTCCTTCATCAAAATCATTTATGTATATTGTAAATAGTTGCGGTCCCAGCACCGAACCTTGCGGCACCCCACTGATCATTGCCTGCCATTTTGAAAGGGACCTGTTAATCCCTACTCTTTGTTTCCTGTCTGCCAACCAATATTCTATCCATGTTATTACCCTTTTCTTCTTTTAATGCAGAAATGCACATAATGCCACAAATGTTGCCTAACTCGTCATGTAAAGACTCAACATGACTTACTGACTCTTAAACCTATTGCCCCAACCAATGAAGGCAATAATACTATATGCTTTCTTTACTACTCTATCTACTGGTGCTGCTATTTTCAATGAACTATGGACTTGGACTCTTAAGATCCTCCTGTACATCAATGGTGTTAAGAATGTTGCGTTTAATTGTATACTTCGCACTTACATTTGACCTTCCAAAGTCCAACGCCTCACATATGCTAGGATTAAACTTCATCTTCCATTTCTCCACCAGTTCTGATCTATATCCTGCTGTACACTTTGACAATCTTCCTCACTGTCCACATCTCCACCAGTTTTGGTGTCATGTGCAAACTTACCAACCAACGCATCTACATTTACGTCCAAGTTGTTTATATAGATCACAAACAGCAGAGGTTCTAGCACAGATCCCTGCGGAATTTCTGATATATTTTGACAACCCACAACTAACTCATTTTTCTTTCTTTCTAAATGTTCCAAAGTAAACTAAACTTTTATGAACTGCATCAATGCACATTCGTTGAGATAAATCTTCCAGAAATCCTTCACTGTAAAAGTACATTTATAGAACAACTTTCACATCTATAGTTTGTCCAAATGTTATTACAATCAATGCAGTACTTTTGAATTTTAGTCCTTAAAATAGAGCAGATGGAGATACTCAAGACAACCCAAGTATTTCTATGTTACGACAAATAGTATTTGGCAATCTTCCTGAAATTATTATATCACAGATTGGCTTCACAGTAATGTTATAGGAAGTTGTACGTTGACCTGAAAAAGTAAACTGTTTCCCCAACAAGGCAGCATCCTTTATAAGCATCCCTGATTAGATGTTCACATCCCAACTTTGTGATATAAAACTAGAACCTTTTAACTCAGAGGTGAGAATACTAACAACTTGCCCATGACAGCACGTGCCATAACATGCTCTTTAAGGTGGTTATTTTCTTAATAATATTGGATAATAATAATAATAATAATAATAAGGTTAATACTGGAAACTTGCTCTGTTCGTTCATGGTTTATAAACTATAATGCCGTGAAATATGTTGTGTGATCTTGAGAAAGCAGACAGAATATCAACATGTGCTCTTGTTTTAAAATTATTTTAGTCATGAACAAAGAGGAAATCATATACTTCAATGTAAAATATGAAAATCTGTTAAATTTCATAAGGAAGGACTGAAATAACTAAAAATACATTCTCATTGAGGTCGGCTGTTCTTGTTTATGACTCTCAAATTTGACTCATTGGGAAATCCTACAGGATTTTCTTCATTTCTTAAGTCATTGTGGTGCAGTCATTTCTGGAATAGCGGTTCCAGTCCTGGGCATCTTGGTTAATTTATCCCACTAGTATTGTGTAAGATACGTATTGTTGGTCTAACTAATTCATACTTCATCTGTGCACATCCTTTCTGTTCTTACCAGCATAAATGTTATGATATTAAGATGTGTGCAGGAACAGAGGGACCATGCATTGTACGTCCACAAATACTTAAAACAACAGATCAGACGTACAGAATGATTCCCTTTATAAGAGCGGCACAATGGCGCAGCGGTAGAGTTGCTGCATTACAGAGGCAGAGACTCGGCTTTGATCCTGACTGAAGATGCTGTCTATATGTAGTTTTACGTTCTCCCTGTGACCGCCTGGGTTTTCTCTAGGTGCACCGGTTTCCTCCCACATTCCTAAGATGTGCAGGCTACTTGGCTTCTGCAAATTGCCCCAATGATGTGGGATGGAACTAGTTTACATGTGATACATGGTCAGCACGGACAGTGGGCTGAAGTAGTACTGCTTCTCCGCTGTATTTCTAAAACTAATGTCAAGGCCTGGGTCGGCTCAGTGTTTTGCAACTAGTAGAGATCAAGTGTCCCTGGTTCAATCCTGATTTATGCTGTCTTTGTGGAATTTACACATGCTCCCTTGCAGATTTTCTCCAGGTGTTCTGGTTTCCTCCAAAATAATTCTAGCACCGCCACATCCACTAGAAACTTGAGGCTTTGCACTAGGGACTTGGTTTTTGTTCTTTGCACTATTTTGCATTGTAGGGTGGGAAGATTGCAACCTTCACCGCCCTGTTTCGACGAATTAAATCAACCCAACGTGCACAATCAAATAAGATCAAATAGAAAAAGTTGTCCTACAAATTTAGACTGTGCACGCCATTCGCAAGAAGAAGACTGTATTGTTTATTTTGCTTTTATGTATTGAAGTACTTTATGTTGTTTATTATCGTGTCTACTGAGTATGCCTGGACAGAGTGAATGTGGAGAGGATGTTTCCAGTAGTGGGAGAGTCTAGGACCAGAGGGCACAGCTTCAGAATAAAATGACATCTTAAAAAATGGCGATGAGGAAGAATTTATTTTGCCAGAGGGTGGTGAATCTGTGGAATTCATTGCCACAGAAGGTGACGGAGGCCAGCCACTGGGTATATTTAAAGTGGATAATGCAGGTTCTTGATTAGTGGTGGTGTCAAAGGTTATGGGGAGAAAACCATAGAATGGGATTGAAAGGGAAAAACATCAATGATCAAAAAGTGGAGCAGACTTGATGGGCCAAATGGCCTAGTTCTGCTCCTATACCTTATGGTCTTATGTTTACATATCTGCTGTGGTGCTGCAAGAATTTCATTGTTCCATTTCTGGACATATGACAATAAAAAACTCTTGAGTGGGATATATCCCAAAATACTTTGTTGAAATATTAGCAAATAAAATATTGGCTCCAGCCACCAAAGGAGGGATCAACACAGAAGCCCAAAAGCTTGGCAGAGTATTAGGTATCAATAATTCAATAGGTACCCAAAGAACAAAAATCTTTTTTCCTGCTTCCTCCTCTGTTCTGCCTCAATAAATCATGGTCAGGTCCAAGTGGATAAATAGCAAATTAAGATATTTATGCTCAAATATACAGCTGGTAATTTTGATAGGAGCAATAATGGGGTCACCATTTCCTTGGAAGGTACCATTCAAAATGTCTTAAGAACTTTCCCTTGGTTGCTCCCTGGCAAAGAAACCTGAAATTAAAAAACAAAAGCAATAAAGGATAATTCTGCTCCAAAAAATCATTTCTGATTGAGTGAAGTTGTCAAATGTAAAATCATTGATTTACCTGTGCACGCTCCGTCTACTTGCTTTTACAATCTTAGTGCTGCTAATGCTCATGATGCCCATGTAGCTCTATAAATAACTGGCTTGGGCTTCCAGTGCAGTGCTTTTCGATCCCATGCTTCTAAGGGTGTTTCATTTTCCAGAGCTCATTGAATTAGGTTTTCCCACTATTTATTTGGAGTATTTTCTCTGTCAAGCGGTACTACATGCTGAAAATATCAGAGATGTTGGGAAGAATAAAAGAGGATTCAATGATACTTTATTGTCACATGTACCTATGTACAGTGAAATGCTTTGTTATGCATACAACCCAGTAAAATCATATACCTGGGCAGTACACAAGTGTCACCACGCTGACAAAGCTACAAAAGTTCACCGAACATTCCGATTTACTATTTGCCGCCACATCTGGCAGCATAATGAGATTAAGCTTGTCAACATACTCAAACAGACTCATTAAAATTGTCTTTTGGCCCTCATCTTCTCATTGGTTCCATTGCTCCTGTGCCATATTTTGAAGTGCCATTCTTTGCCAATTTCTAACCCCATACTTGACATTAAAATATATTTTAATAGCCACCAATTTGCAAATTGTCCACAGAAATGCATGAATTCAAGTCATAAAGCAACTTCATCCAATAACATTCACTATAATAAAGAGAATGATGCAGCTTCGCATAACTTTGAATAAAAGATTATTGCGTAATAGCATCATTAAACCGATAAATTGCACTCGTGAAAAATGACCCTGAGCAATCTTAATGGCTGCTGTGAAGACTTATTTCGTAATCAAATTCACCACAATTAAAATAACTTCAGAATGTGCATTTGATTATGGAGAGAGCATATTATTTGTGATGGATTTTGGAATCATTATAAGTTTACTCCGCCATTCAATCGTCGCTGATCTATCTTTGCCTCTTAGTCCCATTCTCCCTGTCTTCTCCCCATAATCTTTGACATCCTTACTAATGAAGAACCTGTTAATCTCTGTTTTAAAAATACCTAAGGACGGCCTCCACAGCCGTCTGTGATGATGAAATCCATAGATTCTCCACCCTCTTGACTAAAGAAATGCCTCCTCATCTCCTTTCTCAAGGTACAAACCTTTTATTCTGTGGCTCTGGCCTCTGGTCCTAGACTCTCCCACTGGTGGAAAACATCCTCTCTACATGGCTTGTTCCCTTTATCATCGATACTTTTTTGCATATCTTTCATTCATTGTTCCTTATCTCTCCACATCACCGTCTATATCTCTCGTTTCCCTGATCCCTGACCAGTCTGAAGAAGGGTCTCGACCCGAAACGTCGCCTATCTCCTTCGCTCCTTAGATGCTGCTGCACCCGCTGAGTTTCTCCAGCTTTTTGTGTAACCCTCGATTCTCCAGCATCTGCAGTTCCTTCTTCAACAACTCTCTACACCCACACTGTCCAGGCTTTTCACTGTTCCGTAAGTTTCAATGTGATCCCCCTCATCCTTCTAGACTCCAATGAGTACAGGCTCAGAGCCGTTATCTTCCAATGTGCAGAACTAGTTTGACAATATGATGATCTCTTGAAGCAGTATATTCCATACTTATTAGATTAATTTCCCTTTAAGTGATCAACAATATAAATAAGCATTTGAAATTTCCGATAAAGATAGTATCTAATAGAAACAACAACTTCACATTTCCAACTTTCCCTCTCCAGACAATTTTATAAAAATGCCTTCCAAATGACATTGTTTACTTGAAATCACACAGCCGTCCAGACATTGAGTCTCCAATTCCTTCAAATAAAGCAATTTACTCACCTGTTTCCTGTACAACATTGTTTCATGCATCATTAATCATTTGTTCTGCTTATTGTCACTTACGTACTGACTATTTCTTATTCTAAAAAAAATCAAGTTTGTCTATTCTGTTACCCAAGTTCTTTTATTCATTCTGGTTTCTAATTTGCATGTGTTTCAGTTACAATCTCGGGTGCTATGTGAGAACTCATTTTCAGCCCATATCTACTACACCATACACATTCGGCACATAGCTCTGTCCAAAGTTAAGATACCTAAACTGGTTTCGGCTTTGGATCTTGTTTAATTTAAATTAGGCAAATTGCAAGTTGCTGACCTAGTATTTTGCAGCATAATATTATATTACTAAAACTCTCATCTTGTTTGTTTGTTTGTTTCGTTTGTATTCCCAAAACTCCGTCAAAACGGTACACATTAGCGCTACAAGTTTAGACCCACCTTACTCACAATTGTCCATTAGACAAATTTCCTTCAGGTTTATGTTATATTTTAGAAGTTATTGATTTTTAAAACTTAAATAACTTAAAACATGGCACACTTGCCAGCCGCGCCTGCGCAGTTGCGGGAGGCCTATCAGCCCCGCGCATGCGCAGTGGGCCCAGTATCCATGCCTATGCAGTTGGAGCCTTTGCCAAATTTCAGATAGCCATTTTTTTAAACTTGCCTGGCCTCACAATGGGGACCCAACGGCTCCAAGAGTATGTTTTGTTTCCATTTTACAAATGCTTCCACGGAACCTCTCCTGACTTTTATTAACTTTAACTTAATTTCTGCCGTCAACGCCAGAACTTTGAATGCGGCAGTCGCGCCCGCGCAGTGCGGGTCCGTGAGTCACACGTGCACATTTTGGTGAAATATTACGTTGGAGGAACGGGACCCAACGGGTCCACACTTGGTCTAGTATTTATTAATAATCATTGTTCAGAAAGTGAGCATCTATGGCAAGGCCAGCATTTCTGTCAGAGTTGCTAATTGCCCTTCTCCCTGTAACCGCATGGGTTTCCTTTGGGTTCTCCAGTTTCTGTCCACATGCCAAAGGCGTGCAGGTTTGTAGGTTCTGTAAATTGTCCTTATAGTGTAGGATAGAACTAGTGTACGTGGACTGCTGGCTGACACTGACACAATGGGCCGAAAGACCTGTTTCCACAATATATCTTTAAACCAATTTATTAATTAACCACTGTAAATTTCCTCCAGTGTAAAGGTGAGTAGTAGTGGAAGAATTAATGAAAGTGCAGGAAGAATAAATGCGACTAGTGGAGAATTAATGTAAATGGGCACATGATAGTCAGTGCATACTCAATGAGTCAAAGGCTCTGTTCCTGTATTGTACAACTCTAGACTATCGGACTCCAAAACCAACATATTTCAATGGAAAATCAGCATAGAACATTGCCCAACCTGTTGGGAGAGATCTTAAATTGTTCAGTATGCTTATGCAACCACCTCAGACTCTGTCTTGTGTTGTTGACAATCAGATATTCTCAGCTTTGGACATCAAGTAGGGCCAAGAGGGTTTTCTTTTGCCACCCAACTACTGAGACCACTACCGTGAGGAAAGACACAAACATTTTATTCTTAGTGCCATAGAGTAGGGATTGACTAAGAGTAGGTATTAACATGTCCCTGTCAGAATGGCAGGCAGTGACTAGTGGGGGTACCGCAAGGCTCGGTGATGAGACCGTGGCTATTTACAATATATATTAATTATTTAGATGAAGGCATTAAAAGTAGCATTAGCAAATTAGCAGATGACACAAAGCTGGATTGTAGTGTGAACTGTGAGGTGGATGCTATGAAGATGCAGGGTGACTTGGACACGTTGGGTAAGTGGGCAGATGCATGTCAGATGCAGTTTAATGTGGATAAATGTGAGGTAATCCACTTTGGAGCCAAGAAACGGGAAGGCAGATTATTATCTGAATGGTGTCAAGTTAGGAAAAGGGGAAGTACAACGAGATCTGGGTGTCCTTGTTCATCAGTCACTGAAAGTAAGCACACAGGTACAGCTGGCAGTGAATAAAGCTAATGGCATGTTGGCCTTCATAACAAGAGGAGTTGAGTATAGGAGCAAAGAGGTCCTTCTGCAGTTGCACAGGCCCCTAGTGAGACCACATCTGGAGTATTGTGTGCGGTTTTGGTCTCCAAATTTGAGGAATACATTCTTGCTATTGTGGGAGTGCAGCGTAGGTTCACAAGGTTAATTCCCGGATAACGGGACTGTCATATGTTGTAAGAATGGAGCAACTGGACTTGTATACATTGGAGTTTAGAAGGATGAGAGGAGATCTTCTTGAAATATATAAGATTACTAGACTAAGTGGGATCCGTTCGGTCCCAGCATCACACGGGAGGGCTGTTCGCCCGATGCAATATTCCACCTCTCCACCAATTCCAATATCGGTGGCCAGTGGGGGATTGGGGGGGGAGCTTTCTGGAGCACTAGTATGGGTGTTGTGGGCTGAAGGGACTGGTTTTCAGAGGGCTAGTATGGACATTGTGGGCCGAATGGATTCTTGGGCTGGCGGCTCAGTCACTCAAGCCTGTTGTGCTGGCAGCTCACTCACTCACGGCTGGGGGGCTGGCAGTTGACTCACGGCTATTCCTTGAAATTCCATTTCAAGCAGGGTGAAAGGCCACCAAATTCAAGTGCAGTTTCTTACCACTTCTAGCAGGGTGCAAGGCCACCAAATTCAAGTGCAGTTTTATACCATTTCAAGCAGGGTGCAAGGCCAATAAAGACAGCAAGTCGTGACCTCTCCCTCCTCCATCATGCAGAGACTTAGCCACGCCCACACTTCTGGGTTTTATAGTCCCTCCCACCAGAAGGGGCATGGCCTTCATGGCGTGATTGACAGGAGAGAGAATCTCAACATTTTTTACACTAATAACTCTTTTATTTTTCATCCATGCGAAAATTCCTCAGCACCTGATCAGCAGAGGGGACTCTGAGCAAGATGGCCAAAAACCACAGCCATACGTGGTAGCGTTTTTTTCTAAAATCAATATTAACCGCAAACAGCAAGTGGTCAAGATTAGACTTTTAATTATATAGAAGGCAAGGCAACTTTAATCAGGCACGGCAACTTTAATTAGGCAAGGCAACTTTAATTAGGCAAGGCAACTTTAATTAGGCAACACAGTTTTAACATTTTCAAACCAAAGGCAACACAGCTTTAGCATTTCCAAACCAAAGGCAACACAGCTTTAGCATTTCCAAACTATGCTTTTCTACCCACATTAAGGGCACTGACAGGTCAGTAAAACCACTCGCAGTTTAGTAGACATGTTCAGTGCATTCACAGCTCAGACTGAGAGATATGACCCTCTTGCTCCCCCATCTTGCAAAGACTGACTGAGGCACTCAACACTTCCGGGTTTTATAGTCCCTCCGGAAGGGGCATGGCCTTCTGGAGAGAGAATCTCAACATTTTTTAACATTTAATAAGTCTTTAATTTTTCATCAATGGGAAAAATCCTCTTGTCCTGCGCAGCAGAGGGGGACTCTGAGTAAGATGGCCAAAAATCACAGCCATAGTGGCAGCGTTTTTTTCTAGAATCAATATACAGAACAACAGGAAATGGTCAAGATCAAATTTTACTGATATATATTAAGGGATTGGACACGCTAGAGGCAGGAAGGCAGTTCCCGATGTTGGGGGAGTCCAGAACCAGGGGCCACAGTTTAATAAGAAAGGGTAGGCCATTTAGAACTGAAATGTGGAAAACATTTTCACACAGAGAATTGTGAATGTGTGCAATTCTCTGCCTCAGAAGGCAGTGTGTCCAATTCTCTGGATGCTTTCAAGAGTTAGATAGAGCTCAAGGATAGCAGAGTCAGGGATATGGGGAGAAGGCAGGAATGGGGTACTGATTGTGGATGATCAGCTATGATCACAGTGAATGGCGGTGCTGGCTCGAAGGGCTGAATTGCCTACTCCTGCACCTATTGTCTATTGATGGGTAAAGCTTGCTGGACTCTTCAGCCTCAAAAGGAGATTAAAGCAGAATTTACAAAGTTAACATAAATTTAAATGATAAAGGCGTGATAGTGCAAGAATGTAGCACTGATGTATGAGATTAACCATGATTTTATTCAATGGTTGACCAGATATTTAAGACTGAATGGCTTGCTCTTCCTTCTATTTCTTATGTTCTTATGTTCTGACAAATTATTTATTCACATTTTGTGTCATCACCCATGATGTGAGCTCCCAGATGCAGTGATATTGAAAGTCCTGTAATCAATTAAGAAGCAGGCAGTGTGTCTGTCTCTCCTACCTCAACCAATGTCAATGATGCAATGTACAGGGCGTAACCTCTACTTCCTGAGCGTAGCAACCAGGGAATAATTGCTTCCAGATGTCAATTGCAGGAAAATCAGCCTTTGGCACCCAAGCGGTTTCATCAAGATCATAAGAAGGACTAAGTAAATAAAAAGAGCAAACGAAAGCCGAGAACTTATTGGCTCAGAAGAGATGGTGGACACCATGTTGGCCGTGGGCCTAAATGTCATGATCTTCAGAGCTGCAGACTTCTGCAGCACATCCCCAGGCAGTCCGGCAGCGTTGAGGATTTTAATTTCAGCCCCTTGTGCTGACAGTTGCAACCCTGGGTATCAAGCAACCCATTGGAAGAGGGATATCATTAGCAGAGGAACTGAGGGGCTGGGGAGAAGAATGAGCGATAGAGAGATCAGTAAAAAACAATATTGTTAATGCAAAGGCGGAGTCAAGAACTGCGCCATTGTACATACTATTACATGGAATTTTGAGAAGGTGACATCATATATTGACAAAAACAATTAAAACATGCCGAATCCCAGGCTCATAAATTGACTAAACTTTAACTCATGAACATAAGAGTTTGGGACTAGATAGGTGGGTTTAAATATAACTAAAAATGATTGTGGACTGGGAAGCTATCACTAACTCACATTTTAGAAACATAGAAAATAGGTGCAGGAGTAGGCTATTCCGGCCTTCCGAGCCAGCACTGCCATTCAATATGATCATGGTTGATCATCTAAAATCAGTACCCTTCCTGCTTTTTCCCTATATCCTTGATTCCTTTAGCCTTGAGCAAAATCTAACTCTCTCTTGAAAACATCCAGTGAATTGGCTTCCACGGCCTTCTGTGGCAGGGAATTCACAGATTCACAACTCTATGGGTGAAGAAATGTTTCCTCATCTCAGTCTAAATGGCCCTTATTGATAAAACTGTGACCCCCTGGTTCTGACTCCGCCAACATCGGGCCCATTTTTCTGCATTTTGATTGACCAATCCTTTAAGATTTTTATGTTCTACTTGATTTTAACTTAAGCTATGTGTGAGTGACCTTTCCACAGGAGAGCTGGCTGCCATTTAATTTTAACATGTATTTAAAAGTTTAAGCGAGTGTTCCCGCAAGTGCATAGAATTGGAGGGGACTGAAAACAGATAGGCAAGACTGTCCATGGATGTTTTTGTGGTGGGGTTTGCTCAATAGATTTGTGGTGAAAGGAAACTTGTAAATATTGGAGCTCAGTTCATAAACTTTGCAGATTTGTTTCTTCTTTTAAAGACTAACTATGTGTGAGTAGAATTTTACAGCTTTCATCATGAGCATAAGTTTGGGTTCCACTGATGTTGCCTTGGCAACAGGAGCAAAATGAACTGTAAGGTGAGTAACAGACTCAATTATGCACCTACCTTCTGCTGCTTAGTGGAGAAAGGCAGTTCTCTGAAAGTAAGCCCACCACAGATAAGGAGATAAAATATTCACAACATGTTTGAGCGCTAGGAGATCAGGGCCCGGTGTCAAAACATTTGCAGCTTACAGCAAGAAGCCCTAGCGGCCAGATGCAGGCAAGTCGACTAGTGCAGATGGAGCATCTTGTCGACAGGGACAAGTTGGGCCGAAGGGCCTGTTACCGTGCTATGTGATTTAGGATTCTAAAAAATAAACTGTTGGAGGAACTCAGTAGATCAGGCAGCATCTATGGAGGGGGGATAACAGATTATGTTCCAAGTAGGCCACAAGAACCCAATAAACAATAAATACCATTTTCACCACAAAAACCAATGCATCCTTAACCCCTGTTCACGGTGCGAGTTGACCACGAGTGACCCCAAGTTGTCACTAGCGGTAATCACGTACACTAAACGTAGCGGGAACGTCGGAACTTTTGCGAGCCACTTAGCGTACTCGTGGCGCTAACGGCAGGTAACCCGTGAAACTTGGTAACTCGTGAAAAAAATCAAACATGTTTGATTTTTTCCACGAGGTCAAATTTTACGTTCAAGTTAAAAATTGAACATTTTAAACTCGTTTATATAACATGGTGGCCCGAGTGTTTACCTAGTGATTCGTGAGTCTACCGTGGGAACTCTTTTAACTCAGCGGGCAGGCAGTATCTCTGGAGAGAAGGAATGGGTGACGGATGACATTTCCAAATTTCTCCAGCCCCATGTGTTCACTTTTTTCAACTAGCATCTGCCCTTTCTTGTGTATGACATTATTTGTATCTACAGTGCCTTGTGTCTTGGCAATTCATGATTCACACACACACAATGCTGGGGTAACTCACACACACACACACACACAATGCTGGAGTGACTCACACACACACACAATGCTGGGGGTAACTCACACACAACCGCACACACACACACAATGCAGGGGTAACTACACACACACACACACACACACAGGGGTAACCACACACACACACACACACACACACACACACACACAATGGGAGTAACTCTCTCACACACACACACACACACAATGTGGAAGTAACACACACACACCAATGCTGGAGTAACGCACACACACACACACACAATTCTGGGTGACTCACACACACAATGCTGGGGTAACTCGCAAGTCGGGCGACAGCACACACTCGCCAACCATGCTGGGGGTACAACACAATGCTGGGTAACTGCGCACACACACAACAATCGCACACACACAATGCTGGGTGACACACACAATGATGGGGTAACTCGCACACTAACACACCACACACACACACACACACACACCACACACAACACACACACTCACACACACACACACACACACACACACAACACACAATGCTGGGAGTAACTCTCACACACACGAACAATGCTGGAGTAACTCACACACACACTCACACAACACAATGTTGGAGTAACTCTCACACAACACACACACATGCTAAGGTAACTCACACAACATACACACAATGCTGGAGTAACTCTCACACACACACAATTCTGGAGTAACTCAGCGGGACAGGCAGCATCTCCGGAGAGAAGGAAATGATGATGTATCGGGTCGAGACCCTTCTTCAGTGTTTTGTTCTGGTTAGAGCTGCTAACCAGAACAAAAACAAAGTGTTGAGTGTCATAGAATATGGACGACGGCAGCCTGTCCCGCTGAGTGACTCCAGCATTTGTGCGTCTATCTTCGGTTTAAAGCACATCTGCAGCTGCTTCCTACAGCCTGACACCAGGTTGGCCCGAGATGGTGCCCTAACTATTGTGTATCAGATTAGAAACCGACGTTCATTACTATATTGTGCGGGGAAGGGAACTGCAGATGCTGGTTTACACGAAGATAGGACACAAAAGGCTGGAGTAAACACAGCGCTCAGGCAGCATCTCTGGAGAAAAGAAATAGGTGTGGTTTCGGGTCTGTTCTTCAGACACTATACCGTCTTATCCCTTTCATGTGTGTAGTAGTTCTTGTAGTTCAGACACTATACCGTCTTATCCTTTCATGTGTGACTCGGGTCTCTGCGCTGTGAGGCAGCAACTCTACTGCTGCGCCGCAATGTGACAATCCAATTTTTTGAATGAAGTTAGCCGCTTCACCGAGGAGGGGTGCAGGTAGAACGAGAATGAACGGATTTGCCAGCAGTGACATTGCAGCCGAGGTCTGGGAAGACAGAGAGGGGAACAATGAGGACTCAGAAGTTTAGTGGGGAATCTCATTGGTTATTATGTGGGAAAAAAGTCCAGATGCTGGTTTAAAGATAGACAAAATGCTGGAGTAACTCAGAATGTCACCCATTCCTTCTCTCCAGAGATGCTGCCTATCCCGCTGAGTTACTCCAGTTGTTTTATTTGGTGTAAAGCTGCACGGACACACCATTGTGTTGAGGTGTCACTATGGTCGGCGGCTGCTGGATCACAAAGCTTTTCCGCGTGGATCCCACTGAACATATGCAGATCTTATCGTTGCACGCTTATTGCAATCCCATGTAAAACTCATTCTCACGAAGTTCAATGCGAGGTGCCGCTGGCAATTCAAGTCTAGCCTGCCTTCCGAACATTGCACGTTAGAGATACCAGAATGAGACTGATTTAGTCACTTTACGCAAGACTCTGTTCATTTACCACTTGCACCACAAGTCTCTGTTCATTAGGTTTCTGTTATGTTTCATGTTAGGTCATATCGTGGTTTTTTTTTTTTTTTAATATCACTACCGTGAACTTTCCCGGAGCTTTGTATATTTAAAAACGCTTGTCATTGTCAATAACATAAAAAAAGCTGATTGCATATCTTGTAAGTCGAGTTAACTAAAAGGCCGCATTCCTTCTCAGCAGCAATTTAGATGAATTGTCCGGAATTGTTTCACGGGCTGGCTATCGGCGGTAAAGGGGAAAGGAATCTGCTTCAGCGCATTTCAACTTATTTGGACGAGGCCACAATAAGTAGGAGTTTCTGTTGTCAAAACGAACATCTGTTTAATACTATAAATCTCATTTCAGATAGATGTTTTAATCTTTCAGTTGCAACAGTCGCGCCAATCGCCGATCCTTGCAAATGTCAGTCACTGTTGTCATTTTGTCATTTGTCATTTCACTTGTTGCTTTCTCTCGTCTATTTTGACCGGCTTTAAAACAGGGCCAATTTATGTCCGCGGGTAATATCGGCCCATTGAACAAAAAGCATCATTCACGGTTGGCTCAAGAGTAACGGAGAGGAAATTGGTAACTCGGGAGAGGAACTTGCAACATCGCAGAAATGAATACCCATGGGAACTCGGTTAAACACTTGAACATAAATTGTAATCTCGTACATAACCACAAGTCTGTTTTTTTTCTTTCACTTGGGGCCACTCGTGGGTGGATTCACACCCGTGAGACAGGGGCCATTACCTCATAGATTTAGTTTTTTAGAGATAATGTGGAAACAGGCCCTTCAGTCCACTGATTCCACTCTGATCAAATCACCTGTACACCAGTCCTATTCTACACCCACTAGGGACAATTTACAAAAGCCATTTCACCTGTAAACCTGCATGTCTGGTGGGAATGTGGGAGTAAACCGAAGCACCCGAAAAAACCCATGCAGTGCACAGGGAGAATGTACAGGACTATGTATTGACAGCACTGTAGTCAGGATAGAACCCGTGACTCTGCATTGTAAGGCAGCAACTCTACGCTGCACCACTGTGCCATCCTCAAACATATGGCTCATATACATATATTCAGATTCATTCTTGTCCATTGAATCTTATTTTACCAATACCACCACATTATTGTTACGCTCTTTAAGACATGCCTGGTAAATTGGTGCTGGTTGAAATCAACTATTCCTCAGTGTAGGTTAATGGCAAATATAACCAAAGGAGAGTTGATGGTGATGCAAGTTATAGGACATCAGGCAAAAAGAATGCAGGAATTTGAACTGATGGATTACTCTGCTGCTCTCCAACATGGAATCAATGGGCTGAATCATCTCATTCTGTTGATGGCCTTTAAATGTTTGATTAGTTTAAACAATAATTTTCCCTTTCAATCTAATTGCATATCATTTTGATCACTTACTCGGTCATTGTAATTTCCTTATTAAATAATGATTTTCAACATGTCTTCCTCTATTGTTGACTGCAGTGTGTGCAGCAGCGACAGATTGGTAGAGCGGTCTTTTGTCTTCCAGATATTGAATGCAAATTCTGTGCTTCAATAAACAAGTCCACAATGGCTTGGAGCTCAGTCTCCCAGCATGCAACAAATGCAAGCCTTGTCTGTAAACTGCAGCTCAATAATTGAGGTTGAAGTGACCTTGGTTGTGGAGTGTACTCATGGTAGTTATCTATTGGTCGTGAAGATAAGCTCAATCTAACAGGAAATTGTAAGAGGGAATCTGCAACATAAGAGTGAGGAAGCTGAGAAAAGTGTGAAAAGATTATGGGAACTTACACCGTTTTGTTTGACACAGCGTAGACATTGTCGAAATAATGTAAAACTGCAGGAGGAACTCAGTGGTTCAAGCAGCAATGTAGAAGCAAAGGGATGGTTGATGATTCAGGTTGAGTGTGTGCATTAGCATTGGTAGCACAGAGCTCCAATTCCAGATGCTGACCCAAAACAATGACACAAAGTACTGGAGTAACTCAGCAGGTCAGGCAGCATCTCGGAGAAAAGGACGGGTGATGTTCAAGATCAGATTCAATTTAATTGTCACGTGTACCAATTAAGGCACAGTGAAATTTGAGTTACCATACAGCCCTACCAAGTAAAAAGCAAAAAACCACACAGCACGTAGGATAAGTTTAACATAAACATCCACCACAGTGGAATCAACATTCCTCGCTGTGATGGAAGGCAATAAAGTTCAGTCATCTTCCTCCTTTGTTCACCCCCCCCCCCCCCCCCCTGGTCAGGGTCTTTGAACTCAGGGCCATTGCGATGGTCCGCTGTTCAAGCCCTCTCGCCGGGATGATCAAAAACCCCGCCGTCAGGACGGATCGGAACACTCCGCGGCATGAAGCTTCCCGACTCGGCCACTTCTTACTGGACAAAAGCTTTCCCCGATACCCCCGCACACCCAAATCAAATTACCAAGAGACATTAAAATAAACATTCAAGACATACTTAAAATAATAAAAACACGAGAAGGGACAAAACAGAATGCTGGCCAGGCGGCCATTACTGGCGCCACCCGGTGGTGAAAATGGTTTCGGGACCCATCTTCAGACTGAGAGAAGAAGAGTCTGTATAAGGCGCTCTGATCCAAAATGTCACCCATCCTTTTTATCCAAATATGAGGTCTGAGCCGTTAAGTTACTCCAGCACTTAGTGCCTATTTCAGGTATACCAGCATCAGCAGTTAATTTCCACCAAAACATTGACTTTACCTATGAGTCCACACGATGATGCTTGACCCATTGACTTCCTCCAGCTGTTTATTTATTGCCTTTTTATTCCAGCATCTGGAATGTCACCAGTATAAACATTATGGCATCCTGAAGGGTAGACAAAAGGGGAAAAGGTATGCCTAGGTCCTTCTCAACTGATAGAATCAAAAGCTCAGAGAGGTTGAAAGTCGGCAAGTGCAACGGGGTTGGTGCTGCATTTTTCAATTACTGCGCAGTAAATAGTCAGAAAAATTACTCACAAATCTAATTACTGTGGACAGCCACATGAGTTTATTTTTTAAAGACTAGAACATGTTCCCTCAAATTCTTTTGGACCACTAAAAATAATTACCATTTTGTTTTGCTTCATAACATGCAGGCATTGGGTCTTGACCACAGAGCCAATCTCAGTGAAGACAGATGCCCCAAAATGATGTCTCATTGTCCCATCACTTACCTCAATCATTTCTCACCACAAATGTTATAATATAAACTAGACTAAGTGGGTACCCGTTGGCTGGTGGGCTGACAGCTCAGTCACTCAGGGGTGGTGGGCTGGCAGATCAGTCACTCAGGGCTGGTGGGCTGGCAGTTCACTCTCGGCTATTTTTTTTTTCTTTTTTTCTTGAAATTCCATTTCAAGCAGAGTGCAGGCCACCAAATTCAATTTCATAGCATTTCAGAGCCGAGTGCAGGCCACCAAATCCAATCTCATAGGCATGTCACGCAGAGTGTAGGCCACAAAACCAAATTTCTAGAGCATTTCAAGCAGAGTGCATGCACCAAATTCAATTCAAAGATTTCCTAGCAGGGCAGCCACCAAATTCAATTTCATAGTATTTCAATCAGAGTGCTGGCCACTAAATTCAATTTATAGCATTTCAAGCAGACTGCAAGCCACCAAATTGCCAAACAACTAATTTTTTTGCATTGTACATTAAGGGCTAACATCTCATCCATTTATTGCAAGTACATTGTCAGACTCACTGTTCAGTTGATTCACAACTTAGAACACTAGTTGTGGATTCCTCGCGATCTTTCCTGAGTGATGACTCATGTCAGGGCATCGGGGTTTTATAGTCCTGCCCCTCCCACCTCACTCCAGAAGGGGCATTACCTACACCGTGATGATTGACAGACGGAGGACCAATCAGCTGACCTCAGATTTTTTAAACACTCATAACTTTTTTATTCATCAATCGCTTATTATCTACAGGGCTGCCCAGTGGAGGAGGACTATCAGTAAGGATGACAAAAATCATAGCAATTTATGGTAATGTTTTTCTAAATCAATTTACATGCAGACAGAAAAAGTGGTCACAGATGAGACTTTTAGTCTATATAGATAGATTGTTCTCTATTTTAAATACAAAAACAAGTCCTTTTGGGTTCCTTTACCCTATTAATGTAGAGGCCGGGACATTAGAATTAATGGAGAGGCGCAGCGGTAGAATAAGCTGTCTCTACAGCACCAGGCACGAGTCCAATCATGACTATGGGTGGTTGTCTGCAAGGAGTGACCTGCGTGGGTTTCCTCCGAGATCTTCAGTTTCCACCACATCCAAAGACGTACAGGTTTGTAAGGTTAATGGCTTGGTATCTAAATGTAAGGTGTCCATTCGTGTGTGTAGAGAGTGTATGTACAAGGATACAAGGGTACAAAGAAACATTTATTATCACACATACATCCAATTGGTGTAGGAAATTTGGCTTGCCAGCAGCACAAGATAAAGATAAGGCAAAACATTAAAGAAAAAATTAACAATAAACATAAAAACATCCCCCCACAATGGTTCCACTGTGAGGGAAGGCACAAATTCCAGTCCCATCCCCATGTCACCCACAGTTGGGCCTATTGGGGCTCCGCAGTCGCCACTACGGGGCCGATGTTTTTCAAGGTCCCTCTCGCGGGTGATGGTGCTCCGGGTTCGGGAGAATCCTTTCCAGCGGCTGGGACACCTGGAAGGGCCACTTCCTTATGGAGTCGCAGCTTCGGAAGTCGAAGAACGCGCTGGATGGAGCTCCACCACTTGTGATCTCGGCGAAGAGATACCAGGATCCGATGTTAACATTCAGTGCCTCCGCCACGGTGGCGATCCAAGCCCGCAGCTCGCGATGTCTTTTATCGGCGGTCTTCAGCTCCACTGGAGCTTCAAGCATGGCGACCCAGGCAAAGAGCTTCACCCACTCGCGTAGGCTCCACTGCTGTGCCACCTCCGAAGCCAAGGTTTGGCCGGTCCCATCAGGAAACGCTGCTCCAGGCCCACTGGTAGCCGCAGAGGGTCGGTTCAAGATTGCAGCCCGGCGAAAAGCTGCCTCTCCGACCAGGTAGGGGACCAAGAAAAGCAGTTTCCCCCTTCCCCACCCACCCCTCACATAAAAAAGAATAGGACTCCAAACAAAACACTTTTTACATCTAAAATAAAAGAAGAAGTTTAAAGACAGGACAGCTACAGGCTGGCAGCCATACTAATGGTCGGGCCCCCTATGTGTGGGTATTGCTGGTCAGTGCTATTTTGTGGTGCGAAGGGCATGTTTCATGCTACATCCCCATCTAAACTAATGTCCGCACCCCCCCACCCCCCCACCACACCCACCCCCCCCCCCCCCCCTCGACTAAGGTGTGGAAAGTTGCCTTGCTAATTGCAAGTCCTCAAAATTGGACCCACCTGTACAAGGACCATGCAAGAGTATACTGGAATATTCATATGGCTAGGACAGTACGGAAGAAGCACAACAGAAACACCCTTTAAAGGGTCTAATTAACAGTACCTTGCTTCCCAGTCAATCTTAATCATACGAGTAAAAGAATCATAGAGTCTTACATACGACCAATTTGTCCATGCTGATCAAAATGTTCATCTAAGTTGTCCCCACCTGCCTTAAATTTGACCATTATCAAACCTAGATCTTTCATATCCATGTACCTAGTCCAATATCTCTTAATATATGTTATAAGTACTGCCTCAACTACCTCATTGGTAGCTTGTTCCTATATTTTACCACTCTTTGTGTGAAGAAGTTTTCCTTTCACCTTAAACCTATGTCTCAGGTTCTTGATTCCCCAACTCTGGATAAACAGATTCTGTGCAAATTCACTCTACCTATTCCTTCGTCGACTTTATAACTTCAATGCCCATCCACAGTGTCTCTGTGCTCCAAGGATAAAGTTCGAGTGCTTACCTCTCCCACAGCTCAGGGCCCCCCCCCCCCCCCCCCCCCCCCCCCCCCCGAGTCCTAGCAAAATGTTCCCAGATGATTGGGGGGAGTGAACCAGTGGTCACAGTTTAAGATAATGGTAGGCCATTTAGGACTGAGATGAGAAAAAAGTTTTCACCCAGAGTGTTGTGAATCTTGCGGAATTCCTGCCACAGAGGGAGAATTCCTATCTCTCTATG